>CM053593.1:84566686-84596808 GCA_028646575.1 Pseudocheirus occidentalis
AGTACCACCACTTACTACTATTGGCAGCCTGACAGTCATGAATTCACTTCATTTCTCTAGAGTCATTGATAAAATGAGGGTAAGGTTAGATTAGATCAGGGGTCAGCAAGCTGCAGCCCCTGGGCCAAATCCAGCCTACTTCCCATTTGCTGTACAAAAACTGCCTGGGTTTGGCCCAGGGACCGTAGCCTGCCTACCTTAACTTCAGGGAACGGGTTGCCAATGTTTATTAAGCACCTACTGTGTGCCCAGGCATTGTGCCAGGCACCAGGGATACAAATGCTAAGAATGAAACAGTCCCTCAAAAGTTTTCTGGGAATATTTCAGAGAGAAGGGAGTTAGAACCCTTAGTCCTCCTTGATTCCATCTGGAGAATGGGTCTTTTAGCTGGGAAGAGATGCTCCTAGAATTGCAAAGGCCAGGCTCTGCTTGGGAGGAGAGCCCCCTTAGCACACAAATCCTCCCAAACTCCCAGTCCTGTTGAGCTGTGTGTGTGTGTGTGTGTGTGTGTGTGTGTGTGTGTGTGTGTGTGTGTGTGTGTGTGTATAGAGGGGTTATGTCCTTTCACTCTGCCCCAGGACTCCTCCTCCCCCTTCCAAGGGTCTCTGGGCTAAAACTATACAATTCTCTTCCTAGGGGGTTTGGGGATGGGGGAGAATGGGAGCTTCTGCAAAGTTTCCATCTTGTCTTAGCAAGCACCGGCCAGGATTCTGGGCTAGGGCAAGCACAGGGAATTCTTTGCAGGCTGGCACAGCCCCTAGAATTTGAGGTGAGGTCCAGAAGGACAGCTCAGGGCTGGCTTGGCTGTTGGGGCCCGGGACTCCCAGGCCCTGTATCTTTCCCTCTCTGCTCCACCCCCAGTCTCAGTTTCTCCAATGTAGCAGCTCCTGATGCCAAGAGTCCAGGCTTATTGCTTTTGAACTGCTCATCTTCTCCCTGTTTCCCGCCCCTCATGCCCTTCCCACCAGGAGTGGAAAGGTTGGGCTAGCCTGGGCACAGCTGCTCCTGCACCTCTGTGCCTGCCCAGGCTCGTCTTGCTGGTGTAATGATTGGAGAAGGGAGGACCTAACCAAGAAGAGGTAGGGAGAGGACTCTGGGACAGGGACTGTGAGTGTGGCTGGGCACCGACCCTTCCCCAGGTCAGCCAGACAGCTCTGTGGGGCCATGCTAAGGATCGAATAACATGGGCCCCCAGAGGTGGGAGCTTAGGACCCCCTTGGTTTGTGCTCTATGCCTTCCTGCAGCTGGGGGTGGTGGTGCCAGCTTCTCTCTTCCAAACCTCACTCTCCTTTGTGGATTTGGGTATCCCCTTCCCCCTCCTGGTGTCTGACCCTCCCCCAAACCGAGAGGGATACTGCAAAACCCAGGGCTTTGAGGGAGTTGGACTCAGTCTAACAGAGACTGTGGGCAGTCTGTAGCTCTTTCTCCCAATCCTGGCAAGCTCTTCAGTACCCTCTGCTGGCCTTGTGTGACTCAGCTGGAGAGCTGAGGCAGGAGCAGCAACAGCCTCAGTATCCCCCTGCCCTTGTCCCCCTAAGGCTGAGACCCCCTGACCCAGACAACACCATCATCCAGGCAAGCCTGTCATCCCCAGAATTCCTACTTTATTATCCACAGCCTCAACACTTTGAGACATACATAGACACACTGGAATCAGTCAGTTAGTCAATCAGCAACCTCTATGCACCAGGCACTGTGCTGGGCTCCAAGCCAAAAAAAAAAAAAATGAAATGATCCCTGCTCTCTAGAAGCTTCCATTCTAATTGAGAAGACAGTGTGCACACAGTGTAATGAGAACATGAAGAACCGATGCAAGGCACTTTGGGAGGAAGGGCACTACCTGTTTTGGGGGTGGGTCAGGAAAGGTAGAAGGTGGAATTGAGTCCTGAAGGAAAGAAGAGAGTCTGTGAAGCAGGCTGAGAAGGCAGGCTTTCTTGGATGCAAGGTGGCCCAGAGCAAAGGCAGAAACACGGAAAAGGTCACTGGGCTGCTTTGTGACCAGTGGGAAGAGGGGGGATGTGAAGCAAGGCTGGAAAGATCAGTGGGGCCATCTTGTAAAATGGCAGTGTTTATATTTTACAACCATAAAGCAGTCAGTAGGCGCTACAGTTCATTGCAGAAGGGAGTGGTGGAGGAAAGATCCGAGATGTGGGGAGAGACTAGAGAGATGAGAGAACAATGAAGGAGGAGGCCACTGGAAGAATCCAAGGGGGGAGTGATGGGGGCTTGGACTAAGAGGGACTGTGGAAGTAGAAAGAAGGGGTAAGGTGTGAAAAATGTCGTGGATGAAAGTAGAGATGGCAAAGTTTGGTGTCTGATTCCAGTAAAGGAGAGGGGGGAACCTGGAGACTGGAAGATGGGCGATGCCTTCCCTAGAAACAGAGAAGTTTGGTAGAGGGGTAGGTTCCAGGGGGAAAGATCGGTTCTGTTTTGGTCATGGTGAGTTTGAGATAACGCTGGGACAGAAGTGTCCAACACATGTATATACAGTATCCTCACCCACACCATAAAACATACATTCACACTTATATGCACAAACATGCGCACACACATATTAGACCAACAAGCATTAATTAAGCACCTACTGTATGCCAAACGTTGTACTAGGTGCTATGGATATAAGTACATGCAAAGAACACATATGGAGATACCATGTACACATGAAATACAGAAAAGCTCAATGCTCAGTAGATACACAAACACCCGCGCTTATAGACATGTACATTAATGTCATATGCACACATAAAATACACTGTCAGACACATGTGTATCACACACTTAAAGCATGTACATTCAATGCCCTCCTTGTACATGTAATACATATATTCACACACATGCAAATATGTATGTAAGCCTAGCACAGGGATACACACAAATCTCAGGCCCCTTTTTTCCTCTTCTCCCATGACAAATTGGCGGCTTGGACCTTCCTCCTGTGCTAGCATTCGGAGGAAGAAGGTCCAGAGAGCGTGGGATGTTGGTACTGCACACCCCTCTAGCCTTCTCAGTGACTATTCTCACCCTTCCCCTGTGGGGGGGATGCCTGAATCACCTGATCAAGGCTATGAGGAAGGACACCTGGACAAAACTTCAAGCGCTAAGGCTGGACAGCTGGCTGAGAGTGGTAAGGTCAGACTCATGTTTAGGAACCGGGACCCCTGGCTACCTAAGGATCTAGACCCTGTCCCCTTACATGCTGGCCGTTTTTCATTGAAAGGTAGCCAGCAAAGTGCTTTGAGATTCTGGAAGGATTAATGGGAAAGATTCAAAGTTGAGAGGGATAGCTTCTGGCCCCTTGAGGACCTTGCTTGCTGAATGAGTGAGAGAAGGCCTGTTTTCTGTCTCTTTTCATCTTCTTTTTTGCTCTCTTTGGGGTCTGGCCTCCTGAGGCTCACAGGTTGGTGTTGGGTCCAGGTCCTGGGACTGCTCCCCTCACACCTCCCCGGGCAGTGCTAAAGATATAATGGGAGGGCATCAGAACAGTACAATGAGCCAGATGCCTATGTCAGGCAGAGGCAGGGCAGGGGGGTGGGAAAGAGAGAGGGAGAGAGGAAGAGGGAACTGTGTCACAAGTATTGAGCTTGGCATTTATTTATGCTTCCCCTTGTCAGTCTCCTCTTTCCCTTCCCAGATGAGGGGCCTGGACACCCCAACCCTGGGTTCCCTTTAAGCCTGCTCCATTGCCCAAATACATGGACAGGATGCTGTCATCCTCTTTCCCCATTGCTTTCCTTCTCTTTTTAAAGTCCTGTTTTTTAAAAAAAGGTGGGGGAACCTAGGCCTGGCTGGGTATGGGGGCCCCCAGCATCGGATGAGGTTAGCAGGCTTCCTCTTTGGCCTAGCAGTGTGGCCTCCCTGCATGTCTCCCCCTTCACCAGCCCCATTCCCCTGAGCCCAGAGCCTGGAAAATCTGATGAGTCTGCAACTCCTAAGTTTCCAGGCCCTTATCCAGGGGCCTGGCGGAGGTGGCTCTGAGGTTTGGGGCCAGACTGGGGGGGGGAGGGAACATCGGTAGTGGGAGGGGGAGTCAGAGGCCAAGGCAAAACCACTGTGGCGCTATCTCTAATCTTCCTATAGGATGCCCTGGTTCTTGCAGAATGTCTGTGTCCCACAGGATATGAATCTTGTTCCCTATCCCTTTTCTTTTCCTGGCCTCCCCTATCCCTACTTTCCCCAGCACTCCTTCTCATTTTGGCTGTAGGAGAGCTACCCCTACTTCCCCATGACCCCATCTTTCCCATATGCTGATGTGCTTCTGGCTCTAGGGTGGGGTAAGGCCCCCGGGCAGCTTTGCATCACCCTGGTCTGGCTGGGGCCAGCCAGATGGGGGATGTGTGGGACAGGAGGAACCAGTTTGGGCAGCAGTGATGAAGGGAGAGGAATGAGTTAGAGGGCCCTGAGCCCCTAGTAGGTCATGTACATTCTCTTTTTTGCTTGGCCTCTCCTCAAGTTGAAGGGTTCCTCAGTTCTGGAAGGTGGAGGACAAGGTCCGCTACTGACTCCCCAGCTTCTTCTCAGGTCCCCCCACTAGTGAACATGCTGGTTCTCTTGGTTCCTACATAAACCAACCCCATTTTGTGAATGGTCTTCATTTCCTCAACATAGACAAGTACACAGTATAGAAAGTGTAGAAAGCACTGGAATCAGAGATCGGTGTTCAAATCTTCCCTTTGTCTTTTCTTACGTGTATGACCTTGGGCCAGCCATTTAACTTCTATGGACTTCGATTGCTTCTCCTCTCCTCTCATCCCCTCCCCTCCCCTCCCCCCCTTTTTTTGCCTTTTTGGAGGGGGGAAGGTAGTGCGGTTGGGGTCAAGTGGCTTGCCCAAGGTCACATGGTGTGTGTGTGTGTGTGTGTGTGTGTGTGTGTGTGGTGTGTGAGAAGTGGCTGAGGTTGAATTTGAACTTTGGTCCTCCTGACTCTAGGGTTGACCCTCTATTCACTGCGCTACCTAGCTACCCCTGGACTTCAGTTTCTCTTTCTGTTAAATGAAGAGGCGGATCAGACAGCCTTGAAGGTTCCTTTTACCTCTAGGCTTATAATTCTAGGATTCTATGATCATAACCATAGTTATATAGCCTAGTGCATAGAGCTGTAAGTCTGAAGTTAGGAAGACCTGAGCTCCAGTCTAGCCTCAGACACTTACTACCCTGGGCAAATCACTTCTGTCTGCCTCAGCTTCCACATCTGTAGAATGGGGATAATATATTATTGCTCTTGTCTCCCAGGGTAGTTGTGAGGATCCATTGAGATGATTATGTAAAGCACTTAGCACAGTGCCTAGTATATTGGAGGCGCTTAATAAATGCTTGTCTCCTTCCCCGGCATACCTTGACCTAGATTCCAATCCCAGTTCTGCCATTTAACCTCAGGAAAATGAAGGGATAAATTAGAGGGCTCTAAAAGAATTAATTCTGTGACCCGATGCTCCTCCTGCCTACAGAAGCGGGCACCCACAGAGGTACCTGGGGGCTGAAGCTTGAGCGCATTCTGGACAATGCAGAGGACCATGACGACTTGCTCCCCTGGTCTCCACTGCAGTCACTCGCCCATGTGGGCCACTCACACTGCGCCCAAGCAGCCGTATCACCGTTGTTTCCACGATATCCTAAGGTTAAAGAAGTACCTTCTCCCAAACAATTCTGAACAAGTCACCTAGCAGTATTATTATCATCCTGCTCTGACCAACGAAGAGATCAGGCTCACGGAGGCAGACCTGCCCACAGTCATTCAGCTAGTTACCTTGGGAGCAGGGATTTGAACTTAGGCTGCTTAACTCAGAAGATTCTAGATTTGGAACAGGAAGGGCCCCTGGTGGTTATAGAACCCATTTTATAGATGAGGAAACAGGCTTACAAAGGGAAAATGACTTGCCTGAGTATCTGGAGTGGGATTTCAGCCTAGGTCTTCCTGACTCTATCTACACCTTTATCTTAGGCAGGCACCTCTTTTCTGGCTCTCCTTCACAGGGATGGAAAATTGCAAGCTTTTCCAGCAAGCCTACCCTGCCCCACTGAGGGAGAGGTAGGCAAAGGGAGAAGGAAGGAATTGGGGGAAAGGATAGGGTTGGCATTAGGAATTGGCTTGGGGTTCAGGAGGTAAATGGGGCCTGCCTTTGTTGTGTCCCATACCCCCTCCACTGTCTTGGCCCCAAGTTGGCAGTCCTGTTGCCCTCCTCTCAAAGCCAGGCCTTAGGTAGGCAAAGTTCCTCTGTTCCTGGCTGGTGTAGCCTCTTGCTGTCGGCCAACAGGCTGGGCGGGGAGGTGGGTGGGTGGGTGGGTGGTTGGCTGGCTGGGAGGGGCCAACTCCACCCCCTGCCTCCTAACTATCCCTTTCAGACTTGGTTATGAGGCCCCTGCTCTTCTTCACTGTCTTCCTCTGGCTCTGGGGAACCTTAGCAGAGGTAAGGTGGGCATGGCTGGGGTGGTAAGAGGGACTCAGACCACTGGGGGGATTCTGGGCTTGTCTCCTTCCCTGAAGCCCCACAGCTGGTCTGCATTAGGTTAGCCGGGCGGCTGTCCTGTGTTGCCTGCTGGCAGACCAGACCAGCCTTCCACTGCCTTTTTGCTGCTGCCTTAGAAACTCTGGATGCCCCTTTGGGAGATTCAATGGCTGTGCTCAGGGGCATCAGAGACATCCAAGAGCTTCTTCCTTGCCTCTGGAGTTTCTCTTCTGCCCTTGTCCCATCTCAGCTGAGAAGTCTGGGCCCTGGGCTGTTCCAATGATTCTCCTTCCTACAGGGTGATAATGGATGCAACCAGGTAGAGGTGCTCACAGAACTCGAGCATGGAGGTAGGTGCTCAGAGAAGCCCCTGGAAAGTGCCATGGGACACTTTCCAACATCGACCACTGTCTTCCGTGTCTTCAGAGCCCTCTGCTCCACCTTTCCTGTCCCACATTGTATTTTCCCTCTCTTGGCTTCTTTCCTGCATGGGCATTAGCCTCCCCTGGGCAGTGGGAGAAATGAAGTTGGAGGGGCATACCCCCTTTGGGGAGCATGTGATGCTACATGGAAAGGAACGGAATTTGAGCTCTTCTGTCAATAGCCGTGGGATCCCAGGCAAATCAGTTTTCCCCTCTGGGCCAGTTTTTTCTTGCGTAAAATGAGTTGGATGAGTTCTAAGGTTCCTTCTCCCTCTAAATCCTGTGGTGCTGTGATGCTCCCTTCTCCAACATGCTGCTGTCCCATGAGCCTGTTTTCCTCTCCTAGGACAGCCCTTGCGGGTGAATGTCAGTAGTTGGGGTCAACCTGACAGCCTGGTCTTGAATTGGGGGACACCAGTCCCCGCTGGGCTGGGCTATGTTCTCCATCTCACCCGCCTGGGCCTCTCTGCCCCCCTTGAGAGACGTCAGCTCCAGGCTGGCCCTAATGCCAGCAGCTTCCAGTTCCAGGACCTGGTCCCTGGGAGCCACTACCAGCTCGAGGTGACAGTGCTGCTCCCCTGCTCCCAGAATACTACCGTCACCCTCACAGCTCAGATGAGTGAGTAGTATCTGTGGGAGGCAAGGAAACCAGGCAAAGGAAACCTTCATGTGAATTGGCAGAGGGTAGGAACTGGGCACTGGTGGCAGATTTTCAGGGATCAGATTTAGTAGGATGATCTAATTTAGGATCTGGATAGAACTTAGCTGCCCACTGGATATCTCCTTTTCTGTCCCTGGAATAGCCCCTTCACCAGTCCTCAACCCGAGACTCAACAACTCTGGAAGCCCATCTAAGCTAGAGGCCACTTGGGAGTCTGCTCCTGGAGAGCAAGATAGTTATCAGCTTCTGCTTTACCACATGGAGTCTAAGATGTTGACACGGAACATCTCAGTGGCTCCAGGCGTTCTCTCCTACCATTTTGACAGTCTCCTGCCAGGCAGTGAATATGCCTTATGGATCACTACCTGGGCCGGTAACCTCCATGTCAAGACCAGCGTTCACCAGTGGACAGGTGAGGAGAGCATACTGAGTGACCTTTGTTGGAGTTGTGTCCTCAGGGACCTGGCACCTTGGAGGCTGAGGAAAGGGTGGGTAGAGCAGAACCTTATGGGGTATTCAAGAGAAAGGCTATGTCTGTGTTCTCCCATGTCTAGCTACCCGCTATGCCTACTTTCTTCATTTTCTAACTCTCAAGGCAGCTAGGTGACATAGTGAATAGAACCCTAAATTTGAAATCACAAAGAACCAAGTGTGAATCCCGCTTCAGACATTAGCGTGTGATCAGGGGCCGGTCATTTAAAATCTCAAGACTTTCATTGCTTTGTCTGTAAAATGAAGGGATTGGACTTGCTAGCTGTTATGATCTGGAATCCTCTGATATTTCTTGAGATTAACCTTTTTTCTCTCTGCCCCTCAGCTCCAATACCCCCAGAACATTTAGTATTGTTTGCCATGGGTACCAGTGCCCTTCAAGCCTCTTGGAGCAGGACTGATGGGGCAGCTTGGTTCCACCTGACCCTTTTGGACCTCTTGGATGGTACTGTCCTCACAGCTGTGGCCAGGCGGGGTACTACCAACCACACCTTCTACCACCTCTCCCCAGGCACTCCCTACCAGTTGTCACTCAATGCTACTGCTGGCCTCTTGCAGATTGGAGGCCCTAATACCACTGAGTGGACCTGTGAGTACTGTTGGGGGAGCAGGGCAAGAAAGGCAAATTGGCCATTCCTCTCTGGAGAAGCAGTTCCGGGGCAAGTTGCCAGGCTGTCCCTGGCAGTGGGCACCTTGGTACCCCACAATCAAAGGGTCTATAGTTGTATAGTCTCCTTTTCTAGGTAACCAGGTGTTCTTTATGTATAGTAGCAGTAAAACCCCACTTCCTTTTCCCTGACATAGGCCATTGTGGTGGCTGCCACAATTGGGATGAGTCACTAGACAAAGAAAGAATGGGGCACTCAGATGGGAGGTTAAAACAGTGTACCTGCCTTCTAACCCTCTGCCTTCCCTCTGTCTTCTTCTCTTCCTCCATGCTTTTCCTTCTTCCCCTGTGATCTCTCTGAACAGATCCCTCTGTCCCTTTTGATTTGGTGCTGACTCCTTGGCCTCCTGGACTCTCAGCGAGTTGGCAGGTGGGGCCAGGGCACCGGGATGGCTACCTGTTGCAGCTAAGTGGGCAGACTGAGAGGAACAGTACCTTGGGCCCTGAGGCTCTCAACGCCACCTTCCCAGGCCCTCTTCCTGCCGGCCACTATACTTTGGAACTCACAGCCCTAGCTGGACCCCATGGTGCCTCAGCTCAGGCTGATGCCTGGTTGGAGTGTAAGTTTATGTGTGTGGGCACAGGGTGGAGGATAGCAACTGAGGCATGATGTCTTTCCAGGCACTGCTCATGGGGATCAGCATTATTATCTGGGGTTATCTGGGGCCTCTTGAGTCCCTAGTCTCTGGGATCCTCTCAGTAAAGGGTAGGGAACCTATGACCTTGAGGCCACATGTGGCCTGCTAGGTCTTTGGGTGCAACCTTTTAACTGAGTCCTTTTATTAAGGGGATTTGTTCTGTGAGGTTTGGAGTTAAAGGACCACACTTGAGGACCTAGAGGGCCACATGGGACCTTGAGGCCCCACGTTCTCCACCCCTGCTCTCGGCTTATGCCTGTGGGGCATATGTAGGCAATAAGGCTATAACCTGCCAGGTTCCTCCAGGAAGGAAGGGGGTAACAATTGAACCCCGGATCATCTTCCCTGATATTTTTATCTTTCTGGTAGAACCAGTGCCCCAGACTATGTTGAACAATACTTGTCTCTAGTTAGATATAAAAATATCACAGTTCAAATCTTTGCATGTTAAATACCTAGAGGCAAGGCGTAGGGACAGGGAAGGGAATTTACAAAACCCTTGCTATGTGGTGGGCACTGTGCTAAACACTTTATAAGTATTATTTCATTGGATTCTCACAAAAACCCAGGAAGGTAGGTGTTATGATGATCCCCATTTTACAGATGAGGAAACTGAGGAAGCATCAGAGGCTGGATTTGAACTCAGGTCTTCCTGACTCCCGGCCAAATGCTCCATCTGCTGTGCCTCTCCTCCCCTGCTGTCTAAAAGGAGCCTGGCATAAAGCAAAGAGCTCATGCCCCTAGAACCGGAAGACCTGGGTTTGAATTCTGTGTCTGTCACTAGCTAATCTGTTTCATCATCCGTGCAAAAAAGATACCTTTGTCAATGGGAGGCACTGCAGAGATTCCCTTCACTAATTCAGAACCCGGCCAGGCTATGTATAACTTAGTAGATAAGTCCTAGGTAGTTGCTTGAGGCTCAGAGAACTTAGTGACTTGCCAATTAGTGATTGTCTGAGATGGCATTTTAACGCTGGTCTTCATGACTCCAAGCCCAGTATCTTTTCTATCACATCATAGTGCTTCTCCTTAAAAAAAAAAAATTGATATCTCTTTTTTTTAACATCCTCTTTATTTCCAAATATATTCTTCCCCTCTTCCCAGAGGATGTTCGCCTTTAATAAAGAATTTTTTAAAAAGAGAGAAATGAACAGTCCTACAAAACTAGCCAACACGACACTAACCAATCCGATGGCATATATACTGTTCCATACCCTTAGTCCCCCCTGTGAGGAAGGGGAGAAGAGACATTTTCTTGTGTCTTCTTTGGGATGAGACTTGGGCATTACAGTTATGCAACATTGTTTCTTGTTTTTGTTTCCATTTGTGCTGTTTATAGACATTGTAGATTGATTTCCTGGTTCTGCTTGAATCATTCTTCATCAGTTCATATAAATCTTCCTATGCCAATTTGGTTTCTTCATATTCATTTCTTACTGGGCACTGCTCTCCATTATATTTATATAGCGCAATTTGTTTAACCATTCCCCAGTTGATTAGCATTCCTTTTATTTCTACTTCTTTACTAAGCCAAAAAGTATTGACTCAACTTTTTCATCTGTAAAATAAGGAGATTACTTACCTCGCTAGCCAGTCTCAGTTTCTTCATCTGTAGAATGGGAATCATAATATCTGTGCTACTCATCTCATTGGTTTGTAAGGAAAGCCTTGTGATCTGTGAAAGGCTGTGCATTTGTGTACGTACATATAATTATTACTGTTGGTCCCTCAGTCTTTGATGTGTCAAATAACTTTCAGAAAGAGTTGATTGGGAAAATTAGCCCCTAATTTCCCCCTTAGACTCCCAGGAAGGAGCAGATAACTCATTCCAAACTGAATGGGAGGGAAAGACATCGGGGAGCAAGGGTTAAAAAGAGAGGGGGCTTTGTCCCAAGGTAGACAGCCAGATCAGAGTTAACTAATGAACAATTCTACCCCTTGTACTTAATTCTCTAGGGCTATATATTAATTTCTTTACTCTTTATTAGTATTCCAATGTTGAATTTTATTCAATTTTTATTATCAAGGTTTATTCAATATTTCATATGTTCAGGGCCCTCCTTTAGGCACTCAAAGATTGGGGGGGGGAGTCCCTTCAGGGAACTTACACTCTATTGTTTGGGTTGGGGGGAGGGAGGGAAATGAAATGTTTACAGGTAAGGAAAATCAAGTTACTTTAAGGCTGGAAAGAATGCTGACAACTGAGAGGATTAGAAAAAGTTTTAATTTGGTAAAGTTTTGTTGTTTTTAAACCCAACTTTGCCTGTGTTGGATTGGGATGGAGCAGTTTTGATAGGTCACTTATGTAAGTGGTATTGGTGATGTACAGGTACCCCAGGAGAGCCAGGGAGGGACAGGAAGCCCCAACCCAGACAGTCTGGTATTCAGGGCCAGTAGATTACAAAGGCACCATCTGCTCTGCTTTTCTCCTGGGCAATTCTTTGTATTTCCTGTGTTATACTCTCAGGCAGCATGGCATGGTACAAAGAACCATTGGTTTGGGAATGAACAGACTTGGGTTCTGTTTATGCACTTAGCTATGTGACTTTGAGCAGATTACTTCATCTAAAACTTAAATTCATAGTCTGTGAAATAGAGCTAAAACAGCTCACGGGGTCAGGTGGTTATAATCATGAAAATGCTATGCAAGCATGAGCTGTTATTTGCTGTTCTGGCCAAGGTATAGACAAGCCCTCTTTTCCCTTAGTTCAGCAGAGACAAAGATGTTTTTCCCCCAGAAAGGGCTTTGGTAAGTAGCTAAGGGGAAAGTGAAACAAAGCCAAATACCAAAGCATAGGAACTTGACAGAGGGAAGAGATCTTATCCTGAATTTCATAGTTAGCCACAGCTTGGCTTGGCTTGGCTTGGCTGGCAATACATACAGCCCACTCCTTTTCTCCATCTTAACTCTGCCTGGGGGTGTTTCCTTACCTCAGCCTTTCCAGATTCCAAGGCCAGGCCCCAACCTGGGGTTCTCCAGCTAACCGGACTGCAGGCATTGAGGGAGCCAGGTCGGAGGGTACTGCTCTACGCTGAGGGCTCCCCAGACATCATTGCTAATGTTTCTGTGCTGCCCAATGCCACCCACGTCACTTTCCGAGGACTGGTACCAGGTGCCCAATACCGAGTTGATATTATCTTACCCTCAGGGGTCACTGTTCAGAGCCTGATGGGGCATACCTGTGAGTATCAGGATAAGGTGGTATCAGAGGGAAGGGTGGCATAATGACTGGATCATGATAGCATCTGTGGGCAAGGAAGGGTGGTTGCTCAATCATGCTGTGTTGTGGTGGGGCAGGCAGTCCCTCCCTGAGACACGCAGGGTGAGATCTTGGTGGTTATGTGGCCAGTGGATGTGTTTCCAGGCTTCATCATTAGGTCTTATATCCTTGCAGGGCCCCGGCCTCCACAGTCACTGGAAGTCACAAGTGGGGGCAGCACCTCCAACCTGGATGTCCAATGGGTATCTCCAGAAGGAAGGCGGGATGGGTACAGGATTTCCTGGCAAGAAGAATTGACCCAGAAGACCCTAGGCTTCCTCAGTGTGGGCAGCAAGCAAACTAAACTGACTCTTAAGGGCCTCACCCCTGGTTCCTGCTTCATCGTGTCAGCTTGGGCCTGGGCTGGGCACCTTAATTCTACCATCCAGAAGGTGCATACTTGCACATGTGAGTTACTGGCTTTTCATTGTCTTGGTATTTACTATAGGATTTCTAGTGTGCCCTCTCTGTTTCCTGGCTTTCTGTATGCTCTGTAATAGTGGTGATGGTAAGGAGGCATCCTGAATCTGTTTCTTCTCTGCATCTGTAGTTCCTGCCGCACCTGCCACCCTGAGCCTGGGAAGTGAAGGCAAACCTTCCAGCCTGACTGCCCGCTGGAGTCCACCTCCTGGGGCCTTGGATGGTTACCGGTTATGGCTGTACTGCCTAGCACCCCTGAAACTGAAGGAAGAAGCAGTGCTCTCTTCTGAGATTCAGAGCTTCTCCTGGTCCCAGCTACCCCAAGGCATGGAGTTCTTGGTACAGCTGGTGGCCCTGCGGGGTGTAGATGAGAGTGACATTAAAAATACCACAGCCTGGACATGTGAGTGAACTTGGGCACCCCTATCCTTTCTGCCCCAGCTTCCCATGCCCACTCCAGCATTCTTTCTAATACCTTGGGTACCACATTCCCACTGCAACTGCTCTTGATAGACCTTCCTATGCTTTCTTTGCCATCTCCAAGAGTCCCTGTGGGGTTTCCTGGGAATGCTGCATCATCCCTATTGCAAGGCATTGCTCATGGACACTCACCATGCTGGTTGTTTCCCAGATCCTGAGGCACCAGCAAACCTGACTCTCTTCAATATGGGCAGTCCTGAGGCCTCAGCCCTGTTGGCATCCTGGAAACCAAGTGGAGCACAGAGCTTTGAGCTTACTTTGTACCAGCTGCCAATGGGCAATGCCACTCACCATGTTGTCCTCACGGGCAATGTCACCAGCTATACCTTCTGGGGGTTGGAGCCAGGGACAGCTTACAGTTTAAGGGCTGGTGGCATTGGGGGACCTTACCAGGCCTGGGCCCCCAACCTCACTTCATGGACTTGTGAGTAGCTATATTTCCAGACTGCTCACTCTGGGGTATATTGGGAAGTGGAGAGTATTGCTTATTGTGATTGGCAGAGAGGTACTGAAGAGATGGAGAGGGTATTGTAGAATTTTAGACCTAGTGGGGGATTTCAGAGGTCATCCAGAGCATTCCCCTGGTTCTAAGCTGGATGGTCTCTAACTCAATTTAGACTGCTATAGCAAGACTTTGGGTATAACAAATGTACACATACATATATACATACATGTGTACATACACACATATGTGTACATATACATATAATATACACATACACATATGCATTTCCATGGCCTAGTAGGGAAGAGAAGAGCAGACACAGTTGGTTAGCCCCTTTGGGACTCTTGCCCCTTTCTGGACCAAATCTGAATCTTCCCTTGTCTATGGGAGTCTTTGACGACAGAAGCAAAGGTCATTCTGCCTAATCTAGTTCAGGCCACGATGGGGAAAGAACAGAAGACCTGCTGATCACTCTCTTTGCTTGGGCTTCTTCTGACTTTAAGCTGATTCTTTTTGAGGATTGAGGAGGAAGGGTAGGCTTTTGTGAAGGGGGTCTAAGATAATTGCTTACAGCTTCAGTGTCCTTCCTTGCTCTCTGTGGTCTTGGACCCTGTTCTGCTCTCTCCACAGTTCCCTTGACCCCAACCATGGTAAATGTGACCAGTAAGGACCCAACCAGGTTATATGTATCCTGGGACCAGGCAGCTGGGAGCCAGGATGGCTACCAAGTCACCCTTCAACAGGCAGGCACCACCGTGAGCACTCGTGCTGTCGGACCTGAGGTGAACAATATAAGTTTCTCCAATCTGACTCCAGGCACCAAGTACTGGGTGGAGATTGTCTCTTTAGCTGGGCCCCACCATTCTGCGGCAGCCAACGTCTCCAGCTGGACCCGTGAGTGGAGGGAATCAGAGATTATGAAGGGGAGGAGGGGACCCAAGTCAAGTCAAGAAGCATTTATTAAACGCTAACTATATGCCAGGCAGTGTGCTTGGTATACTAAGAAAGGAAACCAGAAAGACAATTCCTGTCCTCAAGAACCTTACATTCTAGTGGGGAAGACAACATGTAGTGGTTAGGTAAACAAGATATAAGCAAAGAAGATGGAAGACACTCTTGAGAGAAGGCAAGAGCATCTGGGGCTTGCTGTGCCCAAAGGGCCCCCTCGGGTCCGTATCTCTGGCCCAGTGTGGGAAGTGACCACCACAAGTGCTTCCAGTCTGGGTTAGAAAGGGAGAGTAGCTGAGGCAGAGATAGGATGTCTTAGTTTTATCTTAAAATTAGTTGTGCCTTTGTTTCTCTTTCTTGCTTGTCCTCGCAAGGTTCCCTGGGACTGGAGTGGACATTGGAGCTCTCAGGGTGGCCTGGTCCCAGGTTATGTTTGGGTGACCTGAGCTCTCTCTCTCTTTCTCTCCCCACCCTCTCTCCCCTTCTCCCTTTCTCTTTTCCCACAGCCCCACTGGTGCCCAAAGAGCTGTCAGTGACCAGGCAAGGGGACAATGCCATGGTGACTTTGACTTGGGCTGCTGCCCCAAAGGGGCAGGGGGAATGCCAGGCCCAGCTCTTAGAGTCTGGACAGTTACTCAGCAGGCAACCTGTGTCCCTGGGCCAAGCCCACCTCATCCTAAGGGACCTGATTCCTGGACATACCTTCTTTCTCTCTGTGCTGTGTCAAGCTGGACCTCTCCAAGCTTCCACCAGTCCAATAGCCCTGCTCATCGGTAGGTTGTATTTCCTGGAGGCTGGGCAGGGGCAGCTGAGTATTAGTCCAAGTTAGCACTGATACCCACTCTGAGTCCTATGCAGGTTCATGCTAATGCCTCTCAGAGTGGCATTGCCCTCTGTGCTCTTCAAGGTAGACAATGATGCCCAGTTTAGACTTTTTTCTCTTTATGGGGTAACAGGTATTTAATCTCTCTCTCCCTTTTGATGGAAAGATCTATCACCTGCCTACTCATGGACATATGGTAGTTTTGGGGGATGCTACTTGGGCATCAGGAAACACAAGATGATGAGCTTTTGGTCCCTACAGAACCCAGGCCAGTGGAACATGTGCAGTGCCAACCTGAGGCCACCCACCTGGCACTGAACTGGACGGTTCCTACTGGAGAAATGAGCACCTGTCTGGTAGTGGCAGAGCAGCTGAAGACTGGAGGGAAAGCGCAAGCCGTCTTCAGCGCCAACACCTCCCAGAATTACCTCCGGCTCCCTGGCTTAACACCCGCCACTTCTTACCGCCTTAGCCTCACCTTGCTGGGGAGAAACGGGCTGTGGAGTCAGACGGTTACTCTGCCATGTGCCACCTCTCCAGAAGGTAGGTGCACATCACCTGCGCTATCCAGCCTCCCCCTTGCCTTCCTCTCCCAGTGCCGGGCCATTGAATACCATCATAGCATAGACATCAAAGGTGAAAAGGGAATTCTGAAATCACATACATCAGCAGTTTCCCATCCCATACAGGATGGGAATTGTAGGGACTTCTCCCTGGCACTCCCTCTGGGCTTTTGTTTGGTTGGTATAGCAGAAGCAGTGTTGGATGCGGAGTCAGAGGTTTAATTACCAGCTATTCTGATGATCAGCTATTTTACTATAGCACCCTCACACCTCAGTTTCCTTCTGTAAAATTAGGAGCATAGGCTAAAATTTTTCTTTTTCTTTTTATTTATTTCACTAACTATTTCCCAAATACATGTAAAAAAACTCTCCCTCCCTCCTTTCTACCCCTCTCTCCTTGAGAAGACAATCTGATATTTGATGCATGATCAATATGTTTAGTATATATATGTGTATAAGATGTATAATATATTTATTTATATACACATTTCCATATTAGCGTGTATAATATGTTTATATACATATTTCCATGTTAATACAGTCTAGATTAAAAAAATTAAATTCATTTTATTTTCAAATGAAGATACACTTTTTCTGCCCACTTCTTTCTCTCCCTTTCTCCTCCCCCCATTGAGAAAACAAGAAAAACAAAATCCCTATTATAAACATGTATAGTCAAAGAAAAAAAAATCTGGTCTAAATTTTGAAGGTCCCTTATATTCATAGGGCCTATTAACTCAAACTCCACTGGCTGTCTACCTTTTGTCTTAGGAACCAGCTCTTAAGACTATTGCCAATAGTTTCCAAGTTAGACCACTCTCTTAGTGTTATTCTGAACCACACTCTGCCCCCTCCACTGTGGTTGGGTCTTCACTCTTTCCTATTTCTGCCCTTAGCCTGGCGCCCCCCAGAGATGGCAGCTGCCCCTCACTTGGAGCCTGAAGTAGGTGCTGGGGTGGTGATTACATGGGACATGTTTGGTGAGGATAACGGACAGATCCAATGGTATGGTGTTATTGCCACCACTAATGCCTCATGTGAGTGCCCACGTATTAGGTGGAGCCCAGGAGACATTGTCTAATTTTGGGGGTGGGATAGGGTGGGTGCTATTGTGATCCAAGGGTTGGGACATGCAGGATGGAAAGAAGGGACCATAAAAGACCAGGCAACTCAGTATTGGGGATTAACATTCATTGGTGGGTACTAGCAGTCTTGTACTAGGCTAAAGGACCTCAAAATCTCTTGAGGACAGGAAGAGGCAGACACGAAAGAAATATGGACATAGCTATGGAAAAGAATATGAGATATGGGTTGAAGGAGAGGGTCTAAAACTCATACAGTTGGTCAGCCTAACTATGTGCTTCTGGACACAGCATGGTGAGTTTCTTTTGGGTGAGGGGAGGTCATAGGTCGAGAAAGGAAAGATGAGGAGAGGGTCTATGGAGAGAAAAAAGCAACCACTTTATGGAAAGTAGTCTATGTTCCTATGCATTGTTAGCTAGATGCTCTCTGTCTTCCTGCTTTTCCATTTCCCAGTGATACGGCCATCCCAGGAAGTCATCTCCCACACCTGGTATGACCATTACTACAGAGGACTTGACTCTTATTTGGCTGTTTTGCTGCCCTCCCCCTTCCGCCCAGGTCCATGGGCAATGCCCCGCTCTTGGACAGTGTCTGTGGGCACTGAGGATTGTGGTCAGATCCAGCAGACCTGTAATGGGAAGCTCAAGCCAGATGCCCAGTACAGGTGAGGGCTGATGCTGAAGGGGGCTGGATGGTCATGGAGAGAGCCATCAGGTTGGGCTGATTCACAAACACCACAAGTTTGCCTGTTCTTTGGGCTCTGGGAGTTTGTTAGCTGCTCCTGCCCTCCTGGGAAGAGATGATGGAAACAAAATTAGGGGGCACCTGATGCAAGAAAGCAGATGACAGCTAGCATCCCATGGCTCTGGGAAATCCCAAGTGCTCAGTATGTTCTAGTTCAGAGTCTCTGGTTGCATAATTTATATTCTTCCCTTGAACCCTGCATGAATCCCCAGGTTCAGTGTTGCAGCCTTTACCAGCTCTGACCCAGTCAATCCTACTGTCTCCTTTACAGCCTTCTCAGGTAAGCAGGAAGTAAGAACATCTCATCTGTTACACCTGGATTTGGGAACTAGGAAAGGGAGGAAAGGCATTTGTATGTTCTCCTTATGTGGCTCATTTCTAGCATGACTGGATAAGATTGAGGTTAGAGGCTAGAATGAGCATTTCCCACATATGGTTACTACCAATATATATTATTACATGGATGAAGGGAGAAAAAGGAAGGGAGAAAAAGAGAGACAGATAAGAGAATGAATGGAGGGAGAAAGAAAAAGAGGAGAAAATGAGGAAGGAAAAAGCAAAAGGGAGAGAGACAGACAAGAGAGTGAATGGAAGGAGAGAGAAAAATGGAGGGAGAGAGAATGAATGGAGGGAGGAAGAGAGAGGGAAAGATGAGAATGAAAAAGGGAGGGAGGAAGGGAAAGAAAAGAGAGTGAATAAAAGGAGAGAGAAAAATAGAGGGAGAAAATGAATGGAGGGAGAAAAGGAGCAGAATAAGGGAAGAAGGAAGGGAGGGGAGAAGAGACTAGTATTGTGTATATATGTATATATATATATATTATACATATATATATATAAAATACAAAAAGTCTTTTTATAGTTTTATACTCTAAGTCACTTAACCTTTCTGTGGCTTAGTTTCCTCATCTGAAAAATGGTAAAATAGTGATGGGGGTGGGGTGGGGCTTGGACTCAAAGGCCTTGAAGGTCTATTCCAGCTCAAAATCTGTGATCCAGTGATCCCATGGCTATGGTTGCTCTCCCCCCATGATCCAATGATCCCATGACTATGGTCACTCTCCCCCATATTCCTCCAGGTCTGAGTGTTTCATGGTCTCTGAGTGTTCTAGAATCCCTGGCTCAGATGGGACTGTTTACCCTGTTACTTATCTTGTGGTTGGTTGCCAGTGGAGGAGAGGGCGCACACCCACGAGTTGAGAGCAGTACAGAAATGAGCTCTTGAGCTCCCATTCAGGATGCTGTCTGGCCTCCACTGTAGAGAGGAAGACCAGAAGGAACCTTAGTGTTTGGAGCTGGTAGGGTAGGCTGCTTATTTGTTTAAAAGTTTCTGAGCTTCAGGTGCTGGCATAAGTCCAACAGGGGGGCTGGGGGTAACCCTCAGGGTGAGCTCATTGAAAATGACTAGATTTTGATGGTTGGCTGGGCACACCACCTTAGGCAGCTCCACTTTTCTCTCCTCTATTCCCTTTCTTTCATCTTCTCCAGAGCCTCGGGCCAGTGTCTCAGGGGCATCAATGCCAGTCCTGGTGGCATCAGGCATTGTATCAGGTTGCCTCTTTACCCTGTGTGCTGTGCTAGGCCTGCTGTGCTTTAGACGTGTGCGGATTGAAAGGTGGGCCTTGTGGCAGGGGGTGCGGAAGGGGAGACAGGTAGAGAGGCTTCCCATGGACTCCAACTGTAGTTCCAGAGTTTGAAGACTTTGTGATGGGAGTTGGGATTAGGGGTTTAATAAGAATGAAATCTCCTTTGTGGGGGTGGGTGTTACTCCAGCTATCTGGTCATCTCTTGACTGACTTCCTTTTTTAGGGCAGAAAAGAATCACATCTACCAAGAGATGGCACCCTACAGCCAAATGTGAGTGTTATTTCCTGGTCCTCTCCTCCCTGGGTGAGGCTGAGATGTCCAGATAAGCCTTCCTGGGTAGATGAAGCATCTTATTTAATTCTTATGGAAAAGATGAAGAGATGTGGTATAGATCACAGGATCACAGCTTCAGAGCTGAGGGAGACCTGAGAGGTCCTTGAGTCCAGTCTCCTCATTTGATTGATGAGGACACAGTAATTAAATGACTAGCCTGTGGTCACACAACTTAGGAAGTAACAGAGTTGGGCTTTGAACTCAGATCTTTCCCGATGACAAATCCAATGCTCTATCCACACTACCTTTGGATGGATTCATAACTGACTGAATATTCAGACTCAATGAATAGTTATTAAGAGTTCCCTGTCAGAAGATCCACTGTGGAGTGCGCCATGGATTCATGTTAGACCTTTTTCCTGCTTGTTTAGTCTTTCCATCAGTGACTTGGATAAAGGCATGTAAGGGATCCTTATCTTATTTGCTGAGGACACAAAGCTGGGAGAGAGAGTTAATTTGTTAGATGTTAGAGTTTGAAGATTCCCAAAGATCTTGGGCTGAATTTGAATAAGATGTAATTTAAGAGAGAAAAATAGTCTTATACTTAGGTTAAACAAACATAAGATGAGAAAAGACAAGGTTACATGGCAATTGATCAGAAAATTATTGAGAGTTTTGGTGGACCGCCAACCCAATACAGGTTGGACAGTTAAGTAGGACAAAATGTTTGGTAGGACAGAAGAAAACACATTAATGCAAAGCAAAAGACATTAATTTTATCGTATGGATGAGACAAGGGAGACTATTCCCACACACACGGAGGTATATCCTCTGCCTCATGAATAGGCGTGGAAACATAGGCATGGAATACATGTGATCATTGAACATACATAGAAGAACACAGATGGTCATTGAACATGGGTGCTTAGGGCAATTCACAATTCAGTTCCAGGAGACTGCTTATTGTCCCCAAGGGATCCCTTCCACCAAGCTGATTATTGTTCACTGTTGCCATCTGCTGGTTCTTCAGTTTCATTTGGAGAGAGGATTTTGGCAGCTCTTTCAACTTAAAATCCCAGTGGTTTTCTTGCATTTTTTGTGATGTAGACCCCATCAAACTATACCTATCCTTGACTTGGGGAAGTCTATGGGCATTTTTTCAGGAGTTTGATTTTAATTTCTTTTATAAATTTAATGTACATAGACAAATGTGAACGTTTGTTCCCCTATGTAAAGAACAGAGTTATATGTGTAACCATGAATGTATTTTATGTGTAACTTATTTAAAATAGCACATTAGTTGGAAAGCTATCCTGCTTGCTTGCATCTCTCTCTGAACCTCTCTTCTCCTTAGTGCATTTAAAAATGTTTCATTAACCCAATATTTTTCTTTTTTGGCATCCTTCTCCCCTCACACAAGTCTTCTCCCTTCCCCTCCAAAAAAAGTTCTCACTTATAAAAAATTAACATTGACAAGCAAAACAAATCCACAGACTGGCCTGTCTTTGAAAATGTGTATCTCATTCTGTGCCTTGGTTACATTGCTTCTCTTTCAAGAGGTGAGTAGCTCGCTTCCTCTTCTCTTCTGAGGTCCTTCTTAGTCACTGGATTGAGCAGAGTTCTTAAGTCTTAGAGTTGTTTTTCTTTACAATGTAATATTCATGTAAATCATTTTCTTGGTCCCTCTCACTTCCCTCTGTATTAGTTCATGTAAGTCTCCCCAGATTCCTCTAAATCCATCCCTTTAGTTATGTCTTATGGTACAATAATATTCTATTACATTCACATACCATAATTTACCCAACCATTCCCCAATTAATAATCATTCCCTTAATTTCCAGTATTTTGATATAACAAAAAGTCCCTCTATGAATTTTTATATATAGGTCCTGTCTTTCTTTCTTTGATCTCTTTGGGGGTACATTACTAGTAGTAGTATCACTGTCTAAGGGTACCCACAGTTGAGTGATTTCTTAAATGGAGTTCTGGAGTGGTCCTACCCATTAGTGCCTATTCTTCCATATGCTCTCCAAACACTTATTTTCTTTTTTCATCATCTTTTTCAATCTGATGGGTAAGAGGTAGAACTTTAGAGTTGTTTTAATTTTAAACTAAATTTTAAACTAATAATAGTTCTTTTATTAATTATTTGGAGCATTTTTATATGGTTCTTAAACAACTTGTGTTCTCTTGAGAAATGCTTGTTCATAGTCTTTAACCATTCATCTATTGGGGAATAATTCTTGTTCTTATATATCTGAATCAATTCTTTCTGTGTCTTGAACATCAGACCTTTATCAAAGAAATTTGATGCAAAGAATTTCCAGTTAACAGTACCATTTTAATTTTTACTGTATTGATTTTGTTTAAAAAAACTTCAATTTTAAGTAATCAAAATTGCCTAATTTATCTCCTGTGATCCTCCCTATCTCTTTATTGATCAAGGACTCTTCCCTTAGACTTAGATAGCTAGATAGTGTAATGGTTAGAGCACTGGGCCTGAAGTTGGGAAACATGAGTTCAATGTGACCTCAGACTAGAAACCAGAGTTACATGTCCTTGAGTAAAAAAATCACTTAACTTCTGTCTGTCTCAGTTTCCTCAACTGTAAAATGGTGAGTATAATAGCACCTACCTCCTAAGTCTTGTGAGGCTCAAATGAGATATTTTTAAAGTGCTTAGCATTATTCCTGGTACATAGTAGGTTCTTAATAAATCCTTCTTTCCTTCATTTTCTCATTCCTTCTCTCCTTCCTTCTTCCTCTCCATCCTCCCTTCCTCCTCTCCTTCCTTCCCCCTCTCTTTCCTTCCTTTGTTCTCTCCTTTCCTTCCTTCCTTCCTTCCTTCCTTCCTTCCTTCTTCCCTTCCTCCCTTTTTTCCTTCCCTTCTCCTTCCTTTTCTTCTCTCTTTCCCTCTTTCCCCATAAGTTTGGGGGTGTTCTTACAACAGGGACCAAGTAGTTTCCTTGTTAGGATTCTTCCTCTAGTGTCCAGGACAGACCTTTGCAGGGTAGCCTTGTGGTTGACTTAATGATTCCCTCTGTCCTCAGGAACATCCACCGGCCAATTCTTAGTCAGAACTTCCAACAGAGCTATAAGGCCAAGAAAGCCAATGACCATCAGATTTTTTTTCAGGAGTTTGAGGTAAGGCCCCTCTTCTGCTCAGAGCCTTATGATAGCTCACAGTCCCAGGTGAGAAGACAGGCTCACCTCCTTTCCCCCCACAACCCCTCTTCTGAAGGATAAGGTAAGGTGATGCCTGGTTTACCTCCTTGACTACCTGTTATCCACAGGAGCTAAAAGAAGTCGGCAGAGAGCTGTCCACACTGGAGGCAGAGAACCCTGCCAATGCCATCAAGAATCGCTACCCACATGTGCTGCCCTGTGAGTGCCAGACAGGCATTAGAAGTGGGCAAGGGGAGAGGCTAAAAGGCTTGGAGTCTGAAGTAGAGATGGTGAATGGGCAAGGTGGGGGTGCTGATTGTCCTACCACTAAATGTCCAAAGTTTGCCCCCATAGATGATCATTCTCGAGTGAGGCTAACTCCTCTGGATGGTGAGCCTCATTCTGACTACATCAATGCCAACTTCCTCCCGGTTAGTGCCTCCTATAGGGGCTGTCTGTCTGCCTATCTGTGTGGCCAGTCCATCTGTGGGGGCCTCTGTCCCTGCAGCATGCCTGCTGGACTTGTCTTTGTGGAAATAGGCTTCTCTGCTCATGGGTGTTTGTGGACTATGCATTTTGGTTACCTAAGGTTCAACTGAATATTTTTATCCGTGTGGCAATTCATATGTCTGCCTGTATTATTTATGCATGTGTGCTGGGAGTATATACTTGTATTCTGATTATCTGTGGGCTGTTCCCATCCTTGCTATTACTTTATCATGAATGATGCCCATTATTTCCCAATGGGGTATAAAAATATGTATGTATGTGGACACCTAGATTAAAAAAAAAGGTTCTATGAAACTACCCTTCCAGGTTTGAGTCTTGTGTATGTATGTATGCATGTATGCATGCATGTATGTACACACATGTATCTGTATATTTATGTCTTTACACATCCACACACAAACACACATGAATGTTATTGGGGGATACATATGAGGATTTCCATGTTGTATTTATGGGAGGGTACACCATAAGGAAAGTGCTCACGTGGCCCTGTCCTCACCCCTCAGGGCTATAGTCGACCCCAAGAGTTCATTGCCACGCAAGGACCACTCAAGAAGACGATGGAAGATTTCTGGCGACTGGTGTGGGAGCAGCAAATCCACACAATTGTCATGTTGACTGTGGGCATGGAGAATGGGCGGGTGAGTAGCCATATCATGTAGTTTCTGAAATCACCACTGGGTGTCAGCACAGACACCTCTCTCTTATGAAGCCCAACCTATATGTCATGCCTGTGAATGGAAGTCCTTCCCTATAGCCAGGGTGGAGGGACCTAGGACAAGTCTCATTTCATGGAATGGAAAGACTGAGGCTCAAAGAAGGAGGAAATCTTCCCAGAAGCTGCCCAGAAAGTCTGGAAGTAGGTCCCAGAGATCCTCATTTCCAAACTGATGTTCTCCACCCCTCTTTTACCTGTTCCTTTGTTCTTTTTACCTGTATCATCCCCACAGTTGGGCACAAAAGGAGTTGAGAAGGCAACAAGTCAGGGGGAAGGATTGGTATAGATATTATTGGAATCCTAGAATGTCAAGGTCAGAAGTGGTCTGAGAGACCATTCAATTTTTCCCTTTCCCCTCCATTTTAGGGGAATAAACTGAAGGCTAAAGACGTGAAAAGGCTTTTCTAAGGTCACCCACATAGTTAGTGGTAGAACACAGGTCTCTTGCCTTACTGCCTAGGCTACCTCTCACTTAGTCAGTCAACCATATAGAGAGGTCAGCTTTCGTATCTCAAGGCCCTCAAGTTTTCCATTCTCCATACCAAACACTCCTAATTCTTTTAACCAGTCCTTATATGGAACAGATTTTACACTAGGCCTTGGACAAGTAGATTTCACAGTGAGAAAAGCCCTGGATATGGAGTCAGGGGACCTGAATCTGTACCCCAGGCAGACAAGACAACAGACATTTATCGAGTGTGTACCATCTACCAGACACTGTGCTAAGCCCTGGGGATAGAAAGAAAGGCAAAACCACAGTTCCCACCCCCAGTGAGCTCATGTTCTAATGGGATAAACAACATACAAAAACTTGAATGTGCAAGGTCTATCCAGTGTAAATGGAAGGCCCCAAAAGTGGAGCCCTGGCCAGGGGAGCTAGGAATGGCCTCCTGCAGAAGGTAGGATTTAAGCTGAGTCTTGAAGAGGGCCAGGGAATTCAGTGGGCAGAGGCAAAGAGAGAGATAGGGCATTACAGGAAAGGTGAACAAGCATTCCAGTAAAAAGGCAGAGAGGAGGAAGATGAAATGTCATGACCAAAGAATGGCAAGTAGGTCAATGGATTTGTCCAGTGCATGGAAGAAAGACCGGAGAAATAGGAAAGGTATAGTTTGTGAAGGGCTTTAAAAACCAAACAGGGGATTTTATGTTTGATCTTAGAGGTAATAGGAAGCCTTTGGTGTTTATTAAGTAGGGGAATGGCATGGTCAGAACTGTACTTTAAGAAAATCCCTTTGGTAGCTGGAGACAAGGAGAGCATTGCAGGCTGTTGCTATAGTCCAGGAGGGAGTTGATAAGGGGCTGCACCAGGGTGGTGGCAGTGTTGGAGAAGAAAAGGGGACATATAGCAGCAATATTATGAAGGTAGAAATGCAATATTTGGCAAAAGACTGGGTATCTTGGGTAAGTATGAAGGCAGAGTTTAATTTGACACCCAAGTTTGTGAGCCTGGCTAACTGGAAAGATGGTGGTTCATTCCCCATAAGAGGGATGTTTGGAAGAAGGGAGGGTTATTTCAGGAAGACTAAATCCTGTTTTGGACTTGTTAAATTTGAGATAACTTATAAATAGTTCTATATGAGACTGGAGCAGAGAGAAGTTAGGGTTGTCTACATAGATATCTGGGTGGGAATCATCCATATAGAAATGATTGCTCAACCTGTGGGGTCCAATGATGTCACTAAGCAGTATAGTAAAGGAGGAGAAGAAAAGAGGGCCCAGGACAGATCTTTGGGGAACATCCAAAATTAATGGCCTTCACCTAGATAAAGATCCAGTGAGGGAAACTGAGAAGGAGCAGTTGGGTAGGTAGAAGGAGAAACAAGAGTAGTGTCACGAAAACCCAGGGAAGAGAGAGTATCTAGGAAAAGAGGGTGACCAGTGTGTCAAAGGCTAACAAGAGGTCAAGAAGGATGAAAATTTAGAAAAGGCCATTGGATTAGCAGTTAAGAGATCATCCCTGCCTCTTCCTGTCTGTGGTGTTGTGTGACTGTATGGTCAGATTACTTAAAATCACTTAACCTCAGTTTCCTCATCAGCAAAATCATGGATCTGGGATACTTGGTTTTCTAGGACCACTTCCAGGCTGAAATCTATCATCCTTTGATTATAGATGTTTGATAGGTGGAAAAGAGATGAGGAAGGGCATTCTAGGGAGAAGACACAGCATGGGCAAAGGTGTGGAAAGTTAGTCCTTTTTGGTAAGAGTGACAGAGATCTGGGAGATTGGAGGTAGGGTGACAGGTGGGGAGTGATTGGGTTCTTACTGTTGTCCTTCATCTTCCTCCTCCCCATGTCCTTTTTCCCCTAGGTCCTCTGTGAGCATTACTGGCCACTAGATTCCACCCCAGTCACTCATGGCCAGATCACCGTCTCCCTTGTGGTAGAAGAGAAAAGAAATGACTGGACAAGCAGGCAGCTCCTGGTGCAACATGTGAGTGTCCCCCACGGCAGGGTTGTGTGTGAGAGGGGTGGGGAAGGTTTAACTTTGAGGCTCTCTAGCCTTAATTATGAAGAGAATAGTTTGGGGTCCCCTCCTTTTAAGGATCTCAAAGCACGCCTCTCTGGGAGGGGAGCAGAAGGAGCATTGAGGCACCATTTGACCTCATCTTCTCTGAGTTGTGACATACTGAATAAAAGTTGGACCAAGAATCAGGAAGATCTGAGCTCAGAACCTGCTTCAAACACATATTAGCTGTGTGATCCTGGGCTAGTCACTTAATCTCTTCACAAACTCAGTCTCCTCATCTGTAAAAAGGGGATAATAATAGCACCTACCTTATAAGATTGCTGAGAGAATCAAATGAGGTAACACATGTACAGTGCTTTCAGACTTTAAAGAATTATAATTACATAAATCACACACTAGCTGTCTTAGAGACACCCTCTTCCCAAAGTCTCGGCACTCTCTGGGTACCACACACAGAAGCATCAGAGCCTGGCATTGAATACTGATAGGCCAGGAGCTAGAGTGGACAGGAAATCAAAGAAACAAGAAACCCAGAGCAGAGCTCGCCCTCGTGGAGCTCCCAATCTAGGGGACTGGTTCAGTCCCAGTTCCCAGTCTCCTGGGGAAAGATATTATTGGACTAGGTCTAGGGGATGTGCTCTTGACCCCAGATCCTCTCCTTTCAGTCTCAAAGCCAAACTGACCTCTAAAGCCCAAGTAGAGGCATTGAGATTCCTAACCTTCCTGGTCCCAGAGCCCCCTGGCACCCTGGGTTTAGTAAACCACCAGAAGCTTAATTACTGCTTCCCCCTTCCAGCCTCTGTCGCTAACCTCTTTTCTCACTTTCTCAGTACCTTGGCTTTCAGTTCTAGCATCCATCCCTCATAGCGCCTGCAACAGAGTAAGCACTTTTTCTTCCTGAGGGATGAAAGGGGGAACTCTCCTAAAAGATATTTCTAATTAAGCCTTATGCCCAGAAAAAAAGAATAATTCAACTGGGCACACTCAGTTTACTCACATACAGTTCACAAAACCCATCCTTTTCAGTACAAGCGACACTGGTGCTGGACCTGGGCAGGGGCGGGGGGGGGGGGGCGGTACACTTCTTCCTTGACCTCTTTCTCTTCCTCTACCTCATCCCTCACATTTGTCTAGCACTTTAAGGTTTGAAAAGCACTATAATAGTCATTCACATCACTCAAAGTTTTGCAAAATGTTTAATGATAGCTAGCATTTATCTAACTCTAAGACTTGGCGGAGCTAGGTGGTGCAGTAGATAGAATTCTGTGCCTGGAGTCAGGAAGACCTGAGTTCGAGTGTCACCTCGGACACTTACTTGCTGTGTGATCTTGGGCAAGTCACTTAACCTCTGTTTACCCCAGTTTCCCCATCTGTAAAGTAAGCTGGAGAAAGAAAAGGCAAACCACTCCAGTATTTTTACAAAGAAAAGCCCAAATGTGGTCATGAGGAGTTGGTTATGACTGAAATGACTGAACAGAAAGTGAAACAACAAAACATTTTGTACGTTTATCGTCTCATTAGATCCTCTAATAACCTTGTGAAGCGGGTGTTGTTAATTTCATTTCACAGACCAGAGTTAAGTGATTTGTTCAGGGTTGCACAGCAATTAAATGTCTGCGGTTGGATTTGAACTCAGATCTTTCTAACTTCAAGTTTGGAGCTCTTACCCAATGAACCTTGTGGCCGCCGTCCATTTTTACATATCATATCTCTTTTGATCCTTACAGTAACCAAGTGAGGGAGGGTAAATAAGATGGATGAAATTGGATGGAATTAGGGAATATTTCCTGGAAGAGGAGAAGTTTGAAAAACAAAGATGTTTCTATGGGCTTGGACAGGTTTGAAAATTGTGCTCACTGTGGATTACTATTCACTACAGATTTTGAGACCTCAATATAATATATATTATGCAAAATAAATAACTACCAAAGAACAGAATTTTCTGTCATTTAAAATGCATGTAAAAGTCACGCAGAGAAATACCTGTGATCCTCCTTCTCTGGATATTGTGCCCTTGGCATCTGTCTGCCTTGCCCCCTGCTCAAAGCCCTGGCTCTGGTGATCAGTACTTAGGAAGGGTCTTAGTGACCTTTTCCAACTGTTCTGCCTTGGTATCTTCATCTGAATGGGCAGGGGAAGTAGCCTGGAAACAGCCAGCAGCCAAAGGCTTCCAAATTTAAGTGAATGACTCGAGGCTTGACCCAGCCCCAGTGAGAAGGCTTCACCTGGGCTTTCAGCTCAGGCCAAGTTTGGGTTTCAACCTTTCTCTGGGAAGCAGTAGGAAAAAGAGAAAGCTGTCCTCTCCACCCTACCCCTCCCACCTGCTCAGAGTTCCCATCAGGAGGAACGTAGGGTCCAGCAGCTACACTTCATAGCCTGGCCAGACCATGGTGTTCCTGAGACCCCCAGTTCCTTGGTCAAGTTTGCAGAGTTGGTACAGGAGCAAATGAAAGCCGCCTCCAGCACAGTACCCACCTTGGTGCACTGTAGGTGAGTGATGCAGAAAAGAGGAGCTACCTCTAATGTGAAGAGGCTGGAGACCTGGGGAGGGGAGCACTGAGGGAAGTTAGAAGAGCTCCAGGCATCGTCACTTCCATCCTTTGCCCAGACCAGCCTCCTTGTCACCATCCCTGATCTCCCTCAGTGGCTCTCCAATGCTCCCTTCTCACCATGATGCCTTCCCAGTCCCCACCCATGACCCTAGTATCCCTAGGTTCCCAACTCTCTCTCATTTCCCACCCTGATTCCTCTAGTATCCAGCTCCTCTTTCTGCCCCTCATCCCCACTGTCCCCTGCCAATCATTCCACAAATTTCTTTGTCCTGTCATATGTTGGACACCATGGTGGGTGCTGTGTGTTTGAGTGAATGTTGTATATGTGTATGGGAGGGGTTGTACAAAGTCAGTTAAGACACATAATCCCTGTCCTTACCCTGGCCCCCATTCTTCTTCTCCCAGTGCCCTTTTCCTACTTGTCCCCTTTACCTCTCTCACCTCTTGTTGAGTCAGACTAGGCCAGCCCAACCAAGAGAAATGATTGGGCAGGCCGCACTGGCTGACCTGGGGCCCTGAGGAGGGACTGGGGTTCTGCTCACCTGGGACTTCCCTCAGTGCTGGTGTGGGTCGAACTGGCACTTTTGTGGCCCTTCTTCGGCTCCTACGAGAGCTACAAGAGGAACAGATGGTAGACGTGTTCTACACAGTGTATGTCCTGCGGCAGAACCGACCCCTCATGATCCAGACCCTGGTGAGCACCAGTACTGCAGAGGGAGGGTGGGGAGGGAGGGGGGATGGGAAGAGAGGGAGGGAGGATGGGAA
>CM053593.1:84597308-84618548 GCA_028646575.1 Pseudocheirus occidentalis
AAGTGACTGCCCCAGGAAAGTCTTAGTGGATTTTGAGGTGGACGGAATCATCTTATTTTACTTACTAGTAACTTTCAACAATTTTCCAATATTAAAAAATTAAATATTTTTTCAAATGAGCAAAATTCCATTTAATCTTTTTTCTTACCTCTCCTTCCTTGAATAAAAAAATAAAAACCAAACCATTGTAACAAATATGCATAAATAAGCAAACCAAATTCCCCTGTTGGCTGTGTCCAAAAAAACTGTCCCAGCACCTATCTTGAATCTACCATCCTCTGTCGCGAAGTTTTCCAGACATTCACTAAGTGTCTAATATAGTGAAGGCGCTAGGTCAGGCCTGGTTCTGCAGAAGCTCCCTATAGTTCCCAGCACATGAGGATCCCAAGAGTCAGAAGGCCCACACTCTAACCCTACCCTGGTGACTGGCTTTGTGGCTTTGGCCTTCCGTTTCTTCCTTTGTAAAACACTGGCATTTGTAGGACCAGAAATACAGAGCTAGAAGGGATCTCAGAAGCCAACTAACTAGACCATTTTCCCCCAAAACCAAGGCTCAGGGAGACTAGGTCATTTGCAGAAGTCGGCATCTGTGTTGAACTTTGAGCCCAGGTCCTTTCATTGTAGACTCTTTTCCCCAACTAGTTTGTCCCTAAAGTTCTGATTGCCACAGGTTGCCAATGATGGACCTGAATCCTTTATCCCTGTACTTGGGGTTCTCCTTCCCCCCCCCCAACCCTGCTAGTTGTCCCACTGGAAAAGCACTAGGTTGGACTCTCCTGTCACTTGCTTCTCTCCACCAGGCCCAGTACATCTTTCTGCACAGCTGTCTGCTGGACAAGATTATGGAGGAGCCAGCTGTGTCTCTTGTGTACGTCCTGACCCTTCCTCTCTTAGTGACCTCAGGCTGAGGGGGAGGTGCCCAGGGAGGCCTTGGGACATAGGAAGCTTCCCACTCTGCTCCTCCATTGGGCTACCCTGTTCAGGGGCAAAGCTGGTCCTAGCTGGCTTCTTATTGCGTTCCAGCTCCTGGCCTATCATTGTGAAGAACTTCTCACAAACCTACGCCAAGAGGTTGGCCCACTCCAATGCTGGCTTCCTAAGGGAATACGAAGTGAGATTTGGATATCCCTGGCCCTTCCTTTCGCCACATGCTGGCACCATTTCCTGAGAGCATCTTACTGTCCTTCTATTTTGGTGGGTGCGGCCCCACTGGTGATGCAAGCCTTTTCCCCTTGCCTTTTTCCCCAGCTCCTCCTGCAAGCCTTCAGGGACCAGGATAACACTGCCCCACAACACCTGGGCAGTGCCACCTCCCAGATCCTTTCCCGTGAGTCAAAGGGGTCATGTGTCTGGGAAAAGGGGCCCATCTCTGATTGCAGGGTATGAACTGACCATGTTATTAGTGTGGCTATAAAGTGCTGGCCAAGATAAGTCTATTCCCTTCTGTGTAAGCCAGGAGTGGGGAATCCATCTGAAAACAACTCCTTACCTTGAGACCCCAGGGAACAGGGAGAGGCGCCACCAGCTGGACCTGGAAAATTGTGATGTATTCATTAAACTCTAGTTAAGTAACCATGTAACCTAGGTTTCAAATATTCTGAAGCCTGCCTTTTGCCACCCAGGAGCAGGGATTTAGGGGGAGACACCAGGTGCTACCGGGTGAATGGGGCACCAATTTTGATCCCCACTTTGCAGAAAGGCAGTTTGTTCCTTCAGCTGGGGAGGGAACCATCCCAAAGGAGATGGTGGGGCTAAAAAACCAAGGGGGCTGGGCTCCCCGGACTGGTGTGGCATGACAGTGTAGTCTATTGGACTTGGTTAGAGTCACTTCATGCTGGTACTCAATTTCCTCATCTGTGGAATGAAGACATTGCATAAGAGATGCTTGAAGGCCCTTTCTACCTCTAACATTCTGTGAGCCTAACTAAAGAATCAAGCTTGACGTAAGGGAAGGAACAGCTTGCCTTCCCACACCTGCTAAGCAGGGCTCTTGAACTAGGCTGTCTGAGAACAAAACTCTGGAGCCAGAAGACAGATTTGTTGTTGAGTTGTTTTAGTCACCTCTGACTCTCCATGACACTGTTTGGGGTTTTCTTGGGAAAGATACTGGTGTGGTTTTCTATTTTCTTCTCTAGTTCACTTTATAGGTAAAGAAACTGAGGCAAACAGGGCTAAGTGACTTACTCAGTTCTGCACAGCTAGTAAATGTCTGAGGACAGATTTGAACTCAGGTCTTCCTGACTCCAGGCCTGGCATTCGATCCACTGTGCCACCTAGCTGCAGGACTTAATGATAATGTCTCTCACTCATACAGCTCTTTACACTTTGTAAACTCCCTTACATACATTACCTTTTTGATCCTCTTAGCATAAGGTCTGACATTTTTATCTATGTGGGTATTTTCTCTAGCACTAATGCAGATAACAACCTTCTCCAGGGACAGGAATCATTTTAGCTAAAAATGTTCATCACTTGATAGCCATTCCAATGGTGAACAGCTTCTTCCACCTTAAGCCAAACTGTCTTAATTCCTCCATCCCTCCCTTACTCTTTTTTCCCTCCCTCCTTCCCTCCTTCTCTCCCTCCCTCCCTCCCTCTCTCCCTTCCTCCCTTCCTCCCTTCCTTCTTTCCTTCCTTCCTTCCTTCCTATCATTTTCCCTTCCTCTCTTCCTTCCTTCCCTTTTTCCTTCCTCCTTTCCTCCCTCTACTCCTTCTTTCTTTCCTTTCTCCCTTCCTTGTTTCCTCCCTCCCTTCCTCTCTCCCTCCTTCCCTTCCTCCTTCCCTCTTCTCTTCCTTCCCTATCTGGAAGCACAGCAGTTGCTCACAGGCTCACCCTCGATGCCAATCAGCTGGAAGCTTTCACAACCACATTTCCACCCTCTGTTGATTTGCCTCTCCTTAAAGCACCTGTAGGTTCCCTGTTCCTAAGTTACTTATTGAGGTGGTGCAAGACTTCATGCTGATACCCAATTGACTTAGCTCAGCATAACTCAAACAGTCCACTAGCCTCAACCTCCACTAGCAGCAGGAATTATAGGCATGCCCAGTCACCTTAGACTTTTCAAGCCTCAATCTTCCTCATCTGTAAAAGTGGTGTCAATAAGACCTACATCACAGGAACATTGTGAAGTTTAGAGGAGATAATTTACATAAAGCTCTTTGTAAATTTGAAATATAAATGCTTTCTTCTTATTTTATATTTGATGTAGTTTATTCAGAGTAATCCTGGGACAGATCGGCATTTTACCAGTTTGTGTTTAATGTTTGCCAGATTACTTTGCAGGGGCAGGGGGAAATGATTGTTTTTTTATAACTGAATAAGTTTGGGGAATATACATTTACATTTTTCTTACATTTATCTTCTGGGGACTCACTGAAAACATATCTGAGACAGCTCTATAGTAGGGACAAGATAACTGGGCCGATATGTCCTTGGTTCCTTTTCCATAGGCTCTTGACTTCAGCCAGGTCTCCATGGTTCTGTTTTGTTTTGTTTTTCTTTTTGGAGGAGTGAAGGTAGAGCAATTGGGGTTAAGTGACTTGCCCAAGGACACACAGCTAGTTTGTGTGTGTGTGTGTGTGTGTGTGTGTGTGTTAAGTGTCAAAGGCCAGATTTGAACTCAGGTCCTTCTGACTCCAGGACTGGTGCTCTATTCACTGTGCCACTCAGCTGCCCAGAAGTCTCCATGTTTTGAGAGCTTTTCCTCCCCTATGAATGGGAGATTAGGTGCATTCAGTATGTCAATCGTTATTCAAGATGTCATTCTAAGTTATTGTGCTTCCATGTTAACCAGGAGTTTGTGGGTTGCAGTTTTGTTCATCATGATGCTTCAGTTTTAGGAGTGTTTATGGGGTGAGAGGGAGGCAGCTAGATGGTTCAGTGTAGAGAGCACTGGGCCTGGAGTCAGGAAGACCTGAGTTAAAATTCAGCCTCAGATGCTTACTAGCTGTGTCACTCTGGGCAAGTCACCCTCTGTTTGCCTTAATCCATGGGAGAAGGAAATGGCAAACCAACGCCAGTATCTTTGCCAAGGAAAGTCCATATAGGGTCACAAAGAGTCAGCCACAACAAAGATATCTTGAAGTTTGGGTCTCTACTATGAAGATTTTCCATCTCTTAGTTCATAAAGGATAGCAGATATGTCATTCCGGCCACTTGGGTTGCCTCTTTCTAGGTATTATAGGTGCTCAGTTTTGCAACCTGGAATGATAGCATTGTTGCTGTCATTTCTTTGTAAAATCTATTCTTATTAGCTGCATTTGGCCAACAGATGACAAGACATCTCCCAGATCTGTGCTCTAAAGTGAGCGTTCCCTGCCTGGTAGGACCAAGGACCAGTTTTCCATTAGCACTTTGAGAACTGAGGGTCACTTTCCACACCACAATGAGGTATTGGGGGAAACCATTGGAAGAGTACAGACTCTATAATTTTTATTTTATAGATGAGGAAACTGAGCTTTAGGAAGCAAAGTTACTTGTTTAGTGAAGTCACATAGTAAGTAGGAGAACCAAGGATGGTGCCCGGGTCTTATCACTTTCTGATGCCACACTGACTTGGCTTGGTTGAGTTCCCACTGCTTCAGTGAGCTTGGGGAGATATGGCTCCTGACCATTCCTTTCTCCTCCTTCTTCACAGATGAGTGTTGGAGAGTGAAGTTTTCTCTGGAAGAGAATTCCGTTGATCCTATTGAGGCCTGGTTCTTTCCAGTGAGATGTTGCCCTGTGTCTTCCCTTACTCTTACTCCTTGCCCCTTGCCCCTTTCCTCTCTCCTCCTTCCTTGCTCCTATGTTGTATTGTCAGAAGTCATGATTGGGGGTAGGGAGGCAGGGGTACCAAGGCTGTTAGAGGTACCTTGGTATAATATTGGCAATATCTTGGGAGTTCCAGGGAATAGCCTCAGTCAGCTTCTCCCACAGGGGGAACCTTCTGTCCGAGACCAAGTAGCATTGGTAGGTCCTGCAAAGATAGAAGAATTCTGGCAGTTGGTATGGGAGCATGGTGCCCATGTTCTAGTCTCCTTGTGCCCTCTGAGTACTCAAAATGAGGTGAGTGGTTTGACGGGGAAAGCAGAAGGAAGGGTGGTAACAGGAGTTTGGGTGTAAGGGATCCAGTTTAGCAGGGGTCTGGATAGGGAGCATTCAGCAGCCCCATGAGTGGGCACTGGGGTGACACTCTATATGCAGAAATGGTGGCCAGAGGTGGAACATCCCATCCACACCGAGGCATTGACTGTCTGCTGGGTGGAACAGAAAGATGTGGCAGGGTGGCTTTGTCTTCATCTGAGAGTCAAGCACGTAAGTGTCTGAACAATGGGGATGATGTGAAGGTCAACACTGGGGAGCAGGGAGGAGGAAGCAGCCCAGACCTGGGTCCCAACTTGCTCTTCTAGAATTTCCCACAATGGGGAAGAAGGGAAGGAATGAGAGGCTTCTAGATGGTGGAGGCCCATCCCATTCTGCCTCCCTGCCCCCCTCCCTTGGGTCCCCAGGAGAAGAAAGAAAAGGAACTCAAGGTAAAGGTGCTGCAGTTCCCATACTGGGAAAGTGGGCAGGAGCCTCCAGCCCAGGTCCTGTTGTCCTTCTTCCTGGTGGCTGCGGGCGAGCGCTACTCACGGGTCAAGAGAAGGAAGTCAGAAACAATGCTTGCTTACTCCAGGTACCAAAGAGAAACAGGGTGTATAGGGAGGACTGGGGAAGAAGACAGTAGACCTGTATTTTGATCCTGGGTCTTCACCTCTCAGGGCTTCAATTATTCTCATCTCTTAAATGGATCCCATGTACACAGTATCCCTTTCTCACCTATCAACCAACAAATGTTTGTTAAGTCCTTACTATATGCTAAGGACCGTCCTAGGTGTCATGATATAAGTGCAAAGAATAAAATAGTCCTTACCTGCCTCAAGGGTATTAGTCAAGTATTTAGTAAGAGCCAGACAAATACCTAGTGTGTCAGTCACTGGGCATCTGAGGCCAGGCACAGGACCCAGTTCAAGTGTCCAGATTAATGGCTTCCTCCCCTTCCCCTCCTGTCCCCTGCATGCTCTTCACAGCTCAGGAAGGGCCCAGTTGGGGATTCTTTTGGCCATGGATCGGCTGCTGCATCAGGCAAAGTTCCGGGGCTCAGTGGACATCTTTGGCGTGGTCCTGCACTTGGCAAGGGCCTGTGGCTCTATGATGCCAACACTGGTGAGAGGTGGGAGTAGGTAGGCATCATCTCTGGGGTGTGGGTAAGGGCAGAGGTTTGGGCAAGAATTGCATCAGCAGCTGAATGTGGGCACCAGGTGGCGTTGCTGACTACTTCCGCTTCTCTTTTACTGGGTGCTCACATGCATCTGAGACCTGGGGAAGACCCAACAGAACAGTGGTTTTCAACCTTCCTAATGCCACGACCCTTTAATGCAGTTCTTCATGTTGTGGTGACCCCCAACCATAAAATTACTTTTGTTGCTACTTCATAACTGTAATTTTGCTACTGTTACGAATTGTAATGTAAATATCTGATATGCAGAATATATTTTCATTGTTACAAATTGAATATAACCCACAGATTGAGAACCATCGCAATAGAGGCTTAAAGCTAGAAAGGGGTTTTCAGAAGTCATAGCCCAACCCCTTTCATCTTTCAAATCAAGAAACTGATAGCCCCAGAGTTCTTCCCCTGCTGGGGCTTTACCTGCTTAGAAATAGTTCTTACTCAGGCCCTTTGGCCTCTCCCTTTCCCCCAGGAACAGTACATTTACCTCTATGAGTGTGTGGGCCGTGCCCTGACCAATGGGCTAGTCTAAGAGAAGGGGTCCGGCTGCCCAGGAGCCAACGAGTCTTGGAGCCTTTCTGCTTTGGATTCATATTGGACTTGGCTTGGCCAGTGTGGATGAGTCTCAGGGGTCTGGCCTGGGCCTCTCCTGTGGGAGTGGGTTCCATGTCCAGTCTCCAGGACTGTAAAATTGTGGGCCTCTGGAAATAAACACAGATGATCAAAAGCTAAGGCCGGGTGTACTCTGTGCTCTCCTCCTCCCCTCTTAGCACACACTGGGCTTAGAAGACGGGTCAGAGCCAGGAATCAGTCGAGTCAAAAGGCAACAGGAAGGCTCCTTTATGCTTCTAAGTGAAGTGGAATTGGAGAGAGCTGGGGAGGGCTGGGGAAATCAGAGATTCCAGATGGGATTGCTAAAGAGAAGAATTAATGGCTACTTGAAGATATATAGCAATAATAAGAAAGAGTACAGCCTTCTACGAGACAAGTAGGATTTAATATTTTAAATATTCAGTGGATCTACAGCCTCAAAGATGTGTGTATTGACTTCTAATGATTCAGACTGACACTACCCATCCCTGCCCAACCTGGTCCATGACCTCCTGTAAATCTGTGTGTGTACATGTGTGTGTGTGTTTCCATCTAATATGCTGGGACCTTCAAATCCTCTTGACATTTTATTCATTCCAGTAGGGTCACCGGTTATTTAAATGTTAGCATGTATCCAGTATGATTGTGATGTCTGTCTATGGGACCAGTTACCGGCCGATGGACCGGCGCTTCTCCTGGGGACTCTCTCTGTTAACGATACATGCCGTGTCTCAATAGGATCAGTACCTTGTGTTTGTGGGCTCCCAACGATATTGGACCAGGGCACTGTCTGTCTATAGATGTCTCAGTTGTGACGTGTCTCTGTGTCATCACTACGGCGTGTCTGGGAGACCTCTGAACCGGGCCGCTGAGATGCCACCCTCTTGTGTCCTGTGACGTGTCTCTGTGTCATCACTACGGCATGTCTGGGAGGCCTCTGAACTGGGCCGCTGAGATGCCGCCATCTTGTGTCCTGTGACGTGTCTCTCCCTGAAGGGAGACGTTGGGGTCTCCTTTTCTGATGCTTTCTTGTTGCTTGGTGTGTGTGGGAAGGTGGAGGCAGTGGATGTTGTGACTCTTATAGATGGGTTTGGGGCCTGTCCTAACCTGCTGATCCCTGATCTAGCTGGTGAAGCATATTTCTCCTCCTGCCACAGCGATCCTTTCTAGGGGTGGGGGGCACAGCCCAGATTCCAGCACCTCAAGCAGGCTTCCCCAAGCCCTAGTCTCTTAGCCCTGTCCCTCAGCGTTCATAGGAAGCTTATATAGCTTATCACTGACATCTGTCTATAGTTAACAAGTTCCAATTAATCAATTACTAATAATTGCTATTGATCACTCCATGATAAATCCAAGAATCCAATAACAATTACTCAAGAGTTCAGTTTCAAACACAGGCTTGGTCTGTGATCTGGAAATTCCAGCAATGATTGTTTCCGAAATACAAAGCAAGTAAAGGTCAATGTTGTAACTCTGGGTGTTAGCACATTGCTCCAACTCCCAGAGGCAGCTGGTGGTGCATCGGATAGAGCCCTGAGGAGTCGGGAGGACCTGAGTTCAAATCCAGCCTCAGATACTTCTAGCTGTGTGACCCTGGCCAAGTCACTTAACCTTTGTTTGCTTTAATTTCCTCAACTATAAAATGGGGACAATAATAAGACCTGTCTCACAGGGTTGTAAGGCTCACATGAGATTGTTTTTCTTTTTAAGTACTCAGTGCCTGTCACATAGCGGTCATTATATAAATTCTTTTTCCCTTTTCAGTCCCTTACTGCCTTAGTCCCCAGTCAACTCATCTCCTACTTTCTCTCAAGTTCCTGTGACCCTACTGCTTTCGTCTTAAAATCACAAGTTATAGGCCTGGAAGGGACCTTCAAGATCATTTAGACCAGAAGTATCAAATTCTCTACTTGCAAAACTCCTTAGTGCAACCTGAGCCAAATTAAAATGTAATTGAGAAATGTTTTAATGGAATAAATAAAAATGCAACACAATATGCTGCTACTGTTCAGGCATTTCAGTCAAATCCACTTCTTTGTGACCCCATTTGGGGTTTCTTAGCAGAGATACTAGAGTGGTTTGCCATGTCCTTCACTCATTTTACAGGTGAGGAAACTGAGGCAGACAGGGTTAAGTGACTCGCCCAGGGTCATGCAGCTAGTAAGTCTGAGGCTGGACTTGAACTCATGAAGATTTGACTTCCTGATTCCAAACCCAGTACCTTATATCATTGAGATGAACACACAGTAGAGCATAGACAATGTTAATTTGTGGTTTTCTAAGTTAGTATGTAGCCCACAGAGATCCAGTTCTATTTGAATTTGACACCCCTTCTCACGTTTTTACAGGTAAGGAATTTGAGACTCAGAGGAGGGAAGCACTTCGCCTAAAGGTGACTCAGGTAGTGAGTAACCCTGCTAGGTTTAGATTCCAAATCTAGTTCTCTTTCTGAGGTTAGAGGAAGGTTCAGGAGTGTGCTGGTAAATGTTTACCAACCACCTCGAAGAAAAAGCAGGATATACTTTTAAAATTTATTCTGTATTTTTAACATTATTATTAATTAAATATAGACCAGTGGCATCAAACTCCAATGGAAATGAAGCCTTTAAACCTGAGTATACAAGGATTCCTGAAGGCTGCAGATTGACTTGGAAAATCAGAGATTAACATTATATGTGTTCTTTGCTATCTTAATTTTGTTAAATATTTTCCAATTACAGTTAAATCTGGTTTGGGTCTCACTCCACCTACAAGCCATGTGTTTGACAATCAACAAAATGATAAATCAAACCCTGATTTGAAGTGGATTTCTGACAATTTAACAATTGGTTCTCAGAAGCTAGTTTGAGCTGACTCTGGCAGGCACACCCTTGGAGGTGCTTACATGCCTGAACTCCCCACCTTTCTCTAAGTGCTGAACTTGGTAACTTGTTCCTTTATGAGTCCCCATCTCTCTCCCCATTTGGCCCCCATTTATTCTGTAGCAAAGCTTCTCCCTCTCCCTTTCACTTTCCCCATATCTCCCTATTCCTCCAGTTTCACCCATCCTTTCGTCTCAGTCCCTTATATTCTCAGGCTTCCTGAGTTTCTTATTTGCCCCATTTCCCCAAGATCCCAGATTCCTAGTCTCTTAGTTCTCAGTGTTTCCTTTAGGCTAACTGTACCCCAGTAGGGTACCCTTCTTGAGGAATGGGGTATTCCTGTTCCTTCCACAGATATTACCAGAGGCAAAGACAATGCAATGTGCCTTATCTAGCTGCCGGCATCATTGGGGACCACCCACAGCCATAATCACTCATCTGGACTCTCTGTTCCCTGCTAGGAGAGCCTGGGTGGAAGGGGGAGAATTGTACCGTGGTGTGGGATCAGGAGGTAGAGGTTTGATTGCTCCTCTGGGAGGATGGAGACCAGACCAAGCTGACCACGTTCTCCTGACTCCTGCCCTCCTTTATCATGCTCAGCAACAGGAGCCTAATAGAGAGGATACTGGAAAGGGAAAGGATTGGAAACTGAGACAGAAGGAGAAAGAGAACGATAAGGAAATTGGGAAGCGGGGGAAGAAAGAATCTAAGGCACACTTGCATTTGTGCAGGTGTGTCTATTTCCATGATGGGATCTGGAAGAGAACATCAGAAGAATCCTGGGGAGGATATCACACAGAAGTGTATGAAGGGTGAAGGGTTTCAATCTGCAGCATACTCTAGCTCTGGCTATCTAATGGAAAGAATGAATGGGAATGAATTTATTAGAATGGAAATGAATTTATTATTTATTTAAAAATGAATTTATTATTGCTGTGTTCAGGTGCTGGGCTAAGGGCTAGAGACATGAATACAAGAAAGCAGAGCAGGTTTTACCTGGAGAAGTTTACAATTGAATGAGATGGTGACACATGTTGGGGTGGGGTGTGTGTGTAGCCAGGGACAAATGTTCTAGACAGGAAAGTCAGAGAGACTGGAGATTGGAACCAATGTACTTCCCAGGACTGGAAGAAGTGATTCGATTATTGTTCTTAGAGCTAGTGTTGGAAAGAGGGGAGGGGAAAACAGTGTGGAGACCTATGTCTTGTAGATTGTGAGCTCCTTGAGGACAGGGGCCAGGCTTTACATTGCTTTAGGACCCCACTATAGCACCAAGAACACTGCTGAGCATATGCTAGTTGGACTAGCTGGAAGTGAAGGCCTTGAGAGGAAAGGGCCCTCAGAATCATAGATTCTAAGCTGGAAGGAGACCCCAGACAGCACCTGGTCCAACCAGAAAGCCCAGAAGAGATAGAGAAAATGGAGGTAAGGGCCTCATGGGTTTCCTATTTCTCAACAGGTAGAGATGCTGGTGTAAGACAAGGGATCTGGGTTTCAGGGGTCAATAGAGAAGATGTAGGACTCCTTCAAAGGAGCACAAAATAGATTCATGATTGTGAGACCGTGATCCCAGTTTGCCAGCTCTGGGATAGGAGAAAAAACCCACACAATTCTGACAGGACGTTGAAATCAGCCAGTCAATACACATTTATTAAGCACCTACCATAGGCCTGCACAAGATTTGATTTGCCAAAGGATTTTAGGTGGCCTTCAAAAAATGTCTATGTCTAAGCCGGGTGGCAGACATGAGTGGGGAGAGAATTCTAGGCATGGGGGACACAGGCAGAGAAAATGTCTGGAGGAGAGAGAAGTGTCTTATTCTCAGAACAGCCAGTATCACTGCCTTGAAAAGTACATATGTAGAAGGTAGAAGAGGTTTTTTTCATTGCTGTTTGCCCTACGTTCTCAAAGAGGACCATGACATCAGGAAGGTGACATCATGACTTGCAAGTGAAATGGATTTATATGAGGGAGGGCTGTGCAAAGTCACCAGCCTCACTCTCTCCTCTAGAGCCATCTGGGTCCAGTGACAAAATATAGATCAGGACGACTGGAGATGACTGGGTTTAAGAGGTAAGAAGACTGGAAAGGTGGAGTAGTGGGGTTAGTTTATAAAGGGCTTTGAATGCCAAATAGAAGACTTTGTATTTGATATTGGAGGTGGAAGGGAACCAGTGGAGTTTATTGAGTAGGGAGGGGGGTGACATGGTCAGACCTGCACTTTAGGAAAATGGTTGGTAACTGAATGGAGGATGGACTGGAGAGGGGCAAAGATTAGGCAGGCAGACCCACCAGCGGGCTATCGTAGTAATCTAGGCATGAGGTAATGACACCTGTTTCAGAGTGGTAGCAGTGTCAGAGGAGAGAAAGGAATATGTTTGAGAGATGTTGTAAAGGTGAAATCAATAGACCTTGGCAACCCAGACTGGATATAGGGGTGAGAGAGTGAAGATCAGTGGATGACAATTAGGTTGTCAGCCTGAGAGACTGGAAGGATGGTGGTGTCCTCAAAGGGAAAAGTGAAGTTTGGAAGGGGGAGGATTTGGGGGAGAAAAGTGGAGATCAGTTTTGGACAAGATGAGTTTAAGATGTCTACTGGACATCCAGTTTGAGATGTCTGAAAGGCCGTTGGAGATGGGAGACTAGAGGTCCGTAGAGAGTTTAGGACTGGATCGGTAGATCTGTAAGAGTTGATAAGATCAGCAAGTGAAGTCATATAGAGGGAGAAGAGAAGAGGGCCCACAGAGCCTTGTGGAACATCTGTGGTTAGCTGGTATGATCTGGAGGAGGATCTGGCAAAGGAGATTTAAAAGAAAGTCAGATAGGAGAAGAACTAGAAGAGAGTGGTGTTCCAAAAGCCTAGAAAGAAGAGAATGATTCGTCGGTTGTTGGCCTTTGTTCTCAAAGAGGACCAAAATGACATCATTACGTTAGAGTCACATCTTAGTGTGTTTGACTGTTGCTGATCAGACCAACATGGGCTCAGAGCACTCTACCACAGGTTGGCACAAATAGTCTATGTGAACTTTTAGGGTAGATTCTCTAAATCTGTAAATCTTGCAACTCTTTTGAGCTACTTCAATTCTGCTTTGCTCATAGAGCATGCACCTTCTCTGATGAGGGCACACCATCCTGGAGGGCCTGTGCCAGTGTCTCCCATGTCACAATAAATTCCAAAGTTCTTAAGCGAGACCTTGAGAGTGTCTTTATATTGCTTTTCCTGACCACCATATGTGAGTTCTCCATAAAATAGCCTTCTTGATAAGTGTAAGTTTGGCATTCAAACAACATGGCCAGTCCATTGGAGTTGTGTACTCTGCAGTAGAGTTTGAATACTTGGCAGCTGAGTTCAAGGAAGGACCTCAGTGTCTGGTCTCTTATCCTTCTGAAGAGGTTGCCCAAAGAGGGTCAGGGTTTGCCTGAGACCCCAAAATACCAATATGCTGGGTCCTGCAGAAAGAATTCCATTCAAGTCTTCTTAGCCAAAGAAAAAGTAAAGTTTATTAAAAGATATGGGATAGACTCTTACAAAGCAAGTCTTTGCTAAGCTATCCTAAGGTGCTCTCACCCAGACCAAGTCTCTGCCAAGGCACTCTGTGGCTCTCTCACACGGGAAGTCTGTACCAAGCCATTCCACAGCACTTTCACAAAGCATGGAGGGAAGATGGGGTCTTATATACAGAGGAGTCTAGGGGTGGTTCAGAGGAGGAGCCAATGAGGTCTGACTCCAGTAATGAGTTTGGGGAGGGACTTCAGGTGTAGTTAATGACAATCAGAATCCAGTACTTCAGGTGGAGTTAATGACAATCAGACTTGAAGAGGTTTCCCAGAGTATGTACCTCAAAGATTCAAGGAAAGCTCAAAAGGAGGGAGGGTCCCAGAGCCTACACCTCATCATTTTCAGGTGATCTTCAGAATCTTCCTAACACAATTGAAATAGAAGCAACTCCGTTTCCTGGCATGGCACTGGTAGACTGTCCAGGTTTCACAAGTATATAACAATGAGGTCAGCACAACAGTTCTGTAGACTTTCAGTTTGGTTCTTCAGTCTGTGATAAGAAGGTTTGGAAGACCTATTGTGGACAGCAGGATAGTGAGTTGATAAGGAAGATATAATAGCATTACCTAGCAACAGTGAGGGCCCAGTTGAAGTTATGTAAAGTAAATTCATAGTGGACCCAGTTAGAAGGGTTATGTGACTTTTTTCACTTTTTTTTTCAGCATTTGTATAGAAAGAAAGTCAATGGATGATGGGAGTGATCCAAGGCTGAAGTTTGACAGAGAACAATTAAGGATATGATAAGGGGGGCAGGGACTCAAGAGAAGAGGACAGTTTAATATTGAACTGCTTCACCAGAGGGTCAAGATGGGGAAAAGAGAAGAAAATGGCTAGGGTGGCAGTAATAGCCTCAGAGAGAATTGAGGGATTGGAGGCTGCAGTGTGGATGAAGACTAGGGTTTGGCATGGGAAAGCAGAAGGAGTGGTGGAAACTTAGTAGATTATCGTCAGATAGGGGGGTTTAGAATTCTTGAACATGAAGGTGGTGCATTTGTGGGTGAGACATCAAGAATGTTATTATCTTTGTGTATGGCTGAAGTGGGATGGAGGAGTAGGTATGGGAAGTTAGTAGACTGAGAAACCAAGTGGTTAGGGTGTTGAGAGTTCTATCCAGTGTTGGTCTACAGATCTCCCTGGGGACGCAGATCAGCTTCCCCGCTTTCTAGTTCCTCCTCTCTTTCTAGTTCCCACTCTCTTCCTAGAGTTCTGGGCTGGAACTCTGGAGTCAGAAAGAATTCAACAGGCAACATGGTGTATGGAGTATGGGCTTAGAATCATGGAGACCTGGCTTTGAATCCTGCCTCAGACATTTATTAGTAGAGTGACTGTTTTCTTATTGATAAAATGAGGTGGTTGAACTCAATGATCTGTAGGTTTCTTCTGGTTCTAAGATCGTATCATAAGAACTCTGGGTTGCTTCTCTTATCTATTCTCCCTTTTACCCAGGGGGTAGAGGAGCAGTGGATAGAGCACTGGGCCTTTGAGTAAGGAAGTCCAGAGTCCAAACCCAGCCTCAGATAGTCTGCCTCAGGCTCCTTAACTGTAATAGGAATAGCCAAGGCTACCTCTTCAAGGGTTGTTGTGAGGATCAATAGCTTAGCACAGTGCTTGGCATATAGTAAGGTACTTACTTAATAAATGCTAGCTTACTCCCTTCCCTAACCTTGGGAAGTAGAATGAATAATGTCACAGGGTGTCAGGGAAGATGGTAGTAGGGTGGGGGGGGGATAGAGTGTGTCCCAGAGGTATGGGAAGAGGGGAGGATCTTCCATTTCCCAGAGGATGGAGACAAAGGAGTTGGTGAAATAGAAGTCTGGGCTGTGGCATGGGTGATATAAAAGATATTATTTGTTCACTCTACTCCTGGATGTGTTGGAATTTGGGCCTTCTCCCCAGGTGCTGCCCCAGCACTGAAGATGGGTCTGACTACACTGGCAAGTGAGGACATCGGCTCATCTCTTTTTTTTCTCCATCCCATCAGCTAAGCCTCAGAGAGTCACATAGACCCTAAAAAGGAGGAGGGGGAGGAGGAGGGGGAGGTTGAAAAGCCTCCCTGTGATCGAACTCAGAAGAGAATTTAGGAGTCAGACACCCAGGCTCTTCTTTTTGTCCCTTACAGAAGTCCCTCAGCAGCCCTCTGCAAAAAAAAAAAGAGATTCCATAATTCTTCAGACCAGGTTGCAGGGGAAGACCTGAGCCCCTAGGTGGAGCTCAACCAGTTTTTTGTTTTGTTTTGTTTTGTTTTTTGTTTTTTTGAGTTTAACTCAATTTAATCTGCCCAAGCTAACTGACATTCCACTCTGCTTGCTTCTCCCTAACCTTCTCCCAGCCCCATGAGCTCAATGAATTCAGGATTCTCCAGGAGAAAGGAAGGGGAATTTCTATATCTTTAAGGACAAAGTACATGGTAGGTGGTACATGGGATAGAGTGCCAGGCCTGGCATCAAAAAGACTCATCCTCCTGAGTTCAAGTCTGGCCTCTGACACTTATTAGCTGTGTGACCCTGGACAAGTAACTAAACCCTGTTTACTTCAAGTATCCTCATGTATAAAATGCACTGGAGAAGGAAATGGCCCACTAGTCTAGTATCTTTGCCAAGAAAACTCTAAAAAAGGGGTCATGAAGAGTTGGGCGTGACTTTAATAGAGACAACAACAGGTGTTTAATAAATGCTTGTGTCCTTCCTCTTCTCCCCTGGAGAAGTACAAAAGTACAATACAGGATAATGGGGAATGTAGGAACGTGGATGTAAAGTGTAGCCCTGAGGTGGCAACTGGAAGGGAATCTTCCATTTCTCAGAGGATGGGATGAGGAAAAAGGGTATGAGTGAGTGATTTGAAAAGCTGCACCATAGAGGGCCAATGCCTCAAGGACATTGGAGTCCCAGATCTGGAGTCAGAGGATCTGGGTTCAAATCCTGCCTCTGCTACTTCTTACCCATGTTATCTCAAGTCACTCAACCCTTCTGGGCGTCAGTTTCATCATCTATAAAATAACTGAACTAAACAAAATGACTTTTGAGGGCCTTTCCAGCTCTAAACCTGTGATTCTTATGGCTACTTCTTTTGGGGTCATGAGGGAAAGCATGGAGGTACAACAGAAGCAGTTCAGGGTTCGAATCTTTTCTGCTATTTTTTGTGTGACTTAGTGGAAGTTGCTTCCCCAATTTGGACTCTGTTTCCTTCTCTGTAAAAGGAATGGACTGAATTAAATTACCTCTGGATCCAAATCTAGTACTTGGCATCAAGGGTGTCTCCTTTATGAGACGGTTCTGTTCTTGGCCAGGTACAGCCCCTGTGAAAACTGCAGCATTTGCCACATTTAGAATAGGAAAAGAGGAAAGGACCATAGGGCTCATGTAGACCAACTCATTCACATTTTTTTCATTTCATTTTAATTTTTTAATGTACAAAAATCTATTTTTTAATGTAGAAAATCCCTCCCCAAGCCACCTTATTATTTTTTTTTAATATAAAGGATTAAACAGGATTAGAAGAGAAGTGACCCCTCTCAGGGCTCCCCATCCCTAGAGTATCAGGAGAACTTTCTCCCTCTCCAGTTCAATGAATTTAGAGTCTGAGAACTTGTATTCCAACTCTGGCCTTACCTGTGTGATCCTCAGTAAGTCACGCCTGTCTCTGGGCTTGAGTTTCCTCTTCCGTAAAATGGACTTCTTTCGGACACAAGACAAGCAGTCTTTATCGGTATGTACCTACTGTGTGCTGAGAGCACCGTGCTAGGCACTGGAGAAGAGTTAGACGCAAACTAAGGCAAAGTCGGGCCATACAATCACAGCCATAAGGCTGGGAAACACCTTCATTTTACACTGCAGAGGGGAAGTCATTTGCGCAAAGTCCCTGCCTTCCTCTACGGTGTCTTCCAACTCAAAAGCCTAACATCCCACACCTGGGTGCCCAATGGCCCCCTCACCGAGCACTCTTCTCCCCCCGCCAGTCCTTGCCCCTCCATTAGGCACCAGCCTATCTGCCTGGCTGTCTCTGAGTCCGCGCGCTGCTCCTCCCATCTTTGGATGGCTGTTTCCAAACAAGTGCAGGTCCCTCAGACTTTGGGTTTCCTATGTGTTTCCCTTGGTTTTCTTTCTCCCTCTTTTTTTTTCTTGAATGAAATTCCTGCCAGCTAGGAAGGAAGGAGGGAGAGGGGAGAGAGCCAGAGAGTAGAAACTTTCCTTGACTCCTCCTCCGCCTGTGTCTCCCTCCCTTGGCAAGCCCAGCCCGTGAAACTCCAGAACGAAGATCACTCAACAATGCCTGCCCCTCTCTGACTGCGCCGTCCCCACGCGCTGCGCCCTCCAAGCAGCCGCTGCCGCCGCTGCTGTCGCCTAGCCCGGGGCTGCGCCTGTTGCGACAGGGAGGGAGACTGCCCGGGGTTCGAAGGCTGGCTGGGTTCCGGAGAGGGAAAGGGCGAGGGAGCTTTGCCCGCCGTGCCCGCCAGGTGCCCTTCAACCTGCCGGGCGCCAAGATGCCCACCCTGGCCCCGCTCTGGGCTGTGTGGCTCTATGTTGTCGTGTGCCACGGCGGGGCCCCCCAGTCGGGGCCAGCGCCTGCCTGCCCGGCGCCGTGCCACTGTGAAGAAGACCGCATCATGCTGTCTGTAGACTGCTCCGAGATGGGACTTTCCGCGGTGCCTGGGAACCTGAACCCTCTGACGGCATACCTGTGAGTACCGAGCTCTCATTTCCTTCCCCACTCCTGCGCTGGAGGCACTACCAGGCAGCGGCTTGCTCTTGGTGTCCCCCGCCAGGGGCAAAGACTCTGAGATATCTCCTCTGTCCCAGGGGAGGGTGCACCTTGGGACATCCTTGCTGGTCCATCTCAGAGATTCGGATGTATGTAGGGAATCCAATTGACTTCTCAAGTTTGGCAAAGCTTAAGATAGCAAAAAACAAGGTGTCCTTGCTCTCCTTAATTTTGATTTTTCCAGTTGGTTGAGGTTCATGGCCCTGGTCACCTGGATCCCACAAGCTTCCTCTCCAGAGAGGACAGGGCAGTGTAACAGACAGGGCTCCAGTCCAGGGTTCAGCTCCCATCCCTAACATTACCTGGGGGGCCCTGGACAAGTCACCCCATTTCTCTGGGCTTTGGTTTTCCTTTCTATGAAAGGAAGAGATTGGAGCAGAATGGGAAGTAGGTATCAGGGAAAGCAGCATTGCTGTAGTTGCCAAGAGGACCCAAGAATTCTGGTCTGGAGGGGCATGAAAGTCACTGGGCCACTATTTTCATTTCTTGAGCTCAAAGTTTGAGGGGGAAGAGATAAAGGGTAAGTCAGGACAAGGCTGCTTGTCTTGAATGGGGTGTGGGTCTGACGAGTGAAGGGCAAGGTAATCTGTTCAGTTGCCCAGAGCAAGGAGACAGATTTTGTGGAGCTAATCCAGGACTGATTTAGGGATACTAGGGCCTGGGTGTTGAAGGCACTTACTCAATCCCTGTTCCTTGGTAGGGGGGCCCATAGGGTACCTTCTGACCCTGGCCTTCCCTCTTCTCCCAAGGGCCTCTCTGAAGTTGTGTCCCCAGGGGGGGAGGCCTCCTCAGAGACACTAATTTGTGGGCAGATGAGGTTGAAAGGCAGAGAACCATTTTTAGCATCTGAGTTGGGGTGAGATAGCCTGGGGAAGAGGGGGATGTGAAGGAGAGCCTGCTAAGGGTAACTTAACTCAGTTCAACTGTGCAGGACCCTACAACCTGGAGAGGAAAGGGACTTTGCTCCCAAACCTCCCTGCCTTTGTCTCTGCTTCCTAGTAAGTACAGTAGGGGGAAAGACTGACTTTGTTCAGTATTGGGGCCAGGATGTTGTAGGGGTGAATGGCTAGATGTCTATCTCCCATTCTATACTCTTTCTGAAGTCCTAGGGAAATGATCCTCCTCTCTTCTCCAGGTGGATCTAGCCCTTTCTTAGAGCATGTAAAATTGGAAAAGTCTAAGGCACTGAAAGAAAAAGACTCTTGGGAAGACTGGCTAAGGTTTGGGTAGCTCTGACATTGGGGTGTGGGTCTAGGCTTCCTCTATGGTTCCTCCTGGATGATGGGGAGGTGGCTAGTAGAATAAATGTCATAGAACAGTGGAAAGCTTGCTGGCATTGGGGTCAGAAGAGCTGGATTCAAATTCTACCTGTGAAGTTTATCTGTAGTATGACTTTAGGCAAATTAATAGTGATGGGCCTCGATTTCCTGTAAAGTGAGGGGACTGGACTAGATGACCTTTGAGCTCTAGATCTCTGATCCTCTGACAAAAAGAGAAGCTTCCTCTCACTCCCAGATAGCCTTGGTCCCTAGGGCTTTTGAAAGGTCAGTGGAGCTGAGGTGCCCATGATGTGCAGTTCTAAGAGTTGAAAAACAGGGGAGATGATCAGAACCAGTCTCCAGGGATGAGTAAATCTATCCATTGCCTCACACTCATTTGGGGGAGAAATTTGGAAAATGTCCTGCCCCCAACTTCTCCCACCTGAGAGTTTCTGGCTTCAAGATTTCGCAGAGGTCCCACGTTCAGGGCAGAAGCAAGTTGGGTTGCTAGCCTTCCATTCCAGGCCCCTAGCACCTTTCTTTGAGGGTTTCTGGCATTCTGCCTCTTCTCTGTCCCAAAGCTCCATTTGGTCATTACCCTCCTCCAAAGAATCCAACTTAGTCCACATGGGTAGGGGTCAAATGACTCTCCTACGCTGTAAGAACACCAGGAATGGAAAGGCCAGCACTTCCACTTAGGGACTTGGGATCATTGGGATGCTTTTTCCCAACTTGAAACAATTTTCCCTAAACCCTCCAAATGATGTTAGTCTGTAGTGCCCATAGAAAGTGGCTTTTCCTGAGCTTTTTCCCTGTCCAGTCCCTGTTGACTTGGAGCTTCAGGACAGATTGTCTCGGCTAGCTCCAGCCTGGATCCTAGTGTGGAGAAGTTCTCTCCCAAAGAGATGACAGATTCCAAGACAGTACCTGGAATTTAACAGGAGCTCTCTGAATCTGGGAGAGAAAGGGGGCACAGAATTAGAGCTGCATGTCTTCTCTGCCCTTGCTTGGGCTTGCTTGGAAGTATCAGGTTTGGAGAATAGAACCCTTCTTTGTTTTAGTCTTCACCAGATGAACAAATAACAACCTATTGATGGTGGTGGGGAAACAGGGCAGGATGCAGAGGGGATATTCTAGTTTTGTTAAAAGATGTGGGCAGTCTAAAGTTGGGAATGATGTTAGCTCATGCTATCCAGTTCCTTAATTTTAAAAAAGAAAAAATTGAAGGTGAAATGACTTATCAAGGGGCCCTCAGTGGCAAAGCTAGGATCTGAACCTAGGTCTTTGACTCCAGATCAAGTGTTTCTTCCCCAAGTATAAACTACATAGATGCAGCAGCACCAGACTTTGTGTAGGGGTAGAGAAAGATGTGTTTTATCCTTTTCTAAATGGTATCTAAAGGAAACATCTCAATTTAAAGGAAGCTAGGTTGCACAGTAGATAGTGCTCTGGGCCTGGAGTCAGGAAGACTTGAGTTCAAATCCAACCTTAGGCGCTTAACTTTGTGATCCTGGGCAGGTCATTTAACCTCTCTCGGCCTCAGTTTCTTTGACTATAGAATGGAGACAATAACACCACCTACATCTTGGGATTGTTGTGAGGATCAAACAAGGTAATAATTTGTAAAGTAAATCCATGTGTACTACCTGGCACACAAAAGCAGCTTAGTAAATGCTGGTTTCCTTTCTCAATTTTTAGCTCTCACCTTTGGGTTGAGAACCTGCGACCTCAAGGCCACATGTGACCCTCTAGATCCTCAAGTGCAGCCCTTGGACTGAATCCAAACTTCACAGAACAAATCCTCTTAATAAAAGGATTTTTTTTTCTCTAAAACTTGGACTCAGGAAGCCACACCCAAAGACCTAGAGGGCCACATGTGGCCTCAAAGCTGCGGGCTCCCCACTCTTGAAAGGTAGCTAACAGACCTACTTGTTGGGAAATTCTTCTAATGTCTTTCT
>CM053593.1:84618648-84710722 GCA_028646575.1 Pseudocheirus occidentalis
CCCCCCCGCACCAGGTTTCCTGATGCTTCCTGATTCTTCTTCCAAAGACACAACAGTATCTCTCTTAAATATCCAGCTCAAAGATAGACAATTGCTATGAGTAGGCACTGTTTCATCCTTTGTGTTTGTGTCTCCAGTGCCAAGTACAGTACTTGGCACAGATAGGTGCTTAATAAATGCTTGTTGATTGGTTAAAGTGTCTTTTGTATACAGGTGGGATATCAAAGAATAGGTGGAAAAGCCACCTTGGCATAAGAGTAGGGCTGAATGAATGCTAAGTGAATTGAGCTGGTGGGAGGCAGCTTGATGTGGGTAGAGGGTTGGCTCCCCAGTTAAAGGATCTGGCTTTGAATGTAGCCTTAGCCACCTGTCACCTGCAAAACCCTGAAAAACTGCTGGATTGTCCAACCCTAACCTCTCTCTGTTAGATGAGGAGGTTGAATTTGATGACTTCAGAGACCTCTTCCAGAGAGAGAGAAGATCTGTGGGACCGAATTGTAGGGCATTTGTTTTAGTCCATACTTGATAAAATAATTATGGGCTGATGGGTCCTTGAAGAAGGTGAAGTACTAGAGGAAACATTTTTTTAAATAAGGGACTTCAGTCCCTGATCACTGAGGCATTGAAATGAACACTTCAATAATGACAAAGTGCTGACTTAACCCTCTGAAGTAGGTAGGGAGAAGGACTGGACCTATGATCTAACTGACATGGGGAACTTCCAGGTGAAGAAATTCCCTCTACTTGTGCAGATCTACATGATCTCTGTAACTTGTAGTCCTAGAGAATTGCTTAGACCACAAAGACATTAAGTCACTTGCCCAGGATCACACGGCCTTTATGTGTCAAGTCCTAGAAGCAGGATTTGAAGCCAAGTCATCTTCACCCTTTATCTACTATGCCCCTTTGCCTCTCAGTGTAAGCATGATTTTCACCATTTCACAGATGAGGAAACCCAAGTTGCTCATGGGCCAAGTCCCTCTGTGGGGAAGTGATTTGCCCATAGTGCGGTGTCAGAGTGCAGACTTGATTCGTCTTCTGACTCCAAATCCAGTGTTCTTTCTAGTATTGATGTATAGAGAGGAAAGATACTTTTGTGTACATGTGTAGGGGAATATTTTATTTCTCACCCCATAGAAGAGGTATTTTATGATGAAATGTAACAAGCTGGATGACCTTTGGAGAGCCTTTAGGGGAAGTGTCTCTGTAACCCCTGGAGGACTATATCATTCTCTACCAGTTGGACTTTTTCAGGACTATTTTTTTCCATCCACATTTAACAGAGCCTAGAGGGAAGAGGTTTTCTCCTGTTTGTCAAGATGGGAGGAAGAGATGCTACATTGTCTCCTTTGAACATTTTTTTTTCAGAATTCTTTCTGTTAAGAAGTTCTTCCTTATGTCTAACCTGAACTTTGCCACTCACACTCAATAGATATGGGCACTTTGGGGCCCACCATCTGTCTTGCTCCATCTGGATCGGGTAGATAGAGCTTAAATCTCCACAGACCACTAGCTTTTCCTTTTGCATCCCCTCTGAATGTCTGTTCTCTAGGACAGCATTTCTGAAGATAGATGTTTCTTCCCCACCCCAGTAAATAGAGCCCTGTCCTCGGTGCTAGGAGGCCTGCAGAGTAAGTAGGCCTAAACTCTGGAAAGTTCAATCACTTAAACAACAAATATCCATGAAATGCCTACTGTGGGCCAGGCTCTGCGCTGAGCATTGGTAAAAGAAGGACAAGTTCACCTCTGTCTCTCCCTTCCCCAAATACACTTATAGTTGGATATCTCAGACCGTAGGGAGACTTTGGAATCAGCTTCCCATGCAAGAGAAGAAGGTGTCTGAAGGAATGCCAGCTTCCTCAGCCTACCTCCTCAGTCTTGCCCTGAGTACCCTGGAGCCCTGTTGTAGATGCTCTGTGGGATACTGGAGGAGAAGACACAATCCCTCAGGGAGTTTCCAGTCTGAAGAAGTTCCCTGCATGAAAGAAGACCTCCTCCCTCCCCCATAGAAAAGGACGTCTAGTCAAGCTCCGTGAATACAAGACAAACCATACCCAGAACCCCTCTGATACCCAGTTTGCTACTTATAACTTGTATGACATTGAGTAATCTACTCCAAGGCTCAGTTTTCTCCTTTATAGAATCAATGGGTTGCATCGGATTTTTTCCAAGGTCTCTTCTCAATCTAACATGCTATGATCCTCTGATCTGTCCCTAAGGTTAGATGTTTGCCCTGGGTCTTGCCCCCTACACTCCCTTTGGCTGGACAGTGATTCAGAGAGGCCTATCATGGGAATCAAAGGAACAGCTAGTCAGAGATGTCTAGGGGCACTCAAGAGAAGGGGCAAACAAGGGGGAGAGTTATTCCAAGAAACGGGGTCCCTGGGGGGTATCTCCTGTGCCAGCCTCACTCCAAAGCAAGGCCTGGGGGCCCGGGCTCATCAGAGGGCAGACCCCAGGGGAGGGTTAGGGGTGGAGGAGGTTTGGGGAGGGGGGTGAGGAGGAGCCAACACCCTAGTTCAAAGGAAAGGCAGGGAACAAAGCCCTAGGCAAGAGAAAAAGGAAACCTCTTGGTTGGTTCTGGCATCAGGCATGGGGTGCGGTTGGGTGGGGTGTGGCTGGCGGAGGAGAAGAAAGCTTGGTTCAGAACAGAGTTGCCCCCCCTCTCCATTCCCCACATCCCCACCCCAGGCCCCTTCCTCCACTATCCTATGAGCTTTCAACTGTGAGGCCCAGATCCCCTCCCCTTCTCTCCCTCCATCCCCCTGTCCCCAGGTTGGCATCTTTGTTTTGGCATTGGCCCTTTTCCTCTCCTGGTTGGTGCTCACAACTTGTCTACCCCAAAGGTGGGTGGGGGTGGGGTAGATTAACTCTCCAGAGGGAACAAAGATGAAAGAAAAAAAGAGCAAGAGCCCAGATTTGGAAGCCAGCTTTTCTGGGATCCCCCTACCCACGCTGGACTCTGCCTCCTCAGCATCTCCCTTCTGCTGCCTGGAAGATGTGTTAGGGAATAGGCTGGACAGATCTCATTGAGACCCATCTTCTAACTCCTTTGTTGAGGAGGGGGAGCACTGACCCCTCCCACCCTCCCATTAACCCTTCGGCTCCCTGGAAAAGAGACTTTGGGGAGAGAACTGTGTCAGAGTTTCCCAGGTTTAGAGACACTGAGATAAGGGAAGGCCTAACTTTCTTCTCCCCTATTCCCCTACCTTCCCCCTCAAGATGCGCAAGGGTTGGCACTGGGGAAGGCTGTTCCCTTGCCTTTTGGAAAGGAGATATTCTTCAGCCTGGAAGAGTCTGGCATTCTATGTCAGTGTATATATTTGTAGAATTCAGTTCTTCTCAAAAATTGGAAATCCAAAAAATTGTGGAATCCCCTTTCCCCTATCTCCTGAGGCAGCTCAGAGGACTGAGTATCACCCGCAACTCCTGTCTCTTTAATGCTGTAGTACCTCCAGAGGGCAGTGTCTTCTTCTAAATTCTGCCCTCTAAAGCTGTGTGACCTTGGGGCAATTACTCACCCTCTCTGTGTGGGGAGAAGTAGGTTGGGGACCAGGAGGTCGAGGACAAGGACAGGCATACTTGAATGCTTTGGGTTCCTTAAGGAAGGTACAAAGGATAAAGCATTTGAATCTGAGAGGAGGAAGAGGAGGAGGAGACAGTTTCTAAACTTTTTTTGCCCATTTTCTAGAAAAGCCTTTTCCAGTTGGACCCACTTTAATGAAGCGGGGGTGTGTGATGCCCATTCTCCTTTCATGGTTTAGGCCTCTCCTCTCTGTCCTCCAGACATGAAAGCCTGGGCCCCAGGAGGAGAAAAACACCAGAGAAGCCAAACTTGGTCAGTGAGAAGAGAGTTATTTTAGAAGCGGTGAGAGGGCATGGCAGGCAGGGGAGAGCTTTCAGAGAGCTATGGGGTTGGCACATCGCCCCTCCCCCCGGAGCTGTGCCAACCTGAGCAGCAGGCAGGGGCTGGGGCCAGCTGCTCAGGGACAGGGCACCTACAGAACCGAGGCTTCCTTTCATGTTCCCGCTCCCAGTCCCTTCACCCACTTTCTACCTTCTTTTCCATCCTTCCATTAGGGCTTCCTGGAGGAGAGGGTCTTTGGGAAGGACAAGGAGTCTCCTCTTTGCCCATCCTGTGCCCTGACTTCTCTCTAGCCCATTGAATACCGGTACCCCTTGTAACCAGGTTTTAGACACAGAGCTGAGAGCTAGGGTCATGGGAGAGGCATTGTAGTATAGTAGGATACACTCTGGTTCTGGAATCAGAAGACCTGAGTTCAAATCCTGCTTCTTACCTGGACAAGTCATTTAAACCCTCTGGCCTCAGTTTTACCATGTGTAAAATTAAGGAACAGGACTAATCTCTAAGCCCCTTTTTAGTTCTAAATGTATTATTCTGTGGTCATAGGTGTAAATCCTGTCTGACTTTAATTGAGGCACCCCCCCCCCCAGCATACCAGTAAGGCTGGGACCAGGTAGGTTCAACTCCAGACTCTCTGGTCAGCTTCCCTTTGACCCAGATCCCTCACATTAGATACACACCACATTAGTAGTGTCCTAATGCCCAGAACCTCGATGAACCCTTACTCTGCCATACTCAGGCCAAAGCCCCAGGAATTCTGATCTCCCCCAAGGGATGGGCAGGGCTGTGGGTATCTCGGTTTGGGCACTGTACTAGAGCCTGGATCCAAATTGGTGGGGGGAGTGCGTGGGGAGAATATTCATAATGTGTCCAGCTTCTCATCTATATGACTTTAACTTGTCCTCCAATCCAATAAACATTTATTAAGCACCTACTGAGTGCCTGGCACTGTGCTGAACTCTGGGGATACAACTAATAAAAAAGATAGTCCCTGCCCTCAAGGAGCTTACAATCTAATAAAGGAAGACAACACACAAAAGTAGGCAGGGGAGTGGAGGGTGAGTGGGAAGCCGGGAAGTGCCCAGCACAGGGTATCTGGTTTTGTGGGTCTGAAACCAGGAGAAGTACAGTCAGCTGAAAGTCCAGTCTCTGTCCTCTATAAAGGAAGGCATTGGGAGGAGCTTGGTACCACCCTCCAGCCCTCCAATCAGCAGGAGAAGAGGCCCTTTCAGGCCCTCTCAGAGCTTTTGACCAGTAGAGGTGTAGTGCTGAGGGAAGAAAGGTCTAGGCAGTTGGGAGGCACAAAGGATAGAGTGTAAGACTGGAGGAGGCAGGGAAACCTGAATTTCCTGAACAAGTCACTTCACTGCTCCCAACCTCAATTTTCCAATTTGTAAATAGGGACAAGAATAGCACCTATTTCATAGGGTTGTTGTGAGGATATGATGACATATAAAGTGCTTTGCAAACTTGAAATGCGGTATAAAGGCTTCTTCTTCTTTTTTTCTTCCTCCTTCTTCTTTTTCTCCTCCTTTTCTTCCTTCTCCTCTTCCTCTTCCTCCTCCTTCTTCTGGAAACAGGGGAATTGTGCCTGGGCAATGTCATGGGGAGAAAGAATCAACATTATCCAAAAATGTTTATTAAGTAACTATAGGTCACTGTGCCAATTGTTGGGGGGGCACAAAAATGGATTATTACAAACCTGCTCTCAAATAGCTTATTGTCTAGTTGGGTGGATAAGAAGAGATCCTTCTGGGCAGGATATCCTTAGGACCTTGTTGGGGACCCAGACAAGTGCAATGGTAAGGGAGAGGCTGGGGCAGTCAAGGAAGGCTTCAGAAAGGAACTAGGCACTGAATTTAGGCTAATGCAGATGGCTCAGATCTACTGGTCCAGCCCTCTTTCCTGACCTCTAGTCTCACATCTCCAACTGCCTACTAGACATTTTGAATTGGATGTCCTGTAGATGTCTGAAACTCAATACATCTAAAACCAAATTTATTATCTCCGCCCCTCCCCAACCCTCCTTCTCCCGACCTTCCCTATTACTGCCTGTTTGGCTATCAAAGTGACCTTCCTAAAGGGCAGGTCTGACCTTGTCATCCCCCTCCTCCTCCTCTTCCTCCACCCACCCAATAAACTTCAGTGGATCCTCATTATTTCCAAGACTGTATATGAAATCTTCTGTTTGGCATTTAAAACCCTTTATAATTTGTCTTCTTTCTGTCTTTCCAGTCTTCTTATGTCTGCCTGCCACACCAATCAGTCAATCAACATTTATTAAGTGCCTAATACATATGCACTACAAATATAGTAGGTGCTTAATAAATGTTCATTGATTTGACTTAGCTGAGAGGAGGGATGAGTCCAGATATAAATACGGCTATGAGTAGGGATCAAGGCTGCACTTGTGTTTTCACTGGCATAGGGAAATCCCAGGTGAAGTACCTTCCTCTACTAATGGAACTCACCACTCATCCAGCAATTTACAATATTGGAAAATTGTCTAATTGCATATAGACTTTGTTTTAAAATATAATATTTCCATGTTCTATTGAATTTTTGTTTATTTTGTTAAATATCTCCTATTTTAATGTGGTTCAGGGCCCACTCAGGAGTGTGGTGGCCTATATCTGGTTAAGAGCAATGAGAAGGTAAAGGGCTTGCCACCGTCCCCCAGTCAGGATGTGTCAGAGGCAAGGCTTAAGCCCCCATGTTCCACCCCCTGACTTTGATGTTCCTGATACTGATGTTGACTCTCAGCTGTGTCCCATGGCCTCTTGTCTCTTGAAATCGAAGTTCCAGGTATTAGTAATGGGGACTAAATCTTCAATTTCATTAGCATAAGAAACTCCCACTCTGCCCACCAATGTAGATCATGGCCTTCCCTGCAAGATACGGATTTTTTGGGGGGAGGGGTTAAGGGAGGAAAGTCAAGGCAATTAGGGTTAAGTGACTTGCCCAAGGTCACACAGCTAGTAAGTGTTAAGTATCTGAGCTCTAGTTCTTTTAATGCATATTTTATTTTCTCCCCAAATTATCTGTTAGAAATTTTTTAACATTTGTTTTTATTTTAATGTTTTGAGTTCCAAATTCTGTCTCCCCCTCCCTGAGAGGGCAAGCAATCAGATGTCAATGTATATTCTTTTTAAAAAATATCAATTTTATTTTTTCAGTTCCTCATTCAGCTTCCCCACCAAATGAGAAGGCAAGAACAATAAAAACTATCACAAATATGTATAGGCTTTGCTGAGGAGTATCCAAGTGAAGGGATTCGTGTGTGAAAGTATAATGGTAGAGACAAGACTCAAACCCAAGGCTTTTGGGCCCTAGGGCCAGCTCTAGGCTGTCCCCATAAGGCTGTGAGTCAAGGCCCATAAATGAGGGTGATACTAGGCCTCTTAAACTTCTCATACAAACAGCCCTGCTCCTTTCTCAATGATCTGTGATGACATCCCCTTTGGGAATGGTTTGGAAAGACATTGGAAGAAGCCGAGTTTTGAAGAGGAGCTGTTCCCTTTTCAGACAATGTACATTCGTGCTGGGAGCAGGATTTCAGTGTCCTAATTCCCCATTCCCCTCTCCAGTTGCTTATTTGCTTTTGTCAGTAGGTGGGGGGGGGGGCTTTCTTGAGAGTGTCCAGGCTGAAGGAATGATGAGAGTCTTTGTAGGAATGCCAGGGATTTAGATGTGGTTCTTAGGCTGGAAGTCATTGGAAAAAGGTGGGCAGAGCTCCAGGGGGAGGATCTGGTCACCCATCACCTGTCACCCCTATTGGGCAATGTTCCCATGTGCCCATGGTGGGTGATGGCCTGCTTAGAAATGGGGAGAGGTGGGATAAAAGACCCCAATCCTTCAAGGGTCACACAGTGACCTAGATCCTAGTTTTTCTCCTTCTGCAAAGTGGGGGTAGAAACCCCCTTAAATTAAGCTCCAATTTCACCTTGGTAATAGGGGACAAGGTCAACAGACACTGATGATCTTTCTTCTAGGATAACTTTGTAGAATCCATCAACATTATTACCCCCCATTCCTCTTCATCCCTGACTAAGAGAGTGCCTCAGTTCTTGTATCTGTCAGGTAGGGATAATAATCATAATCTCTGCTCTGCTTACCTCTTGGAGCTATTGGGGAGGTCAAATGGGGGTAATATTTAGAAAAGCCCTTTGAAAAGTTCCAACAGCTCCCACTTGGCTTTATTACTTTTCAAAGGGTGGTATAGTCAATAGAAAACTGCCCTTGAAGCCGAAAGCATCTGGGCTCAATTCTGGCTTCAGATACACACTGGCTGTGGGACCTTCCCAAGTAACTTAACCTCTCACTGGCAACTCTCAAAGATGAATATGATTGCCCATAAGGCACAAACCACCTTGGTAGAGGGCGGGAAATTCTCTCAAGCAATGGAATCAAGGTCAATTATCTATCCCTTTATGTTTCCACATCTGTATCCTGGAGGCATATCCCATCTTCTGCTGTAAAACTGTAAATGCTATTGAAATACAATCATCATTATTATTCTCATTCAGACTGGCAGCACCTTGCGGGCAGGGACTAGGGCTCTTCCTTCCCCCTTCCCTGCATCTAGCACCTAGACTTGGGCTTTGCTTATGGGGGATGCTGGTAGATTGATCTTAGGTCTAGAGATGGAAGGGTTGCTCTGAGTCTCAGCAGTTTAGTCAATCAACAGGCATATATTGTATACTACTATGTACAGATACTGAGTTAGGTTCTGGGGAAACAAAGACAAAAAGGAAATAGCTCCTGCCCTCAAGGAGCTTACATTCTATTGGGGGAGTTAATATGCTGACACATAAGTATGTATATTCAAGCATATGTATGTACACACACATATAGACATACACACATATAAGCAATAAATATAAGCTGACTCCAGCAGCTGGGAGGAGGGGTCAGGAAAGGGCTCTTGAAGGAGATGGTTCTTAGACTGAGTGTAAAAGGAAACCAGAGATTCCAAGGGGCAGAAATGAGGAGGGAGGGCATTCTGAGCGTGGGGGACGGCCAGGGCAGAGGCAGAGAGATAGCGGCTGGCATGTTGGGTGGCAGAAGCCATGAGAAAGCCATTTTGACTGGACCTTAGGGTGAGTAGAGGGGAGTAATATATGATAAGCCCAGAAAGGTATTTGGAGCCAGGATGAAAAGGGCTTCAAAGACCAAACAGAGGAATGTGTGTTTGTGTCTAGAGATATTAGGAAGGCACTGATGTCTGCTGAGTGAGGGAGTGGCATGGCTGGATCTTTGCTTTAGGGCTATCAGGTTCGAGTTATAGTGGAAGACACGCTGTGAAACAAGTCAGACTACAAGGCTGGGAAGAATCTGCATTGAGTGAATAGGGAAGAGAAGGCTATTTTAGTACAGGGAAAGGAAGGAGGGAAGCAATTACATGGTGCCTACTATGTGCACTAAAGTGTCCTAAACACTTTACAAATATTATCTCATTTGAGCCTCACAGCAACCTGGGACAAAGTTGTTCTTAGCCCCATTTTATAGATCAGTAAAATGAGGCAAACAGAGGTTAAGTGACTTGGCCAGAGTAACACAGCTAGGAAGTGTCTGAGGCTGGATTTGAATAGAGGTTGTCCTGACTCCAGGCCCAGTGCTCTATCCACTATGGTAGTCCAATGGAGAGGTTATAAGAGTGTGGTGGCCATATTAGCCTACCACCACCCCATTGAGGTCCAGGGAGGCTAACTGGATCATCTGAGATCACACAGGTAGGCATGACAGAGAACAGGGCAGTGTCCAAGGTGGTGCCATGGTGGTGTCTCTGCCTCACACTATTCTATCTGGGAATCTGTTATCCCTCCCTTCCCCAGGTCTCCCCAGAATCTGGGGCAGTCTCCAGTTGGGGTGCGTGTGTAGTGGGTTGGGGGTGGGAGAGGATCAAATGTCCAAGAACTGTGAGCATTGAGGCAGGAAGAACCGTAAACTAATCCCCTACCTTTGTGCTACAGGGCGGATGAGCAGGAAGGGATAAGTGAAGAGAGGAAGAGAGCTATTGTCCAGGACAAAAGTGGAGACCCTGTGGGGGCCCACCCCTACCCCAGCAAACACACACACATTCTCTCCCTTGGGTGGCCAGGAACAGTCCCCAATTCAGGACCCACTGGAGCCAAGAGAAACCTGTTGTCCCTCCTCCTGCCCCTTGGGGCTCTGACAGAGAAAAGGAGAGACTGTGATGTGGTTATCTTCTCTCCCCCAGTACCCTCCCTTCTCCCCCCCCCCAACCCTCCCTATTGACAGTGACACGGCTCTGGGAACCACTGAGAGATGGTGGAATTCAGGGAGGGAAGAGGGAAGGAAGCTCTGTCCCCTGACAACTTAAAAGACCTGATGCTGCCTATATTGGGGCTTAAAGAGAAACCAGTCATCCAGCTGAACAAGAAACTAGGCATTGGGCTTAAAAAGAAGTCACCTCTTCTATCCAGCTGACTTGTGTTGGGTTTTCTTAAGCATCAGAGCTGATTGGCAGCCCATGGGAAGAGGGAGGGCGATCTCATCTGGATCTTGGGTCAGTGGAATGGGTGCTCATGCTGCTTGGGTCAGTGGATTTGGGAATTTTCTAGGCTTACAACTTTTAGAACTGCACATGCAGGCACAGACCCAGATGGAGTGAGTGGAAGCCAGGCCAGGAAGACGGGATGGATTGAGCCTTTGCTAGGATCGAGATTATCAAAGGGGTCTCACTAGTCAATAACTGGAAAATCCTGAGCAGGGAGAGTAGGTCCTAGGGGCAGGTGTGCATGCCTTGTGTCTCATCTGATCTTCACTACAGCCCAGGGAGGTAGCTCCATTTTACAGATGAGGAAACCAAGGCACAGAGAGTGTCCAGTTGCTTGGGCTCACACAGCCAGCAAGTAAGTGAGGCAGGACTCAAACTCATGTCTTCTTGTCTACATCTCCAGTCCTCTATGAACTGCACCATGGAGTTGCCTTTAAATAGAGCTTAGAATTCCAGTCACATTCCACCTGCTTCTCTCACCAGCCTCAACCAGCACAGATTTTTCTCCTTGAGCTTTACCACCCTTGATCTATGCCAGCTTGGGACCATTGGAGCTCTTGGGAGAGCTTTGACCTCCTGGCAACTTTTCCCCTTTACCCCAAATCAGTGTTAGAACTGGAAGGGCATCTGTTGTGCACTAAAGGAAAGCCTGGGTTAGCATCAGGACAATGCCCCATGAGTTGGGTCCTTGGTTTAATGTCCCATCCTCCCGTTCCCCCTTTCCCAGTCCTTGCCCTTCAATTGACTTGAAATATAGAGTCACTGGGTTAGAATTCTACCCCTGCCCCTGACTTGCTGGGTAACTTTGTTGGCTAACTTTTCAGAACCTTAGTTTCCTCTTCAAATATATTTGTCTGTGGATAATGGATGTTAAAAAGTGACAAGGATTTGGTTCTGGGCTTGAAGATTCTAAGAAACCTTGGACTGAAGAGAAAGTCCACAGAATCATGGAAACTCAAGAGGAAAGGAACCTTAGAGGCCATTTATTCTAACCTGTGCTGAACAGACCTCCTCTTTCTCTACCAGACCAGTGGCCATCTGGACTCCAGCAAAGGAAACTCTGCTTCTTCCTGAGGTAGCCTACTTTGCTTTGGCTTAGCTCTCAATGTTAAGACATTTTTCCATGCACCAAGCCTAAATTTGTCTCTCTGAGAATTCCACCCATTGCTCTTCGGTCAGCTCTTTGGGGGCCTTTCCGCGTGACAGTCTTTCAAATACCTAAAGGCAGCTATCATACACCCCCTAAAGAAAAGGATATCATGGCGTCATGGCTCCTGGATTCCAAGTGGGCTCTTAGTGGTACTCTGGGGACCTTAGGGCCAGGCGGACGCAGATTTCCTGGGCGGTGCCCATCCCCTCTCAGCTCTATAGCCTGTTCCTCTCCAGCACCTCTGAAGGGCTCCATGCCCAATCCAGAACAAGGCCCCCCATTAACTATGTGCAATGGGCGGAATGAGGAATGCCCATCTCCCCCCTGCCAGCCCACGCTACGCCAGCTCCCGCTTCCATGCCTGATCCCCATTCCTGAATGCGGAGGCCCAGGGTGCTTCTCTTGTCACTCTGCTTGCCAGTCAGGACCTGCCAGAAAGCGTTAGCCCTAATGGGCCAGATTGGCACAGGAGCAGGGAAGTGGGGTTGGGTAAGAGGTCACTATTCCCCAGGGAAAATGGGGGTATGTTAGATCTTTTGGGGGTCACTTATTCATCTTCAGAGAGACAACTTTTGAGGAAGTAGGTGGGGAAAATACTTGGGTTAATTCTCTGAATGCTGAATCCATTCCCTCCCCCACAATGAACTGACAGCTCTTGAAACCTACAGATCTAACTGCTTGACCTAGGGGTAGTTTCCTAAGACACCTGGGTTAAGAAGTTTAGCACCAGTATTATGATTAGAAATAATCACTGAATATCAAATCTAAAAAGTCACTTGACCCCCTAATTTTACAGGTGAAGAAAGAAGCCCAGAAAGGTGAAATAACACTCCAATTAATAAATGAGTGTGTGGGTGTTGGTGGTCCCATTTTTCTGGATTCCCAGGTCTTTATACTATATACTCTACTGTCTGAGGGAGCCCTCCATGTCCAGTCCCCTGCCTCCAGGCTAAGCTCAGACTGGGGTTGAGTTAATTCCAGCTGTGACAACTTCTAGAACATTGGTCGGATTTTTTGTCACTGTGATCATTGGAAAGTTCTGCCTGGTGTCTAAATAGGATCCCTTTGCTATCGAGTCAAGAGTTTTCCCTCTTGTTCTGGCTGGAATGGATGTCTTTGGAATCATATCTTCAAATCCAACCTCTTTATTTTAGAGATAGAAAAACAGAGACTCAGAGATTAGCCCCTATTCACAAAGCAAATTACCAGTAAAGTTCAGCCTCTAGTCTCTTCATTCTGGGACTAATCTTTTCGAGCAGCTGATGCCTGCCTTCCTCACAAAGCTCTCTCCTTTTTTTCATTTCTGGGCTCTGTTTCTTTAATCTCTCTAGGCGATTCAAGATCTCTGGTGTCCTCAATCAGATTCTCATTCAGAGTCACATCCGATGTCACGTCAGGGTTCTGGCTCTAGCTCAGCTCAGCACCAGCCCCATCAAGCTGAGGGACAGTGACCATTAGCAGAGGAAACCCGAAGGAACATCTACTTGGGTCAAGTTCTGCTAGGCAGAGCCTCTCAAGAACTGTCTCCCTTCCCACTGGTAACAAGGCTAGGAGACAGAATGGGCCAGGCACTGTCCCAAATTTCCTTCACTCACACTCAAGGCAGCAAGGGCTTTTCCAAAAGGATTTCTATCCTGACTGTCAAGGACCCTCATCAATTACAGCCTCCACTGACTACTTTTGTGCCCCACTGACTCAGACTCCCAAACTACGGCTCATTTCTGTCTAGTTCTGGTGTTTTCCCCCATTCTAGGCCAAACCAAGTCCCACAAACCAAGATACAGGAAATCTTCTCTGAACTCACCTGGGCCCGGCCCATTCAACCCACCTAGTGTTTTCTCCCATGTTTATATCTTTAGCTCTGCTCAGTTATATTCGTTTGAACTTGTTTTTCTCTCTTATGTCTAATTCCTGTGGTTCTGTCTCATCATTGGGAGCTCCTTGGGACCAGGGACTGTATCTTCTCCTTTCTCTGTTTTCTCTCCCTGGCTCTGTCCCTTCTGGTGCCTACTGTCAAAGGAGATAATATTTGTAAAGCACTTAGTGCAATGCCTGGCACACAGTAGGTGCTTAATAAATGCTTCCTTTCCTCCCTCCTCCCTTCTTCCCTCCCTCTCGCTTCTTCCTTCCCTCTCTCTTTCTTCCTCCCTTCCCTTATTTCCTCCTTTATTTTCTCCCTCCCTCCTTCCACATGAATTTTGTGCATAGAGGCACCTGTAATCAAAGGTGCCATGTGAAGATTCCAACTTAGCTCTGGTCAAAGTGTTTGCTATCCAGGCTCCTGATTATGCTCAATGGCCTCCCCACTATGTGCTCCCCACTAAGCAACTGCCAGGGGGTTTTGTGTTTATCCTGGTCCCAGGTTTAATGTAGGACAGAATGACTCTCAAAACACCAAAAACCTCTCAAGAGAGAATGGGGACTTAGCTCAAGTCTTGAGAGATTCCCTGGAGAGGGCCATTGGGGGCATGAATGCTTGGCCTTTGGCTTATGGACACTGGCTGAAGATCAGAAGATCAGGAGATCAAAAGATGGGGAGATCAGTGGCACAGCAGGTGGTCACTTGGAGGCGCCAGAGGCTGCAGCTGCTGCCTCATCAGTCCTGGGACTGACCCACGACTCCCTCCCCTCCTGTTCCCTTCTCCCCAGTCCTTTTCCAGCCAATCAGAAACCCAGACAAGCTCCCCTTCTGCCCACCAGGGGCTCCCAAGCTACACTGTTGTCCCAGATGCAGGCCAGGAGTGGAAGTGGACAAGCTCTGGCTGGCATCCGTGCCAACCTTTGGGGGCACAACTCAGGTCCACTGGGTACCCAGAAAGAAATCATATCCTCCTAACCAGTTCTGCTCCCCATAGCCTGGCCCGGCAGTGCAGAAAGCCTGGGGATGCTATTTTCTTTCTCAGTTGTCTATCTAACAACTATGACCTCAAATTTCTGGCTCCTATGGCAGTCTCCATTCAGTCTTAGTGCATGCAGAGTGAAGGATGTTAGACATCAGAAGGAACTTTCTGATGGAGACTGAAGGTGACTGGAACTTGTTTCCCTAAACACTAGACAAAGAAGGAAGGTCCTTTGACTAGGCAGGCAAGTGAGGGGAGGCTGAGTGCTACCTGGAGCAGACGATGGCTGGAATTACCTCTTATCCACAGGCCAAGTATAATCCCAGTTCCAGTGCAGGGGAAGAAAAGGGCCAGGAGCTACAGTAATAATCACAGTAGCTAACATTTACATAGCACACTTGTCAATCCTGTCTGACTCTTCTTGACCCCATTTGGGGTTTTCTTGGGAAAGATCCTAGAGTGGTTTGCCATTTTCTTCTCCAGCTCATTTTACAGATGAGGAAACTGAGGCAAAATTGAGGGGATGACTTGCCCAGGGTCACGCAACTAGTAGGTATCTGAGGTCAGATTTGAAGTCAGGAAAATGAGTCATCCTGACTCCAGGCCTGGTGCTCTATCTGCCTAGCTCCCCAACATAGCACACACTTTATATAAATTATCCCATTTGCTCCCCACAGAAACCCTGTTCTATTATAATCATATTATAGGTAAGAAATCCGAGTCACAGAGAAAAATGACTTATCCATGGTCACACAACGAGTAACGGTGCAGGATTTGGACTTAGGCCTTCCTAACTTTAGAAGCTGCTCTACTACGAGGCTGAATTTAACTCGATGGAGACGGGAATCATGTGTGGTAGTGGTTTGTGTTGATGAAATGAGAGAATAATTATAAATCACTTAGCACACAGCTGGCACACAGTAAGCATTATAAAATGTTTATTATTATTATTATTATTATTATTATTATTATTAATTATGATTGCCTTACAGGTTCCAGGTGGAGATTTTTCCATCAGGTGGGCAATCTTGAATTCCTTTCAGCTACACAAATCACTTGACCTCTCAAGTGCTCTAGACAACTCTCTTAAGATTTTACGTTGCAGAGAAGGTGCTTACCTGCATTGGTGGAGGAAGATTCCTTATCTGGGAGAGATGAGGGATGAATGAATGAATGAAATCACAGATCTGTCTTTACCTCTAGAATATCAATATGTGGGTCTCACTACAAATGTAGCAAGTCAGCTACACTCTTCAGGGAGGGGATATCACAATAGTGATGAGACAGTAGGAACTCTGAGTGTGTGCGTGTGTGTGTGTGTGTGTGTATGTGTGTGCGCGCGTGTGTGTGCGTGTGTGTGAGTGCATGTTTGTATGTATGTCCCTGTATGTATATGGAAGTATATATCAAAGGGAGTGTTATTCCTTGGGAAGCCTGTGAGCAAGTAAAACTTAAAGATGAAGCAATGGATGGAGGATGCTCCTGGAATGGAGCCTAATTTCTCCATAATTGCTCTATAAGTCTCTGCCTTCTTCTGCTCCTGGGACCTTTTAGCTTTTTACCTTTATCCCCTTACTGAGTAAGAGACTGAGGGGGAGAAGGGACGGTATAGCAGGATGAGGAGAAAGGGATGAGCGCCTTGTGTTGTAGCTGTCAGATCAAATATGGAGCAAGTTGCTTTAACTCTCTGAGACTCATGTTACTCACCTCTCAAATGGGAGAACACCTCTAGATCCCTCTGTCATTACTATTTACTATTTTACTATTTATTTACTACTATTTACTAAATTACGATTCCATAATTCTATTGGGGGAGACAACAAAGTGGTCACTAGTTTTGCATATGACCCTGCCTGTGTTTTTCACAGGATATTCAGGAAAATCCCAGGTTAGCCCAGAATGGGCTGAATAACAGATTGGGACGTTCTATTAGGCTGCCCTGATGGGTGGGGCTATGTAGCTTGGTATGTTAGAGTAAATTTGCTTTTTTCAAATCTAGAAACTGGGTCTAGAAAGAGAAGCAAAAGGAAGGGAGAAGAGGAGCATACAGATGGGAGAGGGAGACCATCCTACTAGTACAGTAGGCAGTGAACCACTCAGTGAGGTGAGACTGCAAGAAAAATAGTCCTTTCCCCATCCCCCCATTTTCTCCCTTAGACACACCCCTGTCTGTCTGTTTATTCAGTAGACAGCAGGACTAAGAGCTTCAGTTAAACAAAGAGCCCAGCGGATGCTGTGATCTCAGCACAAAGCTAAGATCCTACCTTCTGGGATCCTCTGCTTTCTCTGGATGCCCTCACCTGCCCCACCTGTCTCCCTCCAGCCCCTTCCTTGGGCTGGGGAGGCAGAAGAGGGTGGCTTGCTGACTGTAATATTAAGGATAGCTCACATTTACATAAAGATTTGCAGCTCACAAAGAGCTGTCCTTGCAACAACAGGGTGATGCTTTGATGCATTTAAGAGACCTGTGATCTCATCAGCATGGGTTTTCCTTCTATGGATGGAAAGCACAGCCCTTCATCATCATCTCATCCATTCTTGTCTGTGTCTTCCATAAGGTGGTGCACCCAACTCACTCAGAGCCTTCCCTGAGGCTCTGTTGATAGGACATAATAAATATTTATGTAGTGCCTTAAAGTTTATTAGATAATTTCTTCACATGGCATGCAGGAAGACCATTATCTCCATTTTGCAGTAAAGGCTACTAAGAGATTGGCTTAGAAGTAACTGAGTCAGAGTTGGGATTTGAACCCAAGTCTCCTGACTTCAGGATCTGGAGTCTCTTAATTCTTTCCATTACACTGGCCACAGCACTCAGGCTGAGCATCTGTTCTTTCTCCTCTTCCTGCATGACCGGCATGTTTCTTTTTCCAGCTCTCCATGTCCTCAGTGTCCTTCACGCTTCTTGCAATGAAGTCATCTGTGGTAACTTGCTACCGCCTCCTTGTGCCCACCATATGTCTTTCCATTGCCCTTTGGGATTACTTGTAATTCTGACTCTTTGGAGATTGCAGTGTTTCATGATTCTTATCTGCAGAGCAACCTTAAGAGAATACTGAGGCAAAAAAAATCGGGCATTTCCAGCACAGGGAAATTTGAGAAAACTAAAAATATTGTGTTATTCCCCCAAAACAATCAAGTCTGAGCTCCCTTTTTTTTTCTTACTAAATACTGGACTCAGCTAATTTTCCATTTCCTTTTCCTAAAGTGCTCACATATATGCATGTATATTGTGCATGTATACACATAGAAAGACATACACACACATATGGTGTGTGTGCGTGTGTGTGTGTGTGTGTGTAATTCAATGGGTTGCCCATCCAACTTTATCTCATAATCTGAACACTATGATTTTCATCCGCTTGCTTTTTCCAGTGTAGATGGTTAGCTAAGCCAATCTCTTTGTCATTGCTGTGAATTCCACAGAAAAGATCTGTAATGTTCTAGGGCTCGCTGTGATCAATGCAAAGTTAAATCAAATAGGAGAACCTTGCTATCGGTAGAGAATCCTTTTGTTTGGATTAAAGAGTCCCATTCATGACACTGGTGAACAATTGAGATGAATGTCTCTCAGTTTCACAGCAATCTTTGATGTTGAGTCCTCTGTGACAGCAAAGTTGAAGCTGGGGCAAATTCTTTGGAGCCAGAAAGGCTTCAGGTACAGTCTGGGAGACAGATTGCATGTTTCTTCTGGAAGGGTCTGCCCAGCTAAATTCAGATAAGATCATTGCCAGATTCACCATGGGGCAATGAGTTTCTCATCCATACTAACTTTTGAAGGCTTTTTACTACATAGAGAGCTTTTTATCTGCCTCCCTAGAGAGAATATCCACACGAACAAAAGTGTGGGTCCTTGAAGTATTGATGTTAATACTTGGTAATTTAGAATTGATCATGATCACATAATTTAAATATATGAATAGAAGATATTTTGTTTGAGGAGAGTCTTCAAGGTTTCATTTTTACTGAATCAAATACTTTGAAAAAAAGTGAATAAGTCCAGAGTGAGATGACATGTTTTCTGTACCTCTCAATCGAGTATGTAACCAAAATGTGGTCTCCTGTAGAAAGTCATTTGTGAAAGTCAGCCTGGTGGCTTCTTGTATTTTCATTAAAGATTCTCAAGGACAATCAAGGATTTAATAGAAATCAGTAGTTTAATGTTTTCTTAGTTGTATTTAAACTTTTTTCTAGGTTGGTAGAAGTAATTTCTGATCTTTTCCTTTCTTTTTGGAATCTTCTGATCCATTAAATAGCTTGAAAATTGATCCCTGAGTGCCTTTAAAACTGTGCCATCTCTGGCACAGATTTCTTCTGTCTCTTTGGTCAAATTCAGCTACTCTGCCAATTTCATCTTAAGTTCCATTGCCTTTTCCATGCAATTCAATAAAAAATATTTTAAACACCTACTGTGTACAGAGCACTCTGCTAATGCCTCAGTAGGAATACAAATTTCAGATAAGATATAGTTATTACCCTCACAGAGCTTACAATCTATTAGGATACACTCTAATAGACTCCCAATCTGGTACATTGTCTACTATCCAATGTACTAGTACTATCCAGAATACAGGAGGCTCCTCCCAGTCTAGTACATTGGGTACTGAGACTAGTAGCATCCAAACATGTTGACTGGCAGGTACTGTAACTAATGAAACAGACCACCATCAAAGACCCTGACCTATCTGTTTCATTTCATCTCTGCTTGTTGTTCTTCAGAGTTTATCTATAAATGCCTTTGTGGATCACACACTTAATTTCCAGTCCTCTCCAGTCTGTTTTCTTCCCTGTTGTTGTTATTCCTATTTTTCAAGTGAACCCGAACATCAAATTGATGTTGCCCTGGGCTGCTGTGCCTCTGCTGTTGGCACAGAGATTGACAATTTGCCGGCTGAGTCAAGTTTCTGGATGCTTTCACCACCATCACTGCGGCGACTACTCTGCACTAAGAAATAGCGATAGAGCCACTGTCTTTACTTTTTGTCCATCCCCCCACCTTTTTTTTTTAAAGTAGATAGCTTGTTTAAACAGGTGGGACTGGAGCAGCTGTAATCACATGCTGTGTCTTCTTCTCCTCTCTCTCCTTTCTTCCAATGCGGTGTTTACTTTGACCTTTGTTCTACCAGTCGATGATCCGACTGCACACAGACAGCTGATTCTGAAATGACTATCACATCTGTAAGCAATCGTTTCCTGTCTGTTAATATATAGTCAGTTTCATTCTTTAAAAAAAATGTCATCCAATGCCCCCCATGTCTAGTGAATTCCAGTTATCCTTTTTGACAGAAGCCTTTACGATATACAGGAGTGATGAAGCTTCTACAAAAATGATAAAGCTCTGGGTTTTTTCCTTTCTCAAGTTTTAGAGATGTAAAGTGACTTACAGCTGGTAAGGGAAAAATCCATAGCTTGAATGCAGGTCTTCTGACTCAAAGTCCAGTACTCTTTGCACCATACCAGGGAGGTCAGTCACTTTTCTGGACAGATCATCCCAAATGGTAGAATCCTGTCTCAGACTCTGGTTGATGAAGTGGGAAGAAAAAGAGGGAAGAGAAGTCAGGGGTCTTACCCTTCCCTGAGGATGGGGGAGACATACAATCTGACTTTGGGTATCTCTCAGTGTGGTAGAGGAGGTATAGTACTTACACCCAGGGAGTCCCTAGCCTGTCGGGGGAGATAAGACTCAGCATAACCAGGATACCACCTGAAAGACAACAGAACTGTATCAAGTAATACATTTGGACCTAACTATAGACCGATATAGCTGTTATAAGGGATGATGGAGGAGTAGAAGAACCTGGTAGAAGAAAATCTTACTGGAGAAGGTGTATAGATTTGTTAGGACAGAAAGACAAGGGGTATTGGAGGGAGCATGTCAGATAAATGTATGGAAGGAGGAAACAGCTAACTGTATATGAGAAATGAGCAAATTTAGCCAGATGGGAGAGATAACTTGAACTAGGGAGAACCTGGAAATGAGTTAACTGAGACGGAATGGAGACTGTAAGGGTTCTATTCCTTATCATCCTTAAAATGCACTTGTGGTTGGCATGGGTGTATTATGAATACTTCTCAGTGTTTCTGTTCACCACATTTATTCTGCCATCCATGCATCCACCTGCATCTGTGTGTTTGCCTTAGAAGGTCATATCAGTCAATACATATTTATTAAGCACCTACTATATGCCAGGTACTGAGCTAACAAAAATACAACACAACATAGATAAAGTTAATTTGTGGTTTTCTAAGTCAATATGCCACCTGCTAGAAAGTGATCCTTTCTTTCTTTTTTTTTTGGAGGGCAGTTGGGGTTAAGTGACTTGCCCAAGGTCACACGGCTAGTTTTTGTGTTAAGTGTCTGAGGCTGGATTTGAACTCAGGTCCTCCTGACTCTAGGGCTGGTGCTCTATTCACTGTGCCACCTAGTCACCCCTAAAGTGATCCTTTCTATTTTAGTTTGCTACCACTGATTTAGTCAAACACCATCATTTTCTGGATGAGGAAACTGAAATTCAGAAAGGAAAAACAACCTGCCCAAAGACACATGGGATTTGAACTCAGGTCCTATGACTCCAAATTCAATACTATGTTGCCTTCCTCCTAGTTTAGAACTCCATTCATTGTGCCTATTGGATGACTTTGCTTCTCATCACGTCCTCCAATACTATCCAGGCAGGATTTCCCAAGGGTTTCCAACTATACCCTGTTTTCTGTCTTTCTGTATACATGGAGGTAACTAGGAGACTATGCACAGAGTTCTTTAGGGGGGACCATATTTGGAACTCCCTCTGAATAGCACCGATCACAGTCACATGGGATTGACCAATATGCCTTCCTAAGGATGCTGAGTTTGGCTTAAGGGACAGCTGGGTTTCAACTCACTCTTTTTTTGGGGGGGGGAAGGGGAAAGGCAAGGTAATTAGGGTTAAGTGACTTGCGCAAGGTCACACAGTTAGTAAATGTATCAAGTGTCCAAGGCCACATTTGAACTCAGGTCCTCCTGACTCCAGAGCTGGTGCCACCTAGCTGCCCCTCAGCTCATTCTTCTTTTGAGCCTGCTCTGTGCTCATTGTGGTCCCTGCCCTCAAGGAGCTTACAATCTATTTTTCCATTTACTTCCAATCTATCTTTCCAGATTGATTTCATGTTATTTCTACTCATGCAATCTACCTTCTAAGCTATCTGTCCCACTTGCCATTCACCTTGTAAATGACACCTCCCAGCGCTTTGTCTTTGGACAGGCTATCCCACAAGCCTTCCTCTTCCTCTTCAGCTTTGTCTCTCAGCAGCCTTAGCTTCTTTGAAGGCTCAGGTCATACACTTCCTACTTTCTCTATGAACTCTTTCCTCGTCTCTCTGGCGGTTATTGCTCATATTTTCATGTAAATATTTTCCAGAGATATCGATTCTTCCCATAGAATGCAAGCTCTTTGAGTGCATCTTTTTTTCATTCTGATTTTGTGTCCCTATTCCCTTGAACATAGTAGGTGCTAATAAATACCTGTTGGATTGTGCAATATTGTATATACACAACAAGTACTTTCCTTATAACAATCCTATGAGGTGGATACTAAAATTTAAAAATATTTAAAAATACTTTTCCTGTCTTACAGATGTAGAAATTGTAAGGGATGGTTCTTAGAGAGGGGGAGGAAGAAAGTATATGTTAGAAAATGCAAGTGATATAGAAACAGATGATGTTAGTAAACATTTTTTTTTAATGAGAGGTATACAGTTTGAAATATTTGCCCAGTGTATAACTGGGCAACACTAACTTTCTAAGCTTGGTTTTCCCTTGAAACTCATTAATTGTGGTGTGCTGTCAAAATATTTGCTCCGTTTCTGAGTCCAGTCATAGGATAGTGACTCCCCAAAGCCTTTCAGTGGGGAAACAGGTCAGCCTCCTGATATCTGGGTTTAACTTACTGGTTTATTTGAAAATGCATGTTATCATTAATTAGTTGATCAGAAACGGCTACCAATATTTAGCTAGGTCTTGGCAGACCATTCACATACTTATGTGTGATCAATAATCAGTGCCTAATGGAGAAATAGTAATTTGATAATTAGTAATTAATTACATTAATAATTAATTAAAATATTAATGATCAATTACTCCTCTTTCCCCAAATTCACAAGTGAGTTCCATTCTTTAACAAGGGGTGATGAGAGTTTAGAGAGAAGACAGACTACTGTGGACTAAAGAGTCAGGAAAAGTTTAGTAAATCAACTGGATTTGACCTGAGCACCAATGGATAGGGTTTGGCTAGGTATAGGAGGGTATAGTGGGAAGGTCATTGGATGTAGAATCATTGAGACTGAGAGGTGGTGAGAGCTTTAGAGGTCATCTGGTTCAGTTGTTCCATTTTTAGAGATGAGAAAATTGAGGCGGTGAGAGAGGAAGTAGTTTTTCCAAGGTCACACAGATTGTAAGTGGCTTAGCTAGAATTTGAACTCAGATCCTCTAATTCCCAATCTGGGGCTTTTCTCCCTGGGTTTGAATTTCAGCTCCTCTGTTTGCAAGCTATGCGGTAGAAGGCAATTCACTCTTTTTCTCTGGGACTCAGTTTACTCTCTGTAAGATGAAGGGTTGTATAAGGTGATGTCTGAGGTCTCTCCCAGCTTACCCAGCTAGTTAGGAAAGAGGACTCTTGCTGAGAACTCCAAATGGGGGGAATGAGGTGAGGCAGGAGATTGTTCTCTTTTGGGGAGAGGCTAGGACACACCAACATCTCCTGCTTGTCCAGGTTCAGTGTGGGCCGCAAACCTTCCTGCAGGCATTGCCCCACTCACTTGGCAGGGCTCCATTCTGACTACTGCAGAGGCCTAGGCCCTAGGAGTAGGACCCAAGTGGCCTGGATCTCTTTAATTTCTCTGCCTGTGGGTGGCAGGGCTTGGCAAGAGAGAGAGAGGCATGGAAAAGAGATGGAGACGCAGGTTACGCAATCTCTCTGCCACACTCGGCTTCTATGAAAACCTAGCCAAGCCCCAGACTTGGGCAAAGCGACAGCTCACACAGGACCTTTTTCCTTCCTGATATCTGTCCTTGGAGTGTCACAAATAATCCCTCAGTGGGGAATACAGAGAGTACCATGTATACAGCAGCAGCCTCTCATAACAAATAGCTCATGACTGTGGGTTTCAGACATGCCGCAGGTCAAATCCTGCCCACCCTCCCAACCCTCTCAAGATCAAATGGTTTCATGCAGGAACAGCCTGAAATAGCTCCATTAGTCTGTCTGTCCCTTGGGCAGGGGTCCCCCTGGGTTTGGAGCCAGCATGGCTGTTTCCCTCTTTCAGAATGGAGTCCCTGATCCCTGCACTCAGTCCCCACCTTAGCTCATCCCTCTGGTCACGACAACCACACCCTTGGCACAACTTGGTCTCCACATTTCCTCTTTTCCAAATGAAAAGGCATAGGTGGAGCTGGGGTTGGCCCTTTACCTGAAATTGCTTCCTGTGGCTCCAAAGGATAATTTCCCAAAGTCTGGCATTTCTGATCAGAAAGGACCTTCCTTCCTGTGGTCTGTCCATTCCCAGCCTTCAGGCAAATTTCCCTGAGTCACTTGATTCAGGGATTAAAAAAAACCTTTTCCATTTGGAAAGTTCCTCTTCCCTCCCTTCACTTCTCCCCTAAGTCTCCTCTTCCTTTCTTCTCATCTCTTCCTATTCCTCTCTTCTAATTTTTTTCCTTCCTTTCTTCATTCTTTCCTTCCTTCCTCCTTTCCCTCCCTCCTTTCTTTTATTTCCTTCCTTTCTCCTCCCTTCCTTCTTGCCTTCTCTCCTTCCTTCTTCCCTCCCTACTCTCCTCCCTCCCTCCATTCCTTCCTTCTAAACTTTTAATAATATATATCTATTAATTCATCAATTATTCAACAATAATAACAAATCATTACATGTTAATATGAGTAATGCATTTAAAAAAGAAAAATATATCTATATTTCTTCGAACAAAACAGTAGAAAGAGAGGCATTGTTTCATATAATTTTGCAAATCTCTTTAATGTCTGGTTTAATAGAAGACAGCTGGCTTCTCCTATCTCCTTCTGCATTCAGTCTGTTGGGATATATTGTTTTGGTTGAAGTATATGAAGAAAATTAGGCCTCACATGGAAAAGTAGTTGGGAAAGGGAGGAATATTTTAGTAGACAAATAATATCTCAGTATTATTATGAAAATAGCTTTGACGTTGTAGATTCCCTGAATATGTCTTGGGAATCCCCCGGGGTTCTGTGGATCACACTTTGAGAACTACTGGTCTAGTGACTACTTGGATGGCTCTAATTCTCCTTGTCACTTGTTGATCTCTGCCACTATATTTTCGATAGTAGAAGTTATATGTGGTCCATCACTGTCATCATAAATCAGTTTCCATATGCCTGGACTTACAACAGGGGCAGGTTGGTTGTCAGTATTTTTGTAATGTGAGGTATATATATATATATAGTGTCCTTCACAGGAAACATCATTATTTACACCCATCTCTGATGTGGTCTTTGTACCAGTAAATCACACATCTTGCTCAGTATCCAACAATGTAAATGTCCATCCTTTCTCACCTCTTGCTCATTAGAAAGTACAATTAACTCTTCAATGGGCAATAAATATGGGCAACTAGGTGGTGCTGTGAATAGAATGCAGCTCTAGAGTCAGGAAGACTTATCTTCATGAGTTCAAATCCAGCTTAAGACACTTACTAGTTGTGTTACCCTGGCCAAGTCACTTAATCCTGTTTGCCTCAGTTCCTCATCTATAAAATGAGCTGGAGAAGAAAATGGTAAACCACTTCAGTATTTTTGCCAAGAAAACCTCAAATTCATTCACAGAGGGTCAGACACAACTGAAATGACTGAACAACAAAATTGGGTAATAAGTAGTTATGGTGATTGATGTTGATAGGGTCCCCTTCACTTTTGGGAGCTATTCTGTAAACAGGCATGTTGCCTTGTCTCTCTTTAACTTTGTATAGGTTGGCTTTTCATCAGTCAGCTAACAAGTGAATTCCAGAGTTGCTAAATAGAACTGTCTCTTTCCTTGTCATTGGGTGTTAATGATATACCCTAGCATTATATCATCTTTTGTTTTCATCGCAGCTCTTCTGAAGTAAAGCCATGGCTGGTGGGTAGGCTTCTCTAAGCTTTCTCCCAACTAGAAGATGTAGTGAGTGGTTTATTTGCATCCTTTCCCTCACCTGGAATTCCAAAGCATGAGTTTGGGCTCCCACCCAAACATGAGCAAGCATAGTTTAAAGAGTGTGTAGCATTATTCATGGCCGAACCGTATACATGAACTAGAAATGACACGTGTTGTCTACGTGGAGCTTTTCTGGCTGGAGAGGTCCCAACATGTTCAATGGCTTGTGGTTGAAACACTCAGGCTGTGGGTCTCTTTGTGGATGGGAAGGTGTAGTTCTTGACTTTTTAATCTCTGCCAAAGCCAATGTTTCCTTGAGTTTTCTGTTCTCAAAGTTTCTACCTTTATCAGAGGGGGTCCTGCCATAGAATCTATAGACTGAAAAATTCTTTTGTCACGATGCATTAGCAACTATGAATGCTTTTTGTTTTCTTGTTGGATACACTGGTTCTGCACGCTTGGTAAAACTCACTGTTACTGCAAAGATATGACCTCCATTTTTACTCTCTCCTTCCAGAGGTAGAATTTCAGTACAACATATCCCAAAGCCTTGCTAGTACTTTTAATTTCCAACTATGCAGCATGAGTTGGTAACACTTTGCTTTACATACATTGGCACATACTACTTGCTAACATTTGCTGCCATGTTGGGCTGATAAAGCCTATTTCTGACCAGCTCTAGGGTCCTTGCTTGACTCATACATTCAAAATCATCATATAAGACATTTGTGGCTATTGGGCATTATGCCCTGGGTTTCATTAATTGTTCTTTATTCCATACCTTGGATCAAGCAACATCCAACACAACACCCCACTGCATGGTTCCCACTTCTGTCATTATCTTAACAACACTCTCTTGGGATAATGAAACTTCCATGCTGGGATCCATGTGGAGAACAAAAAGTTTGCTTGGTTCTATGTAAAGCAGCAGCATTGTATGGATAAGGTAGTTGATTAAATATTTGAAGGATTTTTTTTCTATTTGTCTATTCATCTATCTCCAAAAGACTTTGTTGGTTTTAAGAGTGTTTTGCCTTTCATACATTTTTGGTTCTGAATCTCTTCAATCACATATGCATGAGAAAGCTCATTAACAATAGTGGTACAGTTCTTTCCTCTCCCTCTCCTGCAAGAAATCTTAAAAAATTTTTTATTTATTTCATTAAATATTTCCCAATTACATTAAAAACTTTTAACATTCATTTTTGAAAAATTTGAGTTCCAAATTTTTATGCCTCTGGCCCCTCCCTCACCCCTTGAGAAGACAAGCAATATATTGATTATACATGTGAAGTCATGCAAAACATATTTTCATATTACCTTTGTTGCAAAAGAAAACACACAAAAAAGAAAGTATAAAAATATGCTTCAATAGCCATGTAGTTCATAAAAATTTTATAATAGCCATCAAATCCCTGAAAAGATCTTAAATGTCTAAGACATGTGGATATAGCTACTTCAGATGGGCTTCTGCTATCCAGATCTGTGCTCACAGCTTGTTGGGATATGATATGGCCAACATTTTTTACTTTTAACTTTCAAAGTTGGGCTGTGTTCCTGGAGTAAAAGAGGCATTATCCCTATCTTCAGGTTTTTCATGTTGCTGTTTTCGGAGCTAATTCTGGAGACCTGTAAGTTTTTAGTTCTTCCAAGGTGGTATGATTTAAAGAGAGATGTGGTCCCTGTTCTCCTGACCTGTGCTCTGGCCTGTGAGTGACCACATGTACTCTTTTTTGGCTCTGGAATTGTGAGGAGGGTCCCTGTGAGCTCCAGTGTGCTAGTGTTCCTCCTTGCCCTGGGACATTGACCTGGGTCTGTGACCTGGATCCCTGTACGGGCAATGCAACAGAGTCTTGTCTCCAGTGTTAGCAAAGGGACTGCTGTAATCTCCTTCTGACCAGCTGTCCAACCCCCTTACCATCTATGGGCTGAGAACTCCAGAAGCCCCTGTTGCATATTTAGTTGCCCCAAAGACCTATTGCTGGCTTAAAAGGAGCACCATCTGCCCTGATTGTGTTCCACCTTCACCCCAGTGAAACAGACCTTTCCTGTTGACTTTCTAAGTTGTCTTGGGCTAGAAAATTGTTTTACCCTGTCCTTTTGTGGGTTCTGCCACTCTAGAATTCTTTCTGAGGTATTATTTTATAGTTGTTTGGAAGGGAATTTGGGAGAGCTCAGTCAAGTCCCTGCCTTTTCTTCCTCATCTTAACTCCAACTCTTGTGGCCAACATAGTTGAAGAACTGGCACTTGTCAACTGGCAATTTCAAATAAGCTTCCCCAAGTCAATCTAATTTTGATCAGTTTTTTTCCTTTTATTCTTCCAATATCCTTCCAAAGACAATGAAGTCATCAAGGTACAGCAATATCTCCAGATAGTTCATACCACCAATGACTTTTCTCCATCAGCTGTTGGAAAGTGGCATGCCCCAGGATGCCTTGGGGCATGTGCTCAAACTGGTCAAATCCAGTTGGACAGATGCAAGCTGCCTTGTCTTTGTCTTCCTCACACACAGGAATCTGATAGCATCTGCTCCATAAATCCAGAACTGAAAACCACTGGCTGCCTGGTAGACAATCCAGGACATATTGAACCCATGGCCTACTGGACCAGCCATACTTTGGGTTCCAAGTCCAGTATTCAGAGTCCTAACCTACCTTACCAGAAGGTAACCATTCATTCCACTCTCAGAAATAATTCCTTTACCTCATGAAATGTATCTCTTGGTGGTTTCTGCATCTGCAGAAACCAGATAATCTTAGGCAGATCAGGATTGTTTTCTACCTTGGCATACTTTCTACAGATATCTGATCTGAGGAGAATGTTGATAGGTTTTCTCCTTTATGCTGAATGGTAGTATCAATAAAGCTTGAATATGCTTCTTGTAACATCTTGCCTCCCCATATTGTGTCTCTAGCCTTTTCAAACAAACCCCCCCAATACAAGCCTCCCGGTGCTGTTTTCCTGGGAGACTTGGTTCTTTTCCAGAGAAGATGCCAACTTTTGGTCTACAGTATTTGTCTACCGCAAGGGACAAGGCTTCAGTGTTCTTTATAGGTGAAGTGTTCCACATATAAAAATATAATTTCCATGGTCAAAACTCTAATTCTGCTAGAAAGGGCAGCTACATGGCACAGTGAATAGAGTGCTGGGACAATGGAATTCAAGTTCTTCTGTGTTCATTTTTTTTAGAGATTGTACCATAGGTGGTTACATCAATACTAAAATATTAATGCAAACAATAAATGTGCAGGATTATGGTAAATTAGCCTACTGAGCAGAACAAAATTTCAAAGCAACACTTAGAAACTCAACACCATGAATATAGTCTCGATAATGGTTTCTATCAATTTATAGGGGATAGTTATGCATACGATAGGCATTCAGAACTGACTCATGAACATCTCGCACATTAATAAAATTCAGCTGCAGATACATTGTGTGACAAGAGTTTTGTGCTAACTTAAGGTAGATATGAAGCCAAGTTAGTTTGGATAAACTCTCTGAACTTCCAGAAAATAAAATACAAAAAACAATTATATTGAGAATATACCGAACTCTCTGGAGTGATCCATGGAAGAACAATTCTAGTATACAATCAGGAAATGAAACAAAGTTTTCTGTGCCTAAAAAAAATGATTGATCCCTATGGTGGAAAAAAATGCAACACAAAACATGAGTTCCAGAAAGGAAAGGTAAAAATCCTCTTCTGAGGCAAAATAACCAGAGCAAAATAGATAAAATTAAGACCAAAGAATATGTTAATAGGACTCACAACTTCCCTATTGGAAAAAAAATTATACTAATGTATAATTACCAAACCAGAATCCAGAAAAACAAGAAGTCTGATTCTGTGATCAATTAGAATTCAAAACACCACCAAAGTTCCAAGACTAAAAATGCAAAATTAGTGAAGAAGCAAGCAGAAAAACATGAAGGGGGAAAAAAGCGTCCAACAGACCAGCCCCCACATAGAACGGGGTTATGGTGTACTACTCAGGTAGTGAGGCTAATGCGGTTTCCTTGCAGTAGAAGTAGATTGATTGTCAGGGATAGAGGGAGCCAGGGCAAAGCCACACCAGACAATCCCTTTCCTGGCTTCTTTTCTCCAGTTCTCAATCTTGGGCTTATAAGGTTGGGCTCCTGTACATATAAGGGGAGGGGTGAATGCAAGTTCAAATATAACGCTCTCTCTGGTCTTTATTTACTTCTCCAGTTTATTACCTTTTGTGGCTTAAAATGGGGTGTCCCCTCCAGCTCTTCAGTCCTTTGACTTAACAAGAATCTGTTGAGTGTCTATTAATCCACCCTTCTATCTTATCTCCCTGCATCTAATGTCCTGATGTCACATAACTCTATTCTCTGGGGGAAATGAAATATCTTCAGTCTTTGCAGTCAGAGCTCAGAGCTCAGATCTCTTACTACGTGCACATGGAGTCCTCCTGCTCCCTCTCCTCCCCCACACTGTTGCCCAGTGTGGTGGGTCCAGCCTCGCCCATGCCCACACAGAGAAGAGCTGATAGCTGCAGAAGGTTTTCATTGCAATCTACCAGGCACTCCTCCAAGGAAGCGCTGAGGCCAACCAGGCTGTTGGGACTGGCAAAAGAAGGCTGAAGGAAGACCTTGGGATCATCTTCATGTCTCTGAGGGATTCTTTAAAGAAGATCTTTAAGAAGAAGGGAGATTCCTCCCCCTTCTCCTCCTCCCCTATCTGTTTGGACAGAGTGAAGTGATGTCTGAAGGCAGATGGAGACCATCCCTGAATGCAGATCAGGTCTCTTCCTGACTGCTTTGATGGGCAAACTGAGCCCAGAGAGGGGAGGGACAAAAGATGGGGCTACCTTTCTTCAGTGTCAGATTTCCCCCTGCCTTAAAAGCCTCTTGTTTGTCTCCCCCAGATCACAGTGAGATAACCACCCTAGTGCAGGCTGGATGGAGGCCCAAGCCACTGTGGCTTCCTTCCCCTTTGGAAAAGGGCAAAAAAAAAGGTTCCCTAATGGGCTCAAGAACCTAGACTGCTTTCTTAGGGAGACTCTTAGGCACAGCTTCCTCAGGACTTAACCAGAGAGGTCTTGGTTCTGTGGTATTCCAGTGTTCCCAAACTCTCTCCCCCTGCCCCCCAGCATCCTCACCCTTATCAAACCTGTTCCCCATTGCTATGGTGACATGGCCTCACCCAGCTCCCTTGGGTGGTCTGGTTGCTTCACAGGACTGAAGCCCTGAGAACATTTTCCTAACATGCAGCCAGAAACTTCTCCTTCCTGCGCCTGGGGGCTGCCCCTCCCCTCCCTTCCCCTCCCTTCCCTTCCCCTCCCCTCCTGCCAGCCTTCCAGGCCCCCTTCCTGACTGTGGCTGACTGTGTGGCTCTGGTCTCTTCTGGGGAACATTTTGATGCTCCAGATACTGCTGGGAAAAAGGAAAAAAAAAAGGTCTTAAATTAGGTTTGAGACAGGCCTTGCAGGGACTGACCTTGAGTAGCAGGGCTTATGTTGAAGGTGTGGCCAATGTGTGGCAACTGTCCCAGGTGAATGGAGGCACAGGGGTCTGAACTCCTTCTCTCCCATTTCTCCATTGAAAACAATTTTAAATCACCCCAGGAGTCGGAGTGGGGGCCCATGTACTGGAGCGGAGGGACTGAATTGGGTTTGGAATGCATTGTGGCATTTCCTTCTCCCATCTCTTAGAATTCCTAGCTTCTTTCAAGGCTCTGCTCAGGTGCCAACTTCTAGGCAAAGCCTTTCCTGATCCCCCCAGTTGTCAGGGCTCCCTCCTCAAGTTACCTTGTGTTTGCTTCTCTCTGCACATGCTGTCTCTCCCCCAGCAGAATGTCCCCTCTTCACGTAAGAGGTCACACATGATTCACTCTTGCCTTGCCTTTGTGTCCCCTGGTGTGCCCTGCCTTTCTCAAACCCTCTTAATTCTAGTGCCTTCTCTGTCAATTCTTTTCTCTTTATCCCGTTTGCAGTGTGTTTGTATATGTTGGTTTCCATGTTTTCTTTCCCCTTTGACTCTGAGCTCCTGGAGCTTTTGCCTTTCTTTGTATGTGCAGCTCTTAGTACCTAGTAGGTGATAAATATGTACTTATTGGCTGGCAGATGTAAAGATCTGGTAATAAATGCTCATTGAATTGACTTTTGCTCAGAAATACACTGTAGCCAGGGCAGGTAGATGGTGCCAGTCAGGAAGACCTGAGTTCAAAAGTGGTCTCAGACACTTACCATAAAAAAAAAACAAAACACCTTGTCACGTGACCTTGGGCAAGTCACTTAACCCCAAATGCCCTGCCTTCCCCCTTCCAAAAAGCAAAAAACAAAAAAACAACAACAAAAAAAAAACCACAAAAGAAAAAAAAGAAACTCCAGCCAAGGACTCAGGAACATCACTGGCCGTAGGGTTTCAGATCTCTACAAATAGCCTAATCATTTTCTAGTGTATTTTGGAGTCAGGTCTTACAAGGCCTCTATCTCCTTGGGTTCCTTCTGGTCACCGTCCCTCTCCTCTAGTAATTCTTACTCTACTTTCTTATCAGATTTTCTCTTTTCTTTCACTAGGAAATAGACCGAAGGGGAGCCCTATATCTAGCCCAGACAAGGAGGGTGTCTGCTAGAAGATTCCATGCCCCCAGTTCCAACCCTGGAGTCCTGGCACTGCTTAGGGTGGTTAATAGCTCTGATCTTAAGTTTCCCTCTTTGTATCAGTCAATATTAAGTCAATTTAATACGTCAGTAATAAACATTTAAGTACCTATTGTGGGCCAGGCATTGTGCTGGAGTTCTGGGCATGCAAAGATAAATGTGAGCTAGTTCCCAACCTCAGGGAACTTACATTTGATTGGGAGATATGACATGTTTATACATAAGTAAATATAGTATATATATATATGTGTGTGTGTGTGTGTGCATACATACAGACATACATATATATGAAAAATGTAAAGTAATTTTTGTGGGGGGGGAAATCATCTAACAATTGGAGGAATCAAGAAAGGTCTCTTTGAAGGAAGTAATGCTCAAACGGAGCTTTGAGGGGGAAAGAGTTTCATGAGACAAGTGAAAAGAGAAAGGGTTCCAGTATTGTTCAAAAGAATGGAAGAACATTCTGTATAGGGAACAGCAAGTTTAGTAGAGCATGCAGGGATGGGGAACCTGCAGCCTCGAGGCCACACATGCAGGTTCCCCACCCCTGGAGAATCTATCAAGCAGAAAAGTTGGCTGGAGCTAGACTGGGAAGAACTTTAAATGTCAAATGAAGGAATTGGGATTTAATGCTAGAAGCCATAGGGAGCCATTGCATCTTCTTTAGCAGGGAGTCCGATCTGCTTTTGAGGAATTTCAGTCTGGTAGCTGTGCAGACTTTACTTCAGAGAAGCAGAAACTGGGCACAGGAAGATCAGTTAGGAAGTTTTTTGGAATAGTCAGAGTAAGAGGTGATAAGGTCCTAGATAAGGTTAATTGTGGTGTGAATAGAGAGAAGGGGATGGAAGGACATAGGAATGTGCTTGAAATGTTTAACAATGCCTGAAGAAAAAATTGTCCATTTAATCTGCATTATAAATACCTTCTTGACTGGGGCTGACTATATGAGTTGTGTGGCTCTCGTCTCTTCTGGGGAAGATTTTGGTGCTCCAGAATAGATAATCAATTAAATGATAAATCAGTCCCTGACGTGTAGTTGCTTGCCAGTTTCTGAGTTATAAATGCTGACATAGAAAGTTTAACAATGGAGAGACCGTTGGAGGTGGCTCCAGCACACTCCGTGGATGTGAGAAATATTGAGAAAGTAGAGTTGGAAAGCCTTGGCCAATTAGATCAGCTGATTAGATATAGATATAGAGATTGAGGGAAAGTGAAGAGCTGAAGATAACTAGGTTTCTAATCTGACTGTCTGCAGGCAACAGAAGTAGGGAAGTTGGGAGGAGGGGTGGCTTCAGGGGCAAAGACAATTCTATTTTGGACGTGTTGAATCTCAGAGGGCTGAGACATGCAAGTGGAAATGTCCTGCAGGGAGGCAGTGATGGGGGACTAGAATTTATGAGAGTGATGTGTTTAGAGATTTGGGAGTCCTTTGCTTAGAGATGATAAATCAAATTGATGAGATCAACAAGTGAGAAAACACACAGAGATTACTGCCTGTACAGAGAGGGCTGGACATTAAATTATGAACCTGAAAAGGGGATTAGGAAATTGACAGGAAGAGAATCATAATGGAGCAGTGTATTCAAAACCAAACCAAACCAAAAATAACCCAGGAAGGAAGGAGGGAGAATATCTGTAAAAATGAGGAGTTGGATTAGATGGCCAAGAAGGACCTTTCCAGTTTTAAAGTGTGACCTTATCCTGTTTCCAGTCCTCCTCCTTATTTACCTTCCTGTAGAATTTGAACACTCCCTTAATTTTACAAATAAGGAAATCTAGGTCTAGGTAAGTTAAGTGACTTGCCCAAGTTCACACATGTAACATATTTCAGAAGGGAGATTTGAGAGATAGTCTGTTGAGTCAGAGCTTTTTCCACTAAGACACACAATAAAGGGACAATGCGTTACTGGCATCAGAGAGAGAAATTTCTGTACAGCAGTTGGAAAGGTGCTTGTGAGGACTAGAAGCATGAGGAGATGACAAAGTAGAGACGACCAGTGTAAACAGCTCTTTCTAGGAGTTTGTCTTTGAAAGGGAGGGAAGGTATAGAATTCTAGGATCAAAGAGATCATTTAATCCCCCTTTTTCATTTTATAGGTAAGGAGACTGAGGTCAAAGGAAGTTAAGTGATGTGACCAAAGTCACAGGTTGTAAGTGTCAGAGGCAGGAGGACAAATAGCTGGAGGGGATGGTGCAGGTGGCTGAAAGGTTTTTGTTCTTTAAGCATGGGCGGAGATGGGAGGGGAAGTCTGAGCAGGCTGCTTCAAGGAAGGTGAGGAAGGACCTCAGAAGACATCTGACCAGAAACATTCAAAGGCTCATCCAGTCTTTACTTGAAGACCTCCACTATACACACAGACCCACATTCACATGAAGAGATAACCCATAAAACACAGATACATCAATGGACAAATGGACCCGAATCCATAGATGCACATAAAGGCAACTTGGTGGAATGGAGGAAGGCTACCCTGGGAGTCAAAGAAGCTGGGTTTTATCAGTTACTACTCTCATTTTCCTCATCTGAAAAATAGGGATGTTGGGGGAGCCGATCTTAAGGTTGAGAGCTGGAAGAGTGAAGAAAGAATACTAGGTTTGTAGTCAAAAGACCTGGGTTCAAATCCTACCTCTTGCTAATGACTTCTTTTAAACAAATCTCTTTGCCCCTGTTGTTAAAATATGGGGTTTGGACTAGATGATGGTCCCTTCCAGATTTAGAAACCATAAACAGGGGCCGGAATGCTTTCCTTCCATTGCAGAACACTGTCTCTCTTGGATGACCTCTGCGTTCTCTTTCTGCTATGTCCCTTGCATACCCACGAGCCAAAAATGTGTGTCCCAGCCTACCCTCTTCACAGTGACCCTGGTTAGGGTCATAGGATTCGGAGATGGAAGGGACCCTGAGAAGTCCTCTACGGAGGTCCAATGGCTACCTCACTTTACAGATGAAGAAACTGAGACCCCCAGAGGAGTAATCAGGACTAGATAATAAGTATGGGAGGTGGGATTTGAACCTAGAGCTTTTGATCCGACGTAATCTCATAAAGATGAAAATCACCAGAAAGACTTCAAGAAGAAAACCGCGTACTTTATAGGACTTGCCGGCTCCCTTCATTCAGACACAGCAGTCTCTCCTGGTGTCTGAAGTTCTATTAACTATGTTCCGGGGTGTGTGTGTGTGTGTGTGTGTGTGTGTGTGTGTGTGTGTGTGTGTGTGTGTGTGTGTGTGTGTGTGTGTTTGTGTGTGTGTGTGTGTGTGTGTGTTTGCAGTGTAGGGCTTCAGTTTTGAGGATCTCTGCTTTGAAACCTTCATTCCTAGCCCTCCCCCCGGTCCCCTCCCAGACCTGTGAGTTCCTGTCCCCTCCCCTCTCCCTTTAGCCGTAACCGCAACCACCCCCTCCCCATCCTCTCCTTTTGTGAAGCAGCCAGGACAGAACGGGGCTTCACCCCTGCCCCCTCCCCCATTTGAAATCCCTTCTCCTCTGCTCCTCCCTTATACACACTGAGCCCTGTATGTTGTCTTAACACAGGATCTGATGGGCCAGTAGAGTGGGGGGGGGGGGGGAGAAGGATGGGGAAGGGAGAGAGGAAAGAGAAGTCCCATCTATTCTCCCTGCTCTCCCTCCTTGAAAAGAACAATGAGCATGTTAATCAGGAAGGTAAGAGCGGGGGTTTGTGAAAAGGGAGCGACTTCAAAGCTTAGGAAGCAGCCCCTGGAGGGACAGGTGAGTTATGAACCCTGAGTCACATGCCCCGCGTTCCCCTTGAACTCCGGTTCCTGTGCCTGTGGATACAAGTTGAGAAATGCTCAGGGTAAATATTTAGAATTAATCGTTTTCGCAGCACCTCCAACCTCCCCGTCGGGTGAGGGGGACTCTGGGGGGAGGAGACGGAAAAGACCCCAGGCTTTCCATTTTGCAAACCTGAATTCCTGCAGTCCCAGCACACCAGCCCCCTCCTGTCCCTGGCCCCACAGAGTCGGACCACCTCATCCTTCAACTAGAGCTACACCTGGGCAGAAAACCCAGTTAGTGAGCCAGTCCTTAAAACTTGTTGGTACCCCTCTGCTTCCTTCCCCTTCTGCTTCACCTCTAAGGTGTGTGTGTGTGTGTGTGTGTGTGTGTGTGTGTGAGAGAGAGAGAGACAGAGAGACAGAGAGACAGAGACAGAGAGACAGAGACAGAGAGAGACAGGGACAGAGAGACAGACAGAGAGGGAGAGAGAGAGAGAGCTGTATCTATAAAAGCATAGTGCCTGGAACATATAGCACTTAATAAATGCATATCCCTTTCCCCCTTGTTAGGATTCCAGCTGTATGAAATTTACTGGTAATACCTCATTCAATCCTTGAAGCAACCCATGGAGCATTAAAAAAAAAAAATCTGACCTGAGGTTTCTGAGACAATTCTACCTATCAATATTAACTGACCCTTGCCCTGTAATTTATAGTCTTAGACAGTTGTCTGAGCCACTGAGGTTAAGTGACTTGCCCAGGGTCCTTAAGTTAGTATGCCATGTAGGTCAGACTTGAATCTAGGGCTTTCTCCAGGGCAGTTTCTCAACCCACTATGCCACAATACCTCTCAAAGCAGCTATTAGCTCTCTCTGCTATGCCAAACTACTGTCCCAAGTTTAGTAGCTATAACCTTGGGCTTGTCACAAATACCTTTGAGCCTTAATTTCCTCATCTGTAACATGGGGACAATAATGCTCTTTCAACCTTCCCCCAAGGGTTGTAAAAAAAAAAAAGAAGCACGTTGTTAATCTTGAAGCATTATATAAACGTGACTTATTCTTATGGCCTTCATCACCATCAAATATGCCTCTTTGACTTCACCTTGGTGAAGTCATAGAAAGAACCAGGCACTGTGAAATAGACAATATGGGTCCTGCCTAGTTCTCCCTCAAAAATTAATTTGCTAAGTGACCTTGGACAAATCACTTAAAACAATCCAAGCTTTAGTTTTTCATCTAGATGCTGAGGGGTTTGGATTAGATAATTTCTAAGTTCAAACATGCTATGATTCCCGGAATGGGGCCCCATCCTTCCCCAAAGATGGCCATCTTGTTCCTGGTGCAGAGAGAAAATTTCAGACAAAGGAGTGTTTGGACTTCAGCATTCAGATTTTCTTGATCGAACCTGCCCAGGCCTGGAACGCCTTCTTTAAAGGCCATTGAGATCGAGCCCAGGCCTTATCAAAGATAAAACATTTGAGACTAAACAGTCTTTTTATAGATCAGAGCTGGGCTCCAGAATGCATTCTCCCCCTTCTCTCCCTGTCCCCCCGCCCTAGACCAACTCCAGCCTGCCTTTGTGAGCAACAAAAATAAACTTTATGCAGGGGGTTCTTGGGGAAAAGGACAAAGCTGGGATTCGACAGCGAAAGTGGATTTCTGGGGAAGGGAGGCAAATTCAAGACATGCTGAGGAGACCAGTATAGTGGTGGTCTGGACTAGTCTCACATCTGTCCCCCTGGGGGAGGTGGTCGGGAGCTACAAAGGGTGGGCAACAGCTGGTGGGAGCTTGAAGCAGGGTTTCCTGGTAGCCAAATGTGTCAGACACAAACATCAATTGCACACCCAGGCATTCACCCACAAATAACTGCTGACACAGGGTTCAGACACAAAAACACAGATCAAATCCCCTCCCTACTTGTACATGGAATTTTGGCACTTCCATGTGTGATGCCAAGGGGTGCCCAGGTGTGTCATTGCAGGTACTCAGGAATTGTTCCTCTAGGGAGGATTCTGCCAGGGAGAATATCAGTGGGCATTCTTGTACAATACTTCCTGTCCTTTCTCCCCTTTTTCCTAATTCAAACAGAGCTTTAAATCCTACCACTTCCATAACGTGGTCATAAGCTGGTGTTTTCCTCCTCATCAGCACCTTGCAGGATCCCAGTCTTCCTCTAAGGCTGAGCTTAGGTGCCTCTCCTGATCCACCTGAACTAAAGTTTCCCTCCCCCTTCAGATAATCCTAGTGTCTCTGTCCAGATTTCTACGTTGCTCGAATACCTACATACCTTGTATTATAGCTACCTACTTGTGTATATATTGAGCCTTAGTCAGGAGAATGTAAGCTCCTTGAGGGCAGAGTTTGTTTAATTTCTTCTCTATCACCTATACTAGCAGCTTAAGAAATGTTTCTTGAGTTGAATGGCACTCCAACGGTAACCTCCCCAGTTCCCCATTCCTAAAAATGTACTCTTCCTGTATGGAGGAACACTTGTGTGGTTTAAGATATAAATGCTTTAAAAGAAAGCTATTACAATGGAGGGGAAGAGTAGGAAGGTGAAAGGGAATGGGTCAACCTTACTCTCATTGGATTTGGCTTAAGGAGGGAATAACATACACACTCAATTGGGTATTTTACCCTACAGGAAAGTATGGGGGAAGGGGATAAGAGGGGGGATGATAGAAGGGAGGGCAGATTCGGGGAGAGGATAGTGAGAAGCAAATACTTTTGAAAAGGGACAGGGACAAAGAAAGTGGAATAAATGCGGGGTGGGATAGGATGGAAGGAAATATAGTTAGTCTTTCACAATATGAGTACTATGGAAATGTTTCGCATAACTACACACGTATAACCTATATTGAATTGCTTGTCTTCCCAGTGGGGGTGGGTGAGGAGGGAAGAAAGGAGAGAATCTAGAACTCAACATTTTAAAAACAAATGTTAAAAAATTGTTGTCACATGCAACCAGGAAATAAGATATACAGGCAATGGGGTATAGAAATCCATCTTGCCCGACAAGAAAGTAAGGGGTAAGGGGGTAAGGGGAGGGATAGGAAGGGATATATGAGAGGGCAGACTGGAGGAAGGTATAATCAGTATGCTTGTCATCTTGGGGTGGGGAGTTAGGGGAGAGATGGGGAAAAAATTTGGAACTCAAAAGCTTGTGGAAATGAATGCTGAAAACTAAAAATAAATAAATTCTACTTTAAAAAAACATATGTCTTTATTGCTCATGTTAAGTATTACTCTTGCATCCTGTGTATGCCAGTCACATTAGCATATCTGACTTCTTTTGTAAATTCACTGAGGGCAGGGGCTATGTGTTGGTCTAGAACAGAGTTTAAGCTGGGAGGCACCCACAGGCTCTTGTAATGTTGATGAATGTATGGCAGTGCTCACAGAGAACAGGCTACTCATCCTTTACCTCATCCCTACAAATTGCCCCACTTGCCTGATTCTGGTCCATGTGAGGCTGTAGCTCACAGATCAACACAGACTGTAGCATGTGAACCCCAATATCCCTAGGTGACTCAAAACGTTGGAAAAACCACTTTTTCCCCAGACTCTCCTGTCTATTTTCTGCTGTCACCTACGTCTTTTTTTGCCCCCCCAAACTTCCCTCTGGAAACACACTAACTAGGAGAGGTAAGCAGGGGCTTATGGGGAAAAGAGTGATGGCTGTCTTTCCAGAGGACCTGCGTATGAATCTCAGCTCTGATGCTTACTGCCTATGTAACCTTGGGGCAACTCTCTTTATCTCTTGAGGCTCCAGTTTCTTCATCTGTAAAGTGAGAGGGTTGATCTAGCTGGCCTCTGAGATCTGAGATCCTTCCAACTCTAGAGCTGTGATCTTCAGATTGTTATTGTAGAAAGTATAGGGCTTGTCCAAGGGAAGGTGGTGCTAACAGAGCCAGATAGGCTGGGGCAGTTTGCCATCTTAGATAAGACAGACAAGGCAGAATGATTTCAATTTGGGAGCCTGCTATAGAAACTGGTTCTCAAATAATTCATCTCTGGAGCTTGCCCTGAGCTCTCTGGGGTGGGAAGGGGGTGGGGTAGAGGTTTAGGACCTCTCCTCTGATAAACATTGAGATAAAGAGACACAGAAGAACCTAGAAGGAGAAAGGGGCAGGCTTCAGTGACTTCTTCCTTCTCTTTATCCTCTGATCCCTGGAGTATTCTAGATTAAAAAAGCAAACCACCAACCGTGAGAGTGATTAGTTTGGAAATTTGCCCCTAAAAGTCATGTCTTTTGCAGGAATATTTGTTGGACAGCAGAGTAATCATTGGTTTTCTAGCCCATTTCCTTTTATGGAATGCAGATCCCTCTGCTGTCCTAGTCTCAACCAGCATCACAAGTGCACAGTAGTGGAGAAAAAAAAAAAGTGTTGGAGACCCGTGTTCTAGGTCTGCTGCTGCTACTAACAACAAGCTGTGTGACCTTGGGTGAATCACTTGACCTTCCTAAGCTTCAGCTTCTTCCTCTGTAGAATGAGGGTTTTGACTAAGGCGATCTCCATGGACCATTCCAGTTCTAAGATCTCCTATGACCATGAGGCAGATGGGCTAGGAAATAGGGGGAAATTGAGGCACAGAGAGGGCACAGTCTCAAAGGGAGAAATGAGTCCAGCATGTATTGCCTCTCAATCCATTTTGGCCTCTGAAAGACACGTAACTTGGAATGCCTAATTGGCATCGAGTATTTGAGGTGGTGATAGTTGTTATAGGAACTCCTCTTGTGGCCCTCTGAATGAATGAATTAAAAAAAAAGCATTGATTAGGTGCTTGCGGAGGGTCAGGCACTGGGCTAAGCTCTGGGATACAAACACAAATAATCACAACAGTCTTTGCCCTCAGAAAGCTTACATTCAAACAGAAGACTGTTCTTCTAGGGGAGAAGGATTGGAAGGGAGGAGAGGGGAAGCAATTGAAGGAATTGCGGAAATGCCAAAGAAGAGGCATGATAAGCCTAGGACTAGGTACAATCAGTGAAAACTCACCGATGGGCGGCCAGGGGCAGGCACAGGGGTGTGGACTGACAGCAACAGTGACCATGGCAGCAATGACCTCACCTCCTTGTGCTTTCTTGCTTTCTTCTTAGGGATCTGAGCATGAACAACCTCACTGAGCTCCAGCCCGGCCTCTTCCTTCACCTGCGCTTTCTGGAGGAGCTGTGAGTAGAAGCCACTCTTTGCCATGGACAGGGGTGGGGGTGGGCTGGAGGCAGGTAAAGCCTGGTGAAGTTAGAGGCCCCAGGACTGTGGCCTGGAAGAGGGCATTCATGGGGAACTGGCTCTAGGCTTCCTCCAGCTGTGGATTCTCAGGCAGGAAGAAGGAAGGGATAGTTAAAGAAAAAGGAAATGCATGTTCCAGGCATTAAAATTCTATATAAGTATCAGCTATTATTATTAATGCCAGGACACAGTATTTTAATATATATATTTGCTTTTTGGAGGGCAATTGGAGTTAAGTGACTTGCCCAAGGTCACATGGCTTAAAAATATATTTTTAAAAATTTTTTTATTTACTTTTAGTTCATAAGATTAAGTTCCACAGTCCCTTGAGTTGCAAATTTTCTCCCCCTCTCTCTCCTCCCCACTTCCCCCCCACCATGGTGGCATGCAATCAAGTATAGGCTCTACAGATACCTTCACATTAAACATTAGTCAAGTTGTAAAGAAGGATTATAACCAATGGAGTGAGCAATGAGAAAGAAGAAACAAAACAAAAAAGAGAGAGAAAATAGTTGCTTCAGTCTACATTCAGAATCTGTAGTTCTTTCTCTGGATGTGGACCATCTCTTTCCATCATGAGTCTTCCGGAGTTGTCCTATAACCTTACATTGCTGAGAGGAGCCCAGTCTATCCAAGTTAGTCATCACAGATACGTTGTGTCTGTAATTGTGCACAGAGTTCTCCTGGTTCTGCTCTCCTCACTCAGCATCAGTTTATATCAGTCTCTCCAGGTTATTATGAAGCCTGTCCGCTCCTCATTTCTTATAGCACAATAGTATTCCATTGCCTTCGTATACAACTTGTTTAGCCATTCCCTAATTGTTGGGCATCCCCTTGATTTCCAGTTCTTTGCCACCACAAAAAGAGCTGCTATAAATATTTCTGTACATACGGGTCCTTTTCTCACTTCTGTGATCTCTTTGGGATACGGTCCTAGGAGTGGTATCAGCACATAGTATTTTGATTAAAAATATAATTTTTATATTCTTCCAGAGAAAGTGATACATTATCCTGAAATATTAGAATTTGTATCCCTCTTGTTGTTTTAGTTACTTTCAGTCATGTCCTCTGGGGACCCTTTGAGGATTTTCTTGGCAAAGATACTAGAGTGGTTTGCCGTTTCTTTCTCCAGCTCATTTTGCAGATGATGACTGAGGCAAAAAGAGTTGAGTGACTTGCCCAAGGTCACACAACTGCTAAGTGTCTGAGGCTATATTTGAACTCAGGTTTTCCTGACTCTAAGCCTGGGGCTCTCTCCACCGAGTCACCTAGCTGCCCTCTTTCCTACATTAGAGACTCTCAATCAAGTGCCTTGTCATGCATTGGTCTGCCTCAGGAGATAGTGGGTGCTTCCTCATTGGAGTCTTTAAGCTAAGTGTGGGCTACCACAACCAGCTGGTTGTGGTGGGAGTCTTCTTGGGACATGGGTTGGACTTGGTTTGTTGAGGTATATTCCAGTTCTGAAATTCTATGATAATCCACTTGGAAGCTGAACCTACCAGAGGGAAACAGTTAGAAAACAGTTTTGACATTGAGAAATAAACCAGTGAATATTAAAGTGCAGATTATTAATTTCAGGTGTCCCTTGTCTATTCCACACCCACCACTTTTCTAGCATTCCTGTCCTTCTCTTCCTTCCTGTGACTGCTATGATGGCAGTGTGGGTGTTTGCCATCTTTTGCCTGCACTATTGTAGCAGACTCTTAGTCGGGCTCCCTGCTTCTAATCCCCTCCCTCCAGTGGTTCCTCTCCATAGCAGCCAAAGGGATATTCCTAAAGAAAAGAGCAGACCAAAACACTCCCATGCTTAGGCCCTCTAGGATAAAATACAAACTCATCTTTTTGGACTTCAACGCACTTTATAGTCTGGCTCTAACCTGTCTTTCCACACTCATTTTCTGTACTTTCTCCTTGTGTACTCTACCTTCTAATGCAACTGGAATGCTTACTTTATTTGTGCATGACATCTAATCTTCCAGCACTGTTTTTGTACAGGACACCTATCTCTCATGTCTGAAATGCTCCGCTTCCTCAGCTCAGCTTCTCAGATACCCTTGCTCTCTTTAAGGATGAGTTCACCTCTTAGAGGAAGCCTTTACTGATTCCCCTAGTTATTAGTACTCTTTCCAGAAATTACCTTGTGTTTATTTTGTATATATGTTTTGTACTACATAATTATCTGAGTGCATGTTTGTCCTCCTGCTAGACAAAAAAAAAAACAAAAAACCCAAAACAAAACCTTTTTCAAAACGTTCCTTTCATTTCCAAATGTGTTCCCTCTTTTCCCCTCCCCTGACAGACATTTCTTACAATAAAGAATACAAAAGAAAACAAAAAAGAAAATAGCCTCTAAAAATGATTCAATCCATCAGCTAATCTGACCGTGTATGTAATATTATATTCCCACAGTCTCCTACTTTTCCAATGAAGGGAGGATGTTTTCATCTTTTCTTGGGCCAGGCTTGGTAGAATGTCCTTTCCTTACAGGCAAGGGTCTTTTCTTGCTTTTGTATCCCCGCCAATAGCTCAATACCTTGCATATACTACTTGGTTAGTAAGTGTTTGTTGCATTGAATTAAAAGAGATTTGGGGTAAAAGAGGGTGGCTGGGGGTTATCCAGTAAAGGGATCTTATCATATTGTAAGAACTCTAGAACTAGGATGGTTCATATAAGTCATATATTCCAACCTTCTCATTTTGCACCTGAGGAGACTGAGACCCAAAGGGGTTAAGCAACTTGGCCAAGGTCACATAGGTGACCATAGTGGCAGAGCAAGGGATTGGTCCTCAGGTCTGTAACTCCAGGTTCATCACTTTCTCACTGTACCTCTTAAAGAGAACAGTCTTAAACCACCATCTTGAAGGAAGTCATGCGTGAAGATGTGGGGTGGTAAAAGGACATTTTGGGGTGGTGAACAAGAATGAGCAGCAATGTTTGCCTCAGTTTCCTCATCTGTAAAAAAGGGGATAATAATAGCATCTATCTCTCAGGGTTCTTGTGAAAGTAAAATCAGATAATATTTGTAAATCATTTAACACAGTGCCTAGCACATAGTAGGTGCTATAAAATGCTATTTATTATAATCATCATCATTTATTATCATTATTATTGTTGTTGCTGTTGTTATTAAAGTCAAGGCTTAGAGAATCACAGACCTTCCAAGACGGAATTCACCCCAGGGGCCATTAGTCCAACTTGTACTTGAAACAGTAGTCTTTTTGTAACTTACTAAGGTAACCATCATTATACCTCTCATTATAAAATATGTTTAATTGGAGAAGGCGAGACTAAGGGATGTGACATAGTTAGGGAATAGCAGAAGGCCTCATTTTCTGCATTATTCATTCATTCAACCAATCAAATAGCAGTCATTTATTAAATGCCTGAGTGGGGCTTCAGTGAATCCTAGGAAGAGCAAGGAATGTGCAATCTACATTTTGTATCTCTTTAGGCACCTAACCCAGTGCTCTGCACATATAGGAGTTGGTTAATAAAGTTATTGAATTGAATTGATTCTAAGCTATCATTCCTCCAAAGGTCACTTTTATATCAAATTCCCATTTATTCATAATCTCCACATCTAGAAACTCAGATAACCAGATTACATTTCCCACAGAGCTTCCCTCTCCCCACCAATATGGTTTCCAAGTCTCACTTCTGCTACATATTAATAGGCTGTGTGACCCTGGGCAAATCACCTTACCTTCAAGGCTGCAGGCAATTCTCTAAAGACTGTAAATTTCAGATAATGTGTCAGTCTGTATTGGTAGAGGAAGTTCCTCACTTAGAAGCCTCCTACATAAGTGAAATCCAAAGGTCAGTAGGAAAAATGTTTTCATGATAAATATCAAAATAAAGATGCTATTATCAATGGTTATTAATAAAGCTGCCTAAAATTAGCTCCTTTTAAAGCAGTGAAAATTTACTTAGACAAATAGTTTTCCCCTCCAGGCCTCAGTTTACCCCACTGCAAAATGCAGGGTTTATATTTCTTGATCTCTAGAGTCTCTTCCAGGTTTAACAGTCTATTATTCTGTGGTCACAGTAATCTCTTTGAGGCTCTGCAAGATCAATAAATGCCTTCTGAATCATTAAAGATTAAATTATATTTAATGTAGTTTTCACACTGAGTGCATTTTTTCTTGTTTTCTTTGAAAATTGGCACTCCCTGTGTGGTGAGTATGATAACTTTCAATGAGTCAGAATGTTAAATTGACTAGAACAGCCCATTTCCCTGAGACCTCTGGATAAATGAAAGTTTACCATATTTGGTTTTGGAATGTCATGGGACACACACATATTCCCCCACTTACTTGCACACACGTATACATATTTGCTTTGGGAATGCAACAGGGGGAACACACATACCTAACATATATATTCACTCTGTCTCCTCTTTCTCTCTCTGTCTACCTCTGTTTGTCTGTATGTCTGTCTCTCTCCCAGACCCCCCCATCTCTTACCCCTTCCTTTCTTGATCATGTCAGTATCTTAGAACCAGGCTGAGAAGTCCAGGGTAGGATGCTGTGGGTTATCCAAGACTATAATCCTTTCCCATATAATTGAGAATTGACTGTAATTACTGACAAAACCCACCCCTCCCTTCAGGTAACCCTTCATATTCTCTTTCCTTCTTTTTCAGCCGTCTCTCTGGAAATCACCTCTCCCACATCCCAGGACAAGCATTTTCTGGTCTCTACAGCCTAAAAATCTTGTAAGTATAGGTGTATGTCACTTTACACACAGGCTCATGTTCCTGAACAAGCCATGGGTGGAACTTTGATATCAAAAGCCAACAGTGCCTCCCAAACCCTAGTTTCCCACTTGCTTACTTCACTATTGCAGAGTTTCTTGGTCCTTTATTTTTGTTTGACTCTTAATTGGAAGAGATGCCAAATATTTGAATTTCTCTCATTCTGTTTTGTTGTGTGCATGTGGGGATACAAAACCAAGAAAGAATTCTTGCTTTTAAGGAAAGGACATTCTACCAAAGTTTGGCCCAAGGAAAGATGAAAATATGTCTTCCTTCTGTTCTTTGGAGAAGTGGGGGGCTGTGAGTACAGAACAGTGCATATACTGTCAGATTTGTTGATGGGTTAGGCACTTTTAAGGGGCTATTTTCTTTTTCCTTTTGTTTTTTTAAAATTCTTTGTAATAAAAGATGGCTGTCAGGGGGAGGAGGAGAAAAGGCATATTTGGATATGAAGGGAACATTAAAAAAAGATTGTGTTTTTTTAAAGAGAAAATAATTTTAAAAAGGAATTTAAAGTCTACAAGAAGAATAGGTATATACACAGGTAAGGGGTGCGCATGACAAGGGATTGTCATTCAGCTTGTTAATAAGCTATAAATGAATATTTGGGTGCATTAGGAGAGCTTATATTCCAAATACATTCAAAGATTATATTCCAATACATTCCTTGGTAAAAGGAAGAATCCTCTTTCTTGTTACTCCACTGATTCCATGGTTTCCCAGGATTCATGCCTTTTTGTAAATTAATGATAGAGAGTTCAATCCACAGGATGTAAGCTTCCTCTTCTTTTAATATCTCAGGACAACGACCCACCTCCTTTTCCTATCATACATGACCTTTACTGTGTATTTATATTCCAAATACATTAGGAGAGCTTTGCTACCTACAGTAGCAAACATGAATAACACTCTCCTGGCATTTCTGGAGAAACTTAAGGTTTTTCTAAATAAATTTTTTTTAAAGTCAGGTCTTTTGAAAATATTTAGTCACGTTCATTATATTTTTCCTCTCCCATCCCAGCACCTCAACAGAACTTTCCCTTGTAACAAATAGAGTTAAGCAAAACAAGTCAACACAGCCATCATGTGTGAAAAGGTATTCCTTATTCTTCACCTATTGTCTACAACCACGTGTCTGCTGAGAAGAAAGAGGCATGCTTCGTCATCAGACCTTTGAAGTCATGATTGGGCAGAGCTATGATGTCTTGTAGTGTTGTTTTCTCTTGCGTTATTGTGGTCATTGTGTAAATTGCTCTACTGGTCCTGCTTACTTCAATCTGCACCACTTCCTACAAGACTTTCCAAGTTCTCAGAATTCTTCCTATTCATCATGTCTTGCAGACATTACTACATTTGTAACCTGTGGCTCAGCCTTCCCAAGCATTCTAGGCTCATGTGGACAGGGTCTGGTCTTGGAGGCTTATCCACATTGGTCATTTTCTTTCCTTGATGCAATGCCTCCATCTGGAATACTTCAGAAAGGTATCTAAATATGGCACCTCTTGGTTTCTCCAAATGAGAGCCATAGGGCTCTCAGTTTCTAGACAGGCACTCAATTGTCTGAATACATACAGAGTATGGAAGAGCCTTCGTTTCAGCCCCCATAGAAAATGCAAAAGTCATGAATGACCAATAGAGAACCTATGAACAGATAAGAAATTCACTCAAATCACCTGGTAGTTCCTGCCAAAAGGGAATTAAATTTGGGATTGCTATCAGAGCAATATCCTAAAATTCTGGTGAAATCTTTCTTATAGGGTCCCTTCCAAATCCATAGTGCCATCCTGTGGCTTATACTTCACTGCAAATGAAACATACTTTGGGGGCTACTGAAAAGCAATCTTCTTTCTTCCAGACCTGCTACACTTTCTAAGTTGCTCACTGAGTAGGATACTGTGCAGGAACAATGTGGAGCGTTTCCTTTTTGCTCCAGGGAATACACTACTTCAGGAAATATCTCTAGAAAATCTAATTCCAGAGTTCTAGAGTTGGGGAATACCCATGAGACAATTCCGAAACTGTCACTGCCAGGAAATCTCTTTCTTTCTTGGCTAGAAGGTTAGATTTCCGGATCGTGCTCCATGAGTCATAAGCATTTATTGAACACCAACTGTACCAAGCACTCTGTTAAGTGTTAGGGATATAAAGAAGTAAAAGAGTTTCTTCTCTCAAATGTAATGGGGGAAACAACATGAAAGCAAACATGTACAAACAAGATATATACAGGATAAATTGGAGATAATCAATAGAGGTAAGGCAGTAGCATTAAGATGGACCAAGAAAGGATTCCCATAGAAGATGAGTTTTAGTTTGTACTTGAAAGAAGCCAGGGAAACAGGAGATGGAGATGAGGAGGGAGAGAATTCCAGATATGGGAACACCAATGAAAAGGCTGTCTTGAGAATTCAAAATCCTCTTTCCTTAATACAAGAGGTCAGAGTTCAGAACAGTATCCTTGAACTCCCCTCTTATGCCACATGCAAAGCATATCTAAGTTCATGTGGACAGGGTCTAGTCTTGGAGGCTGATCCATGAGGGATGCTTTGTCTTTCTATCCCAAGTCCACAGATAGATTTCAGGGGGTCAGAGAATTTGGATAGGAAAAATCAAATCTTAATTTCACTTGCCTCTAACAGAAATTTAGCATTTCTTTCAATACAAAAACAAAAACAAAACCCAAAGTGATTCTGAGGAGAGGTGACTTCACTAGATTGCCCAAGGGATCTGCGACTCTAAAAAGGTTAAATATAGGAGTATCCCTCAATTGCAGGCAATTGATCACAATTTATAATCCTTTACATAGAAAACCTTTTTTCTATGATGACTGAAATAAAGGCTCTTCCATACTCTCTATGCATTCAATCAATAGTGTTCCTGTTCAGAAGTTGGAAGCCCTATTGCTCTCCTAACACTGACTAGGAATTAACCAGCAGATCAGTGATTAACTTAATCACTGCTGTATACCACCCCCACCCCTTACACATTCATATACTTTTTTTTTTCCAGCTATTTCTCAAGCACTGAGAACTCACTTTCCTTCCAGTTCTTTCCCACTAAAAAAAGTGCTGCTAAAAATATTTCTGTGTATCTGGGAATCTTTCTCCATTATTTTTGTTCCCCTTAGGCTATATAGTAAGTAGTGATATTGCTAGTTAAAGGAAATGGGTCTTTTCATACTGGGGACCACCTTTGCACCTGTATCTTCTCATGTGTATCAGTGCTGAGCCCCAAAACAAATCTGAATTTTCTCAGTTATACCTCGTTCCCCTCCCCTCTAAAGAGGAGCTAGGAATGTTTCAGAACAGAAGGAATCTGGTTTGTTTTTCCTTCTTCCTTTCTTTCATCTGAGGTCTAACCTCAATGTCTTTAGCTATAATTTTAGCCCAATTACCCTGGTTCTATTGTCAAAAGGAGAGGAAGTTTGCTGGGTTCCCATTCTTAGTATAATCAATCATGTCCTTTCAGAGTTTAGAAAAAAGTCTATTTGTCAGTTTCCTCTTAGCCTTCTCTTCTCCAGGACTGGTCATCCCAGTGACTTTCACCTTTCATTTTAGGCATTTCTTTTCAGTAGGAGAAACATAGTCGGAAAGAGCATTCACATTCCCTATCTGCACTGATTCCCTCTGGTTTTTCCTTGCAACTGATCTGATAATTAATTTTAAATACTGGAAAACCAAGATACCATCTTTTTCTTTTTTTAGCCCCAAACCTGAAAATGTTCTCCCTCCTTTACCTCTCTCTCCCCCTTTTCTTTTTCCCTGCCCCCCTCCCCCTCTACTTGTCCTTCTCTCTTTTCTGTCCCTCTTCTTCTTTCTCTACATTCAGCTAAATTTTGTCTGTTCTCTGATATGCATACCTCCGCTATTCTCTCTTGGTTCAGGCTTTCATCACTTCTAAGCTTGACTGTTGTAATTAGCCTTCTAATTGGTCTCCCTTTCTTCGAGTTTCTCCCCTATGCAATTCATTCTTCACACAGATGTCAAAAAATCTTCCTAAAACTTGGTCATATCCCTTCCCTCCTCAAAAATTTTCAGTGGAATACAAACTCTTTACTTTGACATTTAAAGCACTTCGTGATCTGGTTTCAGTCTACATATCCCAACTTATTTCACATTAATCTTCTTTACACACTCTACATTCCTGCCAAATAGCCCTACTTGGTATTTCCCAAACTTGATATTCCATCTCAATGTCTTTACATAGACCATCCCTACTCATGCCTGGAACACACTCCCTCCTCATCTCCAGCTCTAAGAATTCATTTCACTTCCTTCAAAGCTCAACTTTGGGTGCTACCTCCTACATCAGGGGCTCTTAACAACTTTTTGGCATCCCTTTGGCAGTGTGCTAAAGCCTAAAGACCCTGTCTTAGAATAATATTTTTAAATGCATAAAATAAAATGTGGAATTGCAAAGGAAATTAATTTTAATGAACTCACTCATCAAGATACTAAACAAACAAGTTAACAGTCTCTGAAAACTATCCATGGACTAGGTTGACACTCTGTCCCACATGAACCCTTTCCTGATCCCCCTGGTTGTTAGTCTTCTCTCCTTCCTCAAATGATTTTGCATTATTTCTTTATTTCTTCAACATGTTGTATGCCCACAGTAGAAAATAAGCTCCTTGAGGGTAGGAGCTGGTTTTGTTTTCTCTCCTCAACTCAGTGCTTTACATAGAGCAAGTACTTAAATTTTTACTGTTGCATTGGATTCTCTGCTCAGATTGCCTACCAGCCTGTCCCAGTCTCATGGTTCTTATGACAAGCAAACATGAAAGGTGGCCATACGGCCTCGAGAAAAGCTCTCTAAGGAGGGAGAAGTTTCCTTCAGGGCAGAATTCTGCCAGGATGATAAGGATTTTGGAGGTTGATCACTAAAAAAAAGTAAGAGTCCTTAGGTCTTTCCCCTAGTAGTTTCTCTTTCCTCCTTCTCCCCATCTCCACGGTTCCCTGTGTTAGGATCTTTTACTTCCGTGTTCATTGTCCTGTACCGCTGTCCACTTCCGCTGCCCACCCTCTCTTTCTTGATGTGTTTCCATCTATGTCAGTTTCTGTCTAACTCAGGGGTTCTCAACCTGTGGGTTACATTCAATTTGTAACAATGAAAATACATCCTGCATATCAGATATTTACATTGTGATTCATAACAATAGCAAAATTATAGTTATGAAATAGCAACAAAAATAACTTTATGGTTGGGGGTCAGTGCAACATGAGGAACTGTATTAAAGGGTGGTGGCATGAGGAAGGTTGAGGACCGCTGGTCTAACTCAATCTCTGTCTCTCCTTGTTTTTGTCTTAGTCTTTCTCTTTCTGTGGCTTGATTTCTCTCTGTTCCCGAGGCTCACTCTTGATGTCTCTTGCCCTCAGTTTCTCCCTGGCTCTGTTCTCCATCTCCCCCCACCCAGTCCTTTGATTTCTTTCTCTTTATTTGTCCCCCAGTCACTGTCAATCTTCTGGTCTCTGATTCATGACTTCTCTCTGCCTCTGGAGAGCTGTCTGCTCCCTCACTGTGTCTGTTTAGAGAAAATGTAACCTCTTCTCTCCTTCAGTCTCCTGCTTCTGTCTGTCTCTGTCTCTCTCCCAATAAACATTCAGTGCCTGGGGGGGACATTTTGAACCCAACCGCAGCAGTAAACGGGAGGGTTGGCGAGGGTTGGTGGCAGGCTGAGGCCTGCACCCCGGGATTAGAGAGTGGGGCTCTGTTGGCTGGGCTTTTAGAAGATGTGAGGCTCGAGTCTCTTCCCTAAGTCTCCAGCTTAGAGATGAGCTGCCTTTCTTCTTCGCCTGAATTAGGCAATAAATCAAAGGCACTAAGCAAAACCACAGCCTGCCTGCCCGCCCACCCCCTTTCCCCAAGCAGAGCTCTTGGTTGAAGGAGCCGTGGGGCCAGGCGAGGTTGGGGTGGGAGCTCTAGTTCCAGCGTCCTGGTGGAATTTGGCTCTCTGGGGCCAATCCCATGATCCCACATCCCATCCTTTCCAGGGTTTGCCAGGCCCTCTACAGCCCAACCTGTCCTACCCACTTCTCCTCTGTCTCCAGGGATTCCCTTTAATCCAACCTAGAAGGATTAGGCAGTGGGATAAGGGAATTTATTCTCTTGCTTAAACTCTTTAGAAATGGAGATCCCTCACTCACCCGTCCAAGTGCCTCTGAGGCACTGAAGAGTCAAAAAAGGAGGTAAGACATAAGAATGAACTTTTTATGCTCACTGGAGAGTGTGCATGAAATAGGGAGGATATGAATTCAGGAAGACCTGAGTTCAAATCCAGCCCCAGACATGTACTAGCTGTGTGACCTTGGGCAAGTCACTTGACCTCTGTTTACCTCAGTTTACCCAACTGTAAAATGGGGATCATACATACCCTGTACCTCCCAGAGTTGTTGTGGAGGATCAAGTGAGGGGATATTTGTAACTCCCTCAGGACAGTGGTGCTACACACATGCTAGCCTTTATTAGTATTAGTGTTCTTGCCTGAGTTCACGTAGGTAATGAATGTGAAAAAGTAGGCTTCAAGCCTGGGCCCACTGACTCCAACGTCAGTGCTCTTTTGACTGAACCACACAGCTTCTTGGGTGGGAGGATAGAGTCCCCTGTCCTCAATACTTTCTTGTTGTTGTTGAGTCGTTTCAGTCGTGTCTGACTCTTTGTGACCCCATTTGGGGTTTTCTTGGCAGATACTAGCATGGTTTGCCATTTCCTTCTCCAGCTCATTTTTACAGATGAGGAAACTGAGGCAACAGGGTTAAGTGACTTGCCCAGGGTCACACATCTACTATGTGTCTGAGGCTGGATTTGAACTCAGGAAGATGAGTCATCGTGACTCCAGGCTCGGCGCTCTATGCACTATGGTGTCACCTAGGTGACTCCAAGTTTTCTAAAATAGTGAAGGTTCATATTTCCAATACAAACACTTTGTTGGTGTTGCCATATGGTTGTGCTTGTTCTTTGTTCTTGAAGAGGACCGTGGCATCAGTACCAGAGATGATGGCATGACTTGCACTTGACTTGGATTTAAGTGAGGCAGGGCTGTGCAAGGTCACCAGCCTCACTTTTTCCTCCAGAACCATCCGGATCCAGTGGTCAGATATAGATCAGGACGACTAGAGATGGCCCAGGATGCAATGGGAGACCTGGAACAACTTTCACTGACTCCAAAGAGCTAAAGATGAGCATCACCCAGAAGGCAATAGAGAGTCACATGGCGGGTGGGTCAATGAATGGATGAAAAAACATTTATTGACCGTTTACCTTGTTCCAAGCACTGTGCTGAGTGCTGGAGATACAGATAGAAAAGCAAGTCCTGCTCTCGGGGGGCCCACACTCTAATGGGGGAGGCAGCACAGAGAGGAGGTTTCATTTGCCAGTCAGATACACAGGTCCCACAGTCCTTGGGGTACAGCGGCTGGCGAATGCATCTTTTAGGATACTCTTTCCACTGACAAAACCACATAAATTTCTGGTGTTGAAACACTAGACAGTGCCCAGGACTTTGGTAGTGAAAAATGGCTTATCTGGTCCTGCTGAGAAGGCGGGGCCTGCAGTATATGAAGAAGCGACTGCCAGGTAACCTCTTCAAAAAAGTTGAGTCCCTGGCTGATGGCTACAGGGGGCTGGTCTGGAAGCTCTGTTATTTCCGGGGCTCTTGGACTCAAGGTCCTAGGCTGTCTGAGGAACGGTGATGGTCACTGTAGAAGTGGTGGTTTTCCTGTCACATCCCACCTCCTGTCTCTTCCTCAGAGCTCCTTACTCTTTCATTGATCTGGCTCACCTTCCCCATGGGTGGCAATTGATGCAGATCAGGTTGCAACATATAACCATTGAGGAACTTCAAAGAACAGGAGGAAATGACATCATTTAATAATTGTATGAAAGAAAGAAGGACAAGCACAGCCAGCTTGAGTGCTCTCCCAGTGTGGAGAGGGAGTGACAAAGGTCTCCAGCAGGGTGGGTGGACCTACTTGTGATGAGTTTTTGAATGGAGATGGAGAAAGTGTACACACGATGGGCAGGTGTGGATGGCTCAGAGATCTGAATTATTGAAACTACCAGATTGATAAGGTCACAGATCCATTTCACTATGTGAGTATCTTTTCTTTTTATAGGAAGGAAGGGATCGAGCATTTATGAAGCACCTACTGTATGCCAAACACTGTGTTATTTCATTTGATTCTCCCAACAACCCTGGGAGGGAGGTGCTGTTATAACCCCCATTTTACAGATGAGGAAACTGAGGCTCCTATCCAAAGGAGCCATTCCTTGGAACAAAGAAAAAAAAAGAAAGAAAAAGGCAATTCATCAAAACAAATACATTAATAGAGATTGATGGTTTGTGTAAATGTTCTATAACCATAATTCTCTACTTTTTTTTTTTGGAGGGGAGAAAGCAAGGAAATTGGGCTTAAGTGACTTGCCTAAGGTCACACAGCTAGTAAGTGTTAAGTGTCTGAGGCTGGATTTGACCTCAGGTCCTCCTGACTCCAGGACCAGTGCTCTAATCACTGCACCACCTACACGCCCCTGTATAGTTCTCTACTTCTACAAAGATGAGAGGGAGGTAGCTTTTCTCATTTCTTTTTTTGGGATGAGTTTGATTACTCAATTTATGCAGTGCTTAGTTTTAGTCATCTTTCCATCTAAATTGCATCTTATTATTGATTCATGCAGCATTTTCTATTTATTTATTTAATTGCTATCACCATTTCCCAGATGAGGAAGCAGAGGCGCAGGGGTAGTAAGTGACTTTCCTCCAGCCACACAGCCAGTAAATGTCAGGGCTGGAATCTGAGAGCAGGTCAGGCCTCACCCTCTGTCTACCATACTATTACCCCGCTGCTGGTCAGATTGCCACCTCCCTTCATCTCTTCCTTCCCCCTGTGCTGACATCAGCCCAGGTGGCAGCATCATTTTTTAGAAGAACAGGAAGCTAGCATTCCATCAGAAAGCACGCCAGACGGAGCTAAAACTGTCATTCAGTGGAACTTTGCTTTAGGCTTGCTCGGATACCTAGACAACGGCCTCTCGGTTTTGATCAGCATCTTGCTCACCAGCTCCCTCATGGACGTTGACTCCTGTGAAATGATGCTGACAGTGCCACAGACCCTCTATGTCAGCTGCCTTCCTTGGCTGATAACTGGGCTCTTTCTGGGTCCCAATTCTGACCATCCTTGCGCACAGCAACATTCTAGGGATTTGCTTCTGCCTGGTTCACTCCCACCCTTGTGCAATGACAGCTGCTGTTGTCCGTAATGTATGTTCAGTCATTCAGTTGTTTGCCTCTTTGTGACCCCATGGACCATACTGTCTATGGTTTGGGTTTTTTTTGGCAAAGATACTGGAGTATTTTGCCATTTCCTTCTCCAGTGGATTAAGGCAAACAGAGGTTAAGTAACTTGCCCAGGGTCACACAACTAGTGAGTTTTTGAGTCTGGATTTGAACTCAGGGTCTCCCTAACTTCCTAACTCCAGGCCTATCACTCTATCCACTGAATCACCTAGCTGCCTCTACATCTAGCATACTGCAACTTAACCCCTACCAAGTGACCTGTGTATCACACACTCTCAGGAACGGAGTACAATTTCCCAAAGAAACAGAAGTTCCCTCCTGATCCTTCCTAGGTCTAAATCCCTTCCTCTAGCTCGGCCTGGGACTCTGAGGGATGCTTCTAGGCTCTTTTCTCCTGTTGGTTTTTCTGATCTCTACTATCTTCATTTCAATACCTCACCCCTGAGCTAAGACTCTTGTCAAAGGATAATCTTTCTCCGGGGAAACACTAAATCTACAGTTCCCCCCTTCTTGAGAACCCCTAAAGGCTCCACCCTCAACATAGGCACCACTTGCTCACTCTGACAGATCTGTGAAAGGTAAGCAGGGTCACAGATACCCAGGAATGCTGCCCTAAGACATCCCCATTCCATTGATACCATTCCACCATTCTTAAGAGTCTCAGTGGCAGCTGGTTGCTCCTCATGAGGCAGTGGGTTATGTAGCCAAAGGACTACTGAGTGGAATCATGCAGTGGTTGTACTTTCCTAGGATGTGTAAGAGAAGGAAGAAGGAGAATAGTAGGGGCCTCAGCCTTCTCTAGCTTTCCTGTTTGCCTCCCCAGGGTGTAGACCTCAGGGTCAAGAGGCTGGGGCTGGTGGTATGGAGGAGACCTAGACAGAAAAACAGGATCCATGGAGCAGAGAATCCCCCTTTGTGCACCTGAGGATACAGGCTTTTAAGCTTCCCATCCCTTCTTAAGGCAACTCCAAACAACTCCATTTCTGTCCAGTCCTAGATTTTTTAGGAGCAAGGAAGTAGATATTTGGCAGGGATCTAGAAATTGGGGAAAAACAGACTAGGGGCTAACTCTGTATGTATCCCCTTTATTCCTAGTATTCAGACCCTATTCCAGGTGACATTTAAAATTTCATTGCCATTATGGAGAGCCTAGAGGAAATACTACTACTACTAATTGTTATTAACCAGTTCCATGAGGGGAAGACAATGACAAAATAGAGGAATGCCAGCTATTTAGGGAGATGTACAATGGATATTTCTTGTGTTGTGAAACTTTTATGGCAGATGTGAAAATCTGGAAGGAATTCTGAAATGCTGGTGAATTAGGCTCTGGTGATACTGCTGATTGGGTCAGCACCCCCGTCAATGTGGTGCAATTGCCCCTGAGAATCCAAGATGAGGAGGTATAGATTTGGGGCTTGACTGTCTTCAAAACCATTACAATGATCATATCAACACAGAAGCAAGCAAAGTGAGCAGTACTCCTTCATATTCACAAGAAGGCAAAATACACCAGAAGAAATCAGAAATACGGATGTCCCGCTTGCTGAAAATACTTCAGTGCAGATGGCAGTGACTACTAAGGCCAACAAATTATAAATGGGCCTGAAAGGGGCTGAAGATAGGAATGTCGTCATTTTGTTCCATATTATATTTTAACAAAATCAGAAACATGTTACCGGCTATAGGTGAGAGCTTCATGCTTGATTTTCACCAAAGTGGTTTATCTCCACTCAAAGTCATTCAGCAACGTATTGCTGGCCAGTGCAGAAATAACTTCATTCCTAAACCTAGATTTGTTGAAATAAAGGAGCTATTGAAATATAAAGAGGGAAAATTTGAAGAACTTCAGGCTATTGAAAATCTTCCCTTCATGCAAACCTCATAAATTGTATCTAATAATGAAACATACAAACATAAAAAGTATGTCTAATAATGAAATATGACAAAAATGTTTCCAATGATTTTAAGAAGGAGATGAGAATACTTAGACTAGAACTTCAGAAAGTCCCTATTGAGTTTCATGGCATGAATCCCGTTTGCCAACTATACCAAAGCAATTTTTAAAAGCTTGCTACAACCGTTATGAACAAATGTAACCTCCTACAATTTTTGACAGAAAATGTAAAAAACACTTTAGAACCGGCATGGAGTGTTTTTCCAATTATATCAAAATGTCATTTGCACTCAAGTACGAAATTTTCAACGTGTGCCAAGGAAACAGAGACCAATGGCTTTGAGCATGAAACTGGACGTCAAATTAACCAGTGCATGAAGGCAACACTTACAAATACCTTCGTCTCCTCTGAGTGAGACACACTGAACATAAATTTATCAAGGAGAAAGCCATGACTTTCATGGTTTCTTTAACAAACCCTAGTCATCTACTTATTTACTTATTTTACTAAAAAAGATTTTGAGTTCCAAATTCTTTCCTTCCCTCCAGCTCATCCACACCCATTGAGAAGGCAAGCAATATGATACTCATTATACATGTGAAGTCATGCAAAACATATTTCTATATTAGTATGGTTGAATATGTTAAGAGACTTATAGGTGTCCTGAAGTCAAAGTTCAATGGGAAGAATACAAAGTAACTGAAATTTATGCAATACCAGTCTTAACGAACTCTTTCAGATGTATAAAACGGAGCATAACAGACCTGGAAAATACCCTAACAAAAAACTGTATAAATATTAATGAAATCCAGGACCCCTCCAAATCAGAAAGACAAACACTTCCTTATCAAAAAAGAGGAAGAAAATTGATAGGTATTATCGGACTGCAGGATAAATGGTTTTTAAAAAACAGCTACAGAAATACTTTTGAAACAAGCATACGTCACTTCATTGAACAATGGTAAGGACACACACCATTGGATCTGTCAGATGTGATCCAAAGTGGTTTTACCTCCAGATGGAGCCTAAGAAATTTCCGAGATCCAAGAGAGGAACCAAAATGTCTCTGTGGGAGATGTTCACATGAACTCGGCCAACAATACATCAATAAGTAAGGAGCAAACAAATATCTGAGTCATGTGGATTTGTTTATGGAAATAGAGGAGTTTGTGATGGCAATTTAGCACCAGATCATCACAACCAGAAAATTACACAAGATGCATTTTTAAGGAGTCTCTGCTTAGTGATGGATGCAACTTGTGCAGAGACACATTAGAAACTGCAGCACGTTACTGCAGGGAAGGGGCAAAAAACTGAGCATCTATGGAGTATCTGGCAAGATGGGGTCTGGTGACTGGAAAGATACACAAGGCATCCCCAAAGTCTTAGTGAAGCATCTTAAGTCTTAAAATGGCATTGAGACTTTTGGGATACCCTGTGTAAGACTCTCCCTTACTTTTATGAACTGATACACATCTCCTCCAACTATACAGATTGTAACCTTATTCCCTAGAATCCATCCACGTCTACCCATCTGTCCTCACTTGTCCATGTCCTCCCATGGGGATCCACACAATGTTCTGGAGGCTTGTTCTTCTTATTTTCTCCTGATGTTGCAAGGCAACCAGTGGAACACTCTACTTGGCATCCTTCTCTCTGGCCACAGAACCAACCATCTCCCTTTCTTATCAGACATTTTCTTGATGACACCTTTTATTTCTGTTCTCCCTCAAAGATCTCTGTTGCATCCAGCTTGCACCCACCCTGGGCCTCTCCATCGCCGTCTGTGTGATGCTCATTTTTCATTCCTCCAAGGCCGTTGTGTTCTATATCTCTGTTGTCATACAACAGTGCCGGTATATTGATATTAAAAAGATGGGCCTTTGTTTCTAGGACAAGTTTGGGGTCATTAAAGGAGCTTTACAGTTCCTCAGAACATTCTAGCCCACTAATCTCCTCTTGTTTTGTTCTTTACCTAGGTGATTTTTTAAAAAAATTAAGTGATCTTTTAAAAAATTATAAGCTCTATTATCTATAAAATAATTATACAAAACATTATTATAAACATATAAAACGAGGGGCAAAAATCTCACTAGAATCTTCCAGGCCATTAAAAAGGCAGAAGCAAAAGAATCTACAAACAAGAAACAAGCAAATAAGATGTTTTTGTTCTGGGCCCCCTTCCAGGCCTAGCTCTGGCCCTTTTCCTCCCATCTTTTCTTTTCTTTTTGCTTAACAATATAGTCAGTTTAGTCCGTGTGCCTGTGCTAAGGCCCCTTTGCATATCACTTTCATATATGTCTTTCCATATTTCCTTGTAGGTTCCATTATTTTTGTGGCACCATAATATTCCATTGTATAAATAGACCATTATTTAGGCATCTTCTTTAATTAATTTAACTTAATTAATTGAGCTAATTAAGGATGGAGTTTTATCACATTAGAGTGGGTACAAAGCTTAGATGGCCCAGCTGACAAAGGTGCAGAGTTGGTTCATTTGACCTGATCTCACCCCCTCTGCTCATTATCCATTCCAACAAGTGTAACCTGGCCTCTCTGGGCATGCTCATTTCTCACATGGAGATGGCATTGTGGGGCCTTCTTGATCCTGGCCCTACAGCATTGATAGGAGAAGGAAGTAGAATTTCTTTTTCCAGATCTCTATCAGAATGTTTACGTGGGGAGTGATTTAGTTCATTTCTTACGCTTGTTCTCCATTCGGAGGTGGGGTGGAAGGAAGGGGAAAGAGAATAAGAACTTATTGAACCCCTACTATGTGTTACTACTACACTAAGCATTTTATAAATGTTGTCTCGACCAGCCTGGGGAGTGGGTGCTAGTATGATTCCCCCCTTTACAGTAGAGGAACCTGAGGCAGACAGAAGTTAAGTGACTTGCCCAGGGTCGCACAAACAGTAAGTGTCTAAGGCTGGATTTGAACTCAAGTCTTCCTGACTCCAGCCCCACCGCTCTATTCACTGTGTCACCTAGCTAGAGAAAAAAGAAGAAGCACAGAGGATCAAGTGTGGTGTTAGAAGAAGCAGGCTTTCTCTGTGTTGCCTCTGTCTATACCTCTGATTACAATCTTAGGCTGCATTAATAGAGAACAGACGGAGGGAGGTGGTCATCACACTGTGATGTCTGCTCTGGTCAAAGGAGACCTGGAGCAGCATGTTTAAATGTGAGTGCCACTTTTTAAAAAAAATTATTCATTTGCTTTGAGTTTACAACATTCATTTCCATAATCCCCTGAGTTCCAAATGTGAGTAAGGCTTTTAAGAAGGGACATTGACAAGGTAGAGTGAGGTCACAGAAGTGAAACCAGAATGAGGAGGGGAAATGAAAGCACATCATTTATATGAAGGAGTTTTGGAGGTTTAGCCCCCCAAAAAAGAAGAATTAAGGGGGATGTGACAATTGTCTTCAAATTGTAAGAACTTCCACATGGGAAAGCGGTAGAAATAACAATGACAACAGCCCTTTAAGGTTTACATAGAGCTTTAAAGACGTCATCTCACGACTTCATTCCCCTGCACTTCTTTCTTAAATAACAAGTGGGTCTTGGTGGATGATCCCAGCTTTTTCAGACATTTGCCACATTTTACCGTATAAGGAATAATGTCAGCTCAGACTTATTTAGGTGTGCAAAGTATACTTTCTTCAAAACACTCTGAGGAAGCCGATACAGGTGCTATCACGGCCGTTTTAGAGATGGAGAAACTGAGGGTCAGAAAGGTGTCTGTGATCACACAGCTTCACACAGTCTCTGAATTAAGAGTCAAGCTCAGTTCAATTAAGCCAGTATTTATTAAGGGTCCACTATGTGGCAGACCCTGTACTAGATGCTCTAGGGATAGGGCAGAAGTCATGTTTCATTGACCCCAAGCCCAAGACTTGTTCCCTACCAAGTTAATGGGGGAGAAGAGGATAATTAGGAGTGTCAGAAGGTGCAGTGGTCAAGGAGGATGAGGACTGAGGAAAGGCCGTTGTATCTGACTGTTAAGAGATCATTGGTGACTTGGGGAGAGCAGTTTAATGAGGGTGGAAGCTCGATTGTAGGGGATTGAGAAGAGAGTGAGAGGGCAGATGGGATAGAGGGTGACAGTTAATGGGATGGAAGGCTCCAATGAGAGATTTTTCACCTGTGTAGGTGGTAGGAGTTTTCCAGGGCATCAATATCACAGATTCCTAAAACATATCTGTAACATACATCACATATCCTAATCACATATCCTAACATACATGTCTGTGTGTTCTAAGGGACTTTTTCCTTTGTTGTTCAGTTATATTTCATTTGTGCCCAACTCTTGGCAGAGATACTGGAGAGGTTTGCCATTTCCTTCTCCAGCTCATTTTACTTATGAGGAAACTGAGGCAAGCAGGGTTAAGTGACTTGCCCAGAGTCACACAGCCAGTAAATGTCTGAGGCTGATTTGAACTCAGGAAGAGGAGTCCTCTTGACTTTAAGTTCAGCGCTCTATCCACGTTGCCACTTAGCTATACCTTAATTTTTATTTATATTGAGCCAAAATCTATGTCCCTGTAATTTTCATCTACAGGTTCTAAATCTACCATTGATAACTAAACAGAATAACTTAATCCCTTTCCCATGTGACAGTTCTTAAACATTTGAAGACAATTGCATCCTCCTTGAGTCTTTTCTTTTGGGGACTAACCCTCCAAAATTCCTCCATATAAATGATGTGGTTTCCTTTCTTTTCATCATCCTAGTTACACTCTATGGCAGTGGTTCTCAACCTGTGGGTCGCGACCCCTTTGGGGGCTGAATGACCCTTTCACAGAGGTCCCAAGGCTCGCCTAAGACCATAGGAAAACACATATTTCAGATGGTCTTAGGAACCGAGACACTGCTCCTCTCCATCTCCAGGCAGGTCCATCCACATGCAGATATGCCCACATACAAGTATTAAAGGCTCACTGCATTAGGAAGGTTGAGAACCCCCTGCTCTATGGCCTTATTCCATCTTGTCATTGTCCTCTCCAAGAAAGCCCCAAACAGGGTCAGGAAGAGTCAGACACAACTGAAATGACTACATAACAAAGTGCTAGAAAGTATCCTGGGCACTGAGGATGAAAAGGCAAAAATTAAAACAGTGCTGAGCCTGAGGAGCTTATATTCCATTTAAAAATGTTTCTTTTAAAAAATGAACTAACATAAACACACAAATATTTCCATATATAAAGAATAAAAAAGGACAATTTTATGTGAAACTATGACTATTAAATACAGCTTGTTTTGTGCCTTCTTTCTGAGAATACCTCCAAATTATCATGTACGCATCTTGTTTGTATAGCATTGTTTATACGTTGTCTTTCCTTTCATGCATCCCATTAGATTGTAAGCTCCTTGAAGGCAGGGGCTGTTATTGCCTTTCTTTGTATCCCAGCAGTTAGTATAGTGGCCAGGCATATAGTTACTGTGTAATACATTCTTGTTGACTTGACTAGTGAGATGAAACTTAGCAGGGATATAAAATTCTACATTTGAGAGTTTTTTTTAAAAATCAGTCTCGAAAAAATAGAGTGGAGGAAGGCATGGTCAGTCAGCAGTTTGTCAAAAAAAGAAAAAGAAAAAAAAAGATCCAGGATAGACTACAAAACCAAAGTGAGTTGATCACATGACACAGCAGCCGCAAAAGCTTAAGTCATCTTAGATTGTATGGTAAGTGTCCAGAACATGGAGGTGTCCTATCTGTGGTGAGAGTAAAGGCATTGGCATGCTGGGATGTGTCCAGAGGAGGGTGACCAGGATTGTAGGAGGGATGGAGACTCACACTATAAAGATCATTGGAAGGAAGGGAGTGTTCAGCCTGGAAAAGAAGAAAGATATAAGAGGAACATGATTGCCATCTTCAGATATTTGAAGGGCATCATGGGATAGAGGGATTCAGTTTCTTCTGTCTGGCCCCAGAGGACAGAAACCAAAGGCAACGGGTAGCAGGTGAAGAGAGACATGTGTTGGCTGGAAATAAGAAAAGGCTTCCTAATAATTAGAATTTGTCTAAATGTAGAATGGTCTACTTTAGGAGTTTACTCTCCTGGGAGGTCTTCAAGTGGAAACCAGATGACCCCTTGTGAAGGATCTTGGAGATGTGAATCCTATTCAAGTACAAGTTGTACTCAATGACCTCCAAGGTCCCTTCCAATTCTGAGCTTCTAAGATTCTCTATATCCTTGGGGGAGTGATAGGCCCAATTTCTCTCTTTTTTGACTTACTTTCTTTAAAAGTTTTTGAAAAACAAATGTTTAATTGATGCATTTTTTTTTCTTTATCACATTACTGTCACTTCCCAAAGACTCCACTCTGTTCAATGCCAATGGAAGCCGCCTTTGTAACATATGAACACAGCTAAGCAAAACAAGCCAGCCCATTGGCTAGGTCTGACAATGTCATGCTTTACTTTATTCCCACTTCGCTGCAGAGAAAAGGAAGCCTTACCTCGCTCTCAATCCCTTACTACATTGATCTGATTCTGATTGATTCTGATATATTGCCATGTTGTTTTCTTCACATTATTATAGTCATGTAGATTATTTTCCTGTTCCACTTATCTCACTGTGCATCAATTCATACAAATCTTTCCAAGTTTCTCCGAATTCTTCATATTTGTCTTTTCTTATGGAATAATAATATTCCATTGTAATTATGTACTAAGACTTGTTTTGACCATACCAAATCAATGGGCACACAATTTGCATACAATTCTTTGTTAAGACAAAAAGTGTTGCTATAAATATTCTGGTGCATATGGTCTCTTTTCCTTCCGACCTTGACTTTCTTGAGGAGAAGGTATCTCTTGATTCATTTTCTCAACCACCACATCTTATTCATCCCTTAGCTGACTTATAGGAAGAAACTCAGTCTCAAAGAACTATTTCATTTTCATCTTATGTCTGATGCTTGCCCTATACTCTTGCTGCCCTAAAATACTAATTTCATGCAAGTCTCTGGTCCTCTTAACTAGATAACGATTACCCTGTGGGTAGAAGGTTCCACCTTGCTGTGTGCCACCCCTTCCCTCATCCCCTGTGCCTAGCAAAGGGTTCTGCACTCAGAGATGTTTCTGGTCTCTCAGCAGCAGTGACTGAAGTCTCCAAGTAGGAATCTTTTACCCAGATGTCTCATCTCTACTCACTCCCTAGAAAGAAACCTCTTTTTCCCAATTTTACTGATGGAGAAGTTGAGTCTTTCTGAGAAGAACCGAGATCAATCTATCTATTTTCTTCCAGGTCAAACTGAGACAAGACCTTAAGAGTACTAGTCTTCATCACACCCCAACTTATGGAGTATCTTTCCTGTTCCTAAACACCCAACTCCAACCTCAACCTGGCTAACAGAGCTACACAGTGGGAGAGACTGTCTGCCTTTCTGCAGTCACACTGCTGGCCCCTCTTAACCTCATTATACTGGGGCTAACCTTTCTGCCTTATTGTCTTACAGCTAATGAGGAAGGGTAGCCAGGCCTGAGGCTCCCTGGTGGCCCCCATGAGGAGACAGAAAGGATGTGGCCTGGGAAGGACAGCCCCATGATGCCGTGTGCTGTGTATGTGTGTGTTTAAGACCCTCTTCTGTTCTAATTATAGGATGCTTCAGAATAACCAGCTGAGTCGGATCCCTGCTGAGGCATTGTGGGAGCTGCCCAACCTCCAGTCTCTGTAAGTCATTAGTGTGCCGACACTCAGAGTTCTGTAGACTCGGTCTCCTGGGGCCGTCAGCTTCCCCAGGCCTGAGTCACACGCTTTGCCTTTGTTGCAGCCTCTTTGGACCCCCCTCCTTTTCTTCCTCCTTTTTCCTCTTCCCTTCACCCCCCACCATGTGCTGCTCCTAGCTTTGGTTTTGGAGCGGAGGTTATTCTCAGTGAGTGTGGCTCTGTATGTGTGTGTGTGTGTGTGTGTGTGTGTGTGTGTGTGTGTGTGTGTGTGTGTGTGTGTGTGTGTCTTTCTTTTGGGGAAGGTATGAAACTCCCTGGAGGATTGTGGGAATGGGACCTCCTGATGTGGGGCCACCAGAGCAGAGGCTCCGATCTGAGCCGGCTGTCTGCCATGGGAGCCTGGGGGTGCAGGGAGGCTTGGGGGGGGCTGGGTTGGGTGGGGCAGGACTGCTGCCCCAAGGAAGAAGCAGGACTCACTGTCTCCTCAGCTTAGTCTGCTTTCCCTCCTCCCAACCCACCCCCTGGGTCTGGGCTGAGAGCTCTGGATATGCCCTTGCCTGGTCTCCTTCCTCCTGTGTGTGTTGGGGGTGATGCTGGCTTACCTTCCACACCAGGAGGGCACTTGCATTCAGTCCTCAGCTGGCCCCTTTTTCTGTCCATCGAAAACTTGAAATCATTCTCCTTTCTTTCCCCTCCCCCCTTCCTCCCATTGAAGCTCCATTTAGAGCTTCTGGAATAAGCCCAATCCATCATTTTTCCAGGTCAGACCAATTGCTGTGTAGACCCCATTGGGGCTGAAGTGTGAGAGGAGAGAGGAGCCAGGGCAGATGAGCAGGGCAAGAGGTGATCTGGGAGTATTTGAGTCAGAATGGAATGACACACAAGAGTCATGTCAATTAACTAGTATTCTCTAGGACACCAAAATCAGAGAATTTAAATTAAAGGCATTAGTGTGTTGGTACATGTTTAACAATAGCCTCCCAGAAAAAAAAAATGTACCATAACACACTTTTAAACTGCATTTTTAACATTTTCTCCACCACTTTCTTACGTCTTCTAGACAATCAACAAAATAATAAAGCAAGCCCTGTTTTGTAGCGTTGGCTAGTTTCTGACATGTAAACACTTACATTGAAAATTTCACAATTGCCTCTGAGTTTGCTCCAGCATACCCTCTGCAAAGGAACTTCTAGTATTCAGAGCAAGGGAAACTGAGGCATATAGAATCTATGGTAAACCCAGTTCTCAATCTGTGAGGTTGCTTGCTAACCCAAGGCCCTAACTCAGACCCCGGGGCAAGAGTGCTAGGAAAGCAGAGATTATTATCACCTGTTCTTTGGCAGTAAAGAGTCGGGTGAGGCTAAAAGAAAGAGGTTCTTCTGGGGTGGCTAGATGGTGCAGTGAATAGAGCACCGGCCCTGGAGTCAGGTAGAACCTGAGTTCAAATCCAGCCTCAGACACATAACACTTCCTAGCTGTGTGACCTTGGGCAAGTCACCCTCCCCTCAAAAAATAAAAAAAAAAGGTGCTTCTTCTGTGTGTGGTTGCTCTTGGGGCCCTAGGATAATATGTATAACTGACCATGTCCGGCTATGGAAGCTCCAAATGAGCAGAAGGTAAGGCTGGTATTTTATGGGCATGGATGGTCTTCATGTTTCTGGATGTGTCTGTGGCATGCTCTTCAACTTTTATTCTAAAATTCAGGGGTTCTTAATCTGGGGTGATGAATTTTAATAACATTTAAATATTAAATTAATTAAAATAATTTAATAATAATATTTCACTATAATTGGCTCCCTTTGTAGTTCTTTTTTATTTTATCTTGTGTATTTAAAATAATTGTTCTGGGAAAGGATCCATAGGTTTTGCCAGAAAAAAGGTTAAGAACCCTTGAGCTAGATCCTCAGTTCTACCTGAAACTGATTTGTTTTTAGGCTGGATCTGAAGACAGAAGACCTTGGGTAGAAACCCAGATGTGCCACTCATTACCACTGGGACTTAGATTGAGTTACTCTCCTGGTGTCTTTTCCTCGTCTCTGAAATAAGGGGATGGGCTCTGAGGTCCATTCCAGCTCTAACCCGGCGATGCTGGCAACTGCCCCAGGTGCTGAGGCTTCTTTTTCTAGATGGCTCCTCAGCGGACCCTCCTCTCTTGCCCTTAGTACATTCCACTTGCCCACTCTGAATCACCGGCCATCCACGCCGCCCTGTTCACCACCTCGGCCATCACCACCCTTGTTCAAGACCAACATAATGTCACCTATTGTTCGGAGCCTGGGGTCTTGGTGATGTCCCCAGAGTTTGAGAGCCACCATTCCTCATCTAGTGAAAGCAGGGATTCTGGACTGGACATGGCATGCAGAGCTGGCATTCCAGGGTGCAGACGAGGGCCTGGGCTATTCTGTTTTCCCCTCTCTTTGGGGAGAGACATGGGAGGATAGTCCTTAAACTCAGAACTTATCCTACTCACAAGAACTTAGACCAGCTCGAGTGTAGGAAGGACTCACTAGTTCTGTGGAAAGAATCTGGGGTGGTCGTGGTATCATCAGCGTCCTGAAGCTCGGGTGTTTTGTTTTGTTTGGGTTTTTTTTTTTGGTCTTTTTGGAGGAGGGAAAGCAGGGCAGTTGGGGTTAAGTGACTTGCCTATGGTCACATGGCTAGTTTTTGTGTCAAGTGTCTGAGGCCGGATTTGAGCTCAGATCCTCCTGACTCCAGGGCCAGTCCTCTACTCACTGCACCATCCAGCCGCCCCCAATTCTTTTTCATCTTGTAGCTTTGAAGCAGCCTGGCTTAATGGGCAGAAAGACTCAGGAAGACTCAAGTTGAAGTCTGACCTCAGACACTTACTAGCTCGCGTGACCCTCAGCAAGTCATTTACTCCTTTGTCTCAGTTTCTCCATGTAGAGGATGGAAATTATAATAACATCTAACCTCATAGGTAACTGTGGGCAGCTAGGTGGCACAATGGAAAGAGTACTCGGCCTGGAGTTAAAAAGAACACACATCTTTTTGAGTTCAAATCCAGCCTCAGACACTTACTAGCTGTGTGACCCTGGGCAAGTCACTTCACCCTGTTTGCCTCGGTTTCCTCATCTGTAAAATGAGCTAGAGAAGGAAATGGCAAACCACTCCAGTATCTCTAAGAAAATCCCAAATGGGATCATGGAGAATTGGACCCAACTCAACAGCAACTCTTCACAGATAGAATCAAATGAGATGATATATGCAAAATCTTTTGCAAATTTTAAAAGTACTAGGGAAGTATTATTATATGTGTGACCTTGGGCAAGTCACTTCCCTTCTCTTTTCCACAGCTTCCTCATAGGTGAAGGGAGGATTAGGGGATGACTACAGCCTCTTCCCACTTTAACAACAAGGATGATACAGGTCACCCCGTAATAGGGTGGTGACCTTGCCCCAGCTACGTGACCCTGGAAAGGAGGAGGACTGAAGCATTGTCCCAGGTGGGAAAGACACGCTGAGCCCAAGGGACTCTTTGGCCCAACCCAGAGGGGTCTGCCTGGAAGGAGGAGATGACCTGGGTCTCAAGACTCTAGTTCTCCCCCACCTTCGGGAGTGAATGATCCTCATTCGGCTTCGGGGGTTGTTGCCGGCCATGGTGCTTGGGGTGTTGATGGAGTGTCTGTGCTTTAGACTTAAAGCATACCTTAGATCATCTAGCCAATTCCTGCGCTTTACAGAGAACTGAACTGAGGCCCAGAGAGAAAAGACTCGCCCAAGGTCACACAGCTACTAAGTACTAGGTCCAGGATTCGGACTCAGGTTCTCTGACTCCCCAGACCATCGCTCTTCTACTTCTTTCCACTTTTTCCTGACCCTCTCACTCAGAGATTCTGTTCCGTTCACCCTCACTCTAAATCCCAACCCCTCTTTCACCTCTTCTTGTATCCCCAGTGCTTAGCATAATGCCCGGAACATAGTAGGCTCTTTAAAAATGCTCCCTGACTGACTGTTAAACCCCCCAGGGACTGGTGGGCTGCCTCGGAAGACAACCCTGCCTGGCTGCTAGCTAACTAGCTCAGATCCTTCACGTTGCAATGCCACCCCACTTGCTCTTTTTCTGGTCTCAGTGGAAGTAGCAAACAGCCTTTCTCAGCCCAACAGCCTCCCTGAGACTTCAACACTACAATAAAGTTGGCCTTGGTCTTCTCTTCTCCCCATTGGATATTCCCACCATCTATAGGTTCCCCAGCCTTAACCACTTAGGTTTCTACCTCTGCTTCTCTCATTTGTGCTACAGCCAGCCCCTGAAAATCATACACTGCCCCACAGGCTACAGAGGGAAGGAGGGGACAGGGAGGCCCAAGATGGGAGAAACGACCCAAATCTGGCTTGGCCTGTGGAAAGGGTCTCAGGCATCCTTCATCCTTGGTTTCTTCCCCAGAGCTACCACCAGCTCCAGCTCCAGGACACACTGGAATTCCTGGAGCTGCTGCCTTCGAGGAACCTTCTATGCCAGGCTCTACCCTGGGCTGAGGTGGGGATGGCTTCAAACAAAATGCTAAATGGTTTTCTGAGAATCTCCCCCCGCCTTCTCCCCTCATCCGAAGGGAATTGCTCTGTAGCTTCCCAGGAGATGAGAACCCATAGGTGGAACAGGAAAATGTGGCTTCTCCCTCCTACTCTCAAATTGGGTCAGGGCCAGACCTCACAGAGGTGCTGGAACCCTCATTAGCTGCTAGTTGTTGATGTGAAAATGAAATAATTAGCTTCTCCCCCCCACTCCGCCTACTTCCCTCCCTTCTGCTTTACCCATTCCCCAAAAGGCCCCTAGTCAGGGCTGGGCTGGGCAGAGATAGGATGTGTTCCCCCTGAGGGGCTCTTCTCTTGTGTCCCCCATGCCAGAGAGCACAGAGATTGAATCGCTGTTTATTTAACTCAGAGGTGAGGTAAGACTTGGCAGGGCAGGAGTTGGGAAGGAGGGGCAAAGGGAAAGGGAGCACACTCAGGAGGCGTGCAGACAGGCAGATGGATGGAATGTGATTGCTCCCACTGCCCTGAGACGCGAGGGACACCACCATGTATAAGAGGTAAAGTGTCCATCTTGGAGTCAAGAAAAAGGGGGTTCAGATCCTGCCTCTGACACCCACTAGCTGCATGACTCTGGGCAAGGCACGTCACTACTCTGGGCCTCAGTTTACTAATCCGTCAAAGAACATAGATGGCTCTAAGAGACCTCTAAGGTCTCTTCCAGGCAGCTAGGTGGTACAGCAGATAGAGTCCTGGAATTGGAGTCTGGAAGACCTGAGTTCCAATCTAGCCTCAGACATGTAGCTATATGACCTTTAGCAAGTCACTTAACCATTGTCTGCCTCAGTTTCTCCATCCGTAAAAGGGGAACAATAATAGTACCTACCTCTCAGGGTTGTTTTGAGGATAAAAATGAGATACTATTCACAGAGAGCTTTTTAAGAATGAAAATGCTATATAAATGCTAGCCATTATTGTTGTTTTGTAGGCAATAGTGGTGGCCTTTATTTCTCCTTCCTAGAGTTTCACTTGATGGTCCAGTTATGAGTTATAATTTTCTTCCAACCCAGGCCCTTAGTCGTATGATACCATGGAAATTGAGAGGAGGGGGAGAGAGAGAGAGAGAGAGACAGAGACAGAGACAGAGAGAGACACAGAGAGACACAGACAGAGACAGAGAGACAGAGAGAGAGAGACAGAGAGACAGGGAGAGAGAGAGGGACAGAGACAGAGAGAGACAGAGACAGAAAGAGAGAGGGGGAGGGGGGAAGAGATAGAGAGACAGACACAGACAGAGAGACGGAGAGAGGGAGGGAGAGAGAGAGAGATAGAGAGAGAGAGAGAGAGAGAGAAAGAGAGAGAGAGAGAGAGAGAGAGAGAGAGAGAGAGAGAGAGAGAGAGAGAGAGAGAGAAGACATTTAACATACACTTCTTGGTTACCTATTTGGATGAGGCAGGCTGTCCAGTCATATTCCCCAAAGGCCAGACCATTAAGCAGAGTCTATGGGGCTAGGCTACTACTATTGCTACTCCTTCCCTTTCCTCACTCCCTGAAGGCTCTAAGTCACAGTATGGGTTCCTGGCCACATGCCTAACTGCCCTCAGGGGAGCCCAACCCTGTAACCCACTTCCTTGGGCAAGGCCCTTCTTCCTGGGGGGATTGAAGGTCCCTTCCATTTACTTATTAGTCCAGTTCCCAAGGTCCCTTCTAGTCATAAAGTCTATGATCCTAATGACTAGGAGTTGGGTCTTGAACTTTGGGTAACAAAATGGCTAGAGGAACAGGTAGGTCATTCAGGCTGAAGGAAGGTCAGAGTAAGAGAGGGACTCGGACAATTAGCTAAAGACATTAGTACGCCTGCCATACATTCAGGTGTATATGGGAGGAAGACATGGGAGAAAACTGAGGCTCTCCCCTCAGGAAGTTTATAAGCTAGTTAACAGGCACACTTATTAGCTGCGTGATCTTAGTGACTCAGTGACCTCACCTGTAATGTCATGGTCCTGGACTCAGTGATCCCTGAGGACACTCCTAGTTCCAGTATTACAGAATTCTATTCCCATCACCATGGAGAAGAAGGAAAACCAGCAGTCAGGATTCAGAGCGGAGGAAAAAGGAAGACAATGGGGGAGGTGGGTTATGGCCGCAAAATGATGAGGGTCCTGAGTCCCAGTCTGACATTGCTTCCAGGGTGTTTGGGCTAGCACTTGGACTGGAAGGTCATAGGGTCATTGATTTAATGCTAGAAGGTCCCTTGTTTAGTTGTTTAATTCCTGTCTTTGTGACCTCATTAGGCATTTTCTTGGCAAAGATACTGGAGCAGTTTGCCATTTCTTTTTCCAGCTCATTTTACAGATGTGGAGACTGAGGCAAACAGGGTGGTCACACAACTAGTACATGTCTGAGGCTAGATCTGAACTCAGGTCTTCCTGACTCCAGGCCTGGTGCTGTATCCACTGCACTGCCTAGCTGCCTTAAGGTACCTTAGAAGCCATCAAACCCAAACTCCTTAATTTTGCTGATGAGAAAAATTAGGCACAGAGAAATAAGTAATTTGCCAGGGGGCATAGAGCCTGGTCATTGTCTGAAGTGGGTTCTGAGCCCAGGTTTTGCCAACTTCAGCTCCAGTGGTTTATTGACTATGTCATTGCTTCTCATGGTGCCTTGTCCTTCTCCCTTGACCACACATCTCTTCTGGAGCAGGAGGGAGGTATCAGTAATGCCAGTCACAAGCCAGAGCTGACCTTGGGCCAAGAGAAACCAAGAGAGCTTAGCAGATCCAGGGAGGACAAACAGCAATGAGGTAGAAGGGTCAGAATGAGGGTGGGAGGAAAGGCAGACCCTGTGGAAAAGAGGAGTAAGAGCTCCCAGGAAAAACTCAAAGCAGATACTTGGGGACGGGGTCAGGGGGAGGAGTAGTGTTTGTGTATGGAGGGTAAGGGTGGTGGTTGTGGAATAGCCAAGCCAGAAAGTCTCAGGGAAGGGACTGGAAAACACAGTGGCAGAATTGGGGGAAAACCAGCAAAACAGACCAATTCAGAGCACTTTGAAGGGGGAATGCATCATTGCAAAGGACAACCATATACATCCAGCAAATAAATATTCTGTCCTACTGGAGAAATTAAGGGAGAACAGCTAGGTCTTCCAGAGTAAAATTGGAGTTAGAACCCCCAACGCCCCGCCCCATCCTCACCCCAAATGGCAAATCTGAAACACGTTGGAGACTGGCTACAGAGAGGAAAGAACTGGGGGATGTCTGTGGGGGGGGAAATAGAGAAAAAGAGAGACAGAGAAAGCCAGATGGAGAGAGGAGAATGGCCTTTGGGCTCAGAATGCTGGGTTTGGAGTGGGAAGAAGCTGGAAGGCAAGATGCTGCTACTGGCAGTTAATAACACCAACAACTTAGATTTATTTTTTTCTCCCACTTTATTTTTTCCAATTACGTGTAAAGATAGTTTTCAACATTTACTTTTATAAGATTTTGAGTTTCAGATTTTTTCTCCCTCCCTCCCCTCCCCAAGATGACAAGCAATCTGATATAGATTATATATGTACAATCAATTAAACATATTTCCACATTAGTCATGAACAGCTAAAATTGATATAACACTTTAAGGTCTGCAAAGCTCTTTACAAATACCTCATTTTATCCTCACAACATCCCTCGTGGTAAGTACAATTATTATGCCCTTTTTATGGATGAAGACACTGAGGAAAGTAGAAGTTAAGTGACCTGCCCAGGGTCACCAAGCTTGTAAGCGTCCACAGCTGGGTTTGAACCCTGGGTCACTGCACCTTCCAGCCTGCCACCAGGTTTTGTGTCAGCTTCTGGCTCTGCCACTTACTTGTATGACCTTGGGGAACTGATTTAACTTTTTTCAACCTCAGTTTCTTTGTTTGGCAAAGGAGAGGGTAGGACTTAATGATCTTTAAGCTGCCTTCCAGGCTTCAGGTCTATGATTCTGTGAACTAATGATCCTCTAAAAACTCAAAGTATTTGTAGTAGCGCTAACCCTTCTCCATCTTACTGTGTGACCTTTGACAGATAATGTAGGAACTGCTAGGTGGTGCAGTGAATAGAGCACTGGCCCTGGAGTCAAGAGGACCTGAGTTCAAATCCAGACCCAGACACTTGACACAAAGACTAGCCTTGTGACCTTGGGCAAGTCACTTAATCCCAATTGCCCTCCAAAAAGAAAAAAAAAGACAAATAATGTAATTACTGTACAATGGGAAAAGTCCTATCTGACCCTACCCATTTTCTGGCCACCTAGGAATGCAGTGAAGAGGGATGAGGTGGAAAATTAGAACTTAATGATAAAGTGATCAAGTCACGCCAGGGGCCTGTTGGGGGTGATTTTGTCAAGTGAGGAACTGGAAATCCATAGGAAGCAGCTCTCATCCCCTGCAGGAGGCACAGAGATTTCCCTCCACTCCCTAGTTGGAAGTCTGGAAGTTTGTGAACACTGAGTCCTTTGAAAGGGAGAGAGGCAGATAGATCCTTATCTTCAAATCCAGGGAATTTCATGGCCACAGGAGGATTTCCAAGGGGACTGAGTGAGAATCAGCCACTTCCTGCAGTCCAAATGCCAAACTCTATTGGCTAGAGATGCTAAGGTAGTATGATATATCTGTGAGTTTCCCAGAGCAAGATGTGACTTCCAGGCTTTTCCTGAGCATCCTGGCTCTTCCTGGACCCTCATAAACCCATCTTGGGGGTCTGACTCTTGGAATGAATCTAGAGAGAACCTCCAATATGGATCAGAACTTCCAGGAGCCCCAACCCCCATCCAAGTTCAAGATCCAAGGAAGCCTGAATGATAATCTATTACACAATCCATTTAAAAATGTTTCTAATAACATCATTCCATCAGCATCCCTGAGAGGTAGAACATTCATTAGCCCTATTATGGAGAAAGGAAACTGAGAGTTTAAGTCTGAGGTCACATGACTTACTACAGATGGACATGAGTGGTCTCTCTGGTCACCTGGCTCCAACCCAGGTGGGTAGCAGTCCAGTGCCATCTACTACACCACTGCCTTCCTACTATATGAGGTGCCCAGCTAGAGACCGTGAAGATAACAAGAGAAATCTCAGGGGAACAGGGTGCTTTAGGAAATCTTCAAAGCTGATTCTCTGGAGAATCCCTCAGAACAGGAGTTTAAGGAGCCCAGCAAGAGATGGCCTCCTCAGAGGGGGGAGCAAAAGGGGTTCTTCTGAATCAATAGGGGGATGGGGGAAGAGCCTTAGAAGGAGCTCTGGAAAGAGAGAAAGGGATGGACCCAGGATGGATAGAACACCATTAAAGTGAAACATGGAGAGTCAACTCTAGAGGAGACTAATCCCAATTACCAGAGGCGTAGCTCAGCAACCATTTTGTGATGCCTCTTAAAAATAACCCCAATCTTTGGTCAGCCTTCTTTGGCTTATAAACTTCTGGTAAGGAATGAAGGCATGTTTCCAAAGTTGGAATGGGCTGTCTCCAAAGGTACTGGATTTCCCCCTTATCAGAGGTTTTCCAACAGAGAATGGGTAATGTTTGTTGGGGATGTTGCGGAAATCAGTCATCTTCAAGAATGATTTGAACTCATTGACCATCGATGTCAGTCATTCGGTCAACAAACATTTATTAAACACTTACAGTATGCCAGGCACCATGTGCTGGGTATACAAATACAAGACCATCCCTGTCCTAGAGGCTGGTATGCCTTCTAGTTCTAAGATTCTGTTATAAAAGTAGAGCTCTTTTCTGCGCACTTACTACCAATCAACAAACACTGATTAGGCACCATGTGCCAAGTCTTGTGCTCAGGACTGGGAATATTAAAATACAAATGAAACCATTCTTCTCCCTCAAAGAACTTACATTCTGTCAAGGTAGACGACACACACTTATAAGGATGTACAAAGTATATACCAAATTAAATATGAGCTAGGTGGTGCAGTGGATAGAGTCCTGGACCTGGAGTCAAGAAGACCTGAGTTCAAATACTGACTCAGATACTTAACTAGCGGGCATGCTTGACCTCTGTCTGCCTCATCTGTAAAATGGAATGACAACAGTACCTGCCTTATAGGATTGTTGTGAAGACAAAATGAGACAGTACTTGTAAGATGCTGGTTCAAAACTTAAAGTGATAGATGAATGTTAGTTATTGTAATTATTTTTAATTTGAGAAAGTGACTCACAAGGAGCTGGGAGGGAGAGCATGAATAAGGCACCTTTCCTGCCCTCAGGGAGCTGAGAAGCTGAGAGAAGTCGCAGGAGCCATTGGTGGTAGGTGGGGGAAGCTTGCTGTAAGCCCCATGCTCCCCCGACCACAGCTGGGGTCTCATCTCCAAGGGCCCTGGTGAAAACCTTCGTTGCTCATACTTTTTTTTAGAGGTGAGAGGAGAAAGCTACAAGGGTTCCTGCTCCTGGATATTCTTCCAGGCGTCTTGGGCCCCCTGTGTCTGTGCCTGAAATACTCCGTCTGTTCTGTCCCAGAGTTTTGAAGGTGACCTGGTGGGAGTGGTAGGTGCCATCTGACTGACTTGTTGTTCCGTACTCATCAACCCCTGAGACAGGTCCCTAAGCCCTAGTCATGTTTTGGGGCTGGAGAAAGGGGCCCATGGCGGGGGATGGATTTGGGAGGTGGCGGGGTAGCTGGCTGTCCTCCCCAGCAGGGCTATTTTGGACTCCGTGATTATAGCCTACTTTATTTGGATCACCCCAGGGTTCCGGGAGTTGATTACTACATATGGTTGGGACAGCAGCTCCTTCTGGGGCCCAGCAGGCATGAGGGCAGCCCCCTGCAGCGGGTGGGAACCAGTACACAGGGTAATTTGGTTTCTTTGAGATCCCAAGAAAGTGTCCATAGTGGGCCAGGGCTCGCATCCACAAATGGGTGTCTGTTTCGGCTCTGGACGTTGGTCTGGGAGGTTGTCGGTAGAGACCAGGCCACCCAGGAGCAGAGTGTTGGCTTGTTCTTACTGGAGACACCCCAGCACAGATGTATAGGTCTTTTTAGCTTTTTCCTTAACCCTTACCCAGGTTGTCCTTGGTTCCATGGCTAAGAAAGGTTCCCCAGTTCCAGATTACTCTTCTGTAGTTGAGTTACCCTCCTCCCCCACCCCTGGGGCCCCATGAAGCCCCAACAGGTCTGGGCCTGAGCAAGGTGGGAAGGCCCTGGGGCTGGAAAGGTAGCAAGCTAACAATCTCCACCATGCATTGTATGCCATTGGCCACCAGGTTGGAGTAGTCCTTTGGGCCCACATGGGCAACTGTGCCCAGATGCAGAGCCAAAGGGTAGGGCTGCCACCTGGGGAGAAATGAAAGACAGATCCCAAACCTCCATTCCCCACCATGACATGCCAGTGAACTCCTGAACCAGCCCAGTGTGTGTGGCCCTGTCTTAGGTACAGTCCCTTCTCCAGGAATTCTGATAGTAGAGACAGTCCTAATCTGATGGAGAAAGATTGATTCAGTGGTATGTTGGTAAATGTTTAACAATCAGCTCTACTATGGAAAAAATGGATGTATAACACACTTTGAAGTTGTGTTATTAATATTTTGTTTATCACTTTCTTAAGTCCAGACAATCAATGAAACAGTAAATCAAACCCAGATTTGTAGCATTTTCTGACTTTTGAGGCATAAATGCTAATACTGAAAATTTAATTGCCCCTCCTAAGTCAGTATGAGTTGTCTCCAGTGTACCCACCCCTGGACATATATATATAGTCAGGAACTGCATGTGTGTGTGTGTGTGTGTGTGTGTGTGTGTGTAGTTCCTGACTTTGGAGCCCTCCTAGTCTGATGAGCTAGGCTGGGGGTCTGCCCTTAAGAAAACTCCGTCTGATGTGGGAACCCTAGCTCTCTGGGGAGCTTCAGTCCTGACGAGAAAGTGCCATTCTGCAGAAAGAATGATAAACTTAGAATCCGGTGACCTGGCTTCACATTCTAGTTCTACTAATTCTCTGTGTGACCTTAGGTAAGTCATTTCATTTTGTTTCTTTTCATCTTTAGCTTTTTCATCTATAAAATGAAGAGATTAGAATAGATTTCAGCTAAGGACCTTCCTATGAGCCTGTGATAGAGCAAACACAATCCCTGCCTTGGTTTTGGGGGGAAATAGGATGTGCTCACTTGTGGGCTTAGACGCCAGACAAGGTCATGAGACAGTGGTTTCCTAGCACACATGAATGTAGAGCAGTCTACACGCAAATACTGAAGGGATGCTGAGGGAACTGTTCACAGCCGGGTAGAGTTAAACAAGGGAAATTCCTAGAGGAGGTGGTGGTGATTCTGTGTGTGTGTGTGTGTGTGTGTGTGTGTGTGTGTGTGTGTGTGTGAGAGAGAGAGAGACAGGGACAGACAGAGACACAGAGAAAGAGATGGTGAGAAAGAGACAGACAGACAGATACAGAGAGACAGAGAGGGAGACAAAGACACAGACAGACACAAAGACAGAGAGAGAGAGAGAGACAGAGAAAGAGACAGGGAGAGAGACACACAGAGACAGGGAGAGAGAGAGATGAGGGGGAGACAGACAGAGGAAGATAGAGACAGGGAGAGAGACACGAGATGGGGGAGAAAGAGAGAAAAGGAGGGAGAGACAGAGAGACAGGGAGAGAGACACACAGAGACAGGGAGAGAGAGAGAAACAGGAAAAGAGACAAGGAGAGAGACAGAGATGGGGGGAGACAGACAGAGAGAGATAGAGACAGGGAGAGAGACAGAGATGGGGAGAGAGAGAGAAGAGGGGGGAGAGAGAGAGAGAGAGAGAGAGAGAGAGAGAGAGAGAGAGAGAGAGAGAGAGAGAGGGAAAGAGACTTTCAGTCACCAGGAAGGTCAGATTCTATGACCCTGGAAGACATCAAGACAAGTGTCTGACAGTCTGGGGGGTAGCTAGAGGCTGTGAGAAGCTCTGGGATATGGTGGGGAGGGCGTGAATTCTGGGCAAATCCTGCCACATGGTTAAGCCTTTTGAGTGGTTAAGGATTTATTCTCTCTGCCCATTTGTTTTCTGGTATAGATCCTCCCATCTGATCACATCCATTTACCTCTCAGTATTTTTCTTGATTCCTGTGTTTTCATTTCAAAGACTCCATTTAGCCTGGACCTTTTCATTAGGATTGTCTCAGTTTCCTAATTTGTAAACTAGGGATGATAAAAGAATAATGATTGGGGCCACTAGATGATTCAGTGGATAGAGCGCCGGGCCTGGAGTCAGGAAGACCTGAGTTCAAATCCAGCCTCAGACACTTAGACCTTGGGCAAGTCACTTACCCTCTGTTTGTCTTAGTCCCCCCCGAGAAGGAAATGGCAAACTGAGCACCCTGGTGTCTTTGCCAAGAAAACCCTGAGGGTTGCAAACAATTGGACACAACTGAACAACAACAATATACCAGCTCCCACTTCTACAGCACTTTACGGTTTGCTGAGCATTTTACAAATGTTATCTAATTTGAATCTCACAACATCCCCAGGGAGGGTGCACACTATTATCCTCATTTCATAGATGAGGCAGACAGGTTAAGTGATTTGCTCAAGGTCACACAGCTAGTATCTAAAGAGGGATTTGAACTCAGGTCTTCCTGATTTCGAGACTAATACACCATCCACTGGGTACCTAGAAACTCCCCTGCCTTTCCCACTCCCAATCAGTACCTCAGCTCCTCCCACCCCTGTGCTATTGTGAAACTAAGCAAAATGTTATTAAGTGACTTTAGATACTACAAAAGCCCTACACAAGTGCTTTTTATTTTATTTTAAATCATTTATTATTCATTTGAAAAATGGACATGGGGAACAGTGTAGCCTCTATCCAAGGTCTACCCCCAACTCACCCTTAGGATATCCCCAAAGAAAAGCCCCCTGCTCCTCAAAGCCCCTTTCCACACCTCCAGGAGAGCCTAAAAAATGTTTTGGGTGTTGATCTGCCTGGAAGCAGGGGGCTGGACCTTATAGGACTCCAGCCCAGTGGCCTTTGGATTCTACGCGGAGCATCCCCTCCATTATAAGAACAGCAGCCCCAGACTTACCATAGCACAGTGGCAGCTCATCCTTCCTCCTACTCTGATACCTCCGACTCCTCTGATCTACGCTAGAGTGCTCAGGTCAGTGCTAGTGAGACTCTGCCTCCTTCCCCCAGCTCCCCTTAGATAAGCCATCTGGAGATGCCTTCTGTAGATAAGCGGGAAGACCTCTATATTTCCTAGGTGGAACTGCATACCTTAAACACCCACCCCACACAACCCCTGTTTCCATCATTCACCTCTCCTCAATCTCCCACTGAGTCCAGCAACCTCACTGAGCCTTGCCCAGAGTTCCTGCTCCTTCCATGGGTCCAAAAGGACTAGCACCTGTCAGAATTGGGGAGACTGCCCACTCCAGACCTCTCCTACTACAGGTAAGGAATCTGAGGTCCAAAGTAGGCTTGCCTATAAGCCCTTATCCAAAACTAGGACATTGATACAGCATTCACCAATTGGGTCCTTCTTTCTTCCACCTCTAATTCCCTGGCCTATTATCTGGTGCTAAGAGCATGGCAGGGTGAGGCTTCAGAGAATGTACAAGTAGACTTTTCAAAATATTAGCAGCAGCCTTAGTGTAAAGTAGACTTAATCACTAGACAAGTCTACTGAAGGTGGAATGAAGGATGTTGGGATGTTGGCTATGGGTAGGAGCTATAATGGAATGACCCAGCTTTCCATGGTGGGGAAGGGACCAATGGAATAAAAGAGAATTAGGTACCATTAGGAAAGGTCTGAAAGGATAGGAAGATATTCCAAGAAGTAGAGTATCAATTTCTCACTTTCAGGTCGAACTTCTCAATGTGTTAATGCTTCAGGGACTAGAACAGGTAATATCTGTTGGAAAGAGGCTATTGTATAACCCACACTCCATCGACAACACTTTAATTCTGATTCTTTTCTATCCAACAAGCATTTGTTAAGCCCTTGTACTGAGACAGACATTGGGGATACAGAGGCAAAAGTGAGAAAAACCCTGCCCTCAAGGAGATTACATTTTACTGAGGGACTACAACATGCAGGACCTGATGCTTTCTACTTGTGCACCCCAGGACAAGTCACTCCAGTTTTCTGAGCCTGTTTCCTCATCTGTAAAGTGGAGTTGTACTGAGTGACCTTTTATTATTTTTTCTATTTCCTGAATTAAGCTTCATATTTTGCAGCTGAAATTTTTTAAAGTAGTCAAGTTGAATATTTTGCATCTATATCCTTAAGGGGAAAAATAAATCTGAGAACTGTAGGTGAGGACAGAATGTGTTCCAGACATGGGGGATAGACAGCCTGTGCAAAAGTATAGAGGTGGGAAATGAAACAGAGTTCAGGAATGAATAAATGTAGATTCATTTGGCCTTTCACATTTCTATAGCATTTTAAGATTTACAAAGCTTTTCCCTCGTTAACAGCCCTGTAAAACTGAGCCGTATTATCTAATCTGTTTTTGAGGGATTTGCTAAGGTCCCAGGACAATATTTTCACTATTTTTCTAATTTGTATAATAAAAATTATAACAAAGATAATTCCACATACACATTAGAGATAATTTTGATTGCTCACCACCCTTAGAAATCACTGCACATACTTATCCAGGGCTTGGCACAGTTTCTAGCACAAGTCCCCTGCTTAATACATATTTATTGATTGACTATATGAATGATCCAAGGGCTGATTTTAAAAAGGGGGTTTACAAGATCTTACTTACAGTGAAAATATAGTTATGCCCATTCTAGAGATGAGGAAACATAAAATGAGTGGCTCAGGATCACAAACCATTTGAGTGTTGGAGCCAGGATAGGTGGTCTTCTTTGAGTCAACCTCCAGTTCTCTGGGATGGCCTAGATGGGGCAAGGGAATGGATGAGATAACCTTAGTCCACAGCATCTTTTTCTAAGGGAGAATCAAAATACCTAAGATTCGTTAGCTTTGAAGTCTTTGAAAGGAAAAGAATGGAGAGGAGAGAAGATAGGAAGGGGGGGGGGACCTGATTGAGAGACAAGGAAGAAAGTAAAGGTTGTGTGTGTGTGTGTGTGTGTGTATGTATAAAAGAAAATGGCTTTGCCAAGACTTCCCCAGCTGGCATAAGCAGAGCCCCCTCACTCTCCTTCACATCATTTCCAGCTCCTCTGCCAGGCTCAAGGAAAGGAAAACCGGGTCTAAAAGAGTGGAGGCGGATTTTTTTCGTGTCTATACATAATTTTCCACCAGTTTAGAGCACCAGCTGCTGCTAGCACATTAACTGAAGTATGGAATGGTCCCACAGGTCTGGGCAGGGAGAAGATTCGACCTCATGCTCCTTGGGGGCACCTGGAATCCTGAGCGGCTGGTGGCTCCTCTCTAGGGATCGTTGAGCCGGTGAAGGTTAGGGCTAGAAGGCATCTTGGAGATTGCCTAGTGCAACTCCCTTATGTTACAGACAAGAAGCCTTGGGTCTAGAGAGAGGAAGGAAATAGAAGAAGGTGAGCAACTAGTTAATGGAAATGGGTGGAAATAGAACCCAGGTTTCCCAACTTTCAGGCCAGAGGATCTGAAAAGGGAGGTCTTTATATAAGCCTTTATATACAATTCAGTTGGAATTCCAAGGTTGGCTAGTCATCAAATACTGTTTTGAAAGAGGAATTGGCCCCTGTCCCTTTGAGGCTCCATCTCTGGAGTCTAACACTGGAATCTGCTTCCTAAAAGCAACTGGGGTTGGGGAAGGGCTGAGCCACTACCCCTCTCCTCCATAGACACTAAGGCAGTGGTCTCAACCTTCCTAATGCTGTAGGTGAGCTTATCTGCATGTGGACGGGACAGCCTAGAGACGATAGAGGAGCGGTGTCTCCGTTCCTAAGACCATCGGAAATGTGTTTTCCGATGGTCTTAGGCGACCCCTGTGAAAGGGTCATTCGACCCCCAAAGGGGTCTCGACCCGGGAGAAGGAAAGGGTTGCTTTATCCATCTGTGCTGGATGAGGGTCAGGCTCATGTGGAGCCGGAAGAAGACCTTAGGAACCCTCTCAGGGACTTTCAGAGGCATCTTCGGAAAGGAATTAGGGCAAAAAACCGGGGCGCAGCCCCCAAACGCTTCAGCGCTCAAGCCTTGCCTTCCTGCCTTCCTTCCACCATCCGTATGCTCTGCCTCTCCCAGAGAAGCTCACCTTGTGTTTAGGGTCCTCCCACTGAGGGCTATTTTGGGATTCTCTAGACAGCCAAACATCTAGGCTTATCCGCTTCTGTGGCTTGTTTGCAATTGAACCACCTGGAGCGATTGAGGGTAGAGAAGGCTCTGGAGGTCGCTCAGCCCTAAGAGACTTGCCACTTGGTCTCTGTATGCTAAGAAGGGGGCTGAACTGTACCTACACACTGGAGTAGGCGAGGCTGAGTATCTCAAGCTGAAGCACAGCAACAGGAAAGAAGGAGAAAAGAGACATTCATACCGTCATCTGCAACAGCTTCTGGGAGAAACTGAGGGAATATGTTTGCACACTGAAAAGACGCACATGTATGTGTCCTTGGTGCGTGCAACAAACAGGGGAAAATAGATGTAGAGCCAACAGGGACCTAAGAGGCCATCTACCCATCCGCTCATTTGGCAGAGAAGGAAATTGAGGCAGGAAGCCATCAAAAGACTTGCTCAGACGCATGAAGGTAGTACATATCAAAGATCGGTTCCTGTGTATTTAAAGACTCTGCACTGATTTATGTAGCTGCCTGAACAAAACATACCGAGGAAAGTGAATTTGCTATTGGATAAACAAAGAAGAAAATAAAACCCCCAAATCCATGCAATACAATCAAGAGCCCCAAAGGGAAATATTTGTTTATTTTATTGATATTTTATTATCAACTTTTAATGTACTAATTTAGTACCAATATTTCATTATTTTATTTTTATTGTTTTGACTTTGGCATTTAAATCAGGAACACCTGAATTCAAATCCTGCCTCAGATACTTACAAATTGTGTGGTCTCTGATCCTCAATTTCCTCATCTGTAAGATGGGGATAATAATAGCATATACCTCATAGGTTTATCATAAGGCTCAAACGAAATACTACATAAAGCTCTGTGCTAATGTTGAAGCTGTATAGTCTATTTATTATAATTTCAATTATTATCTCCTGCTTTCCTAACTCTGTACTGGGAAGAGAGTTGACACTAGTTGACTCTACCATGAAAAAAAAGACAGATTCCACTAAGGGGAAGGATCCCCACCAGTCAGTTCCTTATGCTGCCTGAGAAGTGAACCTAGGATATTTTTTATTTTTTTCCATTTTCCAAGTTGAAGGGTGAAAACTTGTCCCTCTCCTTCCCTCCCTCCCCTGTCCTTGCCAGCAGGAAGAGACCTTTGTCCTTCCCATGGAATCATTCAGCCCTTTGGGTTTATGAAGCTTCTTCTGCAATGGCTTTGGCTATCAGGGCAGGTCCCCTAATCCCTATCCTCTGAGTCACAAAATCACAGAATCTCAAAGCTGCAAGGGACCCTGGAGGTCAGTTAGTTACATGTAACTGAACATCTCTCAGAGGGGATCATCCAATCTCTACTCAAAGGACTCTAGTGATTTCTGTTGTTGTGCAGTCATTTCAGTTTCATGACCCCGTTGGGATTTTCTTGGCAGAGATACTGGAGAGAGTTGCCTTTTCCTTCTCCAATTCATTTTATAGGTGAGGAAACTGAGGCAAACAGGGTTAATTGACTTTTCCAGGGTCACACAGCTATTAAGTGTCTAAGATCAGATTAGAACTCTTGAGACTGAGTCTCCCTGATTCCAAGTCCCATGCTCTATCCACTGGGCCACCTGCAGTGATGGAGAACACTATCCATCCTGAGTTTTTGGGAGAGCTCAACTTGTTAGGAAGATTTTCCTTAAATCAAGTAAAAATTTGCTTCCTTGAAACTTCTAGCTGTTGCTCCCTGTGTTCTCCTCTTGGGCTGAGCAGTACAAATCTAATCCCTTATCCATATGACAATCCTTGAGATGTCTGAAGACAGCCATCATCACTTACTAACCTTAAATATTCATTCTTCAAGTTAAAAATGCCCAGTTCTTTTAAAGGTCCTGCTATGTCATGGGCTGAGTTCCCCTTCTGTTCAGCTTCAGAATGTCTTTCCTCAAATGTGACACCAAAAACTCCAGCTATGGACAGAGTATAAGGGACTATCACCCCTCTCCTTTTGGGCACAATGCCTCTTAATGCAGCCTAAGATTTAATTAGCTTTTGGCTGACATGTCACATTGTTTACTTGTATTGAACTTGCAATCTACAAGTTACTCCCTTACTATATCCTCTCATTGCAAAATTGGTTTTTTGAGCCTTAGTATAAGATTTTATATTTATCCCAATTAAACTTTATCATATTAGAGCCAGCTCATCATCCTAGCCTTTCAAGATCTTTTGGGATCTATCTTTGTAATCTGATGTGTGAGCTCTCTCTCCTAGCTTTGTATCACCTTCTGATCTGATAAACATACTATTGGATCCAAGTAATCGATAAAAATGTTGAATGGAACATTATTGGTGGCATATTTTGGACACTCTTCATTAAAAGTAAATCTCCAAGTTGACATTGATCCATTAGTCATTTCTCTTTGGGTCCAGGCATTCAACTAATTCTAAATATACCTAAATAATAGCTAACATTTATGAAGCACAACACACATATTATCTCACTTGGTCCTGACAACAATTTTATGAAGTTGTAGTTATTGAATAATTTTTCAGTTGTGCCTGACTCTTTGTGACCTCAAATGGGGTTTTCTTGGCAAAGATACTGGGGTGATTTACCATTTCCTTTTCTAGTTCATTTTTGCAGGTGAGGAAACTGAGGCAAACAGGGTTAAGTGACTTGCCCAGGGTTACACAGTTAGTAAGTGTCTGAGACAGGATTTGAATTCATGAAGATGTCTTCCTTATTCCAACCCCAAAGCTCTCTCTACTGTACCACCTAGCTTCCTTTTATCTGTATTTTGCACATAAGGAATCTAAGAGGTTAAGTGATTCGGCCAGGATCATACAATTGGTGTCAAAATATCAAAGAGAGGACTTGAACTCAGGTCTTTGCAGTTTCCAAGCCCTGTGCTCTATCCACTCTGTCACCCAGTTACCTTTGGCATCTAGCTCATATATTTTTTAAATGTGCATAATAATATGATGAGGGGTTTTTTTGCAAATGTCTTGGCAAAATTCAACTATGCTGTATTTATTGCATCCGGGTGACCTAGCAGTCTGGTAAATCTAACAAAAAAAAAAGGAAATGAGGTTGACCTCATTTCTTGATCAACCCATGGTAGCTCTTAGTGATCACTGCTTTCCGTTCTAAGCCCTCATTAGCCGTCTCTTTAATAATACTTTCTAAAACTTTGCAAGGAATAAAAATCAATCTCATTGGCCTATACCCTGAAGAATTCTATTGTCTTCTACTTTTTGAAAATTGGGACATTTTCCTATCTTCAGGCCAATGACACATTGCCCAGATTTTTCAAAGATCAAAGCCAGTGGTTAAATAATCCCAACCACAAGTCCTTTCAGGAACTGAAAGTTGTAGTTAAGGAGCCTCATTGAGGGAAGCTAGGTGCTCTTTGATCATTTCACTTACCTTCATTTTTAGCTCCCAGTTAGTCATTTTCTTCTGTCCTTGCCAGTATAAGGAGCTTTCTCATTAGAAAAAAAATAATCCCCCAAAAAAGTGTTGAGTAGTTCTATTTTCTTTCCGCCATCTTTTATCATGGCCCCATCAATGTAGGGCAGTTCAGTTCTTTATTTGATCTTTCTCTTTTCTCTAACATAGCTTCAAAACAGAAGCCACTCTTTTAAAATTATTGTTTAGCTGTGTCCAACATTTTGTGACTCCATTTGTGGTCTTCTTGGCAAAAATAACTGGAGAGGTTTGCCATTTCCTTCTCTGGCTTATTTTACAGATGAGGAAACTGAGGCAAAGAGGGTTAAGTGACTTGCTCAGGATCACACAGCTAGTAAGTGTCTGAGGCTGGATTTGAACTGAAGTCTTTCTGACCCCTGTCTCAGTGCCCTTTTTGTTGTACCTCTATTATAGTTTATAGGATTTAAATGGCAATAGGTATTCCAGCTAGATTGGTAGGGAAACAGTAGTTACAGTGGGGGAAAGTGCTGATCTTAACAATGGAAAACTTTGTTTTATAATCTCTTGATTTCTCTAAACATTATTTTTCTCACATGAAAAAAGGGGAGAATCACTCACCTCACAACTCAACCTCAGTGTATTCTGAGTGTTTGGGCTCTTACTGCTCATGTAAGATTGGGGCCCACTCACTCATCCACTTTTCCTTCCACACTCTGCATGTGCATTTGAAATCTCGAGGCTAGTTGGTGAGTTAGTCCCCTGTGGATCTAGAGCAGTCCCTTTGACAAAATGCTCCTTTTCAATCTCTTCAGAATTACAGGGGCTCGTATCATCAGCGTTTTGAATATCCAGTCACTCTTGGTGTGACCTCATCTGAAAAGTTTTAGACCATGGGATCCTGCCTATTCTTTCCCTGAACTTTTGGAACTGACTCTCACCAAATTTTGGACATTTGGGCTCAGCTTTGTGCTCTTTATCAATCACTAACTCAAAGCTGGAGCTATCACTCCCTCCCAACATTCCTCTCCCTTGCATTTTGATACGTGGTTCTTTCTTATTGGGGAGCACTGCCGCAGAATTGGGTCCAGAAGACCAGTTCCTCTTGCTGCTGCTTCCATATATTAGAGAATAAAATGATCATTAAATTAAGTCAGGAATTTATCTGCTGCTCTGCTTGGAGCCTAAAAAGTTTTAGGAGATATCTGAATAGTTCAGGAGATGTCTGCCATCTATATAAGATCTTAACGTATAGGAGGAAGACCGATTATCAGGAAGACCTGAGTTCAGTTTCTGCTTTGGACATTTACTAGCTAGCTGTAAGTGGTTAACAACATAAGATGATTAATAATTGTCTCTCTGGAAAAGAAAGGAAGGAAGGAAGGAAGGAAGGAAGAAAGGAAGGAAGGAAGGAAGGAAAGGAAGAAAGAAACAGGGAGGAAGAAAGAAAGGAGGGAAGAAAGGAAGAAAAGAAGAAAGAAGCCCCAAATGCACATACCTGTATGCCTGACATACTTTGAGGCTTAATATTCATTATTAGCATTTTCTCCATCACTTTTTTTTTTAGGGCAGTTGGGGTTAAGTGACTTGCCCAAGGTCACATGGCTAGTTTTTGTGTTAAGTGTCTGAGGCCGGATTTGAACTCAGGTCCTCCTGACTCCAGGGCGGGTGCTCTATTCACTGCGCCACCTAGCCGCCCACCATCACTTTTTAAGTCAATCAACAAAACAATAAGTCAAACCCTGGTTTGTACTCTCCTAGGTCAGTACAAGCTGACTCCAGCACACACCTGTGTTACCCTGAGTGAGTCACTTAACCTCTCTCAGCTTCATTTTCCTTACCTGTAAAATGGGATAATAATAATACTAATAATAGCACCTACTTCACTGATCGTGTGGGTATCAATAAGATGACATAAGGTGTTTCAAAAAGCTTAGCAATTTTCAGCTATTGAAGCTTTAAACTGCACTAAAGCTTTGGAGCCACCTTATATGCATGAAATACTTTATAAGCCTCGAAGTGCAGTATAAATGCTATCTATTATTATTATTATTATTTCTTAAAATAATCATCCATTTCTGCCTTCTATTCTGGTGGCCCATGGTATATTTCCACCACAAGACTGCTTCTGTTTCTCTCTCCATTGACCATTATCTACCATCTTTAAATGAATGCATCTTCTAGGTATGTGATGTTACTCCACTGTCCCTTTTATCTGGTCCATTCCTTCTGGACACAGCACATGCTTCTGTAGCTGCGTTTCCCAGTAAGTATTCCAACAAGTTCTGAGGTCAGTCTCCCCACCCACTCTCTTCATCCATTGGCCTTTCTCCAGTACCATTTTAATCCCATGGCACATAGCATAGGGCTGACCACATAGTACGTACATGGGCACTCAATATTCCGTAATCGTTTTACTGACAAGTCTTAATTACAAAAATGAAAAACTGGTTAGAACTAAGTGGGGATAGTTTGGGATGGTTCTTTGGAGAAAGGGAGTTTTGGAGTTTTAAGTGTGTTCTGGAGAAGGGGAAGAACAGGGTTTGGGAGTAAAGAAAGGAGAAAGGCATCTTATGATGGAGGAAATAACTTGAAGAAAAGGCAAAGAGATGGGAATGTGAAGATCATCTTTTTAGGGTCAAAAGAGTGGGAGGGATGCACATATTGTTCCAGAAGTAAACAATGTGGGAGAGTCCTGTAAAACTGCTTTGATGAGATAGTAGAAGTTAGGAGAGAAATTACCAGGGAAGGAGCCTTTATGCTAAAGCTAGGGTTTTGGTAAGTGATTTGGGGGTATACTTATAAACCAGAAGGTTGGGGATAGGCACGTTCAAAACAGAGGTAACAAAGTCTCACCTCTTTTGGTAGGAAGGAATTAGCAAATGCCTATGGGAGGGTTAGTAGGGAATCTAACTTCAAAGTCCAGGTAAGAAGGCATCTGTTGCAGCTTACCAAGGGCTCAGACTCTTGGGGGACTGTGGGGGAAACTTGTGATGAAGAAGAGGCAGATCAAGGCTGGGACATCTTATCTAGTGCTGAGAAGGTGGGTCAGAGATAGTAGTTCAGACACAGGGAACTCACTTCACCTTCTCCCACTTTTTTCTCTTCCCTTGAACCTTCTCCCATGGACATTTTTCAGGATTCTTGGCAGGTACTAAATAAATTACATGTAACATCTTTCAACCTGATGCCTAACACCAAAATGTTTGGTAGGACAAGGGGCACGCTGCCAACATCTTGGCATTTTAATGACATTGGAATGTCACTTCCATTTCCCAAACCTCCTCATTTTGAATCTCTCTCCTAGGAGGTGGATTGGGAAACCCCCAAATTGCCTCCTCCTCCTCCAGCCACAGTCATCCTTGGCTAGGGGCAGAAGTCCAGGCCCAGAGCAGCCACAGTCCCAACTGCAGCTGCTGTGCTAGTCCTTGCCAGACTAGTGTGAGGAGGGGTACCCTAGAAATGTTTTCAATATTTGGGATCCAAATGGAAAGTCTCAGAAGTTCCCCCAAACACTTAAGACTGGGGGATGGATACTATGACCTGTTGCAGTTCCCTTTCCCCACCTCAGGATTCTTGGATCATTACCCACTCAGTTGGCCACCTTCCCAATTCATCAGATCTGGGTCTCAGGGGGAAGCTCATAAAGACTACATACTTAGCCTTTCCCCACAGGGTGGATAATTATTTTTATATATTGCCACCGATTAAAACACAAGAAATAGCTTGGAGGAATGTTCAGGTATTGGGCCTTTGATGTAGACAAAGGAAGACCTTTCTCTGCCTCACAGGGCTCTTGCACATGCATTAATTCTTCTGACAGATGGAGGGGAGAAGGGTTGTTTGTGAATTAGCATAGCCTGGAGACCTAGTTGCAATTGCCTGCATTTTAATATCCCACCTTTGATCTGTTGAAAGCTGACAGCAAGAGGGGAAGGACCTTATTAGGTGGCATAAATCATACCTGATGAAATCACTTTCCCCTGACAATTTAAGACCATCCCCTGTCTCTAGGAAGGAAGAAAGAAGGGAAGATGGGAATGAGAGCAGAAAAAGCATTGTCCTATCTGGAGTGCAGAAGACTAGATTTCTAGGCTCCGAGATTTAGAAGGCCAGCAGTGGGGGCAGCTAGGTGGTACCCTGAGTAGAGCACTAGCCCCTGGAGTCAGGAGGACCCGAGTTGAAATCTGACCTCAGGCACTTAACACTTACTAGCCTTGTGACTTTGGGCAAGTCACTTAACCCCAACTGCCCTGCATCTGCCCCTCCAAAAAAAGCTAAAAAAATAAAGACCAACAGTGTCAAACTCAGATAGAAACAGGAGACACTAGACTGTACATAAAGATTCCTGTGGGCTGCATGTTGACCTAGAAAACTGCCTTTTAGCATTATCTATGTTTTATTGTATTTTCATCTATTTTGTTAAATATTTCCCAGTGACAATTTAATCTGGTTTCAGCCTCACTGGTGAATGTTGCTGCCCGCATGTAGCCCATAGATTGCATTTCTAACACCACTGACTGAGACCAAGCCCCTTACAAATGAGAAAAGCCCAGAGAAGTTACATGATCTGCCGAAGGCTCATTCCACGATGCCATTAACAGGTAGAATTTTCTCAGTTTGGATATGGATTACAAGAGCTAACTAATCTGCTTTTCACACTCACACTCATAGCTGGGCCTTTGATCCCTGGCCACATAAACCACATTTTTTTGTGAAGCCCAGACAATACATGCCTTCTGGAAGCACAGGATACTTTGTCTAGGAGACCCTGAGCCCTGGCCCTTTGGCCAGGCAAGGAGGACCTTGCACGGTTTGTTTTACATCCTTCCCGGGAGAGGAGGCTAATGATGGGTTCCAGATGTGGTGAGGCACAGCTGGGACTTGAGCAATAGGTCCCAGATGTTGACTCTGGATTGGGATGAGCATTTGGAGAAGCTGGAAGGACTAAAGGTCAGTGCCAGAGAAGTGTGTGCTTGTTTGGAGAGAGACGCAGAGGACGGAGAACCAGAGATACACAAAGAGAAGGCTTTGTCCTCTGTGGAACTCTGGAAAGCTGGTCCTATGAGAACGGACAGTCTTGGGTTCATATTCCAGTTTTTGTCCTAAACTCATTGTATGGTGGGTCATCTGCTTTCTCTGGACTGCACTTTGCTCAGCTGTCAAATGAAGGAGTTGAGTTAGGTTGTCTATAAACTGTGGGTTGCAACCCCATACAGAGTCATGAAAAATCTGGCAATAGTAAAAGGTTTCTGAATCCGCAACGACCAAAAATTAATTAAAAATTGTACACATAATGAATCCTAGATGTTTCTGACTGCGTATACCCATGTTGCATCCAGCAACTTCACTGCAGCCTTGGTTCTGAACATACAGCATACACACTTTGCATTCTTCATGCCGTCGTGTCACTCAACACAATAAGTGTTGCCCAAACATGGGGTCATGAGTGGAAAATGTTTAAGAAGTCCTGAACTAGATGACCTCCGAGATCCATTAAAACTCTCATGACCTTCGTGACCTTGAGCAAAACTCTCTGAACCTCTGTTTCTTCCTCTGTAAAATGAGATATTTGGACTTGATGGCCTCTGAGGTCCCTTGCAGCTCCGGAATCCAGAATCCTACAAATCTATGATCTTACAAACTGCTTCCTGCTTTAACACTATAGAAGTCTCTCACAGAAGAAGATTCAGCAAAGCCTGCAGCTCTCAAGGCCTTTCCCTAGTTCCCCTCTGTTGGACACACCTGTGATTCAGTTATTCAGTAAACTGAGGGTTCCTTATGGGCAGAGGTATTTGCTAGGCCCAGAAATCATAGCGTTAGAGCTAGAGAGTTAACATTAGTGGTCATCCTGGCCAGTCCCGATCAGAGACATTAAGTCTTGTCCAAGGTAAGACAGGTAGTAAGTGGAAGTCCTAGAATTTGAACCCAAGTTCTGTGACTACAAATATGGCACACTTTCTACCTTACCAGGGACAGGAAAAGGAAGAAACTCCGTCCTGCCATTAGGGATTTCCAAGTCTTAGGGAGGACCTACATTTCCTGCTCTCGAGGAGCATTCAGGCTTATTGACTGATCTCCTACCATCCACCCTGTAGGTCAGATTTTTGTCCCATTGGGAGTGGTGGTGGTTAAGGGGAAGGGTGATGACGCAGTGGGGGCTGGAGGGAGGAATCTACCAAAGTGGCTAAAAATGGTTGTATTTTAATGGGGAATTCTTGAGGACTTCAAGCCTTCAGATCCAAAGGAAAAGACAACAAAAGGG
>CM053593.1:84711222-84756054 GCA_028646575.1 Pseudocheirus occidentalis
AAGAGAGAGAAAGAGAGAGAGAGAGAGAGAGAGGGAGAGAGAGAGAGAAAGAGTGACAGAGAAGAGAGAGAAAGAGAGAGAGAAAGAGAGAAAGAGAGAGAGAGAGAGAGAGAGAGAGTGTGTGTGTGTGTGTGTGTGTGCGTGTTGTGTGTGTGTGTGTGTGTGTGTGTACAGCAGCTGGGGGCACAGTGGATGGAGCACTGGCCCTGGAATCAGGAGGACCTGAGTTCAAATCTGGCCTCAGACACTTACTAGTTGTATGACCTTGGGCAAATCACTTAACCCTGTTTTCCTCAGTTTCCTCATGTGTAAAAATGAGCTGGAGAAGGAAATGGCAAATCACCAAAGTATCTTTGCCAAGAAAACCCCAAATGGGGTCAGGAAGAATAGGAAACTACTCGATAACAACAACAACAAGACGGGCTCCTTGCTTTGACCATCTTTAATCAAACCATGTACATGGTTGGTCCTATGAAGGACCAGTCTAATGGGTGGGTGACAGGACTTAGACCAAAGACCATTTAAAGAGGATATAGAACTATAGAGTGTTAGCGCTGTAAGGGTTCTTAAGGGTCATTGACACACAACTTGGTGGCACAATGGATGGAGCAAAGTACTTGGAATCAGAAAGACTTGAGTTCAAATCCTGATTCAGAGACTTGCTAGCTGTGTGACTTTGGTCAATCCCTTTGCTTTTCCTGCTTCAGCTTCCTCATCTGTAAAATGGGGCAGTAATAGCCCCTTCCTCCCAGGATTGTGTGAGAATCAGATGAGTTAACATGTAAAGCGTGTAGCAAACTTTTAAGAGCCATACAGATGCTCATTGTTATTGACACTCTTATTTTATAGAAGAGGAAGCAGGCCCTAGAAGGATTCTAGATCCTAGGACCATAGATTTCAGATCTGGAAGGGATCTTGGAAGTAATTTAGACCAAGTCCTTCATTTGACAAATGAGGAAACCAAAGCCCAGAGAGGAAAAACAAGTTACCCAAGGTCGAAGAAAAACTTAAGTGGCAGAGCCAAGTTTTTTGGGTTTTTTTAGTGGGAGGTGGGTAGGAAGGCAATTGGGGTTAAGTGACTTGCCCAGGATCACACAGCTAGTAAGTGTCTGAGGTTGGATTTGAACTCAGGTTCTCTTGACTTCACAGCAGGTTCTCTTTCTACTGAGCCACTTAGCACCCCTGAAGCCAGGATTTAAACCCAATTCTCTTACTCCATCTCCAGTACCACTATTTCCATGGTACCACTCTGAATAGGGTCTCAAACATTTATTGAATCCCTACCATAGTCAGATACGAGGCTCCATGAAGGGACTTGTCCAAGGCCACACATCTACATGAAAACAAGTGTGAGTAACATGCTAATAAAAATTGATAGCACTTATATGGTGCTTTAATGTTTATGAAGAGTTTCATAAATATTGTTTATAAAATTTATTTTTTATTTACCAAAGATTTGTCAAGTCTTCCCTGGAACTCTTACATGTGACCCTGGGCAAAACACTTAACCCCCTTGCTCCTCAGTTTCCCCATCTTTAAAATGGAGATAATAAAACCTGTAGTACCTACCTCATAGGATCATTTTGAGGATCAAAGCAGCTAATGTATATAAAGCATTTTTATAGAACTTACAGGGTTATATAAATACCAGTTATTGTTATTATTCAAGATGATGTCATTCTCTGCTTAAGCTGCCACCCAGAATTCAGCCTTAGGATGGGAGGGAAGGAAAAGTCCTTGATTTTTTCAGGAATTAGTTCTGATTATAAAAGAATTGCTTCCCTTCAGGGGAATAGAGCAAAAACACGGAAATGGCAACCAAGATGGGGGGTACCTCAGTTTCCCTCACCCCACCTCCATGCACATACATGCTTCTCAGCACAAGATGGGTCTTGGATTCCAAGAAAGGGGTAGAAATGAGGAAACTTTGCTGAGTTGTCTGAAAATAAACAAGGCCAAGGGAAAGAAAGCTGTTTTTTGTAAATAGAGCACTTAAAGGTGTTTTTTTTTTGTTTTTTTTGTTTTTTTTTACTAATTTGGCAAGTTTTACCAATATGGTAAAAACCAATTTACAGAGCCCAGCACTGATGAGGAACAGAGCCCTGGAATCTTACCCTGTGGTAGCCTTCATCCAGTCATAATTAGCTCCACTCTCATGCAACAGGCCTCTCTCCATCACCTTGGGGAAATCCTGGTATGGCCTTCTTTCTGCCTGTAATCCAAACTCTTTCCCCGATCAGTGTATGATACAATGGCTGCAGAGCATTTTGTAAACATAAAGGCTGATGTAGATGGTAAGCTATTTTTTAAAAAAGATATTCTATTCCTTCCCCTTCCCCAGATCCTCCCACCTAGCTCAGGAGGCCTTAGGTTTATTCACAGGTGCCATTCAATCTCTGTATCATCACAGTCCTACCTGGGAGGGGTCTCAAGTTTCGGATGCTCTGGGGAGAGCACCAATAGGCCCATGCCCCAGTGTAGTTCTTAGCAATTTTAAGGGATTTTTCCTCATACATGTGTACACATATGCAGTCACTGCATTACAGGATATTAATCAAAAGGGACCTTGGAAGCTAAGTTCTTCAACTAAGTATCAAACTCTATGTTCTACAGAATACCAGAAAAGCAGTTGTCTATTTTTATTGAAGACTTCGATGAAGGAAGGCGAAGCGAGGTGGTGCAGTGTATTAATCAGGGAGGCTTATCTTCATGAGACTGAACTAGCCTCAGACACTTACTAGCTACATGACCCTGGGCAAGTCACTTAGTCCTATTAACCTAAGTTTCCTCATCTGTAAAATGAGCTGAAGAAGGAAATGGCAAACCACACCAGTATCTTTGCCGAGAAGACTCCAAATAGGGTCATAGAGAGCTGGACACAACTGAACAACAACCAAAAATGAAGGAAGTGCGCTGCCTCCTTGGAGGATAACTTGCCTCTAATTTTAGGAAATGTCTCCGGACATGAAGTTTAAATCTGCCTCTTTGTAAGTCCCACCCAGCGCTCCTCTCAGTTCTGTCTGCCCTTTGGGGGCAGCATCATGTCCATCATTTTTCCATACAATTGACCCTCAGACATTTGAAGACACTTTTCATGTCCCTGGCCCCGCAAAATCTCTCTTTCTCCAACTAAACCATTCCTACTTTCTGGGCAAGTCTCAGCTTCTGTCTGCCTCAGTTTCTTCAACTTTAAAATGGGGGCATTAATGGCACCTACCTCCCAGGGTTGTTGTGAGGATCAAGCAAGATAATGCTTGTTAAAAAAAATCACTTAGTACAGTGATGGTACTAAGTACGTAGTAGGTGCTTAATAAATGCTCATTCCTTTCACTTTCCCCCCTTTAATCAGTTCTCATGTGGTACAAGCTCAGGGTCTTTTCCTTCCTGGTCATCCTAATCTGGAACGTCTCCAGTTGATATGTGTTCTTTCTAGAACGTGGGTCCCACAACTACAGATATGGTCTCACCTGGGCACGGTACAGTCAGGCATCATGACCATCATGACCATCATCCTCATCATCATCACCATCATCATCATCACCATCATCATCATCATCATCATCATCATCATCATCATCATCATCATCATCATCATAGCTAACATTTATATAAAGCTTACTCTGTGCCAGGCACTGTGCTAAGTGCTTTGCAATTATTATCAGGCTTTTATGCTCACAGCAATCCTGGGAGGGAGGTGCTACTATTCTCCACATTCTAGAGTCTAGGAAACTGAGGCAGGCAGAGATTAAGTGACTTGCCTGAGGTGACACAGCTGATCTGAGGCCAGATTTGAACTATTCCTGACTCCAGACCCAGCTCTCTATTGATTCTCTTCGTCTTCATGTCTCACCTCCCTAACTTTGGACATTGTTACTTTTTTTGCTGTTGTCATTCAGACCCATGTTTTCTTTGTTTTTATGGCAAACTTCCAGTGTAGATGCTCCATCCACCAATGAAGAATCGGCAACTCTTAAAATGTTCTCTGAGGCACATTTAAACCCAGGTCCTCCTGACTTTAAGGCCAGCCCTCTAGCTGTCCCATCATACTGGTTCTCTCTATGCCTTGGCATGCCTGTGAAGTGAAGTAGGTGTGTTTTCTCTGTTCGATATCTTCTCAATTCCTTTATTTCTCCTTTCTGTATTCTGTAGGGCCTTAAACAAGTTACTTCTCTGGGCCTCGTTGGTAAAATGAGGAGGCTGAACTCTAAATTCAAGGAAGAGACTAAACTGTTGGTTTTCCCCAGTGGTCATCACAGTGTTCCACACAAAGGAAGGGCTTAATACATCTTTGTTAAAGAAACAAATTACAGTAATCAATCTTGAATAATAGCAAATGAATGACCCTATGCTTTTTTCAGCTCTACTGCCAGCGACACTCTGGTCCATCCATTGCTTGGTCCAGCAGCATGACCTGTGGTAGGGATGGGCCCCAGGTGAAGGTCACCAACTTACTGTAGGAAAAACATAAGGGTTTGTGCTGGTTTTGATATCATTTAGTTTAGTTCCCTAATGTTTAAAATGAGGACAACCTGGTCTTACATATGCCATGAAGTCATTATGAAGATTGAACAGGGTGATATAGATCAAAGCACTTTGGGAACTGAAAAAAAATAAGAAATCCTTATTATCATTAGAATTCTGCTATAGGCTTTATGTTCAGGACGACCTAGGTGGCACAGAGATGTGATTGGCTCAAGATACGTTTTTGGACGTGGTCAATAATGGAAATTTGTTTTTTCTTTGTATTTCTCAGTCGGGAAGGGGAGTTGGGATTGAGAGAAAATAAAGGCCTGTTAATTAAAAATAAGTATATTTTAAAGTAAAAAAAAATCTGGGTTGAGGTCTAGCCACTGATGGAGCTGTGTGACCTCCAGGGTTCAAGAATCAAAAGAATGAAGCTATGATATAGCAAGGCACATATGTGAATGGTGATATTTGGTGAGTAGGTTGGGAGAAAGGGAAAATCTGCTGGTTCGTCCTACAATAAAGAGACAGGCAGGATTTATTGTGTTGTGTCATGTCATGGCAAGAGGATTGGATTTGAAGTCAGAGGAAGAACCTGGGTTCAAATCCCAGCACTGCCTCTTACCACCTGTGTGATCTTGGGTGAGCCAAGCAGCATTTTCCTCCTCCGTAAAATGTGAGGCTTGGATTAGGTGAGCTTTAGGGTGCCTTCCAACTTTAAAGCCCATGAGCTCTGGACAAGATGCCTCCCACCTCCTAAGCACTTCCTTGGAACCTTCAGCAGCTTTAGTGCTAGGAGCTAGGCTTTACTACTGAAAGCATAGGGGCGGGGTAGGGGAATGGGGGCCCTTCTGCCCCTTTTAGAAGGCCCCCAGGATTCACTTCTTCTGATTTGCAGGTGCCAGCGTGCTCTCTGCCAGGAGCTGTCTTTCCACCTGGCAGACACTGGGTCAGAGCTGTTGGTCCCTTCAGGCAACCAACGGCTTTTACCTGGATTCTTTCCCTCCCTCACGCCCCCCCCCCCAAAAAAAAGAAAAAGAAAAAGAAAAAAAAACAACCATTTTAACTCTGGCTGCTATTTTCCAGTTTCAACATTTCTCTCTGTCCCCTCTCCACCCTTACCTCTTACCTATCCCCACCTCACCTAAGTCAACAAGCGGTCTCTCTCCCTAGCACTCTGTAACTTTTTTTCTTGTATTGAGAAATAAGGTGAGGAGGGAGGAATGGGCTGCAGTTCTGGGTCCTCCTCCTCCTCCTCGAGCCTGGGAGGTCCAAGTACTGGGGAGCCATGGAAAGAAAGACAGCAAGGCTGGTGGTGTGGGGAGAGGAAGGACACTGAACACTTGGGTTGGCAGGTGAGGTTAGCTCCTCCCCTGGTCATGGGACCAGGGGTTGGTTTCTACCCTATCTGTGTCTTAGTTTCATGGGATCAAAGGATTTCATGGGATCAAAGGGATCAAAGTCCAAAGGAATCTTAGGAGTCCACCCTACCCATTTTATAGATGATGTAGAAAGAAGGGATGTAACTGTGCCAAGGTCCAGCAGGTGCTGGGAAGAAGAACCAGAGTCAAGCCAGGTCTTCTGACTCCAAATCCAATTTTCATTCACCTTCTGAAATCAGATCCACCTCTGTAGGTAGCAACCCTTGCTTAGGGGGACACCTGGCACAAAATTTGCCAAGGGCAAATGGCAAGAACCTATCCCATAACTCATTTTAGTCAGAGCAGGGGTGGCAGAGACCTTGCACCACCCTAAGGCTTCTGCTGGGGAGGCCACTGAAAGGGGGAGGCGTTAGTTAGGAGAAGGCCAGGCCAAGAAGGAGTTTCCCAAGTTGTAATTGATCTTTCTTGCTAACCTGTGCTCAGTTCAGCCGTCTTCACTCTGGTGAAGGACTGGGGTCCCCTAAATATCAGTCCTCAGAATTTCTGCCTTCACTGTATCTTGGCCCCTCATAACCCTGTCTCATCATAGAGGATTCATAGGGGCCAACCAGAGGGTGAAAAAGGATGTTGTAGAGTCCGGGGATGTCTCAGGACTCCTTGTTATGAAATTCGAATTATTGACACAGTTGATGAGAAGTGCCCTGCGGATGTCTGCCAGCTTGGAGAGCTGATCTCTTTTCAGTTTCACTCATGAATTCTATTTTTCAGTCATTTTCTTCTGATTTATCCAGGCCGTGTTATCCTCTGTCAGTTATGGAGCCCATGGCAAGACACTGGCTGAAAATAAGAGAGCGATGGTGTAATTCCTCCTTGACACATTCTTGTTGCTCTCCATTGTCCTTTTATCCCATAGTACACCATGATTCAGTCCACTAGTATTAATTCAGGTGGTGGTCTATTATGGGCATAAGATCTTTTTCCTTCCTCCTTTCAAATTTAAACATATTATGGATGAAATTTTCCCCTCTGAAAGCAACCTGGTATAGAATATGAAAAGTAGAAGAAGTATGATCTTGCCTAATCACTGAGTCCCTTCAATGCTGTTCAGTATTGTCAACATTCCCCATCTGCACACAGGGGATAATTATTTCACTGATTTACTAGTTTCTTTCAAGACTCGTACAACACATGTAAAAGTGTTAGGTTGTTGAGTAATTTTTCAGTTGTGCCCCACTCTTTGTGACCCTATTTGTGGTTTTCTCAGTAAAGGTATGAGAAGTGGTTTGCCATTTCTTTCTCCAGTTCATTTTACAGATGAGGAAACTGAGGCAAACAGAGTGAAGTGACTTGCCCAGGGTCACACAGTTTGTACATGCCTGAGACTGAAGAAGAGGAGTCTTCCTGACTCCAAGTCTGGCACTCTATTCAATATTCCTATCATCATTATTATTTTTATCATTATTATTGACCGAGATAAAGATAATTGACGGCTTTGCTAGGTCAATCAACATCTAACACTATAGATTTACAATTCTGGGGGAAATGATTGGCACTTTAATAAATGAAATAATGTATTTTTAAAAGAGCAGAAGGAGGAACTCATCAAAGATTGGAAGTCACCTCAAGAAGCTATCAGGTCTGTCCCCCTTTCTCTAAGCAGATCAAGACCAAATTCCTCTTGGAATTATCCCAGTCCTCTCTTGGAGAAGACTGTTCCACCCCTGGCCTAGCCCCTCCTCAAATATCTTAGGGTATGGAGTTTTCACTACTAGTTTTGAAATAGAAAAACCACTAAGCTTGGAGATAAGAACTGAGTTCAAATATGTCTGCAGACGATAGATGTGTGACCTTGGGCAGGTCACTTTACCTCTCTCCACCTCAGTTTCATCAATTAGAAAATAGGTATAATAATAGCACCTACCTTATTTTTTTAAGAGAGGCAATTGGGGTTAAGTGACTTGCCCAAGGTCATGAAGCTAGTAAGTATTAAGTGTCTGAGGCCAGCACCTACCTTCTAAGGCTGTTGTAAGGATTAAATGAGGTGATATTTGTAAAGCGCCTGGCACTACTTTCTCTTGCTCATAATCACTAAGTTTCTTCTTCTTCCTGCCTAGTCAGAATCCCTTCTGTTTTGGTTTGCCCTTTCGAAGTCCTCATTGGAGCTTTGGGAAGATTCCTCCGTAGCAAAGCGGCCCCCGGCACTCCTGACTTTCCTTGGTTTGTAAGGATGGTGACAGGATGACAAGCTGCTCCTTGGGGCTTAGAGGGGAGAGAGGGCCCCATACCCAGCCCTCCCCCCCTGCCCCAGGCCGAGGTTAAGGAATCATGAAGGAGGAGTCTGGCAGAACACAGGTTAATGTTTCCCGGGGCCTGAGCAAGCCAGCACTGGCCTGTGGGGTCCCTGCTAATCTGCCCAATTACCACAGGTAGGAATCATAATCAGGAATCACTTAAGGAGCAGGAGCCCACTTGGAAGAAAGGGAAGAGCTGTTGGGGGCTGTTGACTTTTTTTTCAAACTTTAATTGGCATAATTGTTCTCTCTTTCCTGCCAAGTGAGATTCTGTCTGGATAGACTCTCCTGCCTGGGGAGAGGAGCTGTTAGCCAAAGACAGCAAGCCTCTCTGCTCCAGGGAGGCTGGCTCACCAAAAACATAAAAATGAAAAAAAGACAGGAGTCTAGGCTCCTGGTGGTGAGCTGGAGCGAAGGCAAATGTTCCCAAGGGGCCACGGGACATGTGCCCAGGGACCTTTTAAGAAATTTACACTTCCCAACCTCTCTGAATCTCAGTCTTCTCGTCTGTGAAATGGGGATGATGATAACAGGATCAGCCTTTTAGGACTGATGTGAGAATGGAGTGAGACAACACGTAAATCTTGATTAACGCTGCATGTGAGTGCTGGCCATCATTATTGTTGTTACACTTGACTCAGGGGATCAAGAGACTTGTAGGAGTGAGTTTGGGGAGGCACCTGCAGACCACCAGGCTAGATTATAGGTGCAGCCATCCTACGTCCTATATTTTCCAGGATAATCCCATACTTCATTGCCTTTCAGGATGGGGTGTGGGTGTGACTAAGGAGTATACTTTTAATATTGCTTTGTTGAAAGATGCATCTCAATTCATGCTTCTGAAACTATGGTTGCAATATGGGGTGGGATGAAATTCCCCATAGCTGGAACGATTGCTCAGGATGCCTGATAACTGAGCTCACCTTCTGGTATTAGTGATTTCCAGGTGCTGTTACTGGAGACCTTGGTCTGGTGGCCCTGGTTTTCAGTTGAGTTCAGTTCAATTCAATTCAACAAATATTTATTTCTATCATCCGGGTGGCACAGGGGACAGAGAGCCAGGCTCTCTCTCCCTCTCTCTCTCTCTCTCTCTCTCTCTCTCTCTCTCTCTCTCTCTCTCTCTCTCTCTCTCCCCCTCTCCCTCCTCTCTCTTTCCTCTCTCTCTCCTCTCTCTCTGTTTCTCTCTCTCTCTTCCTCTCTTTCTCTCCCTTTCCCCCTCCCTCCCCCCTCTCCCTCTCTCCTGCCCCCTTCTCTCTTTCTCTCTCTCCCTCTCTCTCTCTGAATCTCTCTCTCCCTCTCCCTCTGTCTTTCTCTCTAACTCTGTCTCTGTCTCTCTCTCCTCCCTCTCTCTTTATCTCATGCTCAGGTGACCAGAAACAAACCTCCAGGCTTTAAGCCTCCCATATGTCAGTGGTTTGGGGATCTCATCAATGAAGGAATTCCTTTCATTGTTGTGAGTTGCAGGCCACCCCTTCCCTTGTTCTCAGTGTGATTCTTGTCCACTTTATTCCACTAAATTCACTTACTGAAGGTTTTATTCTGATTCATTTACTGTTTTATGGATGTCACTGTAGTATCAAAATTGTACATCTGTCATCTCTCACCTTTGCTATACATTAGCCCACTTCCTTCTCTGATTTCACATGCTATAGAGGATGTTATTCATGCTACTTTTGGCACCCAAGTCATCACCAATAACGTGTTAAGGTTGACTACAAGAGTCTTCCAAGACATGATGTTTCATGGTTCATAGCCAAATCATAAACCACCAGGAGAATATTGGTGTTGAAAGGATGAGCTTTTGTGTCACTGAATTGCTTGGGATTTTTTTTTAAGTCCTGCACAGTTTTCCAAGTTTGATCCAGCCTGATCTCTGAATTGTATTCTATTATGTGCCCAGATTGTTATCCATCTGTACCCTCTATCCAGGGGAGATGTACTGATGGAATAACTCACTGAACTGTCTGTCTGTTTGCATGCCACACCCTGGGTAATGTGGATTCTTCTTCTCTTTGGTTTCCCCTGTGTAGGTTGCTTGGCCAGTATCTTTTTGAGTGACTGTGGATTGTGTTTAGTAAGCCCTAAATCATTTCATGGCTTAGTGGAATCAGCATAATGTCATCCGGAAAATGGAGCATCTTTAGAGCCTTTGTCAGTAAGGAATTCCTCTTCTGTTTGGGACATCAAAAGGCTACAACCAATTTTCTCTTTCCTTATCCTGAACTCACTGGATTCAGGGAACAAGACAGTTGGGACAATGTCTGATGTTTCCCTCTCACCTACTTCCTCTTGGGATCTCAGAATATTGTAATAATAATTGTTGTTCAGTCATGTCCAACTCTTCATGACCCCATCTGGGGTTTTCTTGGCAAAGATATTGGAGTAGTTTACTGTTTCCTTCTCTGGCTCATTTTACAGATGAGGAAACTGAGGCAAACAGGGTTAAATGACTTGCCCAGGGTCACACAGCTAGTAAATTCCTGAGGCCAGTTTTGAATTTAAGAAGATGATTCTTCCTGACTCCAGGCCTCCTCCATAATAAGAATAAGTAACATTTATATATTAGGTGGTATCTCTGCCAAGAAAACCCCAAATGGGGTCACAAAGAGTTGGACCCGCCTGAAATGACTGAACAAAAATATTTATTGGTGCTTACTATGTGGCCGGCATGTAAAATGTTTTACAATTACAGTCTCATTTGATTCTCACAACCCTGTGGAGTAGGTGCTATTAGTAACCTCATTTGAAACAAGACAAAACTGAGGCAGACAGGTTAAGTGACTTTCCCAGGGTCACACAGCTAGTAGTAGTAATAAGAACCTAACTTTACATAGCATTTACTATGTGCCAGGAAGTGTCCTAAGCACTTCATAGTTATCTCATTTGTTCTTTACAACAACTCTGGGAGGTAAGTGTTATTATTTGTTTTATTTTATTTTTCTGCTTTTTGGAGGGGGAAAGGCAGGACAATTGGGGTTAAGTGACTTGCCCAAGGCCACAAGTAAGTGTTATTATTATCCCCATTTTACAGATGAGGAGACGAGTTAAAGGACTTGCCCAGAGTCACATAAGTAGTAAGTGTCTGAGGTCGGTTTTGAACTCAGGTCTTCCTGACTCTGAGCTATACATTGTATCCATCACAGCACAGAGCTACCTCTATCAGAATTGGAAGGGGCCATCTAGTCCAAACTATGCCTGAAAAAGAATTCACCAAAAAATGGGTCATTCAGCCTTTAAACAAGGAACCCCTTACCTCCCCACACAGCCCATCCCACTTTCCCTGACTTCTGTCAAGTCCCTTCTCAAATCCCACCTTCTGCAAGAAGCCTTTCCTGATCTGCCTTCATGCCAGCCCTCCCTCAGAGATCATCCCCAGCTAAGCAGTGCATAGCTATTTGCATATTGCCCCCCCATTTGGCTATAAACTCCTTTAGAGCAGAGGATTTTTTCCCCTTTCTTTATACTCCCAGCACTTCATTCAATACGATTCTTTAATACATGCTTGTTGACTTTTGGAAGAGGCTCTTTTTTTTTCTTCTTTGTTATCTTCTCATTCAGCCCCTCTTTCCCCTCACCCTCATGTAGACTTTGCTCATTTTTCTTAAGTCCCCAGATTAAGGAAGCTGGGGAGCAATGAGGATGCTTTCAGTCCATACATCATGAGGCAATATGCGTTACAGCAGGCTGCATCCTCAGCTTGGGAAATGCGTTTCTTGTTTCTGATAGTCTGCTGTATGTCTGCCTTAGGTTGGAAGCTCCCAGAGGGCATAAACTGGGTTTGTCCAGTTGGTGAGATCCAGAGCTTACCCTGCTACCCACTGAATGCTACATTGAGTTTGAGTGTTGCTCATGATGTTCCTCTTCCTCTCAGGCGTCTGGATGCCAACCTCATCTCCATGGTCCCCCAGAGGAGCTTCGAGGGGCTCTCCTCCCTTCGCCATCTGTGGCTAGATGACAACGCCCTCACTGAGATCCCTGTCAGGGCTCTCAACAACCTTCGCTCCCTGCAGGCCATGACCTTGGCCCTCAATCGCATTCGATTCATTCCTGACTATGCCTTCCAGAACCTCACCAGCCTCGTAGTGCTGTAAGTCATTCCTTTCTCTCCTAGTACCCTGGACAACTATTCCTTTTTTTTTTTTTTTGTCTTTTTAGAGAGTGGAAGGCAGGGCAATTGCAGTTAAGTGACTTGCCCAAGGTCACACAGCTAGTAAATGTTAAGTGTCTGAGGTGATTTGAACTCAGGTCCTCTTGACTCCAGGACCACCTAGCTGTCTCCAGAGAACTATTCCTGGGCTGGGCTATGTGAGTTTGCTGTAGAACAGGGGTTCTTAACCTTTTCTGTGTCATGGGTCCTTTGGCAGACTGGAAACCCTTATGTCCCCCTTTTCAGGATAATGTTTTAAAATACATAAAATATAGGGGATGATAAAAGAAATCAATTACATGGAAATATCATTATTGACACATTTGAAAACCCACAGATCCCAGGTTAAGAATCTATGCCCTAGAGTCTAGTTATAATTTTGACCGGGTGACAAACATCTGGGTTCTAGTCCATTCAGGGAACTAGTATTTAGCCCAACTATTGCATCATGGGCACCTTGGGTGAGTCAATTAAGCTGGGTAAGCCTCAGTTTCCCCTCAATTAAATGATGAGAATCATCACCTTCTTGATCTACCTTCAGATTTTTATGAAGACAAATGAGAGGTTTTATGAGGAAGTTTTTTGTTTGTTTGTTTGTTTGTTTTGGTGAGGACAAATGAAAAGAAAGTTTTTAAAGTGCTTTGAGCTCCCTGGAAGACGAGAGTTACATGACCAGAAGGATAGCATTACACTAACATTTGGCTGCCAGAGAGTCTAATTCAGTTACTGATGAGAAAGAGTAATCGTACTAAACTGATTTGGGCATAAGTTAAAAAGTGAAACCTGATGCTTCTCCAGTGCCTCAGTCGCTGGAAGGGGAGTGTGTGTGTGTGTGTGTGTGTGTGTGTGTGTGTGCGCGTGCGCATGTGTGCATGCGTATATGCATGCATGTGCGCATGTGTGTGCATATGCATGTGTGTGCGTGCACACATGCATACACATAGAGTAGATTCTTACCTGGAATATGTTATGAAATGAAATGAAGGGATGAAATAAACATTAATTAAGCGCTAACCCTACTATGCATAGCTCGCTGGCTCAATGGACCCAGTCTCAGAAACTTCCTAGCTGCATGACCTTGAGTGAGTCACTTAATCTCTGTCTGCCCCCCCCCATCCCAGAAGGAGCTGGCAAACCACTCCAGTATCTTTGATAAGAAAACCCAATGGACAGAGGTCCATAGGGTCACAAAGAATTCCACATGACTGAAACAACTGACCAGCAGCTCTACTGTGGGTCAGACACTATGCTAAATGCTATATGAATATTATGTAATTTGATCCTCACAACCGTTCTGGAAAGGTAGGTGATATTATTATCCCTAATTTATAGTCGAGGAAACTGAGACAGGGCAAGTGACTAACACAGCTATTAAGAACCTGAGGCTGGATTTGAACTCAGGTCTTCTTAACTCCAGGTTCCAGTTTTATTGACTTCATCACCTAGGTGTCTCAAAGGGAGGCTTTATGGCAGTGGTTCTCAACCTTCCTAATGCTGGGACCCTTTAATACTCATATGTGGGCAGGACCTGCCTGGACCCAGATAGAGGAGCTGTGTCTGAGTTTCCTAAAACCATGGGAAGTATGTGTTTTCCGATGGTCTTAGGCAACCCCTGTGAAAGGGTCATTCAACCCCCAAAGGAGTCACAACCCACAGGTTGAGAACCGCTGCTTTATGGTGAAGGAAGAATTCTTTCTCTCCCAATAAACTACTACATCCCAGCAATGTTTAAGTGAGATACAAGGCTTTTTCAGGCTCCATCCTGGAGATCAGGCAAATTCATCTTCTTTACTTACCAAGCCCGAAGAAGCAACACAAAGTCATCCTTCCTAATTACATGGCAAAGCCTGTCAGAGTAATTACCTGGGAGATAGCATCCCTGGCAGGAATTGGGGACTCAGGGTTAATTTTGCATTCTCAATGGGAACCTTAGAGTGCAAATTAGTTTCCAACTAATTGCTCTGAGTGATTGGTAAGTTCATAGAGCAATTACTAAGGGCTTGGAGGTCATGGGTAATTGCTTTCCCACACATGCTAATTGCTGAAGGAACACGGCCCCAGAGCACTGCCATTAGTGGCTCTTTCCAATGACCACACACTTCTGGTGGTGCCTGACTCAGAGGAGCCAATGTTTGTGACCAAACCCAGGACTGTGTCAGGGTCTGGGAGTGACGGTTAGATCTTGGGCCCATTTGAGAGATGAGTTGATAAGGCCAGAGCCTCTGCACTAGGGGGAAAAAAAGGTGATATTGCTGAGTGGAAGTGATACCACTTTGGGAAATAAGGAGTTAAGTTTTGGACACATTGAGTTTGAGATGATGAAGATCTGACTGGACCATCCTCTAGAGAGAAGAAAACAGGACTGTACTGTGGATAAAAGGTCAGGACTAAACTATAGATTCCTAAGTCATCCTCTTAGGGGGAAGAGCGTGGAGAGGAGGGAGGGGAGGAGAAGACTGAGGACAGAGCCTTGGGGAACACTGCCATGTAGACAGCTGGAGAAAGTAGAGGAAACTGCAAAGGAATGGTTAGGGATACAGGGGAAGATCAGGGGATCATAGATTCAGAACTGAGAGCAACTTCAGGGACCATTTAGTCTAACTCTTATTTTATAGATGAGAAAACCAGAGACCCAGAGGTTTTGGTGGAACAGTCAATGTGGCAGAGACAATAGCTGGCAAAGCCAGGATTTGAACCCAGATTGTCTGCCTCCCAAGCTGGTGATCTTTCCATACACCATTTGGCCTTTCTGGGCCTCCATTTTCCTCTCTGTAAAATGTGGGAGCTGCATGTACATGATTTCTGAAGCCCTTTTCACATCTAAGTCTGTGTTCCTATGATCTGCTGTCCATTGTGATGACAGTGTTAAGAACAACCTAGAGCATTTCAAGGTCTTGAAAGTTAAATGAGAAGGTTCGAGAAGTAGGGGGTCATCGGTGCTTCAGAGAAGAGGCCACATATGTGAACTGGCCCCCAAGCTGGAAGAGCAGAGACTGTCCTCACTATTAAGCTCTCAGTTCCCTAAGGCAAGGACTGAGAACTCCCCAAAGATAGACAATATTTCCCCCTTCCTTTGAACCACCCTCCCTGATCTTCTCCAGTGACTGAATTCTGTATACAGAAGGTATCACTCAGGCCCTGTGTTCCAGTGCTGGAGCAGACTAGGGCTGGCCCCTCCTTTCAGGAACGAGCAAGGTTTCCAGTCTCCTCTACTATCTTGGTCAAAAGAAACAAACTCAAACCACTGCAACCTTTTTTTGGTATAATTTTTTGCCTCTTGTCCTCAAACTGATGCTTCAGGATGCTAGTTGGCCAATCGACAGATAGTGCCAAGCGCTGTGCTGGGCACTGGGATATAGAGAATGGCTAAAGACAGTCTTCTCTTAAGAAATTCACAGTCTAATGGAGGAGACAACATTCAAACAACTGTGTGTACACAGGTTATACTCAGGATAAATAGTAGATGATCAACAGAGAGAAAGAGCTAGCTAGCACTAAGTCTGCCTAGATTAATGACCTCCTTCCTTCCTTCCTTCCTCCCTTTGGGCCTGTACAGAATCTACCCATCTTCCAAGGCTCGTTTCCAGAAGGCTTGCTCCCAGCACCGATCTCCTGCTTCCCTGAATTCCTACAGAACTTACAGGCTGTCCCACATAGCTTAGCACTTAATTATAGACTGTCTTGTATTGTTTTGTTGTTACATTTGCGTAATGCTTGATGTTGGATGTGATGGGTACTGAGCAGGGAGGGCTGGTGGGTAGAGAGATTAGGCCTCCCTAGAGAGAGCCTTTGGTTGTATTCTTTCAGACATCTCACCTCTCTAAATGGACAATTGTGGGAGGGTCCTGGCTGGGGAGGGGGTCATCTCTTCCTTCTTTAGGAGGAAGTATATTGTCAGCCTAACCTATAAAGCTCTCACTTTCAAGAGAATCCCTCCATCAAATGGGCTTGTTGAAAAATCACGAAGTTCTCTGTCTTGGTGTCTGGGGAAAGGTTTTCTTATCTACACATAACCTTTCTCCCCCCTACCACTACCTCTGTCCCTCCTGTTTGGTACAGGTAGAGGAGGGGTGCTGACAGGTACATCATACCATTTTCCCAGCTCTTTCTTCTTTGGTTCTTCACCCTAGGCAAATGGGACCCCACATTTCATGTGGACACCTCTTTCTTCCTATTTATAGGCATCTTCACAACAATCAAATCCAGCATTTGGGTACCAACAGTTTTGAGGGACTGCACAATCTGGAGACACTGTGAGTATTCGGGTAGTGGCTGGGCTCCAGCTCATGGTGGGGGGAATTGAGAGTGGGGAAAATGAGGAGCAGAGGTGAACTGAGTGGCTCCACTCATGGACCGAAAGCTTTCTAGCATCCTTGCCATTGCTACCTTGGGAGGCCATTGGTTCCATCTTCAGATAGCACAGCAGTAGTGACCAGAAGCATGGTACACATGGGTTCTTCCCAGTTCCAGCAGAAGCCAACTGAATTAATGGAAACTATTTCTACCACAGAAAGGGAGTGGCAAGGAGAAGCTACAGGAATTGGGACTGTGTCTTGAAGGACTGGTGGGATGGACTAGTCAACAACATAGTTTTCCAGCCTGGGAAGAGTTGTTGGACTCAGTATGGCTGCTGGTGGTGGGGGAGGAATAACCATGCTGATGTTAAGAGAAACGATAAAGTGATGAATGAAAAATGGCCCATTCAGTGCTATAAAAAGGGCCTGAGTTGTTGACTCTTAAAATAACTGTATTATTTGCACATCATCTGCATGGAATTCATTTAAGGTCAAAATAAACCCCAATCTTCCCATCCATTCCTCTGGGTGTCCGCCAACCCCATGGAACCAGGCTGGGTTTGTCATGCTTAAAAGAAGTGGTTGGGTTTCTTTGAACAGCTCCCCCACCTCATCTGGGTCTCTCATTTGTTCATATGTGGGAGTCTGCATACCACCCCACAACTAGAGATCTCTTGGTAGAAAGAAAAGGAGAGGACAGGGGAGCCCCAGGTTCTCCTAGACCAGGGGTGGGAATCCTGAGGCCTTGAAGCCACATGTGGCCTTTTAGGTCCTTGGGTGTGGCCTTTTGACTGAGCCCAAGTTTTACAGAACTAATTCTTTTATTAAAGGGATTTGGTCTGTGAAGTTTGGGTTCAGTCTAAGGGCTGCACTTGAGGCCCTAGAGGGCCACACATGGTCTCAGGCCAAAAGTTCCCCATCCCTGGCCTACACTGAGTATCCTGACGCTGCACAGAGACTCAAAGCAATTCTTTCAACCTAGACTGGTGTGGGTCAGGATCCTCCACCTGAGATACAAAGTTGACTTCTTCTCTCCCCATTGATACTTGTGAAGTGAAGGTTTTTCAGGGATTTGAAACAGCGAAGGTTGAACAACAAGCTCCAAAACGTTGGAGGAGTTTGATTTTGGCCAGGCCTGTCCTACACTTCATCCAAATCCGAGGTGAACGGGACAAGAAGGACTAGGCGAGTGAGACCAAATTTCGTGCGCCCCTATCCTTCGGGAGGGATGAGCTTTGAGCATAGAAACCCGGGAGAGCCAAAATGACCCTGGAGTCACCAGACCTTACTCACAACCCCAGTGCTGCTGCTTGCTCACAAGTGTGACCTTAGAGAGCTCACTCAGTCTCTCTCGACCTCTGGAAAATTAGGAGAGTGTGCTCAGTGACCTCCAAGGTCCTTTCCAACTTGAAATCTTGTGATTCTCTGAGTCCTCGGAAGCTTGGCCCAAAGCTGGAGAGCCAGAAGAGGCTGGACCTATGTCTCCTTCCATCCCTTAGCCTTTGGGACAAAGCAGACCCAGGGCAGCAGAGAAAAGCAAGGCAGGAGATTCTCGTTTCCTGGGGGGCCTTGCTGAAGTCCTCGTGTTTCCATTTCCTTGGTACTCCAGTAGCCACCCTGTCTCTCACATCAGAATTCCTTAGAATAAAGTGTTTAGGGACCACTTGACATTAGACAAGTAGGAAGGATTCCAGTCCCAATTTCTCTGTTGTCCTGAGAATGTGGGGGAAGGGTGGAAAGGAGGAGGGCCATATAAGGCTATACTGGATGAGGGACAGCAACTTCAGTAAGCCACCCACAGCAGCTGCTTCTGAACATCTGGGGCCCACTGCCTAATTCTCTCCCAATTAGCATCTAGATTGCTGCTCCTAGTTGGCTGGTGCTAGTTTAATTACAGAGCAATCACCTTGCTATTCCTTTCATCTGGGGCTCTCAGATGATTCCCCTCTCCACCCCCATCACCCCCACAAAGTTCAAGTACTGAACCCACTTTTCAGATGGGGAAGTAGAGGCTCTATGAGGAGAATGGTGTTCTCCCCCATCCCTGATCCTGAACCTCATTATCTCTTCCACCCTTCCTCTAAATCTTTCTATCCATCACCCTCACTAAACCTCCCCTCCCTGCCTCCACCCCCCAACCCACACTGACTTAAGGGGCCAATCTTCTGGCTTTTGAGGCTTCAGTGCTTTTGATCTCCAAGAAAAAAGGGAAAGGTTTGCTCCTTTTTCCAGGTTGCTTGGGGCATTTACTGGGGGCCCCAGCAGCCCTAGCAGAGGTGGAAAGGGAGAAGAAACAATGTTCACACTTTTTAATTGTTGCCCAATTACCCCAATTCTCTTTCTCCCTCCCTCCCACACCCCTCTGTCTCTGTCTGTCTCTCCCTCCCTCTCTTTTCTCCCTCTCTTTCCTTCTCTATTTCTCTTCCTCTCTCCCACTCTCCCTCTTTCTCTTTCCTTCCCTCCCTTCTCTACTTCTCTCTTTTCTTCTTCTATTTCTCCTTCTCTCTCTCTTCCTCCCTTCCTCTTTTTCTCTCCTTCCCTCCCTTCTCTCCCTCTCTCTTTCTCTCTCCCTCTACTTCTCCTTTTCTTTCTCTTCCTCCCTCCCTCTTTCTCTCTCCCTCTTTCTCTCTCCTTCCCTCCCTTCTCTCTCTCTCTCTCTTTCTCTCTCTCTCTCTCTCTCTCTCTCTCTCTCTCTCTCTCTCTCTCTCTCTCTCTCTCTCTGTCTCTCTCTCTCTCCTTCCCTCCCTTCTCTCTTCCTTCCTCCCTTTCTTTTCCCAACCCCAACCTTCAGCTATCCCTCCTGAAGCTTTTCATGTGAGCACCTCTTTGCTTCTGCTCTGGCCCAGGCTCTAACATTTCTACCACTTACACATCTCTCACCCCAACTCCAAGAGGGGAGGATCAAACCCCTGAGGCCTGATCTGCGGTTTGGCTTCCCTTCTAGCCTCCTCTTAGGAGCCAGGGAAGGCACCCATCAGCTATTCCACCTCAGGGTGGGGTGGAGGAGGCTGGAAAGGGTCCTCTGCTTATGCATACACCCCTCCCATGCATACATACACTCAACCACCATCCCCCTCCACAAACCATACACGCCCAGCACACATAGACTCCCAGAAACACATACCACACACATACCACAGACACATGCATACCACATACTGCTCCATTCAAAGGACACCCACGTATAACACCATACATACAACATAGACACATATGCCCACCCCCACCAACCTTCCAACTGGAGCTAAGCACACTGATGTTTCTTCTATTCTTCTGGCAATAGAAACAGCACTGATTCCCCAAAGTGTCTTAGACAGGAAACCAATTGCTCCCCGAAGGACACTGACCTGGAGAGAAAGCCCTAGAGGGCTTCCTAACTGTGGGGCTGAGGGATGAACGATCATTTCTCTCCAGAATCATTCCAGTCTGTCCCAAGAAATCTGTGCCCACCATCAGCCCGGGAGGAAATTTCAACTCTTCTCTCAGCCTGCAACAGGGTTAGGTTAGGATCTGCTCAGTCTGAGAAATGACCCTAGAAAGGGGGTGATCAGACAAGAGACACAACCCCTTTCCTCTGGAAGGAGGTGAACTTAAAGACCTAGCTATGAGATAGATGCTAAGCTCTGTGAGGGCAGGTACAATACCTTATCTAAGTTTTGTTTTGTTTTTTAACTACCTCAGCCTCCACCCTGCACACAGTTCTGCACACAGTAGAAGCTTAATAATTGTCAGATTCAAAAATTGCCAATTTTTTGAAAGAGAACCAAAAACAAATCAGTAAATATCACCCCTCCCTCCTCACTCCTGTCCCCTCCTGGATGGCCTTTGGAAGGACACCCACGTCAATTTCTCCTGGGGAGCTGTCAGGGTTATAGAGAAGATCCTCCAGAAGGCTAATGAGAAAAACAGGAGATGGAGAGAGAGAGAGCAGTGAGGAGGCAAAAGGAGGTCAGTCTGGCTCTGTTTTTCCCGAAAGCAGACAAACAATGCTAATTCTAGCTGTTTGCACCTTCCCACCCCACAGAAAGCAGCTCATCCACAAGATGCAAGCTTGTAGGCAAAGAACCTGTAATAATGTCAATCTACTGGAAGGGATCCTAAGAGATCAATTGATCCAGCCCCCTGCCTCAAGGCAAACAAAATTAGTGATAATAATAGCATTTATGATCATATGTGCATAACCTATTTAAAATTATTTACCATCCTTAGGGAGGGGGGAAAGGGGGAGGCAGATAGACACTTTGGAACTCAAAATATTTTTAAATGAGTTTTTAAATTGTCTTTTTGTGTAATTGGAAAAAAATAAAATATTATTTCAAAAAATAATAGCACTTAGGGGGCGGCTACATGGCACAGTGAATAGAGTACCAGGCCTGGACTCAGGAGGGCCTGAGTTCAAATCCAGCCTCAGATACTTAGTTTCTTAACCCCAAATACCCTCCAAAAAAACAAACAAACAAACAAAAAAAGAAATCATTTATATAGCACTCACTGTATACTAGGCGCTGTGCTAAGCTCTTTACAAATTTTGATCCTTACATGAATCCTGGGAGAAAGGTGCTGTTATAATGCCCATTTTACAGATTAGGAAAGAGAAGTAAACAGAGGTTAAATGATTTGACCAGAGTCACGTAGCTGAGGCCTGATCTGAACCCAGGTCTTTCTGACTCCAAGCCCAGCGCCCTATCTACTGAGTCACCTAGCCTCCTCTAGATGAGGAAATTGAAGCCTGGACATGCTTCAGATTACACAGTTAAGGAGTGGTAGAATGGAGAATAAAAATCTGGTCTCCTGCCTCTTAATAGTTATCAGTTATTATATTTTATTTTTAATCATATTTGTGCTATATATTTTTACATAAGCTTGTCTCTTCCATTAGAATGTAAGCTCATCAGTTACAGGGATTGTTTAATTCTTTGTACTTGTACCCCCAACACCTAGCACAGTGACTGGCATAAGCCCGGGCTTAATGAATACTTTTTTGAATGATTGGTTCCTGGTAAGTGTAGTCTTCCCTCCCACCCATGTGACATCTGTGACCTTCTTGCACTTATTATGCAATATTATATTTGAGAGTCATCTGTCTTATCTAACTACTCGGCTTTAAGTCCCAGATGGTGTGGTCCATATTTTGTCCAAACCTTCCCCAGCACCTAGCTTGGTACTTTCCATACAACAGGTGCTTATGAAGTATTAAATAAATGAATCATAACTATCAGGTTAGACTCATGACTTCCCAGTAACCCTACATTGGGAAACACTAGAGACAGTGGTAAAGATATTAGTCATCCTTCTAGGAAGCTCTAGTCCAACAAGGACTCTGTGGGCCCTGGCCCACTCCCAATTTGTCTGAGAAGGGAGAATTGTGTTGTTGTTCATCCTTCGTTCTGAAAGAGGACCAGTGACATCAGAAGGGTAATGTCTTGACTTGCAAGTGAATTGGATGTGCTGTGCAAAGTCACCAGACTCAGTCTCTCCTCCAGAGTCACTGGTGTCCAGGGAAAAGACATAGGTCAGGATGGCTGGAAATGGTTCCAGATGTAGTAGGAGAGTTTGGACTTTTTAAGCAAAAGTCTTTCCCAGGTCTCAGTTTGTCTGAGGCAACACCCATTCAGTGATTTAAGACTAGGTAAGAATGAGAAGAAAGATGGCCTAGTTTGCCTACTCAAAAAAAAAAATAAGTCTGGGAGGGGAAGATCCTCAGGGTTTCAGGCCAGAACAGAAACAATTGCTATTTACACTGTGAACAGAAGCAGTGGGATTAACCAAATGGTCTTGGGATAGCCATTCCTGCCAAACAGCACTATTGCTCAATAACGTTGGCTTTCCCCAAGACTATCTAATGTTGAGATCGGGACAAAAAGATCAGAACACAATCCCCAACCCTGTTTGTCCCACCTTCATTCCAAGGGGTCCGTTCTTAGACCTCAGAGCTGCAAGTTTGATGTCCATTTCTCCACTGGAGGCCTAGGATGGATGTCCGCACAGCAGCGGCACACATCTATTTAATCAACTCTTCTTTCCTGGTCAGAGGGCCTTGTTATAGCCTTGTTAAACAAATCCAACCCAATTGGAACCACATTGGCAGTGGGGCCTTCCCTGCTTAGAGAATGAACCCACAGCCCTAGTGAGAACAGAGGAAGCCTGGCCCCAACTCTCTTTCTAAATTGGGAGCAGTATTTGTGTGAGGGCACTGGGAAAAAAAGAATGGATGTGCAGGAATTTATAGAATCCTCTCTTATAATATAATGTACATTCCATGGGAAACCTTCTCCCACGACACAAATACCGCTCTCTTCACCCAGTGATCCATTTTCATGAAACTAAATGGCTCTGATAGGAACATTCCCTTCTCTCAGAACTACTGATTCTAGTAGGCTTCACCTTAGAAAACTCAACTGATTTCTCCCTTATTCTGTCTCTGCCCCTAGAACTAACAATGAGTGTGAGATTGCTGGGGCTAGTGCTAGTTTAATTACAGAGCTATTGTGGTGCTAGTCAGCTCTGTTGCTATTGCTCAGTCATATCTGACTCTTCATAACCACATTTGGGGGTTTTCTTGGCAAAGACACTGTCTGCCATTCTCTTCTCCATTTTATAGATGAGGAAACTGAGGCAAACATAGTAAAGTGACTTGCCCAGCATCACACAGCTAGTAACTCTCTGAGGCAAGATTTGAACTCCAGATTTGAACTCAGGAGGATCAGTCTTCCTGACTCCAGTCTGGAAACTCTATCCACTGCACCATCAATCATTTTTTTTGTCTGGGGCTCTCAGACTATCCCCTCCAGAGTATTCCCTAGAGCTCAGGTACTGAACCCACTTTACAGATGAGGAATCAGAAGCCCTGTGAAGAGAAGTATGTTTTCTTCCATCCTTCCCAGTTCTGGAGCCTCACCACCTACTGTCCTTGACCATTCCTCCAAATCTTAACTAATCCCTCACCAACACTGAACCCTTGGCCTCACATCCACACTTAAAAGGCCAATCTTTTTATGCTTCAATATTTTGCTATTCAAGGAAAAAGGGGGAAAATGTTCTGTTTTCTCCCATTTCCTTGGGAGCACTTTCTGCCCACTCCAACCTTCCCCCCCCCCAGCAGCTCCATTGGATGTAAAGGGAGGCATAGTGTAAGAGAAAGGAAAAACATACAGACTTCTTAAGTGATGCACAATTGCCCTGATCCATATTCTCCTAATAGAAAAAAATCCAAATAGCAAAACCCAAGTAGCTGTCAACCCACTAAACCAAGCAGATCCCTACAAGAGCAGGTCACCTTGATGGGCATCCTAATTGGTGGTACCCTTTGTGATATCACAAGGCGGTGGGGCTAAGCATGTTAGGACAGAGAGGGACTTCTAGAAAAGAGATCACAGGCCCTTGGCATTGGAAATTGCAAAGTTCCTTCTATAGACATCTCTTTACACAGGTATTTCCTGCTCTTTGTTTTTTCCTAAATAGAATCTCCTTTCATAGAAGGAGGAGAGTAAGACCAAGGGAGTTTCAGTGATTTTTCCCGAGATCACACAGGTAATGAATGAGTAGCAGTTTGGGGATGGGAGTCCAGGCCCTCTGACCACAGCCTAGTGCTTTGGTGTTCCTCTTCTCCCTTCAAGTGAAGGGTGGCCTATTCCAGGAATTAAGTCAATAGTCAACTAATAACTATTTATTTTTGTAATGACCTTTTTAAAAACCCTTCTCAAATCTCCTTTTTTTCTTTCCCAACTGCAGTCAAATTTCTTGCCTCATGTATCTTCTTAACCATTTCCTGAAGAAGACAGACTAGGGAGTAGAAAGCAAGTCTCCTGTCTCTTGATGCTAAGCTCCTTCCATTCCATCACATCTGTGGCCTTTTTCTGTGTAGGGACAGGGACTGACCCTGTGATTTAATTTATATAATGAATTCCTGGATTAGGGAACTCCTTTGACCCATGTAGGTTGGTACATTCTTGCCTTGAGAGTATTGAGCATTGAGAGGCTAAGTGACTTGACTACACCAGTATGGGGCAGAATACAAATCTTCCTGACTCCAAGGCCAACTCTCTATCCATTATACCATGACCCTACATTCATGCTTTTGTTGTTGTTCAGTTATACCCAACTTTTCGTGACCTGATTTGGGTTTTCTTGGCAAAGGCATTGGAGTGGTTTGCCATTTCCTTCTCCAGGTCATTTTACAGATGAGAAAACTGAGGCAAACGGGGTGAAGTGGCTTGCCCAGGGTCACACAGCTAGTAAGTGTCTGAGATTGGATTTGAACTCAGGAAGATGAGTTTTCCTGACTCTAAACCCAGCAAGCTATCCATTGCAGCGCCCCCTAGCTGCCTTTTTCATGCTTTACTATTTATGTAAGGTACATATTAAATGAATATTTTTCTCCCTGATGATTGTCAGCTTTTGGTAATGCATATATGTTAGAGCTGACTAAGTTCAAAAAAATATTTAGACATCTAATTAAGATAGTGCCTTGTACAACATATTTCCATTACAATTTTCTCAAAATTAATTTCTGTTTCATGGATTGCTTACATTTATTTCTAAACTGGATATGTTAATTATCTGTAATTAATTATAAATATCTGCAATAGGATCCCTAATGCACATGATATAATATTACAATATCATAAGTATCTGAGATTGTCTTATAAATGAATAAAAAACATTTATGAAGTGTTTATAACATGTGAAACACTATGTTAAGTGCTAGAGATACAAATGGTACAAACAGAAAAAACTAATATATCTCCAGCTCTCAAGGAGTTCAAATTCTAATGGGGGTGGGGGTAGGGAGGGAGTAGGGAAGACATATAGGAGCTTTCAACTGCAGGTCTTCCTAGTAGGGCAGCTAGGTAGTACAGGGGATAGAGTGCCCAGCCTGGGATCAGGAAGATACTTCCTGAGTTCAAATCCAGCATGAGACATTTACTAGCTGTGTGACCCTGGGCAAGGGCCTTAACCCTGTTTGCCTTAGTTTCCTTATCTATAAAATGAGCCAGAGAAGGAAATGGCGAACCATTCCACTATCTTCACCAAGAAAACCCCAAAACAAGATCATGAAAAGTTGGACACAAATGAACAACAAAATCTGAACTTGTTATTTGAACCCTCAATTTACAAATAAATATGCTTGGGACACAGAAAATGTAATTGTTTATACAAGGTCATATAGCTTGTAGGGGAGCCGGGATTGGAACCCAAGTCCCCTAGCTTCTAGCTGGAGTACTCAACCCAGCAGACCATGCTGCCTCTAGAGTCTACACCTCTGCTGAGACTATAATCATGAGAAACTGTTTCCCCTCCAGTTCCTAATCATCATGCCTTTGTGGCTTTATTAGCTGCAAATTTGTGGGGTTTTTGTGGCCTATGGAGGAATTTATTGTTCCATATAAAGGCTTTTTTTTTCCTGGCTTCCCCCAAGGAACCGCTAATGACTTTTAACAGGCAGAAAATTGAGCCACCCATTGAGTTTCCCTTCGCTTTGTGACCATGACGAGTTATTAATAGTTATACTCGGTATGACATTCCCTTTCTCATCATGCTGGCGCCAGGGGGAGCCAAGGTCACCCCTATAATGCCATTATCCCATCCTTCTCTACTGGTCAGAGGGTCTACAGTTTTCACTATTAACTCTCCATCCTCAAAGACATCCATCCCATCCAGCTGTTTTGAGAAGAGAGGAAGTGGGACTGAGAGGACTAGAAGAGGTAGCTAAGGACATTTCCCTCAGGTGCAGCCCTAAGGAAATGGATTTTTAAAAAAATAACCAGTTTATTTTCTGCCTTATTGGGTGGTATTCTTCTCAAGAGCACTGTCTCTTATCAGCATTTTTGTTTCCTCAAGCCACTCAGAGGCATAGTGGGAATAAGGTAGGGAATGGATCTTTGATTTCATTGGTATTGGAAACCTACTACCAATGCAATTTATAGACTTAAAATCTGTCTGGATCCCTGATCTATCAATCAATTACCTTGAGGGGTTAAGTGATTTTTTTTCAGGGTCATACAGCTAGTATGTGTCAAAGGTAGGATTTAAACTCAGCTTGCTATCCACCCACAACTTTATGTTGCTAGAGACTGGGCATGCAAAGGCAAAAAAATGGCCCAGGCCCTCCTGGAGCCTAGTGGATTGGGAGCTGGGACATCAGAGCTAGTTCCTCGTCTGACAATTGTTACCTCGGACAAGTCTCTGAAATTCTGTGACTCAGTTTTCTTCTTACCTGTAAAATGAGGAGGTTGGTTTAGATGCCTCTAGAGAACCTTCCAACGCTACCCTCTATAATCTGCTTCTCTCATTCCTTCCTCATCTGATCATCTTGGAAAGTAATTTCTTACTGACTTTGGATTTCACTCTTTGCAAAATTCATGAATTCGGCAGTCTCCTCTTGCCCCCACTGTATGTGGTGGAGGAGATTTTACAACACTTGGTTAATCTACCCCAGGGAGCTTTTTCATCACAAGAATACATCAGACAAGGATATAAAGCAAGTTTGCTCTGGCTTTGAGGCAGATTGTATTGATGTTGTGAAAGGAGCCCTGCAGCTACAGTCTCAATCAATCAAGAAGCACTTATTAGGCATTTACAATATACCAAGCACTGCACTGTGTGCTGCCCATACAAAAGGAGTCAGGAATCAGTCCCTTCCCTCAAGGAGCTTACAGTCTAATAGGGGAGACAAAAGTATATACAAAGTAAACTATATAGGAAATAATTATGAGAGGGAAGGCCCTGGAACTAAGAGGCTTCCTGTAGAAGGTGGGATTTTAGCTGGGCCTTAAAGGAAACCTGGGAGGTCAGCAGTCAGAATAGAGGAGTGAGAGCATTCCAGGCTTGAGGGAAGAGCCAGCCAGAATGCCCCAAGTCAAGCCTCCTTATCATTGCTTCCTTACCACAAAATCATTTAATACTTAATAATAATAGCTCACATTATATAATACTTTTATTTTTAAAGCCCTTTTCAACCATTATCTCACTTGGGGTCAAGCCCAGTCTTCTGACTACAAGGCCAAGGCACCTCCCACTTCACCACACTGCCTTGGGAGTTGATGGTGGAATGAATGCCCAATCTGGAATCAGAGGACCTGGGTTTGAATTCTGATTTGGTGGCTTACAATCTGTAAGTCACTTCGGGCAAACTGTTGGACCTGTCTCCTTCTCTGAAAAACAAAAGGATTAGACCAAAATGACCTACTATCTTCCTTTGGCCATCTCCTTTTCTTCTGCCGTTTGATGCCTCAGATCAGAGCTTCCTCATAAACAGGGGCTCATCCTTAACTTATGATGATGTGAATTTTTTTCCGTCACATATAGTGTCAACAATCCTCATATAACTGTCCTATAGTCCTCATCAGTTATTTGATTTATAATTTCTCAGTTATAACCATCCAAATTCTGAAAGCATTCATGCGTTGGTGAATGATAATGACAAACCACAACACACTGCCGTCATCTTTAAATTAGTCTGTGTTCTGTCCTCAAACCAGTCCTCTTAGTCCAATCTCTTCCCAAGCTTCTTCTCTGAGGGTCTGTGTTTCTTCTTAAGCTGATTTTGTCAGCGTTCTTATACAAATGTTTTTTTGTTTTGTCCCCTTCAGCAATCAAAATGTTCACATTACCCATGGGCAGTACCTTACAAATGGATTCTCTATGGTTACGTTATGGGATGATAGGGACAAGCATAGCGCAGAATGAGTAGGTGAGGATGGCTTGCTATAGTCAACAAACATTTTTTAGTAGTTACTATGTTCCTAACACTGTTTAAAAAATAACTAACCTTTATATAACATCTACTACGTTCTAGGCACTGTGCTAAGCACTTTCCAATTATTATCTTGTTTGATTGTCACAACAACCCTGGGAGATAGGCGCTATTATTATTCCCATTTAACAGATGAGGAAACTGAGGTAAACAGAGGTTAAGTGATTTGTCCAGGGTCACACAGCCAGTAAGGGTCTGAGGCTAGATTTGAACTCAAGTCTTCCTAACTCCAAACCCAGTCCTAGGACACAAAGAGAGGTTGCCTTCAAGGAAATTACAATCTAATAAAATCATAGATCCACTGAAATTGGGGGGGATAAGAAGAGGAGGGAAGGGATAAGGCTCCTACCCAAGGCTGAACATAGAATGTTAACAGACAACAGAGAAAACACAACTATTTGATTCACGCTTTGCTTCTTTCTCCTCTATCAACTTGAATGATCTTCAGTCTATAAAGGGCAGAACAAACATGAATAAGAGGGAATAGAAACCTATGAGGAAATAATAAGAAAATCTCTGCACTGAGTCTTCAGTGTCTGATTACATCCCAGTGTTAAGAGAAGTTCAGGGAACCACTCTTGGTTACCTGGGAGAAACCATAGAGAACGCTGGAGTTGACAGTTAGACTGGAGAAAAGCAAAGATTGTACTGATTTTCAAAAGCAGAACAAAAGTGGGTCATGGAAACTACAGACCAATAAACTGAATATTGAACCCTAGGATGAGTTAATCATGGTAACCATTAGGAACCAGCATAAATTCACTAGGAAAAAAAACCATGCCAAATTAATCTCATTTCTTTTTTAGATGGAGCAACTAAAAGAAACAGAGTGGGAAATGCTGTAAACGTGATGTAACTTGATTTCATCAGGGCATTTGATGACAGTTTCTAATGATAATCTTGTAAAAAAGATGAAGAATCCTAAGCTGAGTAACTTAAAACTGCCTGAGAATAGGTGTTGATTAATAAAAGATTGATGCTGACCTAGGGGGTAGGGAGGAAGCCAGCATTGTACTACAGGGCCCTGTCCTTACCTGCTCAGCAATTTTATTAATATCTTAAATAGAAATATTACTGGCAAGCTTGTGAGATGTTCAGAGTATGTGAAGCTAGGAGGAGCAGGTAGTACGTTAAATACCAGAATAAAGACCCAAAAGGATCTCAACAGGTAGGAACTATGGAACAAAAAAATCAGGATGGGATTTAATAAGAATCTTCCTCTTTTCTTTTAATGATCATCTTTCTCTTAGATTTCTGTTTATTTACTTATGTTTGTTCTATACTTTCTAAACTGGTTGACAAAGACAGGAAAATATAAAATCTTGCACTTAAGTTAAAATAATCAGTTGCACAAGGACAGATAGAGGAGACACCACTCAATTCAATTTTGTTAAAATTGTCTTTGGATGCCTACTCTGAATGTATAACAGTAGGTCATATTTTAAAAGTCTGAAGGTTTTAGTTGATTGCAAGCTCAGTATGAACCAGCAATGTGACAAGGCTGTGACTCCACATGAACAAGTCAATGGGGTTTTCTTGGCAAAGATAGTGAATTGGTTTGCCATTTCCATCTCCATCACGTCCCCATTTTATAGATGAAGAACTGAGGCAAATAGAGGTTAAATGACTCATCCAGAGTCATACAGCTAGTAAGTGTCTGAGGCTGGATTTGAACTCAGGTCTTCCAGATCCATTGCAAGACTCCATCCACTGTGCCACCTTGCTACCCCTGTGATATGGTCACTAACAAATAAAACAAAGCAAACTTATGCTACATTTATAGAGGAATAGTATTCAACTCAAGGAAGATAATAGTCCCATTGTATTCTGCACTGATCAGACCTCATCTAATTTCCAATTATGGTGGCCACATTTTAAAATTTGTATTTTCCCTTTTCTCCCTTTAAATAAATATTAGAGAATACATTCTTGTGTTCTGGCATGCAGGGAGTCAGGGAGTAGAAAGGAAAGAGGGTATGGGTGCTGGAACCAGGATCCTAGAGACAGTGCTAGCAACAGAAGAAAGGGGACAGGTACAGCAGATGGAGAGATCCAAGGGGTGAGGGACTAGAAGGTCAAGGGGCTTTGAGGCTTGGGTTGGGAGTCAGACAGTGCTGGTTCTCAAAGTGTGGTCCAGGCTTTCCAAGACCCTTTGAGGAGATCTGTGATTTAAAAACCATTTTCATAATAATAGTAAGATGTTTTAATTTCTAATATGGTAAGTGCTGATAGAGATCATTGACAGAAACAAAACCTTTTGGGGGAAGTTCTCAATAGAGAGGTCCAAAAGCCTTGAGAGCCACTAATCATGGAGAGTAAGGTGGCTAAGTGGCACAGTAAATAGAATGCTAGGCCCAGAGTCAGGAAGACTTATCTTTCTAGCCTCAGACACTTACAAACTGTGTGACCCTAGGCAAGTCACTTAGCCTTATTTGCCTCAGTTTTCTTATCTGTAAAATGAGCCAGAGAAATGACAAACCACTCCAGTCTCTTGGCCAAGAAAATCCCAAATGGGGTCAAGAAGAGTGGGACAGGACTGACATGACTGAACAAAAAACTTTCTATAGTGCTTACTATGTGCCAGGCAAGTCACAGAGTCAGACATGAATGAAAAAGGAAAAAAAAACCCCAAAAGCCTAATGAACAACAATAATGGATAGAATGTTGGATTTGGAGTAAGGAAGACAGGGGCTTAAATTTTGCCTCAGAAAATGGTTAGCTGTGTGACTCTAATCTGGTCGCTTCACTTCTTCGATTTATTTACCTCATCTATAAAATGAGGCTAATAAAATACCTACCCCACTGAAGTGGAGATCAAATAAGAGAATGTACCTGAAGCCTGCTGCACCCCTTGGGGCAACATATAAATGTCTTCCAGTTATTACAATAACTCACATTTACAAGTGCTTTGAGGTTTACAAAGTTCTTTCTTCACAACAGCCTTGTAAAGTAGAACTCAGGAAAAATTTAGAATCTAGCACAAGGTGAAATCTCTAGGAATGAAGGCAAAGATCCCCCCAAAACAGCTCTGAAAAGAAGGGAACCACTTAGAAAACAGAATGGATTTTCTAAGGCTCAAAGCTGGATCCTTTGACTGGTCGTCATATAGAGGAAGAAATAAGTTCATTAGGTGTATCCCCAGAAAGAAGAATTAAGATAAGTTATTGAAATTTAAGGGAAGGCAGACTTCCAGTTTATTTTATCTTTTACCAGATCTGTGATTCCTAGGGAATAACCCTGAGTGAACCCAGGAAGGAATTCCAGTACATGTAGGCATCAGCTCCACAGTGTAAAGTTTGAGAGAGGTGACCAGGTGCATTAAAGGGCTAAGTGACCTTCCTGGATTCACACAGAACTTGAACTCAGATCTAACTGACTCTGAGGCCAGCTCTCTATCCTCTGAATTGGGCTTCCTCTCTTTAACTCTTCATCAGGAGTATTTGTAATAGCTAGAACTGTCCAGCAGTTGAATAACAACCTTGCAAAGGGAGCAGCTGTCGGAGATGGAACGTTGGAGTAGAGCCTGAGTGGCCTGTTAGGGATGTTGTTGTAGAGAAAGTTTCTTTGGGTAGACAAAATGACCTCCAAAGAAAGAGCAGAGACTTTGAGGTGAGGAGACTTGGGTTCAGATTCTGTCTCTGGTACTTATTCCCTATTGTAGCCCTGGGCAAATCATATAACTTCTATGAACCTTGGTTTCTTCCTCTATAAAATGAGGGGATTGAACTGTTTGACCTCTGAGTTCTTTGCTGGCTTTTTATTTATGAGCCTGTAACCCCAGTAAACCATCTTGGCAGACAGGCTAAGCAGGGGAGGGTAACCAGCCCATCTCAAACCTGTGGGTGAGTTTGTTATGGCGGTTCAGTCATTTCAGTCATGTCCGACTCTTTGTGACCCAATTTGGGGTTTTCTTGGCAAAGATACTGGACTGGTTTGCCATTTCCTTCTCAGGGGGATGTCTACCACAAGCATGTGGACTTCCCCTGACAAAATGGTCGAATGAGAACAATTTGTTCCAATGGCCACGAAAGCAGCTAAAGCAGGCGCTGTGGTGCACTTACAGCCTAGTCAGACATGGAAGACGCCAGGGTCATCCACTGCAATCTAGGCCACTACCAGTTCTCTTGACTTTTGTCCTGCCGCTGGACTTTGATGGCTGGAAGAGATAGTGAAGCTGATCACTTTGAGCAACTCTACCTCACTTAATTCCAATTCATGCACAAGTCAAGATATCACCCTGTGATATCAATGATCTGCTTCAAAAATGAAGAATGAACAACACCATCTTTCACTCTGAGATTCTATGTTTCTAAATGAATATTTGACATAGAGTAGCAATTATCAGCCTTGTTATCAGATAGATGTAAATGAGCAGAACGAGAGAATGAAAGTAGAATTTCAGGTATCAGTTTCAAACTGATAAAAATATTAATTACTATCCTTATCAATGAATCATCCCTGTGTTGACGATTTAGGAATTTGATTAAAGCTGCCCATCATAGTTTTTCTAGGTTTGGCAAGGTAATAAGGTTTGAAGGAAAAAACCCCAGGCCTAAGACATATTCTTATCTGTCATTAACAGAGAAACTCTATTAATAAGTTAATAAATTGTTTTTCTTACATTTTTATTCTTAAAGCTAATTGTTTCTTACTTACTTTTAAACAAATAGTAATATCCTTATTTATCTGCAAATCTATTGGAGTATCTTAAGTTTTGCAAGAGGGAAGCTAAGTAGGACAGTGGATACAGCACCAAGCCTGAAGTCAGGGAAAGTCATCTTTGTGAGTTCAAATATGGCCTTGGACACTTACTAGCAGTGTGACCCTGGGCAAGTCATTTAATCCCATTTGCCTTAGTTTCCTCGCCTGTAAAATGAGCTGGAGAAGGAAATGGCAAACTATTCTCATATCTTTGCAAAGAAAACCCTAAATGGGTTTGTGAAGAGTCAGGCACAACTGAAAATGACTAAATAAGTTTTATAAGTCACACTAAGAAACGTGACTTGCCCTGTATTTTCTAGTACTGATACCGCAATCAAGGCGCAAAACAAGTAATCAGCCTTGAGAATAGTAACACAAACAGAAACCTAGGTAATGAATTTCCTAACTGTCATCACTTGCTACATCTGAAAACCTAATGTATGTGTGAACTTTTGGTTTTCTATGTAAGTGAGGAGAAGAGCTATGAATAATACTAAAATAAGACTTCTTGTTCAGTCATTTAAGTCATGTCCAACTTTTCAAGACCCCATTTGGGGTTTTCTTGGAAGAGACATTGGTGTGGTTTGCCTTTTCCTTCTCAAGCTTATTTTACAAATGAGGAAACTGAAGCAAACAAGGTTAAGGACCCATAATCACACAGCTGGTAAGTGTCTGAGGCCAGATCTGAAATTATGAAAATGAGTCTTCTTGACTCCAGGCCCCACAGTGCCACTTACTCGCCAATAAGTAAAACTAACAATCTTTAAACCTTATTTATTGGTTCTGAAATTCAGACAGAATGAGTTATATTCTTAGTTCCCATTATCCCACTATCTTCCCTTCACAGGCTCCTTCCTTCCTTCTTTATGAATTTAAACATTCATCCCCCTTCATATTTTATCATGAACTCTTCTCGCTTCCTAGACAGCTAAGACTCTAATTGAGAAGTGAAGAAAGGAAATTCTGCATGATGTAGTGAAATAATTCAGTAGATCTGAGTTCTAATCCTGCTTCTCTTACCAACTTGCTGTGCAAGCTGAAGGAGTTGAACAAGATGCCCATTCTGACTCTGAAATTCTGTGATTCTCTGAATATCTACAAATAAACCACAGGATTTTAAAATAATAAAATTCTATAGATAGTGGTTGGGGATAGAGAGCTGGTCTTGGAAACAGAAAGCCCTGCATTCCAGTTCCTTTTTTTTTTTCACCCATTGGTTGTATGACCCTCTGTAAGTCAATTAACTTCTCATTGTATCAGTCAACTTTCTAAGGCTATTAGGTATAGAATAGTTGGCAATCTGTATTACAAGTAGAGTTTCCTCACCAAGAGTTAATTCCTTAATTCCTATGGAATCATAGGTCCAGACCACAACCACAACCAATCTCTCTCTCTCTCTCTCTCTCTCTCTCTCTCTCTCTCTCTCTCTCTCTCTCTCTTCCCCTTCTCCCCCGCCCCTTTAGTAATCAGGATTAAGTGACTTGGCCAGAGTCAAACAGCTAGAAAATGTCCAAAGTCAGACTTGAACTCATCTCCTCTTGACTTCAGAGCCATTGCTCAGTCTATTGCACCACCTAGCTCCCCACCCCCATCCCCACCCCACAACCAGTTTCCACATAGTAGATGTGCATTTCTTTGCTTTAAGGGAGTGTCAGAATGTACTTTGAACATATCCTCAGCTCATTTTTGTAGCACTTTGGCTTGGGAATGATTTTAATTGTATGTGAGGCAAAATGGCCCCAGATACGATGTAAAGGGATAGCAACAAGTGGCCATAGCATGCAGGCTGTGGTTTGTGCAGGGGGTCAGTAGGTTGGTTTCTCTCTATGATGAGATTCTCCTGACTTGGACCCTTTCCTGTTTGCATTGAGCTCTTGGGAACTGAGCAGAACAATTAACTCCACCATCTTTGGGCTGATTCTGGGCTATTAAAGATAATAGACTATAAAATGGTGAATCGGTTTTCCAGTTGGCCTTTAAGACATTGTAAAACATTCTGGAAGGGAAGCAAGCAGCCGCAGCATTTGCCAGAAAGGGACATTCTCCTGGCTGCTTCCCATCCTGTGCTCCAGTTTTCCCCAAGAAAGGCAGCTCTGTTGAACCAAAGTTACCAGCCAGAGGAGTCAAGGTGTCTCTGGTGGTGTTCCAAGCAGGTTCCACACAGCATTCTCCCTGGCAAGTAACTGTTTGCTCTCATCTATGACTCTGTGCTTGGGAGGAGCTATTCTGGCTGAGGAAAGAGATAAGGGAAAACCCTTAAGCAAAGATGGGGTTATGTTATTAGGAAATGCTGCCTGGAAAACCCAGCTTAATCTGAAGTTATAAGTAAAGAGAGTTTTCAAGATTACCTAGGGCATTGAACCAGTGTAGATATTTTCAGGAACTAATTCAGGCAATCTCATTTGTTTGTAGGCTGCAATTCAATAAATCAATCAACAGACATTTATTAAGCCAGGCTTACTGTGTGCAAGGGGTACAAATACAAAGCATAAAAAAGTCCCTATTCTCAAGGAGTTTAAAGTCTAAGAGAGGAGACAACAAATACCTATAAAATGTATACAGAATAAAAATAAAGGAAACAAACCCAAGATAATAAAAGAGAAGGTAACCTGGGAGGGAAGGTGCTGACAGGTTAGGGATCAGAGGCTTTTTAGGTAGCTCATGTTGCTCGAGATGCTTCATGAAGGAGAGGAAAGATACTATGAGGTCCAGGGAAGGAGGAAATGTGTTCTAGGTATACGGGACAGCCAGTATAATTCTTTGAAGATAATCTTCATAGTCTTAGTTTCTTAATTATATGTACAAATTTCCTCCCACTATGTGTTCTTTGCCCATTCCAACTCTCAGCTAAGTTGTTTCTTCAGTCGTCTTCCCCCTTAATCTATAAGATTACTTCTGGAAAAGTACCTGTTCAGGAAGGGCAGCTGGGGTAGCACAGTGGATAGAGCACCAGCCCTAGAGTCAGGAAGGCTCATCTTCCTGAGTTCTAATCTGGACTCAGACCAAAGAAGTGATTGATGGTGCAGTGGATAGAGTATCCAGCCTGGAGTCAGAAAGACTCGTTGCCCTGAGTTCAAATGTGATCTTAGACACTTACTAGCTCTGTGGCCCTGGGCAAGTCACTTAGCCTTGTTTGTCTCAGTTTCCTCAACTGTAAAATGAATTGGAGAAGGAAATGGCAGATCACTCCAGTCTCTTTGTCAAGAAAACCCCAAATGGGTCACAAAGAGTTGGACATGACTGAAAATGACTAACAACAAGAAAGGAGAGGGAATTATCTAGTTTGGTTATTGCAGCAAGGATCAAATGAAATGATGAGGAAAAAGGAACATCAGCCTTGCCCCAGGGAGTCAGTCCTGTGGCCCCTCAACACTGGGTTCTGTCATCACAGTGGTGCCAGAGATCACGCTGCAGGAGGACATGGTCGTCTCTTTGAGGTCAGTCCCAACGATTTAGAGACAACCTTTCCAAAACATCTTAAATTCCCATTCGGCATTATGAATCTGTCCTCTGTGAATTTAATAAGCCTTCTTCGAATGTATTTAGATTTCCAGGCTACTAGGGGGCAATTATTTTTCTTTGTAATTTTCTTTCTTGAACCAGCTCTTCTTCCGTTCATTCATTGTTTTTTTAGGGTGAGTTTTAATTTTCTTGTGAGAATCCCCAGCAATTTTGTTTCTTTTTGTCCCATCTATCATTATTCTTAGGGGGAAATCATGAATAGTCATCTTTGCCAAAGAATTTCTGGAAGTTGCTATTAAGTGGGATTTACCTGGAGACTTAGGAATCAGAGAATCACAGAATTTCATGGAAGGGACCATAATAATTATTGAAATTTACATAGCTCTTTAGAAAGCACTTTCTTCACAATAAACTTGAGAACCTGTTGCAGAGAACAAGAATTGTTATTCCTATTCTGAAGGGGGCTGGAAACTCTAGGCTCAGAGAATGGAATTAACTTGCTCTTGACCACACAATGAGCAGAGCGGAACTTGAACCCATGTCACCTGACCACCAGTAAAGTTCTCCTTCCCCATGCCTCTGTCTCCAGGTTCAACTCCTCTCAACTCAAAGCATACCAATGTCTAAGAAGAGGGATTTCCTGTTCCTTCTCCTCTCCCCCACCCCTGTAACTCAATAACCCAGTCTAGTCTCCAACCACCTGTGGTTGTGTGAAAAGTCCTTTTCTGTTGTCTATCATTAATCCCTCTACTGCAATGAGAGCTCTTTTCCTGAGACTGAGGGTCAGAATGAGGGTATGGAAAAGACAGTGAATTTATTTCCCAGTCAGAGAATCTGTTCTTCTTATAGCTGGTGTGACCTTGGAGCAGTCATCTAGCTTCTCTAGGTCTTAATTTCTTCATGGGTAAAATGAGTTAGTTAAATGGGATCACCTCTAAGGTCCCTGCTAGCTCTGACATTCCATGAATCCACCATCTTCTGCTGTATGATGTCCCTTCCCCCTTCTAATATTCTGCTTGGGGAACATAATGGAACAAGGAGCTGGTCTCAATGGAGAACAGAGGGAGTGGAAGGGATTACGCAGTGCATATACCTGAATGGCAGGGGAGGGACTCCGGAGGGTAATAGATTAATTAGTGAGGGGGAAGTTAGGGGACAATGATGCAGCCATTGGCTGGCAGTCAGACTTTGTCTGGATTCTCTCAGCCCTGATGCAGGGTTGCCACGAATTACCTGCAAGGCTATTAAATGTAATGACCCAGCAATCTGGAGGAGTCTCTCATTATCACCGTGTTAACATGGTATTTATACCCACAGAACCTGCTAAGGTGCCCTGTAATTAAAGAGCCTCCACGTGGTCCCAAGCCTCTAGCCTTTTTCCAGTTGTCAGGGTGGGTGTGGCTTTAGGAGGCTGACCTGAGAAGGTGAAGGATGGTGTCATCCTGAGGGCTCTAGACAGCCACTGGCACTGACCCTCCTCCACCTCTCACCATTCATTACTCACTCCTGAGAGCCAGCTCTGAGCACCTGGACTTCACTGGGCACCTCTGACTCATTTGTCTCCTGTAGGAAGAGCTGAGTGAGGGGCGGGGAATTTGGGGCTGGATGCTGGGTAGGAAAAAGGAGGGAGGAAAAGAGGTTGAGCAGTCTAATTACTGAGGAGGCACCAAGGTAGGGACTTGAGCACAAAGGGTCATAGATTAAGGACACTGGGAAATTAAGGGAAATTAAGGGAACTTCACGCATATGAAGGCACACATAAATCTTAGAAACCTGCAACATGGTCTCTTTCTATAATAGGACCACAGTACAGGCCTAGAAAGCCAAGAGAAACTTCTAGTAGGAGCAATGGTCTTTCTGGATATGGTCAACCAGGCCACAGGGCATTAAAATGAAAGACTGTGGCCAACCCCTTCCCCATTTTTCCATATCCAGGAATAGGTCAATGTCTGCTTGAGTTCAGCCTCTGATTTAGGGGCCGTTTGGGGTGAAGTTAGTTCCTCTCAGTGAATGTCCCCTCCCTCCAAATGGTCTCTTTTTACAGGAAAAAAATGCATGCCTAGTGATTTGGGGAGCAGGATGGAGTGTGAATATTTAAAATTTGTTTCCAGACATTGGCAGCTGGATCCCCAAGGTTGGAAAACCCATCTCTCTGGTTGAACCCAGAGCCAAGTTTCCATTTCTCCAGGACCCCGACATGCCCCGTTAAGCCTCCCATCTAATAACTGCTCTACTTTTGCCTTCCAGAGACTTGAATTATAATGAGTTGCTGGAGTTCCCTGTGGCCATCCGGACCCTTGGCAGACTCCAGGAATTGTAAGCGCCTCTGTAGGTTTCTATGGGTCTTCTCTTCTTAGGAAAGAGGTCAGTTGTCCCCGAGGACTTGGGACAGAGGCAGAGGGAGCCCCTGCTTAGGGGTCTTCTTCATCCCCCCCTCACATTCCTTTAAAGTTGTCTCTGCTCCCTTGAAGCTTAAGAATAAGTACTCACAGACCTCATTAGCCTGACTTGAAGCATTTCTACTGTGTTTGTCATCAAGAGAAATGACTTTTCCCCCTTCCCTGGCCTTGGACTGCCTTTCCCCCCAGATGCATGGCATAGTCTTTGCCTCAGGGTCGTCACCACAGCTGGACCTCATGCTGCCAGGAGGAGGAAAGAGTCAAAGATTAATATGGATGATGATGAGAAGATTCTATTAGCAGAAATAGGGAAATCAAGAGGAAGAACTGATTTAGGAGAGGCAGCAAATGAAACAATCAACCAATCCATAAGCTTTTATTTCATTTAGAGACATTTTCATTTGAGCTGATGTCAGGGCATCCAGGTAGCAATGTACCACAGAAGATAAGGGTGTAACACAAGGTAGACATGAAGATTTGAGGGTTGTTGCCTTAAAAATGAGAGTATAGGCCATAAGAGCTGATTTTCTCTGGGAATGAGTGTAGACAGAAGTAAATTCAGGACCGTATCTGGAACACATGTATTTAGGGGGCAGAAAGAAGTCTCTGAAGGAGAAGGAAAAGGAATGGTTATAAACATAAAGGAAAATTGGAGAGTCAAATCACCGAAGCAAATGGAGAAGTCAATTTGTTTTGTTTTTAATGAGAGGAAATATCCAAGTATATTTGTAGGCAGAGAGAAAGGAGCTGTTAGAGAGGGAGACACTGAAGATGCAACATAGAGGGCATGACCAATGGAGGAAGGCCCTCTAGGAATGGAGATGGGACATGGTATCAAAGGCATTGGTGAAAAGATTAATTCTGGAAAATCAGAGGGACATTTTTTCCATTGATACATGGGCAAAAGGAGAAGAAAGGTGAAGGGACAAAAAGATTTTTAGTTGGCAAGGAATAAACCTGAGAGAGTTCATTTTGGATGGCCCCAAGAGCAGGAAATTCATGACCTTGGTACCACTGACCTCATTTCTTCCACAGATCTATCTATAATCATATATGCAAATGTTAAGTTAATCTGGTTTACTCTTCTTCATGAATGCACAGCTACCTCAGACAGCCTTTTCAGTCATCATTAGAGAATATCCCTCCCCAGCTCCCCTGGACCGTAATGGTCCTGATGCTGTGTTTCCATTTTTAAAAAATCTATGTATCCTTCCTGAGAAATAGTCCTGCCAACCTAGATCTCCTATGGAGTGAGAACCCCATGTATGAAACCTGAACTCAGCATTCAGCCTCCAGTTCTGGAGAAGTCCCCATTGCCTATAAGTTCTTCAAAGATAGCCTAAGCTTTGAGACACTTGACACACTTTGAGACACTTGAGACACTTCTTTTCTCATACTTCCCAGGGAAAGAGAGAGGTACTTGGTTTACCACAAAGAATAGCATTAGGCAAGATTTGGACTTCAGGCCTTTAGGCTCAGAAACAGATCATAGGATCTTAGGCTCATAGGTTTAAGGGTGGAAGGGACCTTAAAAGGTCACCAAAGGTAGTGCTCTGCTCCAGGAATGCAAAGCTAAGTGGACTGTCCATTTCTCTTATTGTACTAATTCTCTCTTATTTCTTCACTGTCTTTGGTTTGTTCTCTCCTAGGGGTTTCCATAACAATAACATCAAGGCCATTCCTGAGAAGGCATTTGTGGGGAACCCATTACTGCAGACTATGTAAGGGCCAGCACTCTCCTGGGTAGTAAGGGATTTCTTTTTTCCTGGAAGTGGAAGTGGGGTGGGAGTTTTGGGGAGTTTGATCTCAAAGAGAAACAAAGAGAAGGGTTGTGTCTTCACAGTCTTTCTGAACTCATTTCCCATTGACTTGACAGGGGAAAAAATTGGGAGAATCAAGTTAGTAATGGTTTTGTAAAAGGGCTTGGGGAGAATTTGTGTAGCTGAATAGCTGAACTGGGAATTTCTCGTTCCAGCCACTTTTATGACAACCCAATCCAGTTTGTGGGACGGTCAGCTTTTCAGTACCTGCCAAAGCTTCATACACTGTAAGTTGATCCAAGTAGACTGGGATAGCTAGGACTTCTTATCCCCACCCTCCCCCAATTCATTTTCCAACTTCAGCTTTCCTTAAGATTTCTTTATTCTTCTTGACAAAGGTTCCATTGATTAAAGTCCTTAAGTGACATGAAAATTTCCTTGCAGAATTAGCAAGATCCCATTACATGATAAGTCTTGAATTCCCAAGGGTCATTCTACCTTTTGGACCTTCTTTGTTAGGTTTCCCCAGATCTGAAAATGGGTGAAATGATCTCCTGTCTTCAAGAATAGGGAATACTTCTGTTCAGAGAATTTTTTTTACCTGTTTTATATGATGTGTCCATGTATAAAAGTATAAAGAAAGGGACTGGCCAATGTGGAGCAGCTAGGTTGTGCAATGGATAGAGCACTGGATCTGGAGTCAGGAAGACTTGAGTTCAAATCCAGCCTCAGACACTTACTACCTTACTATGTTGACCCAGGCGAGGCATAACCTCTGTTTGCCTTAGTTTCCTCACCTATAAAATGGGGATGATAAAGCACCTACTTCCCAGGTTGTTGTAAGGAATAAATGAGATAATAATTGTAAAGTACTTAGAACAGTATTTATACGTAGTCAGATAGTTATCTTCCTCCTCTTCATTATTACTGTTAATTATTAATAAGAGCCTTGTTCTTAAAGTACACTCAGGATTTGATACTCCTGGTAGGTTGTAACAGGGGCGTGCTGGCACTAGTTCTCACCAGTCAACAGATATGCTGTCAAATTTTCATCATGGGCATTTACACCTTAGAAATCAATAACTACTACAAATCAGAGCTTGATTTATTGTTTTCCTGGTTGTCCAGAATTAAGAGACGGATAAAATATTAATAATGTTGATTTAACATTAGACTGCATATATGTATATATATGCTATATATGTATATGTAGGGGTTTTTCCTGAGACACTGTTGTTACAGCTTTACTGGCATGTCCCTGGTTATACGGAGGATACACGGATATAGTCCTTGCTTGGTTCCATGTGTTGAATCAGGCAAGAAATAGCTTCCTCAGGGCCAAAGCCTATGATTATTTGGAGTCCTTGGAAGAAAGTTGGTCCTCTTCTCCTGACTTAGTTAGAAGGCATCCTGGAGAAGGCTGATCTTGGTTTTATCCACACCCTTTCCCTAAGACTCAGCTTGGCTCCCACTTTCTTTGTAAGTCTTTACCAGGCCTTGTCTATCATGTTAGAGTCATGACCAACAAACATCTAGTGAGAATCTGATCTATATACAATAATACTGAGGGAGGTGCAAAAAAGGGTAAGACCTCACCTCTATTCTTTAAAGAGCTTATGGTTTGGGTAGGGAGACAGAGGCACCCACTGCTGATGGAAAGAGACCCATCATTCCAGGCAGTGCAGCATCATCCCAGCTGCTCAGAGGCTCAGGAATCAGGTGCTCTGTTCTACATGCCCGGAGAGCCGTATTCCTGAGAGATATCAGGTGAGGGAAAAGATCAGTGCCTCTAAAACAGGTCGAGATGTTGAATGTAATTTTATAGCAGAGGCAGCTTAATAAATTGAGCTAGATAAGTGAGCAGGACTGGGTTCAAATCTCTTTTGCTTGCTCTGTCACCCTGGGTAAGTCACTTCACCTCTCTCTGCCTCAGTTTCCCTATCAGTAAAATGGGAGTGATAGCAACTACCTCACAGGCCTATTGTGATGGTCAAAGGAGATAACAGATAGAAAGTGCTGTCCAAATCTTTATTTGACACATAAGTGTTTATTATTATTGTTGTTGTTGTTTTATTATGATGTCAGAAAGGGGGTGTGCCTTGCAAATAATTACAGGAAATTTATTACCCTGATGAAATCTTACACTGAATCTTCTTGATTCCAAGTGATACTAGAATCATAAAACAAATAGAATTCTAGCATTATTTTATAAATTACTTGTCATAAATTATTACTCACATTTTAATTAATCAGCAGACATCTAATAAAGTCTTCTGTGTGCCAGGTACTATGCTGAGGCTTTGAATACAAAAGTGAGGCATTGTCAATCTCATAGCTCTTTATCTTTTTCTTATAGGATTTTACCATATTTCAGTTTTTTATTATACTTCTCTGTGGGCATGTCTTATTTTCCCATATGACACTGTAAGCTCCTTGAAGGCCTAGATGATACCTATTTTTCTTTGTATTTTCCTTATCAGAGAACCCACTTTGACCCCCTATCTGACAGCTCACCAAAACTATCTCCTTAGAGATTTCTGCTCTTCATTCCTAGGTCACTGAATGGTGCAACTGATATCAGAGAGTTCCCTGATCTGAAAGGCACCACCAACTTGGAGATCCTGTGAGTAGCAGTGTTCTCCCTGTCCCGCTTTGAGGACCTTTCTTGTGTTCTCCATGCCTGTGTTGCCCTCATCACCACTCTAGTCTGCTCAAAAGAGATCTTGTTCTCTTGAGGCATCAGGGTACAGAGGAAAGCACATCACACTGGGAATTCAAAGATGGGTTCCAATCCCAGCTTTGCAACTTATGTGTGTATTCTGGGGTGAATGGCTTTTCCGCTTCGGCCCTGTTACCCATATAACATGAAGGATTTGGACTGAAGAGTCTCTCAAATCTCTCGTAGCTCTAAATCTAGGACTCTGTGATGAAGTTACTCCTGCAAGTTGGCCTGTGCCTGGTCCCTCCATGGCCTAGACTCCCCTGACTGCTGGCCCTGATTCTGGTCATCCAGGTGTGCCTGGAGCCAGCAGAACTGGAGGAGGGGTCTCTTCTTGGTCGGGCTTGGCTCCATGGGTTAGCACTTATACCTTTTGCCATTCAGGGTTCTCTAGGAGCTTGCCACAGTTAGCCACACAAAGCAGGATGTGGGGCTAGGGCTTCCATCCTGTTTTTTTCACTTAACTAATCTGATGAATTTTTTCTAGATTGATCCTTCAACTTGCTTTGCACAAAAGCCTTGGGGAAGTTCTAGTGCCAGAGGAGGCAGATGGTTAGCCAGATTGCTTTCTTTATATTTCTGTAAGGCTTTTGTTTCTACCAGCAGTTAGCACAGGCCTGGCATAATAAATATCTATGGATCCATCAGTTGATTCTATTTTTCTTCCAACAGTCTTATAAAGTTAGGAATGACAAGCCTGATCCCTATAATACAGGTGAGAAAAGTAAGATCCAGAAAGGTTGGAGGACTTTTCCAAAGTCACCTAGCTTGTCAATGATAGGGCTAAAACTAAAACTGACCATTTCAAAGCTCTTTCTACAAGACTATCCTGCCTCTTCTCTCAATAAATCAATAACATCAATTTGATTTAAATGTAATTAATAAAAATTGTATTAAATTAACTAATTTAATAATTAAGCATCTATTATGTGCCAGGCACTGTGCTAAGCACTGGGAACATATAAAGAGACAAAAGACAATCCCTGACCTCAAGGAGCTTACATCTTAGTGGGGGAGACAACATGCCAATGAATATATACAAAGCAAACTATGTACAGGAAAAAATAGGACATAATTAACAGGAGAAAGAAGGCTTGGGGAAGGCTTCTTATGCTCTATTTTCTATTCAAAAGCTTCCTAAATGGAAAACTGGCATTAATTTGCCTAACCTCAGTTCTCTGCTAGAACATACAACATCCCCTGTGCCAACACTCATTCTCTACCCTAACCTTGCCTTTTACCCCACCTTGCCCTCTCCCTATGCATGTCCTTCTCCTCTCTCTATGCATGTAACATTTTCTTCTCCCTATGCATATAACCTCTTCTTCCTATGCATGTAACCTTCTCTTTTCCCTATGCATGTAACCTTCTCCTCTCCCTATGCATGTAACCTTCTCCTCTCCCTATGCATGTAACCTTCTCCTCTCCCTATGCATGTAACCTTCTCCTCTCCCTAT
>CM053593.1:84756554-84791157 GCA_028646575.1 Pseudocheirus occidentalis
TTCTCCTCTCCCTATGCATGTAACCTTCTCTTCTTCCTTTTCATGTAACTTTCTCCTCTTCCTTTGCATGTAACCTTCTCTTCTCCCTATGCATGTAACCTTCTCTTCTCCCTATGCATGTAACCTTCTCTTCTCCCTATGCATGTAACCTTCTCTTCGCCCTATGCATGTAACCTTCTCCTCTCCCTATGCATGTAACCTTCTCTTCTTCCTATGCGTGTAACCTTCTCCTCTCCCTATACATGTAACCTCTTCTCCCTATGCATGTAACCTTCTCTTCCTGCCTCTTAACAATGCCTATTTTGATTCCCAAATCTCCTTCCACCCCTTGTCAAACCAAGTCAGTGAGCATTTATTATTAGCCTACTATGTGCTAAGCCCTGAGAACACAAATACAAGCAACAAACAATTCCCCACGCCAGTCTTTACCCTCAAGGAACTTACTTTCTAATAGACAAAGACCGCACACAAAAGAGAGTTGAACAAAGGGAAGAGGGGAAATGTTGATGACATCTGGTGAGTGAGAAGCAGAGGCAGGAAAGGAATTAAAGCTGGTGGGCCAGGGTCCTTCCTCAAAATGGTGGTTCTAGGAGTGCACCCATGCAGGGAGGCAGCCGAGGGGGACGAGGGGGCGGGGAGATGCTCCAGGGTGAGAAGGCCCTCACTGGAGCTCAGACAGCCATGCTCTCAATGGTTTCCCCAGGGAGAAGCAAAGCTCTGCCAACGATGTGTATCTGTCTTCTGCTCTTGGAGGAAAGCAGGCCCTGAGGCAGGATAGGAATAGGGATAAATGTTCTCTGAGTTCCCCAGGTATTCAGGGACCATTCAACATGCCCAAAGCACTGCATGCTCCCTCCTCCATGTTCTCTGGTCCCTGGCTTCGTGCTCTCACTTCCCACCACAGTCTGCTCTAGTCCTGCATGGTTCCTGTCCCAAGTGACCTAACCATTCCATAGCAGTAGTGTGGGGCGGGGAGGTAGCATGAGAGAGACAAGACAAATATACACATGGAATCTACAGAAATATAAAAATGCAACAAAAGAGAGTGAGATGAGAAACAGGAAAAGACTATTCTGTCAGCTGAGGAATGGGTGGGAAGACTTTCTTGAAGAACTTGGTCGAGAGCAAAACTTTGGATCATTCTCACCCCTTACCCAAACAAATATGTCTGTACTTTCTTCTCCCCCCAACCAGACCCGCAGCTTTTGTCTCTTTCTTGCTGCCTGTTGCCTGGTTCTATTGTTGGCTCTGTCCTCCCACATCAGCATCAGACCCAGAGATCCAGAGAGGGGAAGCTGTGGGGTGAAATTGGAGGGAAAGGGGGGTCGTGGGCTCTAGGCTAGGTGCCAACACTATTTGTCTTCCTCCCCCAGGACCCTGACTAGGGCAGGCATCCGGCTGCTCCCCTTGGGGATGTGCCAACAGCTCCCCAGACTCCGAGTCCTGTGAGTAACTCTTGGGCCTGCCCCAGCCTTGACCTCATAGTCCCCTTTTCTCTATGGCCTTAGAAATGCCCATCTTACTCCTATCCCAACAGCCAGATGGTGCCCCTGACAGAGAGACAGGCCCTGCTGAGATCCTGCCAAAAAAAAAAAAAAAAGCCTTCTTTCTTAGCTGGGTTTATACAAGGAAAATAAATCTCCCGTGAGACCCCAGGGGCATTTGCGTAGCCCTGCTATCTGTGAAGCCAAAGGGAGTTTTGCTTCCTTCTTGTCTCTGGTTTTGACTCTGAGGGTATTCGGTTAGGTTCCCTATTACCAAAAATGTTTGAGCAGATGGCTCCAGAACCCTTAACTGGAAAGATGATTATGTGCACAAATCTGCATCAGTTGACATAAAACTAATCCTGCTCATTTTCTCCCACTCTGGGTAGACCCTGCCTCTGGTCACTACTTCCCCTAGTTCCCTTCCCTCCATTTCTCAGTGCCTCTCCATTCTATGCTCCCTCCATCGGTCTCTCCAGCTCCTATCCCCTCCCCTTATCTGGTGTTTCCCAGCCCCTAGTCAATGAAGCTGGGCCAGGTCTCACGGGAGAAACGCCATGCTGGATTCTCTCCTGGCCAGGCTGTAGGAGATCAAGGTTTAGCAGAGGTAAGAGGGGTGGAAGAGTCCTGTCATTTTCCACGAAATGAAGAAGGAAATTGATGTCTGAGTGTCAGGTGTGTAAGCAGCAGATCTGCCCCCTGGGACCTCCTGACTTCCCCATTGGGTAGGAAAGATAGCACCCCTCTGCTGCCCTTCCCCCAGATCAGCTTTCCCCATCCCTACAATATGCTCCCCATGCACATAGCCTGCTGCTTTACCGCCTGTCTTGGCTTTTTCCTTCCTCCCTGCAGTGAACTCTCTCATAATCAAATCGAGTTGCTGCCCAGTCTACGCAGGTGTCAGAAACTGGAAGAAATGTGAGTCAAAAGGAGGGAGGCTGGGGAAACCAAGCTGGCTTTCCAGAGTCTGGAGGAACAGGGCAGAAAGGTCCAAAATCGAGCAGAGGCTTTTTGCTAAGGGGAGATTTCCACCACTTATTTCCAGGCTTCTCAGAATTGTTCAAACCCTACAGAAGTGGGAGGTATCATCGCCGCTGTCACTCACTGCCTTCACTGGCATTTTGCTGCTCACAGGTCCAGAGCCCTGTAGGGCACTTGGGATTCAGAGTAAGGATCAGGCATGGTCCCTGTCCCCGGTGATCTGATGGCTCAGCAGCAGTGCAGGGTGAGGGGGACAAGACACATACACAAACAGCATCAACAGAAATATATAAATGCAAGAAAAGGGTGTGATGTGAAAGGGAAGAGCTGTTCTTTCAGCTGAAGAATGGGGGGAAGGTTTGGTTGGAAGCTAAACTTTGGATCATTCTCACCCCTGTAGGGGGAGGTAGGGAAATGGAGGAATGCTGTGGGGAGAAGGGGGTGATGCTAAGGAGATGCTGGCTCTGAAAGGCTGGATTACAAAAGGGCCAGGCCAAATCTAGGAAACAGCCTGGAATTTCACTGAGAAATGTCACTTTTAAGAGTCTTTGGGCTTTGTAAGCACAGAGTTGCCCTGTGGGCTAACAGAGCTTCAGGGCCTGACTCTAGTCCAGAAGAAGGAAGGTTAGTAGATTGTAACAAAGGAGAAAAGGGTAAGGCAGAAGAGTGTTGGGCTATCATGGCTGAAGAACAGGTATAGTCATGTTGGAGACCGCTCTCAAAATTGGCTTTCTAAAGAAGGGTGGGATGTAATTAGACATCCCATACGTTTATACCATAGTTCCTTTGAGGTCAAGCCATAGCCCCCCAGAGTATCCTGGCACACATTTTGGAGATAACTTTCCTAGAGCCCAAGGACTGTGAAGGGGCACCCAATTCATTTGTATCAACTGTTTTAGGAGCCTAGGAATCACACAAACCCTTGAAACTGGGAAAGATTGCTACTGATTCAGGGGGCATTTTAAGGATCAATTAATTCAGGGAACCCCCACTTCAATCAGATCATGGGTGGGGTAGACTAATTGATTCAGGTATCTGGGGAGGATGCCTCACTCAGGGAATGGGAGGGTCTAGTGACAAAGAAGGGCTGGGGCTAGGATCCAGACCCAGTGGGAGCTCTGAAAGCTGACTCCTCTGGGCCACACTGGTGGTTTTGTGGCTTTGTTTCTTGACCCACTTACCCAAGGCAACCGGATACCCATCTGCTCCACTTAATCCTGGTGACTTCCTCGGGCTGGGCCCTTTCTTCCTACGCCAGGAGAAACGGGAGAAACGGGGAGCTTCCTCCCTCCTCTGAGAGTGGGGAGCAGGGCCAGAGCCTCCCCACTGTCCCTTTCTTTTCTCACCCTGTTTTGTCTTGCTGCCTTAGCGGCCTCCAGCACAATCAGATGTGGGAAATCGGTGCCGACACCTTCAGCCAGCTGAGTGCCCTTCGTGCCCTGTGAGTACTAGAGAGTTCCCTATACCTCATTACAGCCTAGGATGTCCTGGGGAGCTCTTAGGAAGGGTAATATGATTCTGGTGAAAGGCATTGCACCCCACCCCCCAAGCATGCATATAGTATAAACATTCACGTATGCCCCTGTATACTGATACCATATAAACATGCAAAGTATATATGTGTATATACACATATATGTATACGTGTACATGTACTAATTTCTATACAAGCATATGTATACATATGGATATGTGTACATTCAATACCTATATGGGGACTTGTATAGCTAGATCAAATCTATACATATGCAATACATGCCTATACAGATCTGTGCATATGCAATACCTATCTATAAGCATGTAATATACATATACTTTCGCTTCTGGAGACTGAGACAATTAGAGACTGCCTAACACGTTCTCCCTCCCATATATCCCTCAACTACTGGCCTGTGCCAGCATTATAGAAGATTCCTCAAACCATTTCCCATGCTAGCACCCAAGGGCCTGTGGGACTTTGAGCCTAGCTGTTGCCTCTTCTGTGCCCCTGTTGGGGGACCAGATATGAAGCTGGGCTTGAGTGGTACCTTCCTACCTGAGTAGGCTGCAGTTAGTCTTAGGAAGAGTCATGAGAGTATTGTATGGGGAAACTAAGCGGCGTAGCAGCTTCAATTCCTTTCTTAACTTCACCTCTGCTATTCCCTTTGGATGCTGTAGGGACCTGAGCTGGAATGTCATTCGATTCATCCACCCTGAAGCTTTTGTAACCCTCCACTCCCTGGTCAAGTTGTGAGTACCCAGCCTTCCCTTTCTCTGATTACCTGAGGTAGGAGCTAAGACTTAAAGCCAGTCCACAAGGCCCAGGAAATGCTGGGGGGGGGGGGAGAGAAGGGAGTGCACGCCCCAAGGAGGGAGTACTTGGAAGTGTTTGATTATGCATCACAGAGTGGTGTGCTCTTTGCCTAATCTTTCATGTGAAGGACCCCTCTGACAGACAGTAGCGCAAGATAAAGAGTGGAAGTCTCTTCTGTGAACTGGCAACATCATCTGTCACTGTTTTCCCACATTTCCACGTACCAACCCCCATTGTGCACGTCTACCTTCTCTCACCCTTCTCTGCCTTTTCCTCACCAAAAAGTCCTCAATGCACTTAGGATTCCTCTTTCTGGGATTTCTTCACAGAAATGGAAACATTTTTGCCTTTGGAGGAGCTCAGCCAAGGCATCCCAAAGAGGGACACTCCCTAGAGGCCCACTGGTTGGGGTGGTAGCTTAGGGCATGTCATTTTGGGAGACAACTAGAGGCCACCATTCTGACAAACCACTTTATGTTCTTTTTTTTCTGGAAGATATATGTTTAATTAATTATGCAGTATGTCCCAGAACTCTCAGTGTAGTTTTAATTTTTTAATGATTTCCAAAGTGTAAATGCTAATAATAACTTACCTCCCAAATAATTCCAAATTATAATTATTTATATTTCTTTATCACTTATTTGATTTTGTGAATTTTGAATAGTATAGTTTTCGTTTTAACAAAACTGGATGCCCTTCATTTTGCATTGCAAACTGCTTCAAGTTCTAAAAAGAAAGATCAATCAATCCATCCACAAACATTAAGTGTACTATGTGCCCAGCACTGTGCTAGATGATGGAGAGAAAAAGACAGAAAATGAAATAATCCCTACTTGTAAGGAATTTACCTTATAAAAGAGTAAGAAAGGAGCTTAGAAGTCAGAATTGAATTCAGTTCCCTTATTTTATAGACAAGAAAACTAGAGCCCAGAGAGGTTAAATAACCCATTTAGGATCACACAGCTCTTTAGGGTCCCAGGTAGGATTTGAACCACGATCTTCCTATTGCCAAACCCAGCACTCTACCCACTTTGCCCATATTGCTTCTCTCTCTCTCTCTCTCTCTCTCTCTCTCTCTCTCTCTCTCTCACTTTCTCTCTCTCACTTACTCTCTCTCTCCCTCTCTCCCTCTGTATCCCTATCTCTTTCTCCATCTCTCTCTCCCTCTCTCTCTCTCTCTCTCTCTCTCTCTCTCCTCCTCCCTCCCTCCCTCCCCCCTCTTTCTGCTCTTTACTCCCTCTCTTTATCTCTTTTTGTCCCTCACTCTCTCATCTAGACCCAGACTTCATCTATGTAGGTAGCTCAGTGTGGAAACTCCCTCCATATTGCAGATCACCAAACTTACAGCATTCCCTAGCACACAGTAGGCATTGAATAAATATTTATTGAGTGACTGACCAGATTCATCCAGCCATGGTGGGCTCCACTGTACTACCTGGCCTCCACAGAGAATCCACTATACATGAAAGGGACCTTAGTGATCACCTACAAACAGGCGCTAGCAGACTGATGTGAAATGACTTCCTGAACCAAGGACAATAGCAATCTTTCAGAGTTTTAAGATGCTTTCTGCTTTTCAAAGTGCTTTCCCAGACATCATCTGACGTCACCTTTCCTTCCCACTGTGAGGTGGCCTCGTAGGTATTCCATCCTGTCTTGCTGCAGGTGAGGGGCTAAGGTTTAGAGATGTAACATGTCCAAGGACACACCCACCCACAAATCAGTGGCAGCGTCAGGACCAAAGCCCAGGCCACCGAGCTCTTGAATCTGGGGCTCTTCCCACAGTTCCAGCCGGCTTCTCAGACACAGTCTGTGGCTGTGGTGTTTGCTTTGGAGCTTTGGCCCCCTGGGTTTCTCCGGTAGAATAACATGGGTGTTCCTGGCTCTCAGCTCTGTTCGCCTCTAAAAGTGACTGCAGCGCACAAGGATTCCCAGACTGTTGACTCCAGATCAGGGCCTACATTGAGACCACAGACAGTAACCTCTTGTTCCGACAGAAGAACAAAAAGAGAGCCAGGAGAATGGGATGGAAAAGAAGACATTCCCCAGGAATGTTTCCGATTAGCCTGGGCTCCCCTGAGAAGGACAGGAAACCTCCAAGGGATGTCTGCCCCTTGAGGACAGAGAACTTGTATCATCTAAGGATATGAACCTTTTGCTAAACAACCACATGCCGCAGGCCCAAGGACTCAGGAGCTTTGAAAAGGATGTATTTCCCAAGCCCTTTGGCCCTCTCTATCTGATCCTTAGCTGCCCCTTATTCTCCATCCCTAGTTCCTCAATCTTGTTGAGCCTTGGTGGAGTCAGGGGGCATTTTAAATGGCTTCCAGTGAGGACAGCAGAAGGCTCAGAATAAATCCTCACTCCCATTTTCAGAGCCCTCTTCCCAGCATTTGAGGTGGGGAGGGGGTCACGCTAACCCTCCCTCAGCACAGCCCTACTCCCCAGGCTCATTTCCCAGCTGTCTCCTGTCTTGCATCTGAAGGAGCTCTCAGGTCATACTGCTTTTCTTTCCTTCACCCGCCATAGGGACCTGACAAACAACCAGCTGACCACATTGCCGTTGGCCGGGCTCAGCGGGCTGGTGCATCTCAAGCTCAAAGGCAACCCGTCCCTCTCTGAGGCCTTCTCCAAGGACAGCTTCCCCAAGCTGAGGTGAGACCCTACTGCTCTCCCAGTCAGGCAGGGATCTCCACTGAGGACAGCCAGAATGCTCACTAAGAGTCAGAGAACATCAGAGCTGAAAGGAGTCCTGGATGTCATCCATCTAGCTCATTTTACTGGCAAGGAAACTGAGGCCTCTATGAGGGAAATGACTTGGTCAAAGTCACACAGCTTATTAGAAATAGATAGAATCTGCTCTAGAGGAGTATCTTCCTGTCCAGATTTCTTTTATTATCTTATTCTTTCCTGGTTTTGGAAGTTTCCTGGGGATAGGGAACAGCAGGGGCCTAAAAACATGCCTTTTGTTATTAATATTAATAACATTTAGTTTTCCATGATTGCACATGTATAAACAGTATTGGATTGCTTACTGTCTCAGGGAGGGGATAAAATTAGAACTCAAAAAATTTTTTAAATGTTAAATAATTGTTTTAACTTGTAACTGGGGAAAGAATAAAATATTATTTAAAATATTTAATAACATTTACATATTGTTTCCACCCTATGAGGTATGTAGTATAAATACTGTTAGCATGATTTCTTAAGTGGAGAAGCTGGAACTTAGAAGGGTCATGTGACTAAGTTAAGTGATTAGGTTAGATTGGTCATATCTTGGATCTTGGCTGAGCCTGCAAGGGGTGGGACAGAGGGATGCTGCAGGAAAAGGATCATTGTACTTGGCCATTTCACCTTAAGACCTGCCACACAAATATGCTTCTTCTTCCCTCCTCTCCTTCCTGTCTCCTTACCATTCTGGCCTGCCCAGGAATGATGGCACTCTTCTGTGTTGGGGAGGTCCAGAGCTGCCCTAATAGGAAATCCCAGGGGGCCTTCCCTGCTGTCCCATCAACTTGGTGCTCTCATGCTTTCCATCCTCACCCTGGCCATGGCTAAGTTCCTGGAATCAGGGTGAGAGCCTAAGGAATGGATGAGTGGAAAACATGCTGAAAGCTATTCTCTCCATGCTAATGACATCCAGGCCTCTTCCATTCAGGGTATGGAAGTCTATGTGGCCCAGGTCTTGTTTGCTACAAATTAATGAGGTGCCTGCAGGGTGTTAATTAAACAGTGAAGCCCAACAGTGCTGCCTGCAGAGGTCGAGTACAGCTCTGAGGTACCTAGGAGGACAGGGATGGAGAGGTAAGGTCCCTCCAAGGAGAAGGTGCAGGGGAGCTGAGAGAATTCTATCCCCCTCCATCTCTACCCTACCCAAATGCTATGATGGAGCTTTAAACTGGGGGATAAGGTTGTGAGAGCTCCTGAGGTCTCTTCCTAAGGGTACCATTGTGACCCCTGGTAAATTCCCCTCTGGGCCTGTTTCTATAGGTAAATTCCTAGTGCCTAGCCTCACCTCTGAGGAACAGAAAGACCCTGGAGCTTTCCAGATCCACAGGATTGTCAATTTAGAATTGGAAGGGGTCTTTGAGGTCACATAGTCCAACCCTTTATTGTATAGATGAGGAACCTGAGGCCCATAGAGGGGAAGTAATTCTGCCAAAGGCATACTGACAGTGAGTGGCACAGCTGGGCTTTGTGCTCATCTCCTTTGATGCCAAATCCAGACTTCTTTCCACTACATTGGAAACCAATAAATATTAGCCTAGGAGCTCAGCTTCTAATCGACCCTCATGGTGTTCAACAACTAATTTTTTTAAAGGGGCCTCATGCATTTGTTTGTTTGTTTGTTTGTTTTGGAGGGGGGAAGACAAAGCAATTGGAGTTAAGTAACTTGCCCAAGATCATACAGCTAGTGAGTGTCAAGTGTGTGAGGCCACATTTGAACTCAGGTCCTCCTAACTCCAGGGCCCATAGTTTATTCACTGAGCCCCCTAGCTGCTCCTAACAACTAATTATTAATTGTTAAACACACAAGGCACTCTGAAGAGTGTCAAACTGGAGTTAGAAAGAGCCATGGGTATTGGGTGGTGGGTCCCTAGGCTAGAAGTCACTGGGTCCACACTTAGCCTAGTGTTTCCAAGGTGCCCACTGTTTCCTCCTCAGGGTCTTGGAGGTGCCCTACGCCTACCAGTGCTGTGCTTATCAAACCTGTGCTGGCTACTTCAAGGCTCCTGGCCAGTGGGATGCTGAGGACGGTCACACAGATGAGGAAGACGCCGGGAAGAGACCACCCAGTCTCCTTGGCAGTCACACAGAGAGCCACTGTGAGTGAACTGGGGAGCTCGAGATGGGACTTATGGGGAAATGGTCACAGGGGAATGAGTCAGGGGACACACTGAAGGGAAGGAGGGAGGCTCTAGAATCTGTCGAGGAATCACTGGACTTTGCCCAGTTGGGGGAAGAATATCAGTGCCCCTCCCCTTCCTCTCCCCACAGAAGGAGAGCTATGCTACGATCTCAGCTAGTTAATATTCAGAGTGGCTTAGCTACTGCGAGGACTGAGTGCCAGGGTACCTTCCATTGAAAGGGGTTTTGTTAGAAATCCATTTACTTCAGGGATTCTTAACCTAGAGTCTTTAATATTTTGATAACTGTATTTCAATATGGTTGATTTCTTTTGTAATTCTCTATAGTTTATTTTATTCATTTAAAACATTCTGAAAAGAGGTTCATAGGCTTCCTAGAGTGCCCCAGGAGTCCATTAAATGGTTAAGAAACCCTACTCTGGCTCATTTCCCTCATCTTACAGATGTGGAAACAGGCCCAGACAGGGCAAGGGAAGGTCACACAGGTAGTTAATAGCAGAGCCAATATGTATACGCAGACCACCTGATTCCAGACCTTGAGATTTTCCTGCCATATCATGCAAGATTCCTCTCCTATTCCCACCACTGTTGGTGTGCATACTTAAGGAAAACAGACTCATCATGGTCTCAGCCAGAGCCAAGTGAATTAAATTACATCTACTTCCCCCCCCCCAAAAAGGAAAAAACAATACGCCCCTATCTCATACAATATATTGCAGAGCTAAATAAGGAAAAAAAAAGCCAATTGTTTGCTATTTGGGATGATTCCTATCCCTCCCTTGATTCCTTATCAAGCATCGTCTGGAGTTGACTTTACTGCATAGGGACTATTCTTATCGGAGATAAAGGCAATAATGCCACGGATGGTGATCACAGTGAGAGCCTTTTAGGACCAGTTAGAACTCTGCCTTTGGAATAGTTGGGATGAAAGGAAAAGTTGGGTGGGACCAGGGAGCTCAGGAGAAGAGAATGATTCAGAACCTTTGCATTGATTGGTCTCTGAGATCAAAGTCAGGCCTTTTCAGCTAGGGGTTCAATGACTTGAGAACGTGTTCTCCCTTGGGAGGGTAAGTGATGCTGCCGGGCAGGGAGCTTCAGGAGGGAGGGGGAATGACCCTTTCTCTCTTGAATTTTGTTTTGTTTTCTTTTGGTTTGGTTTTGGACCCCTCTCTCCTCTCTTTGTGATAGAAAAAAAACCCCAACAACAGAGAAATCAAACTCGGCACAGAACAAATGTGGAGATAAAATGATTTAAGAGAAACAAATGCCTTTTCATTGAAGAGGATGTACTGGTGCATAACTTATGATTACGAAGATTGTTGAGAGAGGTGGGGAGAGAGGAAGGGAGAGGGAGAGAAAGAGAGAGGAGTAATGAGAGAGACAGAGACAGAGGGAGAGACACAGAGAGAGACACACACACACAGAGACAGAGACAGAGAGACAGAGAGAGAGAGAGACAGAAACAGAGAGGGGGGAGGGAGAGGGAGAAAGGGAGAAATATACAGAGAGACAGAGACAGAGAGACAGAGACAGAGACAGAGAGACAGAGAAAAGGCGAGAGGGAGAGGGAGAAATAGGAAGGGTGTGGAAAGCACTTTAAAATGTCCTTTACTGTTAGTTCAGAGTTCCTGCCTGGGCACTGTTGGAGGAAGGGGGGCAGGACCCTTGTCAGGCAGGAGTCCAGCCTCTCTGGCTCTAGTCCCAGCAGACAGCTATCCACGGGAGGATTTTCCGGATGTCTGGTATACACTCCCTCGGGGGGCTGGAAAGAGGAGTGGAAACTTTCCTTCCTTGAGGGAAACTTTCCACCAGTTCTAAGTTCTGTAGTAGAACAAGGGGTTCAGGCTCCTGGGCTCTTTACTGCCTGTAATGGGAGCTGGGGCAGAGGCCTGGAGCTTCCTGGGAGAGCTAATGAGCCTCTGGAAGAAGAGCCAGGAGCTATCACTACAGCCAGGTTGGATTTCCTTCCTGTTGGAGGAACAGTTACTTAACACCTAGGCTGTGACTTTCCCAGCTTCAGAAACCAGTCCATTATACTCACTTGTGTTTCTTTCATGCCTTTTGGCTTCCAGGGATTGCTGAGCCCATTTAAGGGGTGTAGAAGGGGGTGGTGGTGGTGGGAAGACAGGGAAGGAGAAGAGAGAAAAAGGAGGGTGGATAAGGACTCGGGACATACCTTTTGCCTGCACCTCCTAGACTCCCCAACAAAGAGAGAACTTTGCTATCTCTTGGTGGATTATTAATAGACATATCAGAAAAGCAGACTAGGGCATAGGAATAACTGAAACTTCTTCCCTAACCCCAGCCAGCTCCTTCTCCTTGGGAAAAGTGGGAAGGGGCTGCTCCGAATGGGAATAACTGGACCCACTTGCATAGGAAAGAGACTTAAGACTCATCTAGTGAGACAAAGACAAAGACTTACAATTTTCTGCATAGGACAGGGTGTCCTGCAATAGATAATCCACAGTTGTAGCTACTGATGGTTGAAATCCCTTTTTCTTAAATTCTCAAACATACAATGATTTACTTTGTCTCGTAGTGGACAAACGTCCTTCCTACTCATATTTTACACTGGTTGACAATATTATTCAATAGAACCCTACCCCTAAATTCATGCTGAGTCTGCAGAGTTGGAAGGGAGTTTCAAGGCTGTGGGGACCAACCTTCCACCTATTGCAAAGGTCCCCTCCATAACATCCCTGACCAATGTCCATCCAGCCTGTGCGTGGACCCTTTCAGTGAGAGCAAAAGCACTACTTTTCAATTGATGCTTGAATTGTTAGAAAATTCTTCCTTAGACTGGCTGAAGTCATACCTCCCTAGAACTACCAGTCACTGGTCCTGGTTTTGCCCTCTGAAACAACCAGAAACATTCTGATCCTTCTTCCACTCATCAGCCCTTCAAATATTTTTAGACAGTGGACCCCGTTTCCCCCAAATCCTCTCTTCACCAGGCTAAATATCCAGCTCCCTCAGTGATGCCTTATATGACATGGTTTTGAATCCCCTCATCATTCTGATCTCTCCTTTAAATATGCTCCAAGTTGTCCTTATAAAATGGGGTATTCCGGATATGGTCTGAGCAACAAAAAATCCAGAGACTGTCTCTTTCATTCTTAAAGGCAGACTTTGTTCTCCCAAGGGCACTCTTCCACAATGACTTCCAATATTATTTCCCTGAACAACTTGATGAGTTATAGAGTACTGAATCTTTGTTGGGACTCTGTAAGCATCTCCTTAAGGATGGTATAGACTTGCTCAGATACTTCATTAAGAGGAATAAAGGATATCTCATGAATAAAGTTTGATCAACTCATTTCCTCTCCACTAGAGGAAGCTAGGTGGTGCAATATTGGACTTGAAGTCAGAAAGGCCAAGTTCAAATCTTGCCTCAGAGACTTTCAAATTGTGTGACCCTGGGCAATTCACTCAGTCATAGTTTTCTCATCTGTGAAATGGACATAATGATAATACCTACCTTATAGAGTTTCTATGAGAATAAAAGGAGACTTTGTAAACTTTAAAGTGCTATGAGAGGTGTCCCCAAAGCCTTGGTCCTTTAATAACTTTAAACTGCATGTAGCCTTTTGGGATGATTTTTAAATCAGCAGTGGCATTGTGGATAGAAAGGCCATAGCGGATAGAGCCCTAGCCTTAGCATCAGGGGGTCCTGGCTACAAGTCTTGCCTCTGAAAAGCAGACTTAAGTAACTGGGAGCTACTTAACCTCTCAGTTCCTGGGCAGCTCTAAGACTCTAAATTGCTGACTTAATCTAGCAGAGAAAGTTTCCCACACCAATGAGATCCTAGACCCAGACAGCAGCAACAGCAACAACAACAACAGAAATTATGCAAAGCACTATGGTAGACCTTCAGGGATGCAAAAACATATACAAAAATTAAATAAAATGTAATGTACAAAATAAATGAACATATTTCAAAAATAAATAAAATTGAAGTCTTTGCCTTCAGGGAGTTTATATGCTCCTGTTGGTATATGAAATGACCCCAAATAAATGATAAATACAAAATATATACCCCAAGTCATTTCAAGAGGCAGGAAGAACTAGCAACTGGGGATGGGAGTGGGGGAGAATGTTGAGTAAAGAGAAGATCCTGATTAGGGAGCGGTACCTGAGCTGGACTCTGAAGGAAGCTAGGGATTCTAATTCCAGCCATCAGGGACCACCTAGAAGGGCAGGAAGATGGAAAAGGGTATGTTTCCACAACAGCAATTAGGCCATTTTGACTAGAATGGGGAGGACTGCAAGAGAAGGAAGATAAACTAAGATTAGAATGGTAGGTGAGAGCCAGATGATAGAACACTTTGAATACCAGGTTGAAGAGTTTGTTTCATTCTTGGGGTAACAGGGGGCCACTAAAGATTTGAGAGAAGGGGAGTAACCTGGTCAGATCTGTTTTAGGAATATTATTTTGGCAGCAGTGTGGAGGATGGATTGGAGAAGGGAGACAAGTTAGGGAATGCCTGCCATAGTCCAGGCAAAAGGTGATGAGAACTTAAGCTGGTGTGTGTGTGTGGGGGGAACAGGTGAGGGTTAGAAAAAGGGGATGAAAGTGAGAGGGTTAGAAGAAGAATCATTTAATGAAATGAATTAAGGGTCATTTGGAGGGAGGGCCAACAAATACTAAGGGATGAATAAAACTGAGTTAGGCTTAACACTTATTGGAAAGAACCCAGGAAATAAATAATTCAGTTAATTGAGAAACTGTTGATATGCCTGAAGATAGAAATGAATGGAAGGAGTGGGCTGGGGGATGCTAGAGTCACTGGGGTGAGAAGTATTGGGTGGCATTAATCTTAGAAGGCTTTATAGAGGTAAGTAGGGTTTAGAGCAACAGATTTTGAAAGGGAGGGAGAGAAAAGGTTCAAGTAAATACTATGATCTAGGGCTCTAATAACGCCCCTCCTTTCCTATCCCAGATGACCTTGACCTAGATGAGTTTCAGCTGGAGATGGAAGACTCCAAACCACACTCAAGCATCCAGTGCAGTCCTAGCCCAGGTGAGACAAGAAACTTGTGGTGGTAGGAGACAGGGTGAAAGGAAACTGTGTTCCTAATGTGTAATTATGTTGCATGTAAATACATCACATGTAAGTGTGTAATATGTAAGCTCCATTAGTAAAGAAAGTCTTTGAGAGCAGGGACTATTTTTGTATTTTTTCCTAGGACATAATGGTGACTGGCAGCATTGTAATCATTTAATAAATGATTGTTGATTGAACAATTGACTTTAGTCAGACTTGCTTTCCTTGGCATGCATTTTGCTCCACTCAGGCCCCTTATTTTATTATATTGATATGAATAAATATAGGTGTACAAACATGTACATCTATCTCTCTATATCATCTATCCCTACTTCTCTTAAGCATCTCCCAGAAAAAAATACTCAAAAGGTTTAAGTAGCCCCGTTTTATCAGGTTGCATCTTGAGTCCTTACCTTGAAGGGTGGTAAAGTGTCTGCTGTGACTCTTTTGGATTAACAAACCATTGGTTACTCACCCAGGAAGAGCAGAGATTATCTTTAGGAAGAGTCCTGATTTCATTGGTCTAGGAGGGGAAGCCAAGTGATTGTTTTCACAATTACTCAGGCTCTCTTAGTAGGACCCTCTACTGGGAAGAGATGGGATGTCAATTACAGAATCATACAGTGTTATTGATCGGTCAAATATATATCCAGTACTTCCTATGTGCTAGGCACTGTGCTAAGTGCTGGGGTAGGCAAAGGAAGACAAAAACAGCCCCTGTCCTCAAGGAGCATGTATTTTAACAGGAGATTAACAGGAAAATAATTAGATACATTCAAGACATGTACAAAGAAGATGGAAGGGAATCTGAAGGGGACCAGGGAAGAAAGACTCCTGCAGAAGGTGGACTAAAGCAAGAGTCTGTCTATGTTTTAACGCATAAAGAAGCATGGAATTTTAAGAAACTTAAAATGTCATCAAGACCATTCCTTTACATCCATGTTGTATGACATTTAAACTGTCCTGGAAAGATCTCAGTCAGCAACCTTCCTAAAGCATTCCAGAGAAGACCCCACAAGATCTCTGCATAACACATGGTAACAAAGGATTCCAACTTAGAAGGGAAATCATTTAGTATAAATAACTCCCAAGTGCAGCTCCCCTATTTTCACAGATGAGAAGACCAAGGTCCACAGAAGGGTCATCCAGGTAATAAGTGGCAATCCTAGGAATCAAACCTAGATCTTCAATCTCTAAATCTATTGGTTTCCCACCATATTGAATGTTTAGTTCTCCTTAAATCCATCCAAAATCTTTCCTCCTGCAATGAAAGCCCATTTTTCTCAACCTCTGCCACTACAATTTTTAAAGGTGCTTGGAATAAAGAAAAGGTCTCCATCCTTGGGAATAGACTACCAGTTACCCACCCCAGCTAAGAGCGGGATAAGTCCCAGATGCCACCATCATGTTCTTCTCTTCCACCCCATCCCCATCTTCCCATGTCTATTCTTGCTGTCCAGGCCACCTCAGGAGCAATGAGCTTCCTAAGTCCTCTCCTGATGGGGTTATCTCCCTGCTTCTCCCTCAGTACACCTGCCTTTAAGGAAGGCTCCCAGGCTTTGGCAGCACAGCGCCTCCTAGTGCCGGTATGGGGCCGGTACATGTATCCTAATGGAAGCTGTTTTTACTGGCTCCTGTGACAATTTGGGGTTTCACACCCCTGCTGCCTCAGTCTCCATCCTTCCCCCAGGTCAGAAGGAGGGAAAAAAAGAGATGCCAAAGGACCAAATTCTATTTGTTCTTTTAAAATAGCTCCCATAGGCAGTACATAGTACAGTAGAAAGAGGCTGTGGAAAGGATTGATGGTGAAAGCTAACATTTATGTAGTGCCTACTGTATGCTGGGCTCTGGGCTAAATGCTTTTCAGATAGTGTCTAATTTGATCCTGCTGTACAGGATGAAATCAATACTATATTTGGAGTGAGTGGACCTGGGTTCAAATCCTGCCTCTGAATACCTGTGTATTGGACAAGCCATTTAATCTCATAGAACCTCATTGTGAGGATGGGCTAGATTGACCTCTAAGGTACCTTCCAGGTCCAGATTTCTGATCCTAAGACTTAGGTGTCCCGAATGCAGAGACTGACCTCTCTCTCCTGGAAGACTAGGAGGGAAGGACCTGGGTTTCCACCAGTTTAAACTGGAAACTCCCTATGGGCAAGGACTGGTTCTCTTCTATGTATTTGGAGATTCTTCCTCAGCGTGGCCCACCCCCATCCCTGTACATTTATAGAAAGAGGGAAGTTGTACTTGGGAGTTAATTCTACTAAATAACTGCCTTAAGTATACCATAAGTGCTTAATAAATGCTTATTGAATGACTGACTGCATAACAGGGCTCAGGTGGAGAGGTTGACTGCTTGATTCTCCCCACAGGCCCCTTCAAACCGTGTGAACACCTGTTGGAGAGCTGGGGGATCCGCCTGGCAGTGTGGGCCATTGTTCTGCTCTCCGTGCTGTGCAATGGGTTGGTCCTTCTGGCCATCTTTGCAGGGGGAGCTGCCCCTCTGTCCCCTGTCAAGTTTGTGGTGGGAGCCATCGCTGGTGCCAACACCCTTACAGGCATTTCCTGTGGTCTCCTGGCCTGCGTGGACACTTTGACATTTGGCCAGTTTGCCCAGTATGGGGCCCGGTGGGAGACGGGCCTGGGCTGCCGGGCCACGGGCTTCCTCGCAGTCTTTGCATCCGAGGCCTCTGTTCTGCTGCTCACTCTGGCTGCCGTCCAGTGCAGCATCTCCATCTCCTGTGTCCGAGCCTACGGGAAATCCCCCTCTCTGGGCAGCGTCCGAGTTGGTGCCCTGGGTTGCGTAGTACTGGCAGGGCTGGCAGCAGCCTTACCCCTGGCCTCAGTGGGTGAGTATGGGGCCTCCCCCCTCTGCCTGCCCTACACCCCTCCTGAGGGCCGTCCAGCGGCCCTGGGCTTTTCTGTCGCCTTGGTCATGATGAATTCCCTTTGCTTCCTCGTTATCACGGGGGCCTATATCAAATTGTACTGTGACCTGCCCAGGGGAGACTACCTGGATGCTGTGTGGGATTGCGCCATGGTGCGGCACGTGGCCTGGCTCATCTTTGCCGATGGGCTCTTGTACTGCCCCGTGGCCTTCCTCAGCTTTGCCTCCATGCTCGGCCTCTTCCCAGTCACCCCTGAGGTTGTCAAGTCTGTTCTGCTGGTGGTGCTGCCCCTACCTGCCTGCCTCAACCCCCTACTCTACCTGCTGTTCAATCCCCACTTCAGGGAGGACCTGCAGCGCCTGCGCCCCCAGGGAGGGGCCCCTGGTCCTCTGACCTATGGAGTTGCAGACGAGCTGGAGAAGAGCTCCTGTGATTCCACCCAGGCCCTGGTTGCCTTCTCTGATGTGGATCTTGTCTTGGAAGCCCCTGGGGTGGGCCGCCCCCCGGTGCTGGAGGCCTACAGTTTCCCCTCTATGACCCTTGTCTCCTGTCAGCAGCCAGGTATCCCGAGGTTAGAGGGCGACCATTTCATAGGGCCCGAGAGTGGCCGTCTGGGAGGGCCCCAGGTCCACCCCACTGATGGAGAACTACTGCTGGGGACAGAAGGGGTCACGCCAGCTGGGGGCTTCCGGCCTTCCCTCCCAGCCTTTGCCTCACACCTATAACTGCTCCACCCTCTTCTCTTCCCTACTTGTTCCCCTCCCCACCCCCTCTCCATGTACAATTGCTGCTTATTAAATAAAGAAAGAAAGAAAGAACAACAAAAGTAAATTGCATGATTCATGCCAGAATGCCCCTGTCCTCAGCTTCAGGGACCTCTTCCCCACCAATGGTCACCATTACCTATTGGTTCTCCTCTTATCCACCTGGAGCTGTGGAGAGGATTCCCAGGGAAGGATTTCCCAGACAAATATCCAACTTGTCTGACGGGAAGAAACGAGGAGAGTCAGGATTGGGGAGAGGAGAGAGGGGTGAAAAGATCAGAGGTTAGAGATGGGCCCAAAGGAAGCCTTATATCACACAGCATACAGTGACCTCATAGGATCACAGGATCAGAGCCCAAAGGACCCATAACATCAAGTGGTCTAAGACTCTTCATCTTTTTTGAGTGATGGACCCTCAGTCTGGTGAAACCTAGGGACTCCTTCCCAAAAGAAAGGGTTTAAATGCATAAAATGATTACCAAGAACGTCAATTATATTGAAATGAAGAGGTGATTTTTTTCCTACCCAAGTAAAGAGACCCCTTAATATCTATCCATGGACAGGATTGTGAATCCTAGATCTAGTCCAGTCCCTTTTTAAAGTCAACAAGCCTTTTATTAAGCACCGATTATGTGCTGATCACTGTGCTAAGTGGTGAAATACACAGAAAGGGAAAAAATAGGTGCTGCCCTCAAGGAGCTTACAGTCTAATCGGGGAGACAACATGTAAGGAGCTATTCATCCTTCCTTTTTAATTTGCTGATGAGAAAATTGAGAACTGGAGATGAAGTGATTTGTCTAAGACCATATAGCTAGAAAGTAGTAGAGAGAGGGAGAGGGAGGAGAGAGAGGAGAGGAGAGGGGAGGGAGGGAGAGGGAGAGGGAAAGGGAGACGGAGAGAAGAAGAAGAAGAAGAAGAAGAAGAAGAAGAAGAAGAAGAAGAAGAAGAAGAAGAAGAAGAAGAAGAAGAAGAAGAAGGAGAAGAAGAAGAAGAAGAAGAAGAAAAAGAAGAAGAAGGAAAAGAAGAAGAAGAAAAAGAAGAAGAAGAAGAAAAAGAAGAAGAAAAAGAAGAAGAAGAAAAGAAGAAGGAGAAGGACAAGGAGGAGGAGGAAGAGAAGGAGGAGAAAGAGAAGGAGGAGGAGGAGGAGAGGAGAGGGGCAGAGAGAGACAGAGGGGGGAAGAGAGGGAAAGGGAGAGAAAAAGGAAGAAAGTATGGGACTTAGAGTCAGGAAGATCTGAAAACAGATCCCCCCTTAGAATAACGCTTTTAAGTGCATAAAATGCACAGGATTAAAAAGGAAACCAATGATTGAAATGCAGTTATCAAATTATATCTATATCTATATCTATCTATACACATACACACACACACATATATATATGTAATATATATATATATATATATATATATATATAGTAATTCATAAGCCCCAGGTAAGGAAATCTTGCTGTAGGGCATCAGAACTGGAACAGTCCATTCAGATGTCCAGACTCCCAGATCTTGTGATGGTTTCCTCTTTCTCATAGCTCTAGAGCTGGAAGATGCTTTAGGTTTCACCTGTTCCAACATCTTCATTTACAAGTGAAGAAACTGCAGCCCAGAGAAGCTAAGTGACTTGCCCAAGACCGCACAGAAAACGCATGGCAGAATTGTCACCCACATTGTCTGACCTCTTCTTTCTTCCTTCCCTCATTTGATTTGATTCAACTTAATTCAATTCACAAAAGAAAGAGTGGAAAGAATGTCAGAGGTTAATTAGTCCAGCCTCCTTACCCAGTGAATGGACAGCCTCTGTTAAACACTTCAATTAGTGGGAACTTTGAAACTGCTTCAGCAGTTCATTCCAATTGAATTTAATTTGCTTAATAGACTAATAGAATGTTAGAACTGTTAAGGAACTTTGGGGATCACCGAGTTCAAACTCTCCATTTTGCAGATGAAGAAAGAAATACTTGGAGCTTTTAGGTAGCAACAATAACAGGTAGCATTTGTATAGCACTTACAAAATGTTTTGACAATAACAATAGTTAACAATTATATGGTAGGCGCTGTGCTAAACACTTCATATACGTGACCTCATTTGATCCCCACAACAGTGCTATGAGGTAGACGCTATTATTACCCTCATTTTACAGCTGAGGAAACTGAGGCAGACAGCGGTTAAGTGATACAACTAGTCCGTGTCTGAGATTACATTGGAACTCAAGCTAAGTCCAGGCCCAGTGTTCTATTCGCTGTGAGCCCCCTAGCTGCCGAGTCATGAAGGTAGTGATTCCATTTAATAATTAATTAATAAATAGTAATAATAATTAATTATTAGAAGAATCCTGTGTGCCTTGCCTTTTCAGGCACTGATGAAGGGGAGAGAAAAGACACAGCATACTATTTGGACCAAGCTGATACACAGGTTGAAGAGGTAATGTAAATTTGAAGGTCCATGAAGGGCTCCATGAAAGGCCCCCCTTTCACTAAAAAGGAACAAACCTCTACCATGGCTCTTTCACAATGCATAAAATTCCACTAGCAGAGGAAACTCACCTTCTTGGCGTTCCCCATACATCACCTCCCCCTGGCCTTTGTGCTGACTGTCCTACATGTGCTCTCTCTTCACCCAGGCCTATTAGAATCCCTGGTTTTCTTCACGGCTTCTTCCTGAAGCCTTTTCTGTTCTTCCCAGATGCTGGTGCCTTCCCCTCAAATCTCTTTGAGACTATATTGCATGTCCTATCCATCTCTGTACATGTATAGTATATGTGGTTGGAACATGTAAATGAAAAGACAGCTGTCTCACAGGGGGATAGATGGGTGTCTGGTTTGGGATCTGGCCCACCCCTCTCTAGGGAAGGCTGTAATTTCCCTTTTTGTGGGAAGGAAGCAGAAGGAGAGTTGTAGCTGGGAGCTAACCCTTTAGTTACTCTTCTCCTAAAGGGGCATTCAGCTAGAATAAGAATCTAAGGATGTAATACTTCAGGGAGCCCAGAATCAGCACCACTGATTGTTCTCAAGGGGAGGGCAGAATTGAACTTCTGACTGAGTTCTTTCCCTCCAAATGCTAGTTACACAAAAGACCATCACTGATGACTAACACAGCTTTTTTTCAAATGTAAAATAAGCAGTAAATAGAAATGGGAAAGTTACACAGATGAGACAAAATCAAAGAATATTCAAGGGTAAATGGGCTGTGTCCTGAAATGAGATGAGATCTTGGCTCAAAACAGGAGAGAGGAGTTCTCACTGACCAGGAACCATACTCTCAGCAGTTTCTAGGGTTGCAAAGGACATGTAGGGATTTGGTTCCCCCCACATCTGCTCCTCAGAAGACTCCCTGGAGCCATTCAAAAGTCTGCCCTTGCTTTTCCCACCATCTTCTTTGAAGTCTTCCTACAGTCTTTGAATAAGCCCTTTCCTTCCCCATCCCACCTCCAGAGGTCTAGGTTCAACATTATCTCAGCCAATCCAGTGTCCTCTCCTTACTGATAGGCAGCAAGTGCAGCACAAGGCTGTCCTTCAGGGCAACACTCTTTGAGTGGACAGAGGTGTTAAACATATGTCCTAAATGCTGCTGACAAATGGACTTATTCTTTCTCTTCTCCTTCTCAGCTTCTGTTAAAATGAAAATCCCCCTAAGAGGGGACTTTATTATTATTCTGTTGTTATCAACCTTTACTTAATATCCTGCTGCAAATGAGTTTTTAAGATTCTGACCTTAGAGAACTGGAGTTTTGAATGGAGAGCATAGAAAGATTAGAGCTGAGTTTGTATCTTGGATACCACAGTGGGATTTGGAGAGTGGAAAGCAGTCCAGGATAGAGTGGTGTAACAGACAGCAGACTGTAGAGGTGGGAGGACCCTGAAAACAAACTCCATTTACTTCCTCTCTTATACTGTTGTGGGGAGAAGATAGAATATGAGAAACAATTAGGAAGCATTACAAAGCAAACACAGCCTTAACCTCTAAGCCTGATGTTTGTGTGAAGGAGATAGAGGGTGAGGGCGAGACAAGGTGGCTTTCCAGTAATTGAAAATAAAAATAGTTAACTAGCATTTATATTTAAAGTTTGCAAAGGGTTTCATAAATATAAGCTCATTTTATCCCAGGGAGGCAGGTGCTATGATTATCCCCATTTTATAGATGAAAAAAACTGAGGCAGACAGAGGTTAAGTGACTCATCTAGGGTCACACAGCAAGTAAGTGTCTGAGGCTAGCTTTAAACTAAGGTCTTCCTGGCTCCAGGTCCAGAGCATTGTACCAGGTAGCTACTCCTTTGAAAAAGGAAAATTAAATTTAAAAAAGTTAAAATTCTAAAATTTTAACAAATTTAAAAAACAAACTAAAACCTCAAGCATGACTTATATAACACTACCATCCCAAGCAAGCATCTGTGGTATAGGAAACCCCTTCTCAGACCCATTACCATATGTGCCTCTTGCCTAATGCCCCATCTGTCTGATGAACAACCCCCTCCTGTCTTCTAAAGGTGTTTGGAGAGTGTTTCTCCCCGTGGGACCTAGGATCTCTCTTCTCACAGAACGATGTTAAGCAGCATACCCAAGGTCACACCCATTAAGTGGCCATGACAAGATTCAAATCACAATGTTAAAGCCGAGAGGGGGGTCATTTCCTTCCTTCCCTATCCTGTGGTAAGAGTCCAAGCTCTTCAAGAAGCCCAGACCTCGGGTTAAAAGTTGAGATAATATACAAGGGTGGGGAACAGGGTAAGTACAGGGTAAATGTTAAAAGGTACCAGTCAGGACAGGGAGAAAATTCACCTGGGAGTGAGTGGCCTTTCTATGTTGCCTGAAAAAGATGCCAAAGCCAGCCCGGGCTTGCCTCGAGCCAGAACCAGCCCTAATACAGATCCAGCCCAACCCTTGACTACCTAACCCACCCCAGATAACACATGCTAGAGAGAAGAAGGGTAAAAAAGAACACAGGACCTAAAATCATAGGATTATGGAATTAGAGCTGGAAGAAACCTTAGAAACCATCTGATCCAACCCACTCATTTTACAGACAAGAAAACTGAGGCCCAGAGAGCAGGGTGTAGCCAAGCCAGGATTTGAACTCACATTCTATGTAATAGAAGACTCAAATTAATTGTAGTATATTCGTTTTGGGGAGAGGAGATGGGCAGGAGGGTGAAAAGTTTGGAACTCAAAATCTTATAAAACTGTTGAAAACAAAACAAAATTTTAAAAAGAGAAAAATAATATTCCTAAAACATAAGTCTGACCTTGGTGCTCTCAATTCTTCCTATCTTTTTTAGAATAAGATATAAAATCCTCACTCTGGCATTTAAAGTACTTGACAATCCACCCGCTGTCTACCTTTAACAGACTCTCCATTCCAGTTGGACTGGCCTGCTGTCTCTTCCCTGCCCATGACCTGTCTCCAAATTCTATCTGCAAAAGTGCTGCCCCTTTTATGGGTTTTCTGTGCTGCCTCCCTGCCTCATACAATCCCATACTTCCTTCCAAGTTTAGGCCCCTGGTACTGTCTTCTGCTCCCTACCACCCCCTGCTACCTCCCTATTGAAATTACTTTGTACAATACTTTTATTTACTCCTCTATGTATGGTGCATCCCTCTCTCCCCAGGTAAATGTAAACTCCTTAAAAACAGAGATTGCTTGGTTCCCTTTGAATCCCCAAGGCTAACAGAGTGCCTTGTGCATGTTGTTGTTCAGTCATTTCAGTCCTGTCCTACTCTTCATGACCTTATTTGGAGTTTTCTTGGCAAAGATAATGGAGTGGTTTGCCATTTTCTTCTCCAGCTCATCTTACAGATGAGAAAACTGAGGCAAACAGGGTTAAGTGACTTGTCCAAGGTTACATAGCTAGTAAGTGTCTGAGGAGGAATTTGAACCCAAGAAAATGTCCTGACTCCAGGCCTGGCACTCTACGCAATGCAGTGCCACCTAGCTGCCCCTGCCTTGTGCATACAAGGACTTAACGATTGAATTGAATTGAATAGAATTGAATTGAGTTTACATCCTAGCCCTACCACTTATTAGTTAGCATCCAGTAATCCACTAGTGATTGTCAACATGTCAAAAAGCTCCTCTGGACCTCAGTTTTTTCACCTGTAAAATGGGAAGGAGTCATAATACTCATATCATCCACTTTAGAGGAGCAGTGGTGAAAAAAGTCCATAGGATCATAGATTTAGTGCTGGAGGGGACCTCAAAGGTTATTTTACAGAGAGGGAAACTGAGGTTAATCAGCTTGACCAAGGTCATACGGGTAGTAAGCAGAACCAGAATTCAAGCCCAGGTCCTCCGATTTCAGCTCTATCACCTTCTGTAAAGCATTATGGATGCAGAAATGTAAGACGAAACAACTATCCAGAGTCCAGGCAGAGCTTAGCCTGGCTCAGGAAAGGGGGCAGGTAGATGCACTTCCATGAATTCTGGGGACTCGTTGTGAAGCATCACTGGGCTTGTTTGGGCTTCGGTTGTAAGAGGAGTAATAATAGTGATGATAAATAACATTGATATCACTGACTGCATACCGGGCACTGTTATAATCTCATTTGATCTTCATAATAATCTGGGGCGGGGGAGAGGTAAGGGGGTGCTATCGTGTAAGAGCCTTAAGAGAAGAGGTCTCAAGAAGAGAAGTCTCAGGAAGAGAGCTGGAAGAAATCTCATGTGTCAAGAAGTTCCAGGAAATGATGGGTCCCAGAGTAGCCTATTTGATTACTCTCCACCCTCTTCTCATCCCCCATCTCCTACTTCACCCCCCCCATTTCCTACCTCATCTCTGTGCCTTTATTCAGAAGTTCCTTGTGCCTACAGTGGGTTCCCCTCTGTTCCAATAGGCCAAGTCACATTGAAGTCTTCCTCCCTGTTCAAAGCTCACCTCAGATTCCACCTCCTTCATAAAGACTTCCCTAACCTCTTCAGCTGAAGATAATGGCTCCAGCTCCACTCATCTGCTTTGTCCTACCACTCTGCCAGGACCTCTCGTTTTCATTTTTATAGTAGATGAGAGTGGATAAGTGGTGGGTTTCTACCATCAATCACTCATATTAAAGGATCTCAAGATCCAACCCTGAGTCTCAGCCTCACTGACATACACTTGTCTTCTTGGGGCACTAATCCCTCTTCTCTAGCAAGACCTGACTTTGCGGCCCTCTTTCATTCTTTGCACCCTTTAATTACAACCGCAAACTATTACCACCATTTACTTCCTCAGCTCCTGGTCACTGCTGTGGATTGTGTGAAGGAAAGTGTTGAAACCCAGGTGACTGCAAATCTATGTAATCTCTCCTTCTCCTCCCTAATTGATTCTCTATTTGACTCACCATACTGGTTTTTCCAAATCTTTTCCTTACTCAAGCTAATCCCCCAACCTCTTAGTTGAGGACCTTGACCCATATTTTACCAAGAAAACCAAGACTATTTAACACAAGACCCTTCTTGTTTCAAAACCCTTTGACATCATCTCTAATTCTCCTTTACTCCAGTCTGTTGAAGAGCTAGTCCTTCCCCTTAAAAAGATCAACCCTTTGAAATGTACCTTGATTTCATCCCCCACATCCTCTCCAGCAGATTGCCCCCACCATTATACCTACTCTAATATTCAACACCTTGCAACCTACTGATTCCTTTTTTTGTTGCCTACGAACAAAACAACCTCACTAGATTCCACCCAAAAAATAACCCCCCCCAAATAGCCCAAATTTCACTAGATTCCACTGTGCTTACCAGTTGTCTTCCTGTAGCTCTTCTCTCCTCTGCTGAACTTGAGAAAGCTATCTATAGTTAGTGCCTCTATTTCTTCTTTTATCACACCTAAATCCACTACAATTTGACTTTTGATTTCATCATTCAACTAAGGCTGCTCTCTTCAAAGTTATCAGTGGTCTCTTAATTACCAAATCTTTGCCTCAGTTTCCTCATCTGTAAAATGAACTGGAGAAAGAGATGGCAAACCACCCCAGTGTCTCTGCCAAGAAAACCCCCAATGGGGTCAGGAAGAATCAGGCATGACTGAAACAACCCGAACAACAACACTTTCACTTATTTATTATAGCAGAGGGTTCCATTGGGAGAGAGACAAGTCATTGAGAAATGATAATGATATAAAAATGGGGAAAAATTAATAAAACACTTAAAAAGGAAAAAAAAGAAACTCCTCCCCCATGAGATCTTCCAATCAGAATAATTCAGCCCAACACTTAGATAAGCCCTAAAATTCAGCTTAAACACTCCACTCCATCCCAGGATTTACAAGCAGTATGGTACCTCTGACAAGAGGATAGTACTCAGCTCGTCAGAGGGCTGAGGAGTTGGTGTATGATGTTTCCAAGCCCCATAGAGAGTGTGTATTCATTCTGGTTCACCAAGAATCCTACTAGCAGCACCACCCTGGACAGAACTTTAAATGCTGTCAATTGCATTCCAGCCATAGTGGTGACCAAGTCCTCCAAGCCTCCCCACAATCCTTTACTCTCCCCTTCTTCCCTCCCTCTCCCTACCTCCCTCAGGCTTCCCCAACCCAAACAAGCTAACCTGGGAGGGGGAGGGAGCATACTGATGGAAAAATACACACTAGGGCTGGAAAAGGAGTTTTATTTGTGTGTGTTGAGTTCTCTCAGCAGCTGAAGGATAAATAGCCAGTGCCCAGCCTTAGCTCAGAGACTGCCCACAAGGTGGGTGGTAAAGTCTGTTCTTATTTAGCTAGTTGAGGGGAGTGGAGGGGGAGGCAGCGAAGGGGGTGGGGCAGCTGGAGAGGGGAGCTTAGAATCCAGTGTTTATAAGATCAGTCATGGATGTCATCTTTCCTCTTTAATTAGGGACTTTAGAGACGAGAAATTTTTCCTTAGGCTAGGAAACCCTCAGTTTACAGTTTAAGGGTAGTAGAACCAACTGACTACTGGGGAGGGAGATGAAGCAATTTTCTGGAGCCTTCCTACAGTTATTCCCTCCCTTCCCCTACCTCCCACCCCCACCTCAGATAGGAGAACTAGGAGGTGCCTACGTTATTAGAGACTGGGAAAGGTCTTCTTAGAGGTGCTGGCTGGACAGCTCCAGGGTTCAGAGCCAAGGGATTGTTTTGTCTCAAGGCAGGGATGGAAGGTATAGGAGGGGAAGGCTAGCCCTTACCTCTCTCCTCACTTTGCTACCCTTACTCCAACCCACTCCTCTGACCAGAAAGGGAAGGGCAAAGAAATAGGCCACCATCTTTTTTGTTTGTTTTAGTATAAATGTTTAATGCTAATTTTTGCTTTTATATAATTCGCTTTTCCCCTTCTCCCTCCCAAAGTCACCTGGGAGAAAAAAAGAGAGAAAAAAAGATCAATAAAATTAGCCAAAACATTGAAAAAGTATGACATCATACTCCTCTCAAGCACATGCATACTTTCTCTTTTCTGCACTCTCACTTTGTAACTGACAGAATTTATCACATCTTGCTTATTTCTTGTGTCTTATTACTCCTTTGAGACATTAAGTCAAGTGGCACAAAAGATAGGGTTGGAAAAATCCTGAGTTCAAATCCTGGGTGAATCACTTTACTTCTTGGTACCTTGGTCTCATCTGTAAAATGGGAATAATACCACTTACCTCCAAAGGTTGTTGTGAGGAGCAAATGATATATTTGAAAAGAACTTTGCAAACCTTCTATTATTAGTCGTCCAAGTATTTCCTGAATCAAACTGTTAAACAGCAAATTTACATCAAGGAAGCAGAAAAAATAAGAATAGAAAATTAAAATTGGTTTAGTGGGGATGCCTATCAATTAGAGAATGACTGAAAAAGTTATGGTATGTGATTGTGATTGAATACTATCATACTATAAGAAATGACGAGCAAAATGGTTCCAGAAAAAACAGTAAAGACCTATATGAACTGATGCAGAACGAAGGGAGAACTGGGAGATCATACACAAGTAACAGCAATATTGTACAATGATCAACTGTGAATGACTTAGCTATTCTGATAAATGCAATGATCTAAGACAATTGAGGAGCAATGCTAACTCTGGAAAGAGAACTGACAAAGTCTGAGTGCAGATTGAAGCATATTTTTTTCACTTTTTTTTGCAATATGACTAACATAATTGTTTTGCATGATTTTACATGTATAATTGATAGCATATTGCTTGCCTTCTCAATGGGTGGGGAAGGGATGAAAGGGGGAGAATTTGGATCTCAAAATTTTTTTAAATGAATGATAAAAATACATGAATTTTTTTAAACTGGTTTTACTCTAGCATCCCTTTCAGGTGTCCAAAACAAAACTTCTGAATAAAGGGTTACCTACTTCTATATATTTATACTCCAGTCCAGAGGGGTCAAGGCCACATGCTAGCCTGCAACACTCCCTTGCCAACCAGATTATAATGTAATAGGAAAATATTTTTTAAAATAAATAAAAATACAATAGAACATAATGTTAATGTGGTTTTTTAAGTCAATAGGTACCAGCAGGGATCCCTATCATTGAGCTCCATACCATTACTCTAGTCAATACTAGTCCAAAACAACAAAATGAGTTGGTGAAAAAAAAAATTCAGTCCATTTAGCAAATTCTGCAACATGTACCTTAAGCTGATTCCATGATAGTTTACTCTGATCGATCTTATGAGGCAGTAGCATAATTGTTTCAAAGTATTTCTGATGCCAACAGAGGTAAGTGACTTGCCCAGGGTCACACAACCAGTAAGCATCTGAGGCAGATTTGAACTCAGGAAGATGAGTCTTCCTGACTCTAGGCCCAGTGTTCTGTGCGCTATGGCACCACCTAGCTGAACTTATCACAAGCTATGCAAAAAATCACAGAGGCTGAAGGACAAATAAGAAGAAAATGTTCTTGTATCACAATTCCCATATTCACTGGGCTCCTGAAAACCCAGTGATAACTGAACTGTTTGCAAGAGCAATCCTATACCTATGTCACAGCTTCCTTGATGATGGTGGGAAGAGAGTGAAATAGGAAGCAATAGCAACAATGCTAACTAATTTAACATTCTGATTATATATTCTCTTCAACCAGTTCCCTCCCAAATACACACAACAGGGTAAACACAGGCCAATGTTAAATGATTATTTATTTTTCAGGTTAAAAGGTTTCAAAATACATATGTACAAGATAAATACAACAAATTACATTCAGGGAATTAGTCTACTGCAGTATACATAAATATACAAGGCCTGTTTTATAAGGAAAATACCATTCCACTCTCATCAAAGACCAACAAAAACATTCAAACAGAGGAGGCATGATCAGAAGGCTTGACAGAAGTGGGACACTGTCAGTTCAACAGCTCATGATGGGCTCGCTAAGCATCAGCACAAAGTCTCTTCTCTGGCCCCCCCAGCTTGGAGCCTTTTCTTTTCTGTGGTGCTTCTACAACTTTGGGGTCACCAGGTTCTGGCCGATTCTCTACCTCTTCATTCTCTTCAGCCTGAGAAAAAGCACAGGGGGGGTAAACAGAAGAGGAATGAACATCAACGCTGGAGTAAACAAAGAGAGAGAGGAGTGGCATGACTTAGGCTACCTTCTTCCCCTTGCTTTCCTTTCCCCTTCAAGACCACCCAAACTCTTTGCAGGCAGGTCTTAACTGCAAAAGACTCCTTTACCATCAGGATGCTCCCTGCCCTTGCATTCCTTTCAACTTCTCCCCCAATGGGAGTGAGACCCCATCGGGGCCACCTGACTATTAATACTACATGAATAAGATGGGAACCACCATTTAAATGACATCCAGTGAGATGGAGATTAGCAGGCTTAGTCATCTTCCCTGCCTCTATGACCTGAAGCCTGTGGGTTCCTGTCACCTGACCTACTAATATAATGGAAGAATTCCTGAGCTTTGTCATCAACCTTGGAGATGAATTTTCCTTTACGGCTAGTCTTACTCAATTATCTTAGCACAACTTCGTGACACAGAGAAAAGGTTTTTCTTCATTCATTCACTCATTCCTTGAAATACCTGTAATTGATAAAACCCCCAGCAGCCCAAATGTACTTCCTGCTCTATGGCATACTTTCCTCAGAAGCTTGTGAGGTAGGTCTAAAAACAGAGGCTGTCATGAACTTTTATTCTGAAGGAGCCTGTTGTTCAGCAATTTGAATTTTGATGTGGTGAAATAACTCTGTAGCTAATTGAAACCAATGGGGTGAATTTAGAGGATCCTGCCAGGGGTTCACTTCTATTTCTCTCTTCTTTCATAAAAGGCCTTTTGGCTAAGTTCTCAGGCAGTCAGTTCTGAAAGAAGTCATCTGTCAAGCCCAAAACAGCTCCCCTCCTCCACCTCTACTCCACTGGTGTCGGGGAAACTGGAAGAAAGGCCTCCGTACCCCACCCCAAACAAGGCGTTCTGGTAAGCAGAGGCAGCCTGCCCTCTAGTGTTGTCAGTGGAGTGGGGCCGGCAGGGACCAGCCAGCAAGGGAAGGACAAAGCTCATAGTTTTTCACTATTAGATAAGACTGCTAGAGAAAAGGCCATCTGGTCATTTTAGAGAGAAATCCATTACCAACTTCTACTGATGGGAGGAGGCTCTTCCTTTTCACTGACTCCCTAATCCTACCCTCTTCCACTAAACATACATGCATATACCTGAGTTCTGAGGCATTCTGATGACATGTTCCTCTTCTACCAGCTACAGGACATAATAGGTAAAGCACTGTGTTCAGAAGCAGGCAGACCTGGGCCTGAGCCCTGCTTCAGACATTTAATAGCTGTGTGGCTCTGGACAAGCCATGCTGTACCTCACTGTCCTGATTTGTGAAAGGAGGGGGTTGGATGGCCTCTAAGGTCCTTCCAGCTTTAAATCTCTGATTTTATCAAACTTGCATTCTCACCATGAGGACTAGGTCACATATACTTCTTCCATGGGCCAGTGGAGAGTTTAATGGGTGATGCCCCTCAGTCAACAGAGGGACCCTCTCATACTTCCCCAAGGTTGTTGCGTCTGTTTTTCATTCTTGAATTGGTCCATGACATCCGGAAGGATACAAATGGGTATGAGGATCATAGCCTTTAAGGTAAGAAATCCTTTCTCCCCTCTTACTTTGGGTGAGGGGAAAAAATGGAGAAAATGAGAGAAAAGCCAAACATTTCACAAGCACAATTTGCACTTGTTAGTTGAGATAAATCCACTGTGGAGAGAAACAGAGCAGGCCATTCAGAGAATTACCTCTTGCCTCTGACGAGCGTGCTTCTCAGTCCACTCTCTGGCATTCTTGAGGAAGGTTGGTTTGTTGTACTTAAACTCTGAAGACTAGGAAGGAAGCAAAGAAGATGATGAATGGGAGTGCCTTATCTCTGAAATCAGGTGCTACAGCTTTGGGGTGAGGATGGAATGCACCAAAGACGAGAGAGACACTTACTATGTCAGCCATGAGAGGGTCATCAGGATTGGGCTCTGACATGAGCAGCTGGATGGAGGTCAATACGGTGGAAATGTTCAGGGATGGTCTCCAAGCGCCCTATATGAAGATGCAAAAGAAAGCATATTTCTATTACAAGGTCTCTGATATAAAAGTAGGTGCTTCCTATAGACCCCTCACTTACTTTTGGTGGCAGTTTGAGGACATCCAGACAGATCCTCCCTGCAGAGTCAATGTTAGGATGATAGATGGGAGTCAAAAAGCGTATCTTTGGAGGTTCAAATGGGTACCTTCGAAAGCACAGGACAAAAAGTTCAGTTACTTCCTGCTGCTGTGATTTATAGCACCATACACAGCTTTACATCAACACCATCCCCAAATGAGAGGACCATGGGTTTCTCTGATGATCCCATAATTCAACCTGCTCAGTTTTACAGATGTGTTGAATCCTGGAGAGGTAGAGTGACTTTTGTTCAAATTAGCACTGGTAAAAGATGCTCTGTAGAAGGGCTGGCATTTAATTCTCGCCCATAGGAACTTTTGAAAAACAGTCTTCCAAAGAGAATCAACACACTGCTTTGCTTCTTAGCCTATAGTCTCTTTAATCATGTATCATGTGGTGAATCGCCTCTTCTTGGGATGTCAGTCAGAGTTTACAAGATCTAGCTTGGTGAGATCTAGAATAACCAATTGGATACTCAGAACCTCCCTCATCCTGAATGCAAGGACCACAATTATTATTGTTTACCTGATACGGCACTTAGGAGGCTCACAGAGTTGGAAGGAGCTTTGCAGATGATCTGTTCTAATCTCATTTTACGGGGGAAGAAATGGGACCCAAAGAAATTATGACTTTCTGAAGCTACACAGAGAACTAGTAGCAGGGCAGAGGCTAGAATTCAGCTCTCCTGGCTCCCAGTCAAATGCCCTGCCACTACACTCAGATGCCTCCCCAAAGGGCTCCTTACCCTGCAGGCTTAGAATCAAATTTGCACTGACCTCTCAGGAATGGAGACTTCCAGCTTGAAAATACCCTTTTCGTAGGGTGTGTTGGTCCCACCCAAAATCTCTTAAAAGGAAAAAAAAAGGGGGGGGAGGTGTAAAGAGATGAGTTATATTTCTATAGTGCCACTCAACAGCATATTCTAAAGTCTGAAGAGTAAAGAAATTAGGCCTGGGCTTACAGTGCTCTTCCCAAGGTCTTAAAATCAGCTCCTCCCTCAATGTCCTCTTGCCATCCAATATGGTCACGCTATATCCACAAGTTTTTTAGAAGGGGTGTTAAAAAGCTTATAGGGTCATCAATGCAGAGGTGATAGGGACCTCGGAGGCCACTGTGATCACCCTCCTCATTTTACAGAAAAGGAACCCAAGGCACAGAGAAGAAAAGTGGTCACATAGTAAGCGAATGCAGGTTTGAGCTCCTTCTTCCTGACTCCAGGGTCAGTGACCTCTCTGCTACACTAAGCAGTCTCTCAATCAATCTGTGCCACAGAGCTGATGCCCGGCTATTTTTGTTAATGTCCTATCAACAAAGGGATATGGGCACAAGCTGCTGTTCTCAAACCTGGAAAAATAGGAGGGAATAAGGCATCCTTTTTATGAAAACAAACCCTTGCGCTAGAAGGGAACTAAGATGCTTGGTCTTTCTCCCTAAATTTTAAGAGGAGAGACCAACTCTTGAAATTCAGCCTGGCCTCCCCAAAGCTCACACAGTGGGGAGGCATACTCACGAGCTTGGAGATGATCAATTTGGTTTGTGTTCTGCCAGCAAGTGATGCCTGGCGGTGGCTCTGTGGATAAAAGGTGCAGCTCCCGCTTTAGGCGTGAGGCTCTCTGCATGGTCCTCTGAAGAAGGGAGCACACCTTACAATGGAAGTGTTGAGGGGGAGGTGCTAAGGGGAGAGAAAAAAGACAGTCAATAAAGAGCAATCATTCCTGCAGGGTCTTAAGCATGAGATCTCATGATACCAGATTCTCTAACCCAACAAGTATTTGTTAAGTGCCTGTTGCTATACCACGTACCATGCTGAATGCCAGGGGTACAAAGACAAATGAAAATGCTGCCTGTCCTCAAAGAGTTTACAGACGATAGGACGGAAATAGCATGTACACAAATAGCTAAATACAAAATGAATATGAAGTAATTTCAGGGGAAGGGAATACTACTAATAATTAGGGGAATCTGGTAAGGGTTCATAGGGAGATTGTGATATGAAGAGGCAGATTGGGTGAGGAGGGAGGGCATTTCAGGAATAGAAGCTTAGAGGTAGGAGAACAAATGCCATATACTGGGAACAGCAAGTGGGCTAGTGTGACTGAAAAGTAAATTGTATAAGAGGGTCTAATGTTAAAAAAAAAAAGATCTGAGAGATTGAAGCTAGATTGTTAGTTTTAAATACCAACTGAGTCTGAATTTAATTCTGGAGGCAATAGGGAGTCACTGAAGCTTTTAAAGCAAGGCAGTGACAGTCCCACCTATGCTTCAGGAACAATTTGGCAGCAGTGTGGAGGATGGAGTGGGAAGGGAAGAGAAGGAGTCAGGAGCCACGTGAGTAGAGAGATGGGGATGGATGGGGAAGATGTGTCAGAGAAGTGAGAGTGAGGAGTCAAGGAAGACTCCTAGGTTGTAAACCTTGGTGACTGGAAGCAGGATGATTTTGTGGGAAAGATAATAGGCTCCATTTCAGAGATGATGAATCTGAGATGCTTAGGAGACATCCTGGTGAGGGGTCTAGCAAGCACCTGGCAATGCTGGGCTGGAACCTGGGAGAGATGAACTCTAAACACAGAGATCTGGGGGATCAGCTGTGTAGAGTGGACAAGTGAATACACAGGAACTGATGAAACAATAGAGGGAGAGACGGGGGGGGGGGGGGGGGGGGGGGGGGGGGGGGGGGGGGGGGGGGGGGGGGGGGGGGGGGGGGGGGGGGGGG
>CM053593.1:84791257-84808008 GCA_028646575.1 Pseudocheirus occidentalis
ATCTCCCTTGCAGATACAGATGGTAATCCCTGCATACCCTGGTTAATGCAAAGTGATCCTGAAGAAAGTCACAAAATTGGGCTGATTTTATCCACTAAAATTGCATACAATCTCACCTGAATCCTCATTCAGTCATCTCAATAACTTTTCCCCCTTGTTTCTCTTCTTACCCCAGCAATACTTATGTTCCCCACTTTCAAGAGATGGTCTAGCTTCCTAGTACTCTAAGACCACGTAGCCAATGGATGGAGAATATAAGCCCCTTGAAGGCAAGGACCCATTTTGGTTTTTGCCTTTGCAGTTCCTCCACCTAGCAGTGCTTTGCACACAGCTGAATGCTGAATGGATTTTTGTCGTTCAGTCATTCCAGTCGTGTCCAACTCTTTGTCATCCTATTTGGGGCTTTCTTAGCAAAGATACTAGAATGATTTGCCATTTCCTTCTCCAAAGGAATGGAATACTGAATAAATAGATGTGAGCTATGTCAGCTTCTCTCCTCCAACATGCCAGGTCCAGGGCTAGGGATACAAAAACTAAAATAAAATAGTCCCTGCCCCCAAGGAACTTACATTCTACCTAATTTATTGCCATTTTCATCAGTTTCTTGAGTGGAAGTGAAACTTCAGAGTTGTTTCAATTTGCACCTTTCATTAGTGATATGTAGCAATCTCTCATAGCCTGCATTTTTCCTTTTGGGAACTGTTTGTTCATATCCTCACAACTTATACACTAGGTAATGGTTCTTGGTATAATATATTTGTTTTGTTAATTCCCTGCATATATTAAATATCAGATCCTTATTAGATATTTTATTGGCAAGTTGTTTTTCAGTCACGTCCAGCTTTCTGTAATCTTGGAAGACACTGTAGTGGTTTGCTATTTTCTTCTCCAGCTCATTTTACAGATGAGGATCTGAGGCAAACAAGGTTAACAGACTTACCCACAGTCACACAGCCAGTAAGCTTCTGAACCTAGATTTGAATTCAGGTCCTTCTGAATCCAGACCCAGCACTCTATCCACTGAATCACTTAGCTGCCCCTCTTATTAAATATAGTTGATACAAATACTGCTTTCCAAAAAAGCAGTTTCCATTCTTATCTTAGCTGCACTGATTTTATTTGTGCAAGACTTTTTACTTATGTAGCTGAAGTTATCTATTTTATACTTTGCAGTCACATGTATTTCACTACAAATTCTCCCCTTATTGTGAAAGGAACATGATCTTGATCTCAGAATTTTTTAAGAAAGTGTTGTGACCTCTGATATATTGATGTTGAATATATATTTGAGCATATTATGCTATGCAGTATAGTGTTGGGCTAACCCTAATTTCTGACAAATTAGGCCTGTGATCAAGTTTTCCCAGTACTTCTTAACTAAAAGGAGTCCTTGCCCCAGCAATGCTTCTGGGATTTATTAAGTACTGATCCCCTGTTTTCCACCAGTTATCTAATTCAATGGCTTTCCCCCATAGCCTTCACCCTTCTTGACCTCTCTCCAGTGTTGACCGTTCTTCCCTCCTTCTCCTCAGGCCTATGAGTATTCCTTCACTGGCTTCTCATCCTCTTCACTACCCTTCAGTGCAGATGTTCCACAAGGTTTTTCTCAGCCCCTTTCCCAGTCTCTATACTTTCTTTCTCAGCAGTCTCATTCACTTCTATTGCTTTGGCTACTTCCCTTCTCTTAATGATTCTTACCCTGATATTCTAAGGTCCAAATCATGGGGTCTTAACCATTTTCTGCGTTATGGGACTCTTTGGTAGTCTGGCAAAGCTTACAGACTTTTCAGAATAATGTTTTTAAATTCACAAAATAAAATATATTTGATTACAAAGTAAATGAATCATACTGAAATGAGATACATACAATTACAAAGGAAACAAATTACATTGAAATAGTCAGAATTTTTTTTTAAATAAGGTCACAGATCGCAGGTTAAGAGTAGGAGTTCACTTGGCTGCTCCACTCCCACCTAACACTGAACATGTCTAAAATGGAATTCTTCATCGTGCCCCAGAAATTTGTTTCTCCTTCTGCCCTTACAATTTCTGTCAGTGGGCGCCCAATCTTCCATATGTGTAACCTTCCCATGTCATATCTAGTCAGCAGATCTTGGCAATCTTGTTTCTAACATCTTCTGTATCCAGTCCTATCTATTCCCACCACAAGCACATTAGCACAAGCCTCATTCCCAGCCACCTTGGCTCCTGCAATAACTTTGAGGTTGTTCTACTTCTCATCTCCTCCTTCCCCATGCTGCCACCAGAGGAATCTTTCACACCCATAGATCTGGGCATGGCACTCTTCTGCTCAGAGGTCGAGAGACTGCTGCTGCTGTGATCTTAACATTGAAATCTCTCCGTGGGCATTCTAGCACCTCCATAACCTGGCATCCCCTACCTTTCCAGCCCAATCTCATATTACTACTCCTGTCTGCATGCTCAATGTGTTAGTCCAACCAGATGATTATCAGGTTTCTGCTCTCCACCCCCAACCCCAACAAGTAATGAATGAGCTTTCCTGCCTCCAATCCTTTGGCCTCAGTCTTTTCCTCAGGCTTGGAACGTGCTCCTTCCCCATTTTTCATACTGGACATAATCTTACCTATCCTTTACAGCACGGCTCAGAAGCAGCCTATCCCAGGATGTGTTCCTTTGGTAATTAGCTTGGTAGTACTCTACTTCACATATCATGCCATACCATACATTACAGGCATCTTTGTTGCTGTTACCTCCCACTAGCCTGCAAATTCCTTGGAGATAGGAACTACATCTCATCTAAATGTTAACTCTCTCTTGGAGCTTAGCACAGGGTTCTGTCCACGTAGAGCCTTAACAAGTATACTGTATTGTCTAATTTTATTGTCTTCCATTTGAGTCTGAGCCTTTTCAAATCATCACCTGGTAGAAATCAAACTTTCTAAACTTAGTTATGCTGAACTTACAATAGCCATTGTCCCTGAGGCTATACTCAGACTTTGGTAGGTCCCATAAAATTGAAAGTAATCTATACTTCAAGAATGCATAGGGGCAGCTAGGTGGTACAGTCAACAGAGCACTGGCCTTGGAGTCAGAAGGACTTGAGTTCAAACCCAGCCTCAGACACGCTACCCCAAAAAACTAGCTGTGTGACCTTGGGCAAGTCACTTAACCCCAACTGCCCTCCCAAAAAAAAAATTTAGAATTTTCAGGGCAGCTAGGTGGCGCAGTGAATAAAGCACTGGCCCTAGAGTCAGGAGGACCTGAGTTTAAATCTGGCCTCAGACACTTAACACAAAAACTAGCCGTGTGACCTTGGGCAAATCACTTAACCCCAACTGCCCTCCAAAAAGCAACAACAAGAAAAAAAAGAATGCATGAACATGCTACTGGTGGGCATTTGCTCCACCAGCGAAGAATCATGTTTACTGGCTGTTTCCATACCCTCATCACCCATGGCTCTACCACTCAAATTTTCTCCCAAGTTACCACTGATCTTTTAACTGTTAAACCCAACAGCTTTTTCTAAGTCTTAATTCTCCTTGACCTTTCCAAAGCTTCTGATGCTACTGAACATGTCCTCTTCCTGGATACTCACTTTTGCCTTGGTTTCCCTAACACTACTTTCTACTAATGATTCTCTTATCTGTTTACTCTTTTAAAATCTCCTCTGCTGATCATAATTTCCAGAACACTTAGCCTGGGCATTCCCAGGAGAACTGTTCTGAGCTCTTCTCTATTCTTCCCATTCTACATAGGTTCTTACACAAATTTCATCAGCTCCCATTGGTTCAAGTACAATCTCTATGCAGGTGACTTTCAAATCTATTTATCCAGGTCTAATCTTGCTAGATCTCTCCTTAAGGATATTCCAAACTCAATGTGTCCAAAACTGAACTCCTCCTCCTCCCCCTCCCCCTGCTCCAAGTCAACACTTTTCTGTTCCTGTAGAAGGGACTATTATCTTATCCTTGACACTCCTCCCCCTCACTGTCCACATTTAATCAGTTACCTGGTCTTATCACCTGGCTCTCCCAGTACATCTTTCCTTTCAGCCTCCTTTTCTCTGTTTGCAAAGTGACACCGACACTGTAAGGCCTAGACACCTCTTGCCTGGACTGCCTTCTGATCTGTTTTTGGCTTTCAGCCTCTGCTTTCAGCCTCTTTCAGCCTCCACACAGCTGCCAAAACAAACTTCCCCAGGTCTGACTATATGTCACTCTCTGGTTCAAAAACCTTCATCTCCATTCACTGGGCATTTACTAAGTGTTTACTATATATATTAGCCATTATGTAGGATGCTAGGGGTGCAAAGGCAACAGCCCTCCTTGTCACCCTGGAGCTTCCATTCTACCGGAGGAAAACATGGGCAGCTAAGTATATCTTATACCTACATTCATACATAATATTATGCATATTGGGGATGGGAAAGAATACTAAGAACTTGGAAGGAGAAGGTACTTAAGCTATGCTTTTAAGGAAACTAGGGATTCTGAGAGGTGGCAGCCATGGGAGAATGTGCAAAGACAAGGAGGTGGAGATGGAACGCTCTACACAAGGAACAGCAAGTAGATCAGTTTGGCTGGAACGTAGAACCAGTGAGGGCTGGAAGATGTGAGACAAGTCTGGCAGGGCAGTCTGAAGTCGGATTGTGAAAGGCTTTAAATGCCAAGCAAAATAGTGTTTTATCTTAGGGGCAATAGGGAGCAACACATGCTTCTCCAACGTGAGAGCGACGCGGTCATAACCGCATTTTAAGGTCAGTTTTGGCGGCTCTCCATTGCCTAGACTTAGAGCATAAGTAGAAAAACGGCTCTGAGGTCCTTTTAATTAATACCAGAAGAAAGTGCATACTGGTGGAGAATTGGAAAATTTCCCCCAAAGCTGCAAGTGCTAAGTAATATACACATGGAGAAATAAAAACAGAGATCCAGGGTGGGAGGACAAACAGGGAGGTCTTAGTTTCCAGGGGAAGGCGGAGTTTGCAAACAGATGCAATTAAACGCAAAGAGAGCGGATTGGAGAGAGAAATCCAAGAGAGACTTGCCCTTTTCTTTCCCACGCTTTCCAGCTCTGAATCCCAAGAACCTACGAATTTCAAGACCACCCGCAAAGAATCGGAGGCACGTCACTGATTGGTAGAAGCCGTTGACTGACAACTTCCCCGGCCAATAAAGGCTTTCCTGAAGCAATTCAAAAGGCACAGCAATACCTACAAATTCACAGCTATAATTTTTCCCTAGGCCCGCCCCCTCCGCGAGAGAACCCAAACTTCCCAGGAAAAAGGCCGACACAGCATTCCGGGTGGGCGAAAGAAGCGGACGCCCCCGCCTGCCCCATCCTCCACAGTCGCCTCTTTCAGAGCTCATTCTCACAAGGCTCGGAGGAGTAGGAATGGTCCATTCATAGGAGGTCGAGAAAAACCGATCTTTCTCACCTGAACTACCGGTACGAGTGACTCGAGCTCTTCAAGGAAGCGGGGCGGAACTCCAAGACGGCGCCAGTTTGTAAAGCCAAGAGCGCCTCCCGGATTGGTCCTACCTGAGTCGCCCCAGGGAGGAACGCGGCTGGCTATTGGTCCACGCTCCTGGGCCCGCCATCTGCGCAGCTGCAATGGGAAGCGGCACGCGCTGAGGGGGGGGAGGCGGAGGAAATCTGAGAAAGGGGCGGGGCTTTCGAAGGCGGTTACTATGGTTTCCCGCTAGAACCAAGTGACTCAGCCGGGTTGGACGTGGTAAAACCCATTAGGCGGCTTGTGCTGCCTTACCTCTAGGGTATGGCAGTCGGCCTGCCCTCTTAATGCTAGGTGCAGGTTGTTGGACCATCAGTAAAACCCGTGGTCTCTGACGTTTTTGCACACTTGCACCAAATATGGCTACTGAACGAAGCGAGCGTGAGATCCTACTGCAAGGATGCAGCTTGACCTCATTATGACCTCATTTGATGGGGTTCGTAATGATTAGAATATGGCTAAGGATATAGGGGGGAGAAGTGGAGGTGTGGTGGAGTGGCTTTGCACATTAAGATGTGTTCATATAAATAAATCCAGGAATTGGAGAGAACAGTGGAGAGCATCTGGGTGAAGCAGAAAGGAGCCAAGAATTGAAGTGATATGGACAAGGGGATATACCGGCCAGGTGAGGGCGCTGAACAGAGCACGGGACCTGAATTCTAGAAGAGCTGAGTTCAGATCTCCTTAGAAACGTCTTAGTTGTGTGACCTTGGGCAAGTCGCTTAACTGCTATCTGCCTCGATTTCCTCAGATGTAAAACGAGCATAATAGTAGCACCTACTTCTCAGGGTGGTAAGAGTCAGTTGATATAATATTTATAAAGCACTTAGCATAGTGCCTGGAACATATTAGGCACTTAATAAATGTCCTTCAATGGAAAAATTTGTAAATGAATGTTAAAAATTGTCTTTACGTGTAACTTGGGGAAAATAAAATATAATTTTTTAAAAAAGAAAAAAGAATATAAAATTTTACTCTCCCCCACAGAATAGAAAATTTCCCCAGGAAAAAAAGTCCTTTCTTCCTCCTTCCCTTTCTTCTCTCCCTCTTTTTCTTCCTTCTTTCCTTCTTTCCTTTTTTCCTTCCTTTCCTTCCTTCTTTCCTTCCTTCCTTCCTTTCTTCCTTCTTCCTTCCTTCCTTCCTTCCTTCCTTCCTTCCTTCCTTCCTCCCTTACTTTCAGGGAGGTCTCTAGTAGAGTGTTTCCACGATCTCTCCTTTGCCTCATGATTTACATTTTTTTTTATCAATGACAGAGAAAGGCATAGATGAATTGCTTACTGGATTTTGAGATGGCACAAAGTGAGGCATAATTAAGGTATTAAATGACAGAGTCAGAATCCTAAAAGAATCCGACAAGCTTTAAAAAAATGATCAGGGCAGTTAGGTGGGGCAGTAGACAGAGTACTGGCACAGAAACCAAGAAGACCTAAATTCAAATCCAACCTCAGATACTCACTAGCTGTGTGACCTTGGGCAAGTCACTTAATCCCATTGCCTCAGAAAATTTGTTTTTAAATGAGCCAAATCTAATTAAATCAAGTGTAATAGATTTAAATGCAAAATCCTTTACTTGGGTTAAAAATGTTATTGTGTCCAAGGACAAGGTGGGGAAAATGCTCAGTCTCAACTGGGCTCTTATGACAAAGCAATCCATTTCTCCTCCCTAATCTCCTCCTACAGAGGCTATTCCAAACACTTCTCCTCAAGCTTTCTCTTTCCTCTTCACTGAGGACCTTTTCTAAGAAAATAGAGAGGAAGGTTGAGAACCGCTGCTCTATATAATCCTTTCCCAATTCCCCTAAGCTACTGGTTCATACATTTGCTTCGTATTTCATCGTTATATTTGTGTACATCTTATCACTTGCCTAGAACGCAAACTTTGTGAGGGCAGGCACCCTTTGTTTCACTTTTCCCTTTGTCTGCTCAGGGCACATCACAAGCCCTTAATAAACGCGCACTCACTGATTGCAGCCGGTCTAGAAAAGACCTGGCGATGTTAGCGAGTCAGCTGTGTGTTATGCGGCCAAAAAGGCTACTGTGATCTTGGGCAGGATTAGCCGTGGCCCAGAGCCCAGGACGAGGGCATTTATAGTCCTGCTCTTCTCCTCTCTGCCCTCTCAGGAAGGAGGGAACAAGCATGTATCCAGCACCTATTCACGACGTACCAGACACTGTGCAGAGAGCTTTACAGTTAACTCATTTGATCCTCACAACACTGTGAGGTAGGTGCTATTATTACCCCCACTTTACAGTCGAGGAAACTGAGGCAGGTAGGAGGTAAGTGACTTGCCCAGAGTCACACAGCTAGTAAGTGTCTGAGGTGAGATTTGAATCTGAATTTCTAACTCCAGGCCTGATGCTATAGACAGCTATGTACCACCAGCTGCTCCCATATCTATATGTTAGACCATATGGGGAGTATTGTTACATTCTGGACACCCCATCGGTAAAGAGCCTCACAATCATGTCCTAAGATAAGCATTTTCAACCAGGAGAAAAGAAGACTTGGGAAAGGACCAGAGATGACTTCTGCTTGGCCCTGGAGGATAGTACTAAAAGCAATGGGAAGAAGCTGAAGAAAAGCGGATTTAGGCTTCATGCAAGGAAAAGAGAGAGAAAATGGTGTACTGGAAAGCCTGGGGGTCCTGTCCTTCCTCTGACATTTATTATGTGGGAGACCCTGGACAAGGCACTCCTTTGGGGTATGTAGGGTGTTCACAGAGGACTAGTACCTCTGGTGTGAGGGCTTTCTGAGCCCTTTTCAAGACTGTTCATCCACCTTTGTTGTCCAACCAGTCACTCAGCTCTGACCTGCGGCTCCAAGAAGCTGTAGGATGCACAGTGGCCACTCCACAATAAACCATGTCTGTACATGGGCTAAACACGGTTGAGAGGAACTGATGCCTCAAACCCATTGTGAGTTAGGGAGTGTCTACCCCAATCATGTGAAGACGTTCCCCCAGCAGAATGGGTGGATAAAAGCAGCTTGTTCCAATGGCCATGGAGGGAGCTGAGGCAGGTGCTGTGGAGCACTTAGAGCTTGGACAGATATTGAATATTTCTACTCCCTTTGGGTACTAAACTACCAGAGAAAACTATCTACAATTGGCTCCTCCACTTCCTTTCTTCTCACTCTCTTTTTAATTCTCTAAAAACCTAATTTCTGATCATTCAACTGAAACTGCTTACTCCAAAGTTATCAGTGATCTCTTGATTTCTGGAACAAATGGCTTTTTCTCCATCCCCATCCTTCTTGACCTCCCTGCAGCTTTTGACATTGTCAGTCACCCTCTTGATATTTTCTTCTCTTGGGATTTTGGGGACATGGCTGTTAGTTCTTCTGTCTATAGCACTGTCTTTTACCTACTTCTTAGTTTCTTTTTGCTTGATCCTCACCCAGGCTGATCTCTGGGGAAGCCTCCTCAAGGCTCTGCCCTGGACCATTTTTTCTTTTCCTTCTATATTATTTTATTTGGTGAGTTCATCAGCTCCTACAGATTCAATTATCATTTCTTTACAACTGTTTCTTAGATCTATTTATCCAGCCCTAAACTCTCTCCTGATTTATAATCTCACATCTCCAAACTATTTATTAAACATCTCAAACTGTGTCCCATAAACATCTTAAACTCATTATCTTTTCCCTCTCTTCTCTTCCTAACTTTTCTTATTGAATGACTGATGAAGTTATAGAGAGATGAATTTCATTAAAATATAAGGGAGAAAATTTTCCCAGTTCAAGCTATCCAATAATAGGAAAGGTAAGCAGAACCCAATCATTTTTTAGTCATGGCCAACTCTTTGTGACTCCATTTGGGGTTTTCTTGGCAAATATACTGGAGTAGTTTAACATTTCCTTCTCTGGCTCATTTTACAGCTGAGGAAACTGAGGCAAACAGAGTGAAGTGACATGCCCGGGGTCACACAGCTTTTAGGTGATTGAGATCAAATGATAGCTCAGGATGATGAGTCTTCCTGACTCCAGGCCTGGCACACTATCCACAGAGCCACCTAGCAGCACAATGAAATGGGTACCTTTAGAAGAAGAGAGAATCTCTGTTGCTAAAAGGGTTCTGACAAAGGTTAGATGAGAATTGGGCAGGTGTGCTTATTGTAGAGGTGATTTTACATTAGGTAGAAGTTGCAGAAAGGTCTTTTCATCTTTGAGGTTCTCTAGGCATTTTTTTCCTTATCTCTAAAATGGTGGATTAGACTAAGGTCCTTTCCAGCTCTAACACTGATTCTTCTGATACCTTAGCTGATTCATTCATCTGGATCTTTGAGAGGCACTATTGCTGTAGGAGAATACTCCAAAGGACAGCTCTGGGCAGGATCAGCACTGACCTAAACAAGAATGATCTGGGCTGGCTTTTGGAAATTGAGTGGATATATCACCACCCTTTGAGATTAATTCCGCATGTCTGTGGCATCTGATCCAAATTCTTGTTGCTGTAATCCATTGGCCTCAGCTCACTTTCCCTCTTTTCTTAAGGAGTTCATCATTTGACCCATAGTTACTTTCCAGCCCAACTCCTATCCTCATTCTTGAGGACCTCAATATCCTGATTATGCCCCCAAACATTCCGAACTCCCAGTTCATCCACCTCAGTGCCTTGTGACTGCAACTGCCTACAGCCTCAGCCTGCTGAGGGAGGGTGGCTAGATCTCATCATTACTCAGAGCTAGCATCCCCTCTGGTCCCTCTATCTTGGTCTCCCATCTCTCCCTCTACCTGATTCTAAACCTGTTTTTTATTTAGTCCTTCCATCTTTTGATCTCTAAGTTCATCACTTCTATTCTGACTTCACTTTCATCTTTCCAGAGTCCTGATCCTATAGTTGGCCAACTCAGCCATATACTCTTTCATCCTGGACTGCCTTATCACCTTGATCTCCTGCCGATCAAACCATGATAGTCCTCAACCTTGGATCACCCTTCCCACCTACCTTCTTTAGTCGTATTCCTGCACACCTGAACATTTCTGGAGGCCATAGTATCATTAAACTCTGTGGATCCACTAAAGATTCATGCTATTTAGTCACAACTGGACTGTCACTGCCACACAGAAAATCTTTTCTTCTTCTTTGATTGACTCAATTTCCTTCAGCAGCTTTTCTAAACTTTTTCTTCTCTCCCCCAAACCCCTGTGCCTTTTTCTCCACTTCCACTTTATCTCAGTAGATGTCTTTCGTACCTATGATTCATCCACTTATTCCATACTTCATAACCCTTATCCGTTTTCACTCATCTCCTTCAAAGCTCTGAGGAAGAGGTGGCCTTTCTCCTTGCCAAGGCCAACTTTCCCTGTGCCATCCATCCCTTCCCCTCCCATCTCCAGGAGTTGCTTTAATAATCATCCCCTATTTCATCTTCAATCTCTCCCTGTCTATGCCTCCTTCTTCTCTGCCTACAAACTTGCTCAGGCCCTCTCCATCCTTAGTAAACAACATCTTGATCTTAACGTCCAATTGAGCAACCACCCTCTATCGTTGTTCTCCCTTTCATTGCCTTTCAAACTTCGGGGGTGGGGGAGGAATTTATGCACTGCTTTTTCTACTCTATCGCTGTCTCCCCTCTCAATCTTTTGCACTCTAGCTTTAGGCTCTTCTGAAATTTCTCTCTCCAATATATTGTCACCAATTAACCCACTGGTTTTTTCTCAGTCTTCATCCTTCTTGACCCCCTCTCACATCTTTCCGTTGCTTTCCCACTTGCCTTACTGCTTCTTTTCAGTATCCTGTGTCACCATTCATTTCCTGCTTGGAATGCCCATCTTCCTGATCTCTGTTCCTCAGAATCTTTGCCTTCCTTAAAGGCCCAACTTTAGTGCCTAGTCCTCTTGAAAGTCTTCCTGGATGCCATGAGTTCTTAGCACTTTCTTCCTATATTTAGGTACATGTTGTATCCCCCCAGTAAACTATAAGCCCTTTAAAGGACATTTTGCTTCTATTTTCTCCAAGGCCCAGCACAGTGCTTTGTCCCGTAGTAGACATTTAATAAATATTTATTAAATTTAATTGAGTTGGTTTTCAGTTCATTGTGATATATGATGGGAAAGAAAAATATTGGAGGAGCATAAATGCAGGTAGCCGGCTTTTCTTTTTCCAAGTTAGGAAACGGATACCATGTTGGCCAGTACAGGGGTGACAACATAACATTTCAGTTCTACTTCCCTGACTCTATAGACTTTTCCACCATGACTCATCTGCTTTCTCACCCTGGAACTTTTCTCCGTGCTTGAGGCCTTCTCTCCCTGCAATATCCCTCCACTTTCCTGGCCCCCTTCTTCCACTTTTAGAGCCTTCATTTTGGGGATGGACCCAGGCCTGCCATGCTTTATTTCCTTGAAGGCTATACTTCTGACTCTAAGGACTTAGCCACTTGCCTTCCAAGTGTGTAACCCTTAGCAATAATAAATTATTAATTAAGAGTTAAAATGGTTATTAAGGGCTAAAAAAAAATAACCCTTAGCAATGTTGTCTTCCCCCTTAGAATGTAAGCTCCTTGAGGGCAGGTCTTGTCTTTCTTGTTGCCTTTTTGTGTGTGCCCAGCACTTAACACAGCGTCTGGCACATATTAATTGCTTAATAAATGCTGGTTGCCTACCAGCCTGTTGACTTTAGGTAGCAACAGGCTGCCTATGATCTCTGTCTGATGCAGAACCACATTATTCCTTCCTAATCTTCTTCTTAGAGAGGTGTGTTCTCCTTGGGACTGTGCCCAATGCTCCAAGATGGAGTACCTGGCAATCATCACTGGCAAAAAGGTGGGTCAACCAATTAGGGTAGAGAAGGAATTTCAGCCAGGAAGAAGTCCTGCACCTGACTAAAGTCTTCTCAACAAGCTTGTGGTATATATGCTTTTGTCAGCATTTTGCCATCTGTGTTGCAATGTTTCCAGTTTGTAGAAATTTGCTCCTGATCTCGCATATGATTTTCTCATTGTCTTGCACCTACAATCCCTGTCCTTCTCATTTTCTCACCTGTATTTTTTCTTCTCTTTACTCTTTTTGTAATTAAACAGTTTTGACTTCTTTTTGTAATTAAACAGTTTTGACTTGAGAAAGGGAATTATTCTTAACCGTGTGCTGGCACATTGCATGGCAAAGTTGATTACTTCCTTCTGAAGCTGCAAGGAATGTATATAATTTGTCTGAAAACAAAGGTGTGACCATAGACCTTGCATACTCTTTAGTGGCAACTAGGCTAATGGGATGGCAGAAACATCAATAAATTAATAAATTGCATGTAAAGTCTCCATTTGTCCACTAGAGGGAGGCAGTTTACATATTGTGAATTAAGCAGTAGCTATTGACAAGGCTGGCAGAAAAAGCATGGCTGGGAACTATCTTTCATTCATTCATCAATCATTTATCCCTTCTTCCCTTTTGCCTTCACTGTGCATGTGCCGCTAATGGTTAGCCTTAGGACATCCCAACAATCTGTTTCTTCTCTTACTCTCAAATGAGGGAAGACACGAAACCATGTAGACTACCTTATAAATTCATATTATTTAACCACAATTGGACCCTCACAGCTATACAATAATCTCATTATTTACCTATGGTTGACCTCATCACACCCTCCACAGCACCTGTTCTCTCCTCAAGCCCCTATTTTTACCCAGACACTCTTTCCCCCTCTTTATTAACAGATGAGCCTGCCTGAAAAGGTAAACTCCCTCATCTCCTGTTCTCTTTCCAACTTCAGTCTTCTCTTCTTTTCCTCCACTCTCAGAAGACAAACAGTTTCTTTTCCTTGTCAGAGGTAATCTTTTCAATCATTTCTTTGATCTTGGTCCCTTCTGAAATCTTGTCCCCTTGTTTGGCTTCACCTTCAATTTCTTCTCAGCCAGCACAATCCACTGCCTAAAAACATCCCAGGTTACCATGGGACATTGCCATCCATGCAAGTTATTATCATTTCTTTTTTTTGTGCAGTGAACAGAGCACTGGATTTGGAGTTAGAGGACCTATGTTCAAATATCACCTTGCCATTTAATATTCTATGTTACCTTAGGCAAATCTGTTAAGCTCTCTGTGTCTCTACAGTTTTCTTATTTGTAAGATGCGGGGTTTGGATTAGAGCTTTAAATCCACGAACTGCTAAACTTATAGGGGAAAAAAAGTCTGTTTTCTACTACTTCTGTTTCCTCCCCACCCATTTTTCAACTCTTTGCAAGCTGGCTTCTGACCCTTTCATTCCATTGAAACTGGTCTCTAAATAGTACCCAGTGACCTCCGGCTTGCTAAATACGACTATCTGTTCTTAGCCCTTATTCTCCTTGATCTTTTGGCAGCATTTGATGCCAATTTCTCATCCAGAATGTTCTCCTTCCTTAAGCTCTGTGACCTTGCTTTGACTCAGTTCTTTTCTTATCTACCGCTCTTGCTATTTCCTTCCCCCTCTTCTTGCTCTTTACTAAGTGTGGATGTCCCTCAAAACTCCATTTTATCTCTCTTTACTCACTGTGTCTCTATGATCTCACTTCCTTATTTCTGTTGCTGGTGCCAATATTTTCTTAGTCTTAAAAACACCAGTTTAAAATCTTAGGGTAACTTTGATTCTTCCTGCTCCCTCATTTACCAAGTCCAGTTGATTCTATGTCCGTGGTTTGAGTTGCTTTTCTCCTACTCTCTGTTCATAACACCACAGCAGTTGTTCAATCCCTTCTTTGTCTCTTTCCTGTTGTAGCTTTTATAACAACTGCCTAACTGATGTATACATTATAAAATTATGGAGCTAGGAGACACCTCAGCGCCCATGTTGTCTTATCCACATCGGAATAGAAATCTCTCACACAGGGATAGATTTAAGTGGCTATTCTGTTTCTCTTGAAGATCTGAGACAGCCCATTTTGCTTTTGGATTTTGCTTTTACTGTTGATGAGATTTCTTCAAAACTTAGTCTCATAGCTACTTCCCTATAACTTTCACTTACTGGGACAAGATCTTTCCCTGGGGACCCAGCAAAGCAAGTCTAATCCTTTTCTGTATGAGAGCCTTTCAGTATTCTTGATGAACTTTCTAAGTTTCATGTCTCATTCATTTAACCCTTATGGCATGTTTGCTATTGTTTCTCCAATCCAACTTTTAAACAATTGCCAAAATAGTCTTTGTGCTACCAGATCCAACTAGGAATTTGCAAAATGAACACTTTACAAAAGGACTAATAGTTTCTTTTGAAAGATCCAGATTCCAAAGCGCATTTAAAATCACTACAAAAATGTTTTATTCTCAATTTGTTAGACTTTATGCCTCTGTTATATAAATAAAGAAAACAATGATACTTTCCTAAGGATGGAGTCTTCAGTTAAGGGAATTTTAGCTAATGTAATTGCTTAAAGTGCCAACTATATGCTTTTTAAAAAATAATTTTTACTGATGTCTTTTATTTCTCACATCCTTATAGTTACCCTTTGTCTTTCCAGAGAGACATCCTAAATAACAAACTATTTTTAAGAGGAAAAAAATTATAACTAATGAAATACTGAAAAAAGTATGAAAATATAACACCTATGGACTTTCCACCTCCACAAAGGATTGGATTGGAGGTGTCTTCATGTATCTTTTTATTCGAGGCATGCTTAATCTTTATAATTTTGTTAATTTACTTTTGATTTTTTGGGGGGGGTATAGTGGTTCTTTCTATTTACATTGTTGTAGTCATTGTATATATGATTTTCTTGACTCTGCTTACTACATTCTGCATCAGTTGAGATAGTTCTTTTCATGCTTCTCTGTATTCATCACACACATCACTTCCTATAGTACAGTGATAGTCTATCACTTTCATGTAACATTGCGTTAAGGTTTACATTAGCCATCCCCCAGACGATGGGCATCTACTTTGTTTCCAATTCTTTGCTATCACAAAAAGTACTGCTAGAAGTATTTTGGTGAATATGGGGACTTTATTCTTATTGATGGCTTTCTTGGAGTATGAGCCCGGCAATGGAGTCTCTGGTTCAAGGGAGTGGGCATCTTATAAGGATTTGTTTTTTGTACTCTCAGAGACTGTAGAGAATTGGGACCATTAGAAGTGAACAAAATTCATATTTTTATAAAAGCCAATTTTCTTATTTGCTCTTTAAGTTTTTCAGTTGTCTCATCTATAAAATGAAGGGGTTAGACTCAATGAATTCTAAGATACTTTACAGCTATAAAGCTCTAATCCTACTAAAAATGAGAGGGGGCTGCTCCATTCGGGATGGTGTGGGGGTTGGGACTTTGGTCTAGTTGCTGATTACCGGGCTTGGCTAATTAAACTATGATTATTGTCAAGTTGGAAGAGAACCTGAGAGATCATATTGGGAGGAAGGGGGGAGAATAAGCATTTATACAGTATCTACTGTATTAGGCATTATATTAAGTACTTTGCAAATATCTCATCTGATTCTCACAACTCCACAGAAGTGCTGCTATTATCCCTATTCTATAGTTGGGGAAACTGAGGCAAAGACTAAGTGACTTGAGTATGGCCACACATCTAATGAGTGTCTGGATTTGAACTCAGGTCTTCCTCAGTCCAGGCCCAGCATTCTGTCCACTACATCACCTACCTGCCTCAATATAGCCTAATCCCTAGGCAAATCTACATTTAAATTATCTTTTAATGATTATCCAAATATAATAAAATGAAATACAGAAGGAATAAATATAAAGTCTTGGATTTGGGATAAAAAACACTTCGCTGGTAAAGAATGGGATGGAAGTTGGGAAGAATTATAACTAGAAACAATTCCTATGGAAAAGATTTGAGACAGCTGGATGGCGAAAGGAGACAATGATACTTGGAGTCAAGAAGAAATGAGTTCAAATCCAGCCTCAGACAATTACTAGCTATACAACCATGGGCAGGTCATTTCACCTCTCTAGGTATCATTTTCTTCATCTGTACAATGGGGATAATAATAACCTGCAATGACTACTTCACCAGGTTGTTGTGAAGTTAAAATGAGATAACGTATGTAAAGTGCTTTGCAAGTTTTAAAGAGCTATGTAGATGTCAGTTACTGTGATTAAGGCTTGGGGAACACAGCAACACTCGTTATATATTTCAAGGTGTATCAATAATGAGATATTCACAACACCCATGATGGTTATGAATATAGTGGTGTAGTTTTGGATCACAAAATATAGCAAACTCTCCACATGGAAGGCAGAACCAAGGTCTTTATTCAGAAACCATAACACTGAGTCCCAAAACCAGAAAGCCAAAGTCATTATAATGGTCACAAAGTTGATGCATATAGTCAATGC
>CM053593.1:84808508-84850614 GCA_028646575.1 Pseudocheirus occidentalis
GGTGCTTCCAATCCACTCTCCTCTCAACTGCAGCTGTGATTACTCCCAAGGAGTTAACTGGAAGTAAGGAGCTAAGCCTTTGAGGTGCCAATAGAAAGGGGCATGGAAGATCTTCTGATTTCATTAACATTACACAAGGCTATCATGGGAAGAGGCAACAGGCTTTCTCTGCTTCACCCCCAGGGACAAACCCAGGAGCACTGGCAGCAGTTGTGGAGAAGTGGATCCAAGTTTAATGGAATTTCACATTTCCTAATCATTTTGAGTGGTTCCTCAAATGGAAAGGACTACCTTGGGAAGAGGTGGTACATTCCTCATCATTGGGGGCCCTTGAGCAAAGGCTGGGTGGGCACTTTGTGGGGTCACTGTAGAAGGGATTCTTGATCCCACCTTGGCTTTCCAGGCAGGAAGAATAACCAGCAAGGGCTCCCTTCCCTTTGGCTTCTCCTTCATCCAGAGGTTTGTTGGAGCCAGGTTGAGCCTCAAGAGTTGACTATTAAAATTTCAGCGTGAGTTTTTACAACAGAAATCAGTGAAGGCTGCAAATCTGGGTTTGATGTTTTGTTTATTGTGTAGATTAGAAAAAGTGATGGAGAAAATGTTAATACTGTAGTTTAAACCTAAAAGTGCATTGTGTGCATTTTTTTTTGCCAGTATACCCCTGCTTTTATTTTTATCCCTCCTTGCATCCTCTTCCCTTCTCACGCTATTCTCTTAGTTCCAGACCCTGTCCATTGAGCAGAGCAGGAAAAGCAATATGACTGTTCATACCACTTGGAATGAACTTGGAGTCACTAACTGTAAGCCTTCAAGAAGGATGTAAGACACAGGGCGTTGAGGTGGCATAATGACCAGCTTTGGAATCAGGAGGACCTGCCTTCAAAGCTGGCCTCTGACTCTTAACACTTAATAGCCATGTGAGCTTGGGCAAGTCACTTAACCCCAATAGCTTTGCCTTCCCCCCTCCAAAAAGCTAAATAAATAAACAAACAAACAAACCAACGAACCAATGAACAAATGAATGAATGAAGGCTATAGAACCAGCACGTCTTACCATTGACCCTGTCACTGTGCACCCCACACTGCTAGGCACTGTTGACTGTCCTGCTAGTGTACTGTAAGGACCATGGGCTTGCCCTTTGTCTTACTATCACCTTTCCTTCGGTCCTAGGACGTAGGACCTCTTGGCCTTTCCATCTGCCATGCAGCTGAATTCTTTTATATGTGTTTTTTCCCCTCAATTAGAACATCATCTCCTTGAGTAACAGGAACTGGCTTGTTTTTTGTTTGTTTTCAATTTTTATCCCAGTGCTTAGAACATAGTTGGCACTTAATATTTTTTTTTATTCATTCATGCATCAAACTAAGGAGTTGGCCCAGGTGCAAAATGGCCCTTTCCTGTCTTTCCAGTATTTTAATACTCCTTCACGCAAACAGTCTAGCCATTACCATTTTCCTCCTCAACTCTACATATTAGAATCCCTAGCATTCTTTTTTTTTTTTTTTGCTTTTTTTTTTTGGAGGGGGGAAGGCAGGGTAATTTGAGTTAAGTGACTTGCCCAAGGTCACACAGGTAGCACATGTTAAGTGTCTGAGGCTGGATTTGAACTCAGATCCTCCTCACTCCAGAGCTGGTGCTCTATTCACTGTAGCACCTAGCCGCCCCTCTGGCATTCTTTAAGACTCAGTTCAAGTGCTACCTCTTTCAGAAGATCTTTCATGACCACTTAACTGCTAATGCTTTAAATTTCCCTTTTGAGGTTTCCTTCTATTTATTCTACATTTATCTTCTATGTGTGTACACATACACATTGACTACAATAATGCATGGTGCACAAAATCCAATTATAGAACGGACTCTAAGTGACTTGCTCTTAGACCTTCTTAAGTGCATATGCCCAGTCATGGGATTACTGGATCAATCTTGTCTTATTTGAAAATCATCAGAACAAAGATCAAGGATAAGATGTGATCACATAATTAAAATTTCTTATAAAAATACATTTTTAGAAGCATCTCTCCCTCCCGGTCCCTGCTACCATTTGAACAATTTAAAAAACGGGGTGGAAAGTCTTCTAACAAATATGTATGTATTGGCAAAACAAACTCCACATTGGCTGGGTCCAAAAATATATGTCTCTTTCTGTATTCTATTACCTCTCTGGCAAGAGGTGGGTGGCACGATTGGTTTTCAGTCTTCATGAGTCATGGTTTAGCATTATATTAATCAGAGTTCGAAATTCTTTCAAAATTTTTTTTCTTCTCTATAATGTTATTGTAGAAATAATTATAGTTCTGTTCACTTCACTCCTTTTCAGTTCACTGAGGATTTCCCAATTTCCTCTAAAACTGTTCATTTCATCATTTCTTGTAGAACAATGAATTCTATTGCAGTCATCTACCATAATTAATTTATATGTTCTCCAATAGAAGGGCACCCCCATAGTTTCCAATTTGGGGCTACTCTGAAAAGAGCTCTTATAAATATTTTTATATGTACAGGTCCTTTTCATCTTTCTTCAAGTTTGGGACGTTAGCCTAGCAGTGGTATAGTCACTGGACATGCACAGTTTTAGGGCAAAGTTCCAAATTTCTTTCCAAATGATGTGACCAATTCACAGCTCCATCAATAGTGCACAAGGTTTCCTGTTTTCTTGTAACCCCTCCAACATTCGCCATTTTCCATTCTTATCATCTTGCCAAGCTGATGGATGTGAAGTAGAACTTCAGAGTTGCTTTAATTTGCATTTGTCTATCAGTGCTTTAGAGCATTTTTGCACATAGTTGATAGCTTGGATTTCTTCCTTTGAAAACTGCTTGTTCAAGTCTGTTGACCATTTATCTATTGTGAAATGGCTTTTAATCTTCTAAATTTTAATTAGTTCTTCATATATCTTGGATATATCACTTTATCAGAGAAACTTACTGTAAATTTTTTCCCCAAAGGGAATTTTTTTTTAAGTAGAAAAGAAGGGAGGCAAGTAGCATTAGATATGGTACAAAGGAGTTATTATTAAAACAATTTAGTACTCATAAAAGAGCAGAGAAGTTGATCTGTGAAACTGAATAGGTGCCCAACATACAGAAATAAACCTAGAGACCCCAACTACTGAGTCAAGGACTCACTACTTGACAAAATTTTCTGGAAAAACTGGAAGGCAATCCAGCAGAAATTAGGTTTACATCAACATCTTATACAATATACCATAATAAATTTCAAATGGATGGCTTAATTGTAAAAGCTCTTATCATAAAACAAATTAGAGGAGTAAGGAAGTATATACCTATTGCAACTAGGAATAAGAGAAGAATTCATAACCAAGTATGGATTAGAGGATCTTTCTTTAAACTCTTTGGGGGTATAGTTGTAGCCGTGAAGTATACCTGGGTCAAAGGGTATGAGTAGCTTAGTCACTTTTGTGGTATTGTTTCAAATTGCTTTTCAGAATTATTGGACAAATTCACAATTCTACCAATAGTGTACATATCTGCCTCTTTTCCCATAGCCCTTCTAGCATTTGTTATTTTTCTGTTTTGGTCATCTTCACCAATCTGAAGCATATGAGGTGGAACCCCCAGAATTGCTTTATTTGCATTTCTCTAATTATTAGTGATTTGGAGCATTTTTCATATAGCTTTTAAAAAAAAGTTTTTATTGATATTTTCTGTTTCTCACCTCACCACAGAATCCCAGGCATCCATCCTCTCCCACTCCCAGGGAACCATTCCATATGACAATATTTTTTCAGATAGGATAAAAAAAAATCAGCACAATTGATTGATATGTTGAAAAAGTCTAAAAACACATGCAATACCTGTGGATCTTCCACTTCCATGAAGTGGTGAGTTAGGGCTATCTTCTCATAACTCTTTGAGTCCTATTTAATCTTTATAATTTTGTTACATTTACTTTTGATTATTTGGAGTGCTGTTCTTTCTATTTACATTGTTGTAGTTACTTATGTATATTGTTTTCCTGGTTCTGCTTACTTCACTCTGCATCAGTTCATATAGGTCTTTCCATGCTTTTCTATATTCATCACAAACATCACTTATTATGGCACAATAATATTCCATTACATTGATGTACCACAATTTTTTTTAGCTATTCCCCAAACAATAGGCATCTACTTTGTTTCCACTTCTTAGCTATCACAAAAAGTGCTGCTATAAATATTTTGAAATCTATAGAGACCTTTATTTTATTATTAAAATTTTTTTTAATTAGTGTTTTTAATATTATTTTTTGCCTTTTTTTTTGGAGGGAGGAGAGGAGGGCAATTGGCTTAAGTGACTTGGCCAAGGTCACACTACTGGTAAGTATGTCAAAGTGCCTGAGGTCAAATTTGAACTCAGGTCCTCCTGACTCCAGGGCTGGTGCTCTATTCATTGCACCACTTAGCGAACCTGAAACCTTTTTTCTTTTTGATGGCTTCCTTGAGCTATAAGCTCCTGGTTCAAAGAGTACAGACATTTAGTGACTTTATTTGGATAATTCCAAACTGCTTTCCAAAATGGATGTATCATTTCACAGCTCCAATAGCAATGTATTAGCATGCCTATTTTTCCACAAACCCTCCAATTTTGACTTGTCATTTTTTTGTCATTTTTGTCAACTTGCAGTGTATATGATGAAACCTCAGGGTTCTTTCCATTTTCATTTTTCTTAATTATTAGTGATTTGGATCTTTTTTATGTGGTTATGAATATTATGCATTTTTTGGAACTGTTCATATCAGATATGGAGTTTTTGCCTAGAAAACTTATGTTTTCCACTTCATCAAATACTGGGTTATTGAATCCTATTGTTTCTCAGTCTCTCTTACCTAGGCTATTCTATTGATTGATCTCTCTAATATTTAACCAATTTTAATGACTGCTACTTTTTAATATAGTTTAAGGTCTGGAAGAGCTTTTCTCCCTTTATCCTTAATTCTTTTAAAAATTTCCTTTGGTATTCTAGATCCTTTGTTTTTTTCCAAATGAATTTTGTATTATTTTATCAAGTTTTGTAAAGCATACTTTTGGTAATTTGATTGGCATTGCTATATAGCTGTTGATAGCTTAGCTTTCTTCCTTTGAAACTGCCCATTCATATCCTTTGACCAGTTGGCTATTGGGAGAATGGCTCATATATTTAAATTCCACAAAATTAACATATTTCTTTACAAGTTTTTCTAATTTAATTATATTTTATATAATCCCTTTAGTAATACCTACTTGTAAAGTATATGTACAGGGTATAATGTGCACAAGATAGAGAAAATACTGATACAGAAAATCAATAATAAGGGGCACATACCAGTATCAAAATGGCATTAAGAGCTGGAAAAATTGCCTTGGCAACTTGTAAAATTAGGTTAAAATGATAGTATTGGAGAAGATTTTGTTGAGTTTGCTGTATGGCTTTCATTTGGGGAATGGTCTGTAGGAAATAAACAATTAGAAAGAAACTGACCATTTCTGTATATTTACAAGCCTATAATCATGTGTTTGTGAATCTGCAATATATTAAAATATGACATGGACATTGAAAGATAGCATGGTGTAGTGGATAGAGGATTGCCCCTGTTTAGAGCTTCAAGGCATCTTAGAGGTTACTGAATTTAGTTCTTCTATTTTTTTTTTTAACAGATGAGAGAAGACAGAGATTCAGTGACTTGTTTGTGGTCACACAGCTAGAGTGATTTACTCAAGTATGCTTCCTTTTAAAGATCACTTAATTTGCATTGTTGTCATTCTGTATGTTGTTTTCTTATTTCATTTTGCATCATCAATTCATAAAGATTTTGTAATGTTTTTCAAAATTCCTCACATTCAAAATTTCTTATTATATTATTCCCTCATAATAATTACAATGTAATACAATTATAATAATATATAATACAATAATATTCCATTACATTCATATACTACATTCTGTGACATTCATTACATTCCATCATTGTCATATAACACATTTTATTCAGCTGTTTCCCAATTGATGGACACCCACTTTATTTCCTTTTATTTGATATCACAAAAGTACAGCTATGAATATCTTTGCTTATTTTGAAATCTTTTTTCCATCTTTGATCTCCTTGGGATATATTGGGCTTATATCTTGAAAGTATTTTCAAAAATTATTTTGAACCTAAGAAACATGAACATTTCCATAGAGAACAGAAAAAGACTGCAAATGAAACCACAAGTCTCTATTATGTGCATCTCCTATTTTAAAAAAGTAGACAACAAATTCAACATGGTTTCAAAGCTGTCCTTATTGTCTGCGTCTCCCTCTGAACTTCTTTCTAAATAATTCATTTCAAATTCTAAATTTAGAACTTCTTTCTAAATTCATTTCAAAATACTTCAATGATATTCTTTTCTTCCTTTTAAAAGCTATTGTTCTTTAAAGCTGGAAATTCTGTTTAGGTTCTTCTGGAGACGAACATTCCTATGAATCAGAGATAGAAGAAAATTAAATGTGCTGTGTCTGGAGGCAGTGGGTCTCCCTCAATAGCAGTCTTTAAGCAAAGGCTAGATAATGACTCTTAAGGTATCTTGTGGATGGGATTCCTGTTCAAGAATGGGTTGGATTAGAAGGATTCTGAGTTCCTTTCCAATTCTGAGATTTTATGTTTCTGTGACAATTTAATCACTAGTAAGATGCTGAGGTGGAATGATAGAGGTGCTATGTTGACAAAGTTATAAGGTAAGTGTTATAAAGAATTTTAATCATAATAATTAACTGACATGACAAACAAAGCAATATATACAACAGGGAGACACAAGGCTATGTAAAATGTATCTATAGTAATATATGCTCCTCATACTGATTATTATACATATTTTTATTGATACTTGACCAAGATGCTGTAAAGGTTAATTAGTGTTTTTAAAGTAATAAAAATACCCATGAAATGCACTTTGTAGATAGGCACATGATTAGATAAAATTATCATTTTGCATTCCTATTATTACTTTTCAAGTAAGGTCTTCATTTGATAATTCATTTAATGTGTGCGTGTATGTGAGAGAGATAGAAAGAGACAGAGACAGAGACTGAATTAGGTTATTACTTTATATTAGGGATAACTGAGTCATAAGTTTGGCTAGTGAAAAGTCACATATCAAGTAAACAGCAAAGTCAAGAAAAGATTAAGTCTTCTTTACTATCTGTCCAATGCTCTAATCATTAGATGCCCTCTACCTCTATGAAAAACATTTAACTATATTTAATAAAAGGATTAGGACCTTGGGGGCATTGTGTTTTAAATAAATGAAATATACATGGGTTTTCAATTTGCATAATATATTTTGTAGCTAACACAATAACACAAAAAGTAGCCTTCCTGTTGATTCAGAATGCTTATTTTGCCACGTATCCCCCATAGACTCTTAAAATATACTAAAGGGTGTTATGTGTCCTCTGCTGTCTCGTTTCCAGTGTTTTTTTTTCTTAAAGAATATCTACCATTATATTGAAAATATAAATTTATGTGTTATGATAAATAGATGAATGAATGGATGGATAGCTAGATAGACAGACAGATAGCATGAGTGACAGTGTGTTACAGTGGAGAGAGAGCTGCCTTCTCTTAGCGAAGCCAGGAAGTCCTGGGTTCAGATTCGATCTTTGACACATACAGGCTATGTGAACCTGGATCAAAGTCATCTGACCTCTCAGGCACACAGACAACTCTATAAGATTGTGAACTGCGGAGACCGGGCTGACCTGCATTGTTAGAGGGAGCCTCCTCATCCAGAAGCGCCCCAGGTCAATGTAATTACAGGTTGTATCCCTAAACACCGCTCCGCCGCGCGCCCCCTCAGCTTCCTATGAAGTCGGTCGAATCATTAATGTTAAAACATGAGTCCACACATCTCTATTCTTTCACGTATTCCATGCCTTACTTTCCCATTCCTGGATAAAGGGGCAAATGATTGCTTCTTTCCCACTTCCAAGAGAGAACGGAAAAGTGATAGGATCAGTAGTAAAACAACACTAATAATAAACTACAACTCCCAAAACACCCCGAGGAAAAGGCTGACATCTTCCCGCCCCCTTTTCCTCCTCCCCATCAGTCCCAGAGATGGTTGGTGTATTTGGAACACTTCAGGGCAGAGGTGACCCTGTTGGGTACCGCGGCTAGGAAAGAAGCCAACCGGTTACCGCCTCTTCTGCGATGCATGCTGGGATTTGTAGTTCTCCGTCGAACTGCGAGGGCTCCGTAGGTCAGCAGGAAATACTACATATTCCATGAGGACCCGCGGTCCGGGCAGCGCCCGCGTATTGAAGTTCGGGGGGGGGGGGAGGTCGAGCGGGCGGCGCTGGCGGCGGGAGGAGTAAAGATGGCTGCGCGGGGGTCTCCGCCTTCTGCTCCCGGTTGAATCCCTGGGAGGGCGGCGGCGATCAGGCTAGCAGCAGCGGCGGCAGCGGGGCCGGGGACATGGCGGAACTGGAGCACCTGGGTGGGAAGCGGGCCGAGTCGGCGCGGGTGCGGCGGGCCGAGCAGCTGCGGCGCTGGCGCGGCTCGCTGACCGAGCAGGAGTCGGCGGAGCGGCGGGGCTCCGGGCGGCAGCTGCCGTCGTCTCGCCGTGGGGGGCCTCGGGTCCGCTTTGAGGACGGGGCCGTCTTCCTGGCAGCCTGCTCGAGTGGGGACACGGACGAAGTGAAGCGGCTGCTGTCCCGGGGAGCAGACATCAACACCGTCAACGTCGACGGGCTGACAGCCCTGCACCAGGTAACCCCAGGCACCTGCGAGCCGCCCGCCCTCCGCCTCCGGGGCTCGCACCAGCGTCCAGCGGGGCAGGGAGGAGGGTCCTCTTCGGGCTGCTCGGGCTGTCTCACCTTTGAGCGGCCGCCTCTTGCCAACCGAGGACCTCCCCAGCTCCCCGTCCACCCTTGGGACCAGTGTCATTCACTGCCCAGGTGTGGCTCGTCGTTGCTTGCTGCCCCGCGCCCCCTGACGCTCCCCTCCCCCGCACCCCCATGTTGTCAGGGACAGACACAGTTGCTTCTACCCGTGGTGCCACCCTTTCCATGGTTCAATTTCACTTCTTTTTGGTTACTGTTCCAAGGAGCTGTGTCACATAGGTGTTTAGTCAATGTCACTTGTCTGATGCCCATTATAGAAAAGCTTCCTGTCTGTGCTGCCCCCTATAGAATAGTTGAGATCATTTAGGAGTAAGTCCCTCAGGACAGCCTTACCTGCCAGCAGCTCTGTGGAAGCTTCTCTTGTTTTGCTGACTCCTGTCGGGGTCAGCCATAGTGTCCTACCAGATTAGGAGCTCCTAGAACATTGCTGGGACCCGTTAAGTCCCTCTTAGACATTGTCACCATACTTATCTAGCATTGAACCTTCTCTTTTCATCCCTTATCAATGCTATCAATGCTTTATATCCTCCATAGCACAACTGGGGTGTGACCTGGGTGCTTTCCATCATGGAGATCTTACTCTGTCACTTGTGTCCTCTGTCACATATAAAATGACCTTTCTGCTTCTCATTTTACGAGCCCCAGCCTTCATACTATTGTATAAGGCCTACTGTAGAAACACTGTGATCTCTACCTAGTTCTAGTTATGTGGAGTTTGCATGCACTGACAGTTTGGTCCTTGATAATAATAACACTTTTCCATACCCCTGATTATGCAATGTTTCTTTATAATGTTAGGGATAACTAATTCCACCTTTCCAAATATTACTTAACCAGTCAATTTGGTGAGCCAATAGCTCACCCATTATGTCTTTCTCATTTCTCTTCCTCCCACCACCATCCACAGTCTGGGCAGAGTGAATGTGGTTATGGTGCATGTCTACTTACACATGATTCAACAAGTATTTATTATGATAATAGTACTTTATATCACAGTTCCCTAAATAATACTATCCACCAGCTTAAGTTCCTTGGTACTATCTTTTACCATGTATATAGCTGTCATAGACTGATTAGAGGAATATTGATTCACTTGTATGTATACCTAGTTTGGACATTAGAGAATTAGTCCAACTATACACAGTGACTGGTGAAATTTGAGATGGGAACTCAGATCAGCAAATATGCTTTAATTTCACTTCTCTTTGGAACTCCTTGGGAGATATTTGGTGTCTAGGAGGATTCTTGTTTTGTAGATTTATTTGGAATGCGGAGACATACCTAGTGGAGGACATATCTAGCCGTATCTAGTGGAAGGATTTATCTGGTGAGACCTTGGTGGAAAGACAAACCTTTCTAATTTCCTTTTCAACACATAATTGATTGAATCATAGTGTCACAGAAAGTTCTCTCAGTGTAATATATTGTTTTTTGTAAAGTGACTGCTAGTGTCATTGTCCCTTACTAAAATTATGCTTAATTTTATAATAATGCACTAGTAATAGTCATCTTACTCATTGATTGTTACCCCTTCCATAGCAGATTCTCTTTGTCTGATAACTGCCTTATGATTGCATTCTTACTTCTTTATAACCTCTGACTGAACACTCTGAAGTGCAGTTCTCCTCAGCATTGACAGATAGCTTTTAAAATTTAGTATCCTCTGGAAGTATAACTATAGTGGAATGAAAGGTGTGGGATTCTGTTTTCCTCACCTCTGCTAATCCCAAAGTGGGAATTTCTTGTATCGTCAACAGGGCCAACAGCGAGCCCATCTAAGTCAGTAGCAGCACCAATTTATACTGGAAAGAGCTCAGCTAATAAGTTAGGGTGGCTCAAGGCTTTGAGGTCAAAGCAGCCTTCTATTGAGAAGGCCTTCTCTTTGTTAACATCTAGACAAGGGGCCTTTATTGGCACAGGAACCCATTTGTAAGTTAGTTTCCGGCAAAGAAACATTGTGTCTCTCCATGGTCTGAATCACTCTCAAGGTAAATAGAAGATTATTTTCAAAATGCAGGTCAAGGGCAGCCAGAAATTGAACAGCCTGCTTTACACACTGATCCTTTTCTGATAAAGTGGATAATGGTGATAATTATCTGGATAAATCAGTTTTTAAAACAACTGTTTATTCATTGGTTATGCAGCAGATTTGACCTTAATTATCTAGATAATTGCTCCCCTTTGTACTTTTTTCTTTTTTTTTGCTTTAGAGCTCTAGTCAAATGTAGCAGCATCTGTACCCTCTCATCTTGGTGTATTAGAAGGAAGGCACCTTAAAGAATTGCTCTACTTTGAAATGTCTTCACTGTATTTCCTCCTTGTCCCACAAGGTCACAGCAGGCTTTTTTGTTCTTAACGCTAGCAGTTTTTTTTGTAGGTGTTGTCTTGGTACTTCTGACTTATTCTTCTTGGCAATCTTTACTAAAGCAACAAGGTGCCCGAGTCCAAGATAACAAGCACTGGGAAAACTATTAATATAACTCGAAATGGGTGGGAACAGAAAACACCTCAAAAGATAAATATATTGTTATCAAAGCCTAGAAACTCAATGCTTTGCCTAAGATGGTATGAATTGTCAGTTATCTTTATATATATATATATGGGTCTTTTAAAAAATAGGGTTAAAAACCTGATTGTATACATTTCAAATAGCCACTTGCCCAAGTAAATACTTCATTCTGGGTACATGCAAAAGAGTGTTTTTTTCATTAGTTAAATTATGTGCTTCTTGGGAGAGATTGGGCCTATAATTTTTTTATGGGTTGGTAAATTTTGGATTTTTTTTGCAAGAGTAAAATATGCATCCTATATGGAGAACCTTCACATTATGGCTCTTGGAGATATGGGTTTTGGAGTCCTTTGGAGACTGTATCTGCTAAATTATCAGTCTGCTGTGACTGGGTAGGTAATTATACTGGGAAAATAGATAGCAAATTCTGTTGAATGCTAGACTAAGGTAAAGATCAGAGTGCTTTCCTATTTCTAGAAGGGCTGGACCTGAGGGGAGTAGTTGCCTATCTTCAATAACCCAACCCCACCTGTAGAACTGCCAGGAGACTCAAGATACATTTTTTTTTTTCCTTAAAGGGCAGGTCTAGCCACATGCCTCCTTTACCCAGTTCCCAATAACTCCCTATTTCTTCTGGGATCAAATACAAAATCTTCTGGCTTTCAGAACCCTCACAACCTAGCCTGAGCCTGTGTTTTTTAGTGCCATCATATGTTATCTGCTTCTAGTACTTCTTACACTGACCTTATTACTAGGCCTTGCTTATATACAGCACCGCTCCATTGATTGTCTCTAAGCCTTTGCACTGGCTAGCTCCCTTTCCTGGAATGCAGTCTCTTCTCATTTCCACCTCTTAGAATTCCTCTTTCTTTCCAAACTGTGTGCAAGTGCCACCGTTTACACAAAGTCTTTCCTGATCTTCCAATTTCTAGTGCCCTAGCCCATGACCTTGTGTTTATTTTGTGTGTATTCTTTATATACTTAGAGTTGTGAATGTTAGAGCCCATTAGACGGTAAGCTCCCTGAAGGTGGGGACAGTTTCTTTTCTTTCTTTCTCTTTCCCTCCCCCCATCCTTCCTTCTTTCCACCCCTAGCACCCAGCACAGTGTTGGTACATAGTAAACACTTGCTCAGTGCCTGCTGTTTCGTTGATTTTTGCATTGATTCACTTTTAGATTGTTTCTAGTGGTTCTAGCTTTCTGTTTTGATTGAAAACAGGTCTTCAGTGGGCCCCACCTTCAAACAGACCCAGTTCCCTTATCTATGCTTGGTGTATTAGACTTGTTCTAATTTGAGCCCACAGCCCCCAGGTTCATGGGATTGTTAATTTAGAGCTGAGAGGGACCTTAGAGATCATCTAATACACATCCTCTTTCTATTTATTTATTTTGTTTTATTAATGCCTTTTGATTTTATACCACAGTCACTCCCTGAAAACTCTCCACTCCCCGTTGACCTCTTCATGGACATAAACAAAAGCAGTTCAGTAAAACTGACTAGAACTGAGCTGTCAGGTCACATATACAGCATTCTTAGCCTCTACCTTTGTATCTAGAGTAGGGAAGTGAATTTCATCATCTGGCCTCCAGCACTAAGATTGATCATTATATTTAATCTGAGGTCAGCTGTCTTTAAAGTTGTTTTCACTTTATTTTAGTTACTGTGCATATTATTCTTTTTAGTCCACAAGCAGGTAAGTACTTATGCTATGCATGACACTAAGAAAGACAGTCCTTGCCCTCAAGGAGCTTACATTCTCACAGGGAAACCCAACACCATAAAAGAACTGAGAGTTGGTTGTGGGGGGAAGGAGGTATCCTTGATATTGGGGCATGTTGGTTGTTTGAATAATGAGAGATAGCTGGTCTAGGGCCCTTCCCCAAAATGAAGATTCCAAGTAAAAATTCATCTTTGGGGGAAGGGGTTCCACAAGAATGGAGGCAGAAGGCAGCATAGGCTGGAGAACATTGAATTTGATAACATATATATATATATATATATATATATATATATATATATATATATATATATATATATAACTTGTTTATTCTGTTTTCTGGCATGTATAGGGTCTTTTCTTTATCTGAACTTTTCTTCATCTTTGTTTTTTTTTTTTTCTGGGAATGCAAGCCGGAGATGGATGGAAGATTTCTCTTCATCCACCATCATGTTGGGTAATTAATTTGCAGTTTAGTTAGACAGGGTCCCTCTTCAGGTTTTCCCTTCTTCAGGACTGCATCCATACCTTAGTTTACATATACAGTTCAGACCTGCAATACTCTACACTCCTCACATCTGTCACTTACAATGTCACTTCCATTGCATTCATATATCCTTGCTTGTCTGACCATTCTGCAGTTGATGAACACTCCCTTTTTCCCCCCAATTTTTCTACTGCATGAGTGCTGCTATGAATATTCTGAGATATACACACACCGTCTTGCGTACTCCTAGTGAGCGGGATTGCTGGATCAAACAATATTTACAGATTACTCTTTTTTCTTGTATATTTTCAAATGATTTTTCCAGAAGGTTGTACCAACACCTCCACCAACAGTATATTACTATGTATTAATCTTTCTATAGACCAGGGGTCCTTAACCTTTTTTGCATCATGGACCTCTTTGGCAGTCTGGTGAAACCTCTGGTCCCCTCTCAGAACAGTGTTTTTAAATGCATAACACAAAATACCTAAGATTACAAAAGAAATAAATTACATCAAAATATAGTTATCAAAATGTTTTGGGTTTTTTTTTTCTTTTTGGAGGGGGAAGGCAGGGCAGTTGGGGTTAAGTGACTTGCCCAAGGTCACACAGCTAGTAAGTGTTACGTGTCTGAGGCTGGATTTGAGCTCAATCCTCCTAAATCCACGACCGGTTCTCCATTCACTGCACCACCCAGCCTCTCCATCAAAGTATTTTAAAAAACAAGTTCATTATCCCCAGGTTAAGAATCCCTGTGTCTGTAGGACCTTCTAGCATAAGCTTTTTCTACCTTTTAGCATTGCCAATTTGGTGAGTATGGAGAGAAATGAAATTGTGTTAATTTGAGTTTTTCTTATTAGGGATTTGGGGTATTTTTACATAGTTGTTTTTAGTTAGCATTTCTTCTTTTGAAAATGGTTTATATTCTTTGACCATTCATATATTGGGAAATGATCCTCCTTATGCAAATGAGATTTAAGTGATTTGCTTAATGTGGATGTCACATAGCTAGTGAATGCCAGAGCCAGTATTTAAACTCAGGGCTCTTTTCATTTCATACCACGCTACCACTTTATTAATCTGAAACTGGATTGACCCTTAGCAATAGAAGGGAGATGAGGAAATTGCCACAAAAAATTGCAGTGCTGGACCCGGAGTCAGGAAAACCTGAATTTAAATCTAGTCTCAGGCACTACACAGCTCACACTAATCCTGGGTGAGTTACTTATGCTCTGTTTGCCTCCATTTCCTCTGCTGTAAAATGGGAATAATATCATTCCCTTTCTCCCAGGGTTGTTGTGAGGATCAGATGAGATCCTATTTATAAGGCACCTAATAAATGCCTGGCACATACAAGTGCTTATTCTCTTCCCCTTCTCCTAGTGAGGCCAAAGTCACTGCATATTGGAAACCATCATAACTGTATTCACTTGAGTACAAGAGAGTTAACTTGTATGTTGAAATGAAAATGTTTATTTCTATCTCTTCTCCAATGCCAATGTTAACAAAGGGGGTCACAATAATCACAATCATATTAATTTACATAATGCTTTAAGGTTTACAGCATGTTTGTTTTTTTCACATTAATTCTGTTAAGTAGTGCACATATTACCTCCATTTTACATGTAAGGTTTGAGACTCTAAGAGTTAAGTGACTTGCCCCAGTCACCTAGCTAAGTAAGTGACAGAGGAGAGATTCAAACTCAGGTCCTCAGATATCCTTTTTAAAAAAAATTCAATTTTATTTTATTTTCAGTTTTAAATTTTCTCCTACTTCTTTCTCCCCACTCTAAGAAAGCAAGAAAATTAAAACCCATTTCAAACATGTATAGTCAAGCAAAACAAATTCTTCCACTAGCCATGTCTGGTATCCTTTCTACTAAACCATGTTTCCATCTTGTAACCATATAATTGTAACTATAGTCAATTTTGCCTCACTGTGGCATTTTTTCTTAATATCAGGTACAGGAAAAGTAGTCTGAGGAGAGATCCTTTTGGCTCCTTTTTTATGATGGGACCAGAAAAGCCATTAATTCAGCATATTTCTCCTCTTTGGTTTTTGTGATTTTTTTGGGTAGCATATTGGGTGTCTGGCTCCTTTTTTGTTTGATGACTAAACCCCATGTTTCCATCTTTTGGATTTTAGAACAGAGCTAATATTGGATATAGAGCATTTTGTTTTTGAGAAGGTGACTATGAGTGACTCTATGCCTGCATTTTCTTTCTAGCCATATTTTTGCTCTCCAGAGCAAATAAGATTCTGCCAGATATCTGTGTGTTGTGGAACTTTCTTTTTGAGATTCTTAAAAATAGTCAACATGGTTTTTTTGGTAACTTAGCTGTAATTCTGATAGTCAGGGGATTGTGCTAGAATCGGGGCTTCTTAAACTTTTTCCCCTCTGACCCGTTTTTGCCTTTTGGCAGCTTTTGTTGGCATTGGATGGCTTGAAGGCATGTGCAGTATAAAGTGCAAGTGCTTTGTGTTTAGAACCGAGGCTATAGTGAGGTTGCTCAATGCAACCAAGACAAATGCTGCCAGAAACATGCTGGGTTCATTACCCATTTGATTTTGAATTAATTTTTGGTCATTGCATATTCCAAAACCTTTTACTGTCACCACAGTTTAAGAAGCGCTGCACTAGATGACTTTGTCAGGTTCCTTTAAGTGGTTTGAGGTTTAGCCTGGGAACAACTTTTCTTACTGAATCTTTAACAATAGAGATGAGATATTAGTTGTATTTTTTAATGTTACTTAAGAGTATATTTAGTAATTGCTGTTGACTCTCTAATGATAAACTCTAGGTCCAGTTCAAATACTTCCTTTCAGGTTTTTTCCTTTTGTTCATCTTCCCTAATGACACTACAGTTGCATTGTCTTCCTGTTTCAGTCAGCCAATCAGTCAATGAACATGTATTAAGGAGGAGGTGTGAGTTTCAGAGTTGACGTTTCTAAAGACAGGGTGTCCAGGAGCGCACTCAGGTGGGAAACGATGCTATCTGAGTTGTTTTCCCAATTGTAACACTATGTTGTGATGATATTCTTTCATCCAGCCCCCTGTGTGACTAATGCCATATCATGACCACACCGATCAGTACTTTTGGATTAGAATAAAGCTGTCTGGGGACTGTTGAACTGCCTCGGACTTCTGTGCTTGCTGCAGGACTGTGGATCTAGATTATTGTTAAAGACTATGCTATGATGCTTCCATACTATTTTTAAATTTTGAATCTTCATTCCTCTTTTATTTCAGTTGACCAATTTTTCAACAAAGGCTTATTAAATACCTGTCTTATGCACTTTGCTTAATGGTTGGTGCCTGTCCAGAAAAGATAAGAAATGTCTTGGGAATCAAACCTTCTGGATTGTAAGTTACTTGAGATTTATGGCCTGGGTTTGATTCAAAGATGTGGAAATGTCTCTCTTTTCATATACTACAGCCAGTCACCATTACTTAAGAAGTGATAAAGTAGCTTTATCATCCATAATCTAATGCACTTCTACTATGTGTCCAAAAGAGGGCTGGGGACTTTGACGTTAGAAAATAAATACTTCCATGAAGAAATCTTTGTTCTCACAAAACTTTCAATCTAAAAAAAAAAGTGTGTGTGTGTGTGTGTATGTGTGTGTGTGTGTGTGTGTGTGTGTGTACACAGAAAGAAAGAGAAGAATTAGATGTTCATAACTAAGGACAATGAACCACAACAATTGTGAGGTTAAATCATAGTACTAGAAGGATCCATAATGAACCCTTAGTGTTTAATAGTGATAAGTAATACAGGAAAAAAAGATCTGATGGTGTATTAACTTTTAATTTAGGAAATAGAATTGAGACTGAATCAAAAGGATACTTATTTTATTTACTTTTGGCTATAAATATGGTTTGTTTTTAATTTTCTTTGTTTTTTAAAATATTTCTTTTTTTCTTAGATTAGGAGCAATTTGATCAATAGTAGATGGAAGGTTTGTGGAGTTTTACATTTTGTCTTCTGGTATATGGAGTTTAAATAAGAATTTATGGTTTGTTTTTAGTTTTGTGAGGCATTAGAATAAAATTCTTCAACATTTTCATTCTAACCATTTTAAATTGACATGTATATTGACTTATTATACTACTTACAGGTGGTTGTGGGATAAGGATGTGCAGAATTTTGATGATAGTTGTCTTCTTGTTAGTAAGTTATGTTTATGGGTTGGTTTTTTTTTTCTTTTTATTTTTGGAGGGGGAAGGGCAGGGCGTTTTCAGTTAAGTGACTTGTCCAAGGTCATACAGCTAAGTGTCTTAGGCCAGGTTTGAACTCGGGTCCTCCTGACTCCAGGACCAGGGCTCTATTCAGTGCGCCACCTAGCTGCCCCTAGTAAGTTTCATTTAAATGTGAAATATTAGAATCTCATAATTTAGGTTTGAGGAAATATCAGTAACAATACCTTACATTTGCATATTACATTACAGTTTTCACATCAGTCAATCAATACACATTTATTAAATGCCTGCTGTGTGCTAAGCATTGTACTAAGTACTGTGGATACAAAAAGAGAAAAGACAACCCTTGCCCTCAAGGGCCTTACAGTCTAATCGAGGTGACAATATACAACAAATATATACAGAGCAAACTATATATAGGATGAATAGGAGATATTTAATGGAGGGAAAACGCTAGAATTGAGTAGGGTTGGGAAAGGCTTCCTGTAAAAGAGACAGGATCATATCACCATATCACTCAATCTGAACACTAGCTCTGTGAGACAGAGGAGGCATTGTTATCAACATTATACTGAACAGAAACTGAGGCTTAGAGAGATTTTTAACTTGCCTGAGGGCTGCTGGGTAAGCCATTAGCTGTAGATTTGGGTCCAGCACTCAGATTTTCAGACGCCTAGTTTTATATTCTTTGTATTACACTATTTTCAAACTACTTTCATTTATCTGGTGCTTTCAAAGACATGACAAGAAGGCAGTGTGAACGGTGGAAAAGAGTAGTAGATTTGGAGTCAGAAGAAGTAGGTACAAATCCTGGCTTCTGTCACTGACTTATTACTTGTGTGATCGTGAATAATCACATAACCTCTGTGGGGCTCAGTTTTCATATCTGTAAAATAAAGAGATTGGCTTAAATAGTTCCTAAAGTTCCTTTGATATCTAAAATCTATGATCTCATTAGAAAGTGATGCTGTCTTATATATTGTCCATGATATTTTGAACTACACTTACATCCTTGGTTAAGTAAGCCTGGTCATATAGGTGAAGTTGTAGAGAATTATTTTTTAATGACTTTTAACAAAGGATACCTACCCAATATTGTTAAATTGGTTCCGTGAACACATGATGTTAGGTGAAGTAATATTATAGGAGACAGTTCCAGAACAGTGTTATAAACAGGTTGAGGAAGCTCAATTATGGCTAAATGATTTTACAGTAGGATTTCACATGTTTGTCTTGGAGTATGGTTAAAATAATTTGTTTATTTAATTTTTATTTTATTTTTCAGTTACAAGTAAACACAAATTTTTAATTCTCATTTTTTAAAATTTTGAGTCCCAAATCTTCTCTCCCTCTTGCACCTCTCCCCTCCTTAAGAAGGTAAACAATTTAATATAGATGATGCATGTGTAGTCAGGCAAAACATTTCCATATTAACCATGTTGCAAAAGAAAACACAGACCAAAAAAAAGTATAATTTAAAAAGTATGCTTCAGTATGCATTGGTATGCCATCAGTTCTTTCTCTGGAGGTAGATAGCATTTTTCATCACAATTCTTTCAGAATTGTCTTGGATCATTTTATTGCTGAGAAAAGCTAAGTCACAATTGATCATTTTACAGTGTTGCTGTTAGGGTGTATAGTGTTCTACTGGTTTTGCTTATTTTACTTTGTATATAATTAAAATGATTTTTTTTTCTTTTTCAAAATTTTATTTTAGACTCAAACACCAGAACACATATATAGAATAGAAAAAAGAAAGAAAAACATATCATAAACTTAAATATTGGAACTTAAATATAAAGTTAGAAAAAACCGTGTCATGTGCATTGTAGAATGTAAGAGAAGATTCAAAATATGTAGCAACAGATTTTCATTTCAAGAATGCCTATATGATAAATAATATTTGTATTAAGAATTGTCCATCTTTTCTTTGCCTCCTTGTGAGTTTTCTTTTGTTCTTTGCTGTGCACTTTTTACTTTGTTCTTTTTTTTCACTTCCCCTCTACGCTCCCCCCCAGAAGGCTACACTAAAGTTTAGATATGTTTCTCTATAGTTATAGATATATGCATTACCATATACATACACACATACATACATGTATACATATATAGACATATACTTTCCCAAACCTATTCTACTCCTGATCTTTGTTTTTCATATATGATTATATCTCTTGTTTCCTGTCCCTTCTGCCTCTTCTACTTCACTTCACCTTGCCCTCCTGTGACTTGCCTACCCCCCTCCAAGAATTCCTCCCCTATCCTTCCATTCCCATAAATCTAAACACTCTTCTATACCCCTATTTTACCTATTCCCTCACCCTCCCCTCTAAAGATCTCTTTCTTGTCCTCTCCCCCCTCCCTGTGCCCCTACCATTTTATTGCTTCTGAATTTAGAAGACTTTATATTATACTCTTCTAAATATGTATGTATTGTTCCCTCTTAAACTCATTTCCAATGAAAGTAGGTTACCAGAACTACCAGCCGTCTTCCCCCATGTAAATCTTCTGTATTAGTTCTTCCTTTTGCACCTCAAATAATTACTCTTTTAAACTGTTCCTAAATGGTTTTACTTTTTAAATTCATATCATTCTCAGGTTTACTCCCAATCTTTCTTATAAACTACCCAATTATTGATAAGAATCTTAGACATCCATTTTACAGTTTACATATATAAAAAGTAAACTGTCCTTATGGGTCCCTTATATTCAGTCTTTGTTATATGCCATATATTTTTCTTGGTTCTTATATATTGAATCTTCTGTTAAGTTCTGGATTTTTTTTTTTAACAAAGTCTTAAAAGTCTGAGAGTTTATCAAATGTCTTTGCAGGGTATGATATTTTTGGCCAGAGCCCCAGTTCTTTTGCTCTTGGATGTGTTGTGTTCCATGACCTATAGTCCTTTAATATCTCTGCTGCTAGGTCTTGTATAATTCTAATTGTGGCACCATTATATTTAAATTGCTTTAATTTTGATACTTTTATTATTTTTTCCTTGTGCTGGGGTTTTTGGAATTTCACTATGATATTCCTATGAGTTTTCCTCATAGGATATCTTTTAAGTGGTGACTAATGGATTTTTTCTATTTCTAATTCTTCAGGAAAATTTTCTTTAATTATTTCTTGTATTATAGTATCAAGATTTGTTTTTTGATCATAACTTTCAGTTAGTTCAATTATTTTTAAATTTTCTCTTCATGATTTATTCTCCAGAAATCTATTGTTTTTCTTATAAGATCTTTCATTTTCTCTTCTATTTTTTCATTATTCATATTTTGTTTAATTTCTTGATCTCTTATAATTTCACTGGCTTCATTTCGCCTATAATTAAAATTATTAACAAGGTTATTGTAAAATAATGCTGGTCAGTTTTTCCTTTTGTTAGTTAAACTTTCTCACTGAATGTAAATATCTAGCTCTCTGGGCCTCAGTTTAATACTCATTTTAACTGTATAATGCCAAGCCAAGTAAAGAAAATCAGACATTTAGCTTGGTAAAAATAATAGTAGTAGTCTAAATATGATTATAACCTCCTGGGTCTAGGACACATTCTATTAAATGAATATCATAAAGCCAAGTAACATTGTGAAGTTATTTTTCCTTTTAAAAGAAATCCAGTGAAGAAATTTTGAATTGAAGGAATTAAGTAGAGATTTATTCCAAGGAATAGTATCTTTCAAATGAATGCCAGTAACTGTTAACACCAGTTATTTTTGGTGTGCTGGAAACTTCTTGTTAGGGTTCTAGGCATCAATTATGCCTACTTTGGGACTAAAATATTTTGCCTAGGCATATTTTCCCAGCTGTTGTGTAGTAGCCTATGTCCCAGGCCTGTAAATGTTACATGATAGGCACTCAATAAATATTTATTGATGATTATAATTAGACCGGGACTGCTTTGCTTAGCAGTTATATGCACCTATGTTGTCCTATTTAGGAGAACTATAAGAATCTATAAAGGTGTCACTCAGTGAAGTTGTTGAATTAAAAGCTGGAAGAAATGTTTGGAAAGGGGCCACTAACTTAAAATGATAATAATCTTTGTAGTGGTACTTATCATCAGTATGGTAACACCCAATGTGGAAGCTCCTTCCACCAAGTAGATGTGTAACATGTCTGTAACTTACAATGTGAGAGTGGCATGGGGATAAGGTTAAGTGACTTGCTTAGAATAAAAGAGGTAGTGTCTTAGATAAAGTTGAAACCTAAATCTTTCTGATTCTTAATGAATAAATGAAACTCTCTCCACTGCACCATGCATCTTTTCATGAAATATATGTGTGTATGTATGTATGTGTATATTTGTGTGTGTATATATATATATATATATATAAAATATTTAAAGGAAGAAGCATTGTTTTAGATATAAAATTTGAACCATTTAAGAATTGTCACCACTGTTGTTTAAGACTATATGTGGAATAAAATAATATTATTACCAGTATTTTGATTGTCATTTTAAGCATTTTAAATTGTATTTCTTATATGGTATCACTCTTAACGTTCAAGCTGGAAGGTCTTTAGTTACATTCAGCATTTTTATCAGTGATTTAGGTGAAGATGTAATTGGCATGCTTATCAGATTTATTCATGACAAAGTTGGAAGGAGTGGCCAATATATTGAATGACAGAATCAGCGTCCAGAAAGATTTTGACATGCCAAGTCTGATGGGATGTGTGTGTGTGTGTGTGTGTGTGTGTGTGTTACATGTGTATGCATCTCTCTGTCCCCAGCAATAAAATTGTTGGCTTCTGATATTTAAATGCACAAAATATTTCTGTTGAGATGAAATAAAGTCACGTCCAATAAACAATGTAGAGCAATGGGAAAAATTCTGACCTTTGATTTAGAAAAACTGGGGCCAGATCCTACTTGTAGCACTCAGTATCTGTATGGCCTTGGGCAAATCTCTTAAGCTCTCCAGATCTCAGTTTCCTAGCTTTAATATGAGGAGATGGACTTGAAGGCCTCTGAGGTCCCTTCTAGGTCTGGATGTGTGATCTTGTGACAATCAGTGTGGGGTAGCTATAGTAACAAGGCAACAAGCTATCTCTGCAGTCAGTCCTCACTGTCTGGTCATCCAGAAGGGCTCCCAGGAGTCATTCCCTTTCTGGGGCTACTTTTCTAGACTAGATATTTAGACAAAGGAGTTAAAGAGGAGGGGGTAATGTTTTGTTTCCTCTGAGGACTTTAATTACAATCACTTGGGCGTGGTCTAACATACAGTACACCCTAGATTTTTGGGAGGGCAGATTTCACAGGGTTCAAAGAAAGGATAGATAGGATCTAGTGGCCTAAAATTCTACAGAAAAGAGCAGCCCATAAAGAATAGGAAGAATCAGGGTGGCTAGGAGGCCCAGTGAATAGAGCACCAGCCCTGGAGCAGGAGGACATGAGTTCAAATCTGACCTCAGACACTTAGCACTAGCTGTGTGACCTTGAGCAAATCACTTAACCCCAATTGCCCTGCCTTTCCCCCTCCCCCAAAAAATAATTAATTAAAAAAAAGGATAGGAAGAATAAAACTTTGAAGTTAACAATTTGGATGAAAAGGAAAAGAGACCAATGTCAACATACAGGGTCCTCACCAAAACATCTCAGATTGAAGGTAACAGAAGATGTATTCAAAAATCTGATGTGTTGCTGTAAGAAAATCATCAAGCATTCCAAAATCATGCTGAAGTTCAAAATTCACTGAGGGCTTTGCAAGCTTATGGTAACAAAAAGTATTTTTCACTTTTTGTTGTTCTGGACATGTCATTTCATTAGTATAAGGAACTTCAGTGAGTGAACTTCTACCAATGCAGATTAAACTTATCTTTTAAATTTAAAGTCTTTGTTGCCTTGGAGATGCTAAGAAATAGTGATTGGCCCAGGTTCACACAGAGGTTATGTATCAGAGATAGAACTTGAACCCAGTTCTTGTCTCCAAGTCAGCTTTTAAAGCTATTAAAGGATGGGAGTGCAGTTTTGTGCTAAGGAATGGCGATCATAATGAATAATGGAGAAAAGGTAGTTTTACTTCTTTTTTACTCTGTCAAAGGAAATAATCTTTGGAGAGAACAAAAATGTTTGATAAAAAGTTGAAAGTCATGATACGTAAGGAGCTAGAAAGAGAATATTAAGCTGCCTTCAATAAGTTTGCCCCCTGGCCCATGCAGACTTCATCCCAGCATCGTGATGGGTAAGATGGCTGAGCCACTGTTAGCCATTTTTCAAAGATCATGAAGAATGAGATAAAATACCAAAGAAATGAGTTAGGATAAATGTCCTAGTCTTCCAAAGAGAGAGAGAGACAGACAGACAGACAGAGACAGAGAGAGAGAGAGACAGAGGGAGAAGAGAAGAGAAGAGAAGAGAAGAGACGCTACAAAGCATAGTCCAATAAACTTGACTTTAATTCCTGGCAAAACTGCAGAATGCATACTTCTAAGTATGGTTTGCACACACGTAGGAAAGGAGATGGTGATCACAAACAATAGCTATCATCTAGATCAGGGCATGCTAGACTGCCCTTGTTTTCTTTTTAGATCGGATTGCCAGATTGATGGATCAGGGGGATGCTGCAGACATAGTTTATGTTGATTTTAGGGAAGCATGACAAGTCATGCTCATTTTGTAGGTTAGAGAAAAAGATGTGGATTAGATGCTAGTACAATTTAAGTAGGTACTGATCTGCTTGAACAGCTGAGACCAAAGAATAGTCATTAATGAATTGGTATCAATATGTGGGGAACTCTAGTGGAATGCTCTTGGGAGCTGTCCTTGACTTTGTGCTGTTTCACATTTTTATTAGTTGATTTGGATGAAGGCATAGAAGGCATGCTTGTCAAATTTACAGTTGATACAAGGCTAGAAGGGAAAGCCATTACGTTGGATTAGAGTCAGGATGCAAAAAAATCTTGATAGATGAGAATGATTTACTGAGCCTAATAATGTTAAATGTAATAGGGCTAAAGGCAAACTTCTGTACTTGTCTTTAAAAATGAATCAGCTTCTTCAGTATAACAGGAAGGTATAACTAGTACAAATTTATGTGAAAAAGATATGGGGGTTTTAGTGGATTGTGAAGTTAATTGGAGTCAGCAGTGTAATGCTGCAGCCAAAAAAGTCAGTGACATCTTAGACTGCTTTAAGAAAGGTATAGTGTCCAGAATGAGAAAGGGCATAGTTCTCTTGATAGTCTCTGATCAAGCAAGTCGCATACAGGGTGTTGTGTTCAGATTAGAGAATCACATTTTGGGAAGGATGAGTTTGACTAGAGTGGGTTTTGAAAAGGGTGATTAGGAATTGAAGGACCTTGAGACTATTCTATATTCTGGACTGACTGAAGGAACTAGAGAGTACTTGAGGGTGAAGGACAAGACAACTTAACTGCCTTCAAGGATTCTTGTTCTGTTTGGGGAAGGGAATAAGCTATTTACACATCACCCGATATGTGCCAGGCACTTTACAGATATCTCATTTGATCTCACCCCAGCCTTGTGAAGGTAGCTGTTGTTCTTTTTTTTTGCTTTTTGGAGGGCAGTTGGGGTTAAGTGACTTGCCCAAGGTCACACGGCTAGTTTTTGTGTTAAGTGTCTGAGGCTGGATTTGAACTCAGGTCCTCCTGACTCCAGGGCCGGTGCTCTATTCACTGCGCCACCTAGCCGCCCCTTTTTAAAAATTGTTTTTTCTTTTTTTTTTGTAGCTGTTGTTCTTATCCCCATTTTGCAGTAGAGGAAACTGAGGCAAGCAGGGCTTTAGTGACTTGTCAAAGGTCACACAGCTAGTGAATTTCTAAGGATTTGAACTCACGCTTTCTTGACTCCATTCCCGGTGTCCTATCCACTGCACCACCTAGCTGAGGAAAGAACTAGCAACCAGAACCAGTGGGTAAAAGTAGAGAAGTTATAAAAAAAAATTGAGTTTATTCGAAGGTCTCCTTAAATCAAGTAAAGTTATTCTGAAGAGGAATGGGCAGCTTTTGGGGTCAATGGATTCCTCCTTACCAAAGGTCTTCCAGCAAAGACTGGTTGATTGTGGGTGAATATCATAGCAGAATTATTATTTGTTAATGGCATTTTAGCTAGATGGAGCCTGAGATCCCTTTTAGTTCTAAGATTCTGTAATGCTATAATAATGATATGTGTGAAGTTTTATGGTGTTAAAAATCAGCCTCACAGAGGATGGAAAAGATTGGACTTATTTGTAGTTCATGTGAAAAAGACCCGAGGGCCTTTAGCTGGCTGCCAGCTTAATATGAGCATGTTGATCACAATTTAGTTGCCAAAAAGCTAATGTAAACTTTCTTTATGAATATAGCTAGCATTGACATAGCACTTTAAGATCTGCGAAATGTTTTATATGTATGATTTCATTTGATGCTCACTGTAATCCTGTGAGGTAGGTGCTATTATTGTTCCTATTTTAAATGTAAGGACACAGAGAGTCTAAGAAGGGTTAAATGTCTTGCCTATTTAACTAGTAAGTGTCTGAAACAGGATTTGAACAAAGGCCTCTTAAACTCCAAGCCCCAGACTCTGCTGCCAGCTGCCTCACTGTGCTTCTAGAACTAGAGCATCAAGACAAAGGGTGGTAGCCCTGCTGAAGACTTGAAGCTAGTCAGGTCCTGGTGACTCGGAACAACACATTTTGGGAAGCTCATGGACAAATAAGGGCAGTTCAGTTGGACCTTAAAGGATCCTGGGGATCCTGAGAATTGTGTAGCATGTGGAATGGTTTAAAGAGCTTGAGCTGTTTAGGCTCAAGAAGGCTTAGAGGGAACATAGTCACTGGCTTCAAATATTTAAAAGTCTATTACGTAAAAGAAAAATTTGACTTTTTCTGTGTTTCTTGAGAGAGAACAGCACTAATGGCTGAAATTTACAGGGAGGCGTATTTTAGCTCAGTCCGAGGAAAAGCTTCTTTATAATTGAGGCTATATGAAAATGGACTGTTACATGAAACAGTCATGTTCTCAATACAAACGAATAGTTGTGAAGGTTATTTAAGGGGTAGTCATACTTTGAATAGTAGCTGGCTGAGATTACCTTTAAGGTAGTTATCTAACTTTAAGGTTCTATGAGTGTTGCTGATGTTTTTTTTTTTAAATTTCTTTCCTTATTTGTTTTATCAGAAAGTTTTCATACAATTTAAAAACAATTTTTATTACATTCAGAGATAGCTCTTTCCTCTTTGGAGCATTGGTATAGATTTGTAATAGGAAATAATAAAAAGCTGAAATTCATCTTTTCAGTTTGAAATTCATCAGGCCCTGTAGGCATCTCAAATTCAGCATACCCCAAACAACTCATTATTTTTTCCTCTTAACTTGCTTTTTCTAAAACATAACCTATTTTTATTGAGGGAAGCATCAGTCCTTCCAGGTATCCAAATATGTAACTTTGGCGTAGTTTTTGATTCTTCTTCACCCCCTCCTTTCCCCCATGTTCAATTCATTTCAAAAGTGTGTTGATTCTATCTTTTTTTTTTTCCTGGGCAGTTGGGGTTAAGTGACTTGCCCAAGGTCACACAGCTAGTTTTGTGTTAAGTGTCTGAGGTTGGATTTGAACTCAGGTCCTCCTCACTCCAGGGCTTGGTGCTCTATTCACTGTGCCACCTAGCCACCCCATGTTGATTCTATCTTTATGCATCTTTCAAATCCCTGTTCACCTGATGACCACCCCTGTTTAAGCTCTTATCAACTCTTTCCTGGACAGTGGCCTTCTAAATGAACTCCCAGGCCTCCCATCCTTTCCAGCCTATCCTCTTCACTGCCAAAATTTGATGTCCCTAAAGCATGACGTTACTCCCTTACTTAAGAACCTTTAGAAGTGGTCTATTGCCTTTAAGATAAGATACAAACTCCTTAGCTTAGCATTTAAATCCTTTCCTTTCCCAATGTGGCACTGGCCTGCTTTCCCCCCGCCCCCCCTTCATCCAAATTGACCTATCTGCCTTGAATACGCTCACTCCTCACACTCTCTTAATTTTCTACTATCTCTTACCACAAACCTTTTCTGATGCCCCTAGAAATGACAGCTCTCTCTCCCTCCTCAGAAGATCTAGTCCCTACATTTTGTACCCTAGGGTAGACCTGAAGTTCCTTTAGAACAAGGGATGCTTTTCCGCTTTTGTCTTTGTTTTCTTGGTTGCTGCCAGAGTGATTTCCCTAAAACACAGGTCTGTCTACACCATCCCCTTGTTCTATGACTCCTGATGCCCTCTTAGTTCTAGGATCAAATATAAAACCCTCTGTCATTTAAAATTCTTTACAACGTGACCTGTTCTCTTCCCTTTCTAGTTTTTTACACTTTGGTCCCTTCCTTGTACTTTATGATCTAGCAGCACTGGCCTTCTTGCTGCTCCCAACTCTGTTTCTGCCTTTTCTCTAGCTATCCTCCATGCTTGGTATTTCATCATCCCCTTTGCCTGCTCCCCCTGATCCCCTCCTACATTCACAGGCTTCCTTTAAAATTCATCTCAAAACTTACCTTCTACTTTCCCAGTGCTGCACACTCCAATCTCCTGGCCCATATACACTCTCTTTGTGTATATGTAATATACACACCTATATGAATGTGGACTTCTTAAAGGCAGCCTAAGGACTTAATGAATGTTTACTGACTGACCGGAACAATTCCTTGCACTTCATAGGCAAATACTAAATATTTATTGAAGTGAAGTAAATTTAACTGAATTATCTCACTAAAATAAACTGAGAGGGATGGTTTTGTACTATTGAGTAGAAGATACCAGAAAATTAAATAGTTCTAAGTTCTAACTTGGAGCTCACTTATTTTGAGCAATATTTTTGTACAATGAAATTGAAGTTCTTTTAACTAGTTGGACACCGTCTTGAGCTTTATTTTTCCTTATTTGAATTTCAAAGGAAAGAATTAAAAAGAAAATAGAAATAATGAAAAGTGAAGATAAATTTGGTGTCTTTCAAAAAAATCACTGTATAAGAAAAGAGGCAGAATTGATTCATAGGGTTTACCTCTTTCAAGGAAGGTAGACCTAGAGAAAAAGGACAGTTAGGTGGCACAGTGGATAGTGACCAGCCTGGAGTCAAGAAGACTCATCTTCCTGAGTTCATATCTGGCCTCAGACATTTATTACCTTTGTGACCCTGATCAAGTCACCTAATCCTGTTTGCCCTCAGTTCCTCATCTGTAAAATGAACCAGAGAAGAAAATGGCAAACTGCTTTAGTATCCTTGCCAAGAAAACCCCAAATGGGGTCATGAAGAGTTGTGCGCAACTGAAAAATGACTGAACAACAATAAAGAAAGAAGAGTGACCGTTCCTTAGTGTAACAGTGAGGCATGGGTAAGAATGGAAGTGACATTTGGAACACAAATGGAGCTGGTGGCCTGCTATTGGCTGAACTTTAAAGCTCTGGAGAGGTCTGCCTTTCTGTTTACTGTGGATTTCAGTTTCACAACAGGAGTGTAGGTTTTATGGCTTGTAGATTTTTTTACATGAGAACATTGGGAATAGGCTCACTCTTCACTTTGCTCCTGGACCATATCTTCCTAATCCTTTTTTCTCTCCTTTTAGATGGGTAGCGTAATTTTATGATATGACTGCAAAATAATGAAATTATTTTTGTACAACATTTGGAATTGGTTCCGTTATTTTATAGTCACTTCTCATTTCTTTCATGTGTTCAGATTGTCTTATTTGACACTTAAGTAACATCATCGAAAGTGAACTTTGAAGAAAGTGACTTACTTTAAGGAACATTGAGTTGTGCATTTGAAGCAATGCTGAGTTGAACTCCATAGCCCAGAAACATCTTACCAGAATGAGGTCCTAGGCAGTTTGTGAACACAGTTCATGCTTCACCACATACTGTAGTATGGCAGCGTCAGAATTTTCGGTAGCAGTGGTCCAGTAAGCATTTGTGATTGTAGGACTAGAGTTCAGGAAAGAGAATAGTAAAAAGAACCTAGGAATCTCTCACTTTTGGATAGCTCTGATTGTTAGTAAGTTTTTCTTGATATCAGGCCTGAAGCTAGCTGTTTGTAACTCTCTCCTTAATTCTGATTGCTCCTAATTGGCCCTAAAGCTCCTAATGCTTTCCAGCACTGGCTTCACTTCTACTCCTTTCTCATTCTACCCCCTCCCCACTCCTCCACTGGTAAAGACATTGTTCCACATTGTCCCATTACCATTTGCAGATTCTTCCTCTGTTACTGTCACTCAGTAATCTCTCTTCTTTTTGGGTTCATTCACTCCCTATCTGCTACCCAATCAAAGTCTGATAGCTATTGTCTACTGATGTCTCTAACACTCCTTATTTCCTCAATGAGTTCAGAACCAGGCTCAGAGTCTTTCTGTCCTCCTCAAGTCCTATTCTCATACTAGAAGACTTTAGCGTTCATACTGATATTCCCTCAAGCACCCTAATCTCATAGTTCCTCACCATACACATTTCACATGACCTATTCCTCCATTCCACGTTAGGCACACACACAAAAATAGTCATACTTTTGATTTTGCCATCCACCATAAATGCACCGCTTCCATGTTTGTGAATTTTGAAATTCCCTCCTTAGACCACAATCTTTTGTCACTCCACCTCTCCTCCTACTTTGCAACCTCAAACCCTGTTCTTCATCCACATTGTGACCTCTAATCCTCCACCCTTCAGTTCTTTCTTATCCCTAGCTATATTTCTTTCTTCCACACGTTGACCCCTTGGTGAATCAGTTCAACACTACATTTTTTTTGGAGTCCCTTGCTATCTTATCTCATATCTGATCTTGCCAGAGCAAGCCTCAGCCTTGGATCACTGCAACCATCCCTTGCCTTTCCTCCTATATTCATGTTCCTGAATGAAGCTGGAGAAAAGCATGAAACTGTGCTGACTGGGCCTACTACAGATTTGTTACATAATTTTAACTGGTCCCTCCCTGCTGCCAAGCAGTCCGTTTCCACTTTCCTAATTAGCTTACTGTCCCACTCACTAAAGTAGCTCCTGTAAGCCTTTTCCTTTCTCCTCAGACCTCCCATTTCCCCCCTTCCTCTCCTTTCTCAACTGAGAACCTTGCCTCATGTTTTGCTGAAGAAATTTAATCCATTCATTGAGAGCTCCCTCTTCTCTTCTCATCTCATATCTCCCAGATGATCTCTACCACTATCTTCTCCACTTGTGTCTTTCTAATGCGATAGGTGGTCTTTCTCTTTGCCATTGAAAATCATTCTACGTGCTTAGGTCTTTTTTTTTTAAAGCAGTCATGGGAAATTTATTATTTTTTATTTCATCCATATTTTTTTGGCTTTATTAATTTGTTTACTTTTAGTTTACCAAGATTCAGTTACACAATTCCTTGAGTTTCAAATTTTCTTCCCCTTCTCCTCCTTTCCCTTCCCTGTCCTCCTCCCTCTTTCCCCCCCTCCCCCATGGCAGCATGCAATCGAGTATAGGATCTACAGATACTTTGGCATTGGATGTTAGTCAGGTTGTAGAGAAGGATTGTAACTGATGGAATGAACAATGGGAATGAGGAAACAAAACCAGATAAGAAAAAGAGAGTAGGTAGTTTGCTTCAGTCTACATTCAAACTCTGTTCTTTCTAGTTCTTTCCCTGAATGTAGACATCTCCTTCTATCGTGAATCTTCTGGAGTTGTCTTATAGCTTTACATTGCTTAGAAGAGTTCAATCTATCAAAGTTGATCTTCACACATATGTTGTGTCTGTGATTGTGTACAAATTTCTCCTGGTCCTCCATTCTGTCTTCAAAGAAGGATTGTCCCCTCTATTGTTCCCGCTCTCTGAATTATCTCCAGCTTCTCTTTATGGACTTACTGCTTTGCTGCTAACTACAAAAAATTACAAAGCTCAAAACTTTCACTTGATCCATCCATCCCTGTTAGCTATTGTCCCGTATCTCCCCTCTCTTTTGTGACTAAATTGTTTAAGAAGCCTGTTTACAATAGGTGCCTCCTCTTCCTTTCCTCTCACTTTTCTTTTTAACTTATCATTCAACCTAACTTGTTTCCTCCAAATTACTCATCATCTTTTAATTGCAAATCTAATAGCCTTTCTCAATCCTCATCCTTCTTGACCTTTGACATTGTTGATTACCCTTCTCTTTGATACTCTTTTCTCTCCAGGTTTTCATGACACTTTTTCCTAGTTCTCCTAGTTGTCTGACAGTTCCTCAGTCTCCTTTTCTGGCTCTTCATCCAGGTTACATTCATCATCTGTGGGTATTCAACAGTACATTCTCTTGATCCCTCTTCTCTTTAGCCTCTCTCCTATTTTACTTTGTGATCTTGTCAGCTTCCATGGATTTAATTATCTGTGCTGATGATTCTCAGACCTACTTATGCAGCCCTGACCTCTCTGCTGACCTTGAGTCTCCTATCTCCAGCTGCCTTTTGAATGTCTTGAATTGTATGTTCCATAGACATCTTAAGATTGTTAATATCTTAAGGTCCAAAATTGAGCTCATCATCTTCTTGCCAAAATCTTTACCCCTTCTTAACTTCTCTTGTACTGTTGAGGGTATTGCCCTCCTCTCAGTCCCCCAGGCTTGCCACCTAGGTGTCATCCTTGACTCCTCACTCTCTTTCAACCTGTCCCACCCCCTTCATCAGCTGTCAAAGCCTGTTGATTTTGCCTTCATAACATTGTATATATATCCCTTTCTCTTCTCTGATGCTGCCATCATTATATTCAAGCCCTGGTCACCTCATGCCTGGACTATTACAGTAGCCCCTTGGTCTGCCTGCCACAAATCTTTCCCTACTTCCATCTAACCTCCACTCAGGTGGCAAAGATCTTAAAATTTAGTTCTGACACTGTCCCCTCCTCCTCTCATTTAGTAAATTCCAGTGACTCCCTATCACTTTCAGTGTCAAATATGAAATCCTCTGTTTGACATTCAAAGCCCTTCATAACCTTCTCCCCCTACCCCAGTCTTCTTACACCTTCTCTCTCTTCCTCCCCCACCCCACCAATGATCCATTGATGCCAGTCTCCTTGTTGTTCCTTGCACAAGACACTCTGTCTCTTGACTCTGGGCATTTTCACTGACTCTCTCACTTACCTGGAATGCTCTCCCTCCTGCCTTTCTTGGCTTCCCTAAATCCCAGCCAAAATCCCATCTTCTACAGGAAGTCTTTCTTGATCCTCCTTAATTTCAGTGCCTTGCCTCTTCATTTCTGTTCTATCCTGTATGTATATGGTTTGTTCACAGTTGTCTCTCCTCTTAGACTGTAAGCTCTTTGAGGACAGGGATTGCATCTCTAGGACACAGTGCAATACCTGGTACATCCATAGTGTGTGCTTGATGAATGTTTATTGACTGACTGCCATTTAAGGTCAAGGAATGAAAATCTAATCCCTTTTTCATGTGACAACCTTTTAAATACTCAAAGACAGCTCTGATCTTCCCCCTAGTGAGAGACAGAGCTTCACTCTCCAGGCTAGCCATCCTCAACTACTTCAGTAGATTGTCATATATTATTAGCTACTCTGTTTTTGGCAGTGGAAGAAATCCAAGTTCCTTTTTAGATTTTACCCTAAACCTTGGATGTTGGTTTTGAAGGTCTAAAGCCTGAGATATTAAGGCAGCACGCATTCTGTCTGGAAACAAGAACAAGTCATAGAGAGATAGGGTTCAGAGCTGGAAGTGTCCTTAGAGACCATGTAGATCAGTCCTCTCATTTTTCAGATGATGAAACTAAGGTCAGGGTGGTGAAGAGACGTGGTGAAGACGTGGTGAAGAGCTGGGGTTCACACTAAGTTTCTCTGACTGAAATCCTTAAATAATCACTCGTTGGACATAATATTTTGTAAAGGAGAGTTTTAATCAGGTTTGGTTTGAACTCAAGGGTCTCTGAAATCCCATGTAACATTGTGATTCTGTGAGAATTCACTGATTTCATTCTTCTCCTTCTAGACAAGTTAGCACCTGAATAATTTCAAAAGGTCTTCTCTTTTGCTCATTATCTGGGGAAGAAAGAAATTTCTAGTATGTCTTGCTAATGCTTTTCAGTGTTTTAAACCCTGTTAATGAGGAAGTTCTTCATAATGTGTAACCCCCAAATTCCCTTTTGTAAGTTAATTTCATTCTCTGTTGTTCTGTCTTCAGCAGAAATGGAGAAAAAAGGTATTGACTATCAGTTTTATAATTTCTGTTTAAGTATTCTATTTATTTATTTTATGTTTACTTCAAAACAAGCATTTGCCCTCAACCTTTCCTTTTCCCAATTAAATTAACACTGTTCCTTTAAGCTGGTATAAAGCTAATGCACTTATCTGAATTTCAATTTTTCCAGCTAGCAGAGCTATGTTATAGGTCTAAAATCTGGACACAGTTCTGACCAATGTTGAGTAGACTAGTATGACTACTTTATAGCTGCTTTTTTTTTTATGCCATAATATGTAGGTTTTAATACTATGTTTAAGATACTCTGCTAGGTATTGGCTATTTCAAAGATGAAGTTAAAAACATTCCATTTCTCAAGATAATGTTTTAGTAGACAGAAAGAAACATGAACTTAAATAAGCATAGTACAAATTAGAATGTGAATAAAATGGAAGATGTAAAGTGCTATAAGACATTGGAGGAGGGAGAGATCACTTCTAGCTGGGTGAGCTCTAGAGTGAGTACACACAGAAAGAGAGCTGCTCTTAAGACAACTTAGGGAAGCCTTCAAAGAAAAGGCAGCACCTGAGCTGAGCCTGAAAGGAAGGATAAGATTTCTGTAGGCAAAGACTAGGATTTGTAGGGTCCATTCTATGCATATGGATACTTAGCACAGTCTTTAGTTTGGAGTAGCATCTCTTGGGTTAAGTAATGCCTTTCGACTAATTGACTGTCCCTATAGGCTTAAGGCTCAGTAAGAAAGAGCAGAATAACAGATGTTGTTTATTCCTGGAACTTTGGATCTGGAAGAGACTTTAGAGATGATTTTTTTTTTTAAAGGATAGGGAAGCTCAGGTTGTCTGACTCTCGTACCCTAGATTTTGAGAGAGTAGGGTTCAAAAATCTCAGAGAAGGCATTGGTAACATTGGCCCTAAATTTTATGAGGTAGTATTCTGAAGATAAATAAGATATCTTTAAGACATAAATTCTAGCCTTACAAATTCAAATAATTCTGAAGGAAAAGAAGGGGGAAAATCCAGTTACATAGAAACCTTATCAACCAACTTAGTGATTTTTTTTTTCTAAGTTCTGTTTAGCAGGTAGAAAGAAGGATAGGTAACTGAGCAGGGAGCAAGCTTTAGACCGACTGTCTACCCCTGGTGATAAGGGGGCATGGTGAGAATGATGACATCTTTTTAAAAAAAAAACCCACTGATGGGATCTCTGGGGTTATCCCCCTTCCTCTTTTTTTTTTTTTTTGTCATTCTCTTGATAAGCTCTTGTGAGAGAATAAAACTTCCAACATCACAGGTCTGCTCTCCACTGGAAGTGCCTAACTCTGATGGTACATGGAAAGAATGCTATTTTGACACAGTGGAGATAAATGCTCTCTGCCATCCTACATGGATCACCACCCTGTCCCCTACCCCTGATTACTGTTAGTATAAGTATATATGTGTACCCCACTGCACCATTGGACTGCCCAGTCATTCCCACTCATTTCTTCCCAATAAACCATTGAGGTGGTCAGTATTTCCAGGTGTCTCTCCTTTCTTTTGGAATCTGAACCCATTAGCTAGTTTAGCCAGACCAGTAACTAAAAGACTGATTCAAAGGAGTGGCAATGTCCTATACAAATAGTTTTAGGAGAACTAATGATCAGAAGGAATTGGGGTTGGTGTTGAATGCTAATAGGGAAAAAACAGCCTTTAAAAAAAGTTATTTAGGACCAAGAAAAAGATCAGAAAAGGGGAAGCATTCGATACCCCAGTATGGTAATCAGTGACAGAAAAAACAGTGCTTCTGTTTCTCTACCAAGGAGAACCATCCTGGACTGGGAAGTATAGATGAAAATGGTTTAGTGAAAGTTGAAAGTCAAAATAAACTAGATGGTAAGGGAGCACATAACTTCACAGTGAGGTCAGATGAATTAATGTCACTCCACATTAGTGTGAGAACTAATGATAGTGATTGCTGAGCTTCTGAAAAGCCAGGGAGAATAATATTGATGCAACATGACTGGAGTGGGCAAATGTCCTAAGTTTATAAAAAAGGGAAAACAGATTTTTTTTTAAATAAATCAGTGAGTTTGACCCCATTACCTATATGTTCTCCTCTGATAGAACTGGGACTTTTTGAGTGGTTTCATTTTTGTCCTTATATCTTCAGAGACCATCACATTTCCAAGCAAATAATAAGTGCTAAGTGAATGCTTTTTGGTTGATTGATTTATAAATGGAGAAATATATAAAGGAGAAATTAAAAAAATAGAAAAGAGGTGATGGGGGGGCAGGGTGTAGGAGGGAATGACACCCTAGTGGGAGCTCATGAGTGATATCAGAAGAAAACACCTCTCCCTTCCCTCTTCTCCTTTCTCTGCTTTCTCCTACCCTGCCAGACCCTCAGGCTTGCCTAGAGCCCTGAGGGGAGAAGCAGTCATCTTCTCAGGACCTAATCTAGCAGTACCAAGTGAAGGTTGAAAGAGTAACTTCAGGGCTGCATTGGCAAACCCCTCTGTGGTATTTTAGGGAGAGCCTTCTTTGCAGACATTTAAAAAGTGGAAATCCAAGATGAAGTACCAAGTGGTGTTAGGGACATTTATCTCAGAGTTATTTTAAGCCAGATGTCACAACAGACACTTCTTTGTCTCTTTAGATGCCTTTTCCCTTTCCACTTCTTGTATTAGGGAGATCTCAGGTTGGCATGTAGAAATACAGTTGCTAAACACAGAACTCGTGTTGAGATGGACTTTACCTGGCAGGTATAAGGAACAAAGGCTGAGGGACCAGTGCTGGAGCCAAGTGTTGCTGGATCTGTGCTAATAGCCTGCCAAGAACAAATTTAAGGGGTATTTCCTCAAGGCTTGATGATGTGGACAACAATTAGACAAGAAGTAGCAGCAGTAAAGTATACTACTTTGTATCAGCTGACAGTGTGAATGTTAGTGTCCCTGCACTGGCCTTGCTCTTAATACCCCCTAGACCAGGGTGGGAGTAGGATAAAATAGGAGTGGAGTAGATTGGTATTCCTCAAACAGAAGCAACTTTCAGTCAAAAATCAAAACACATTTTTAGTCAGAAAGAATTTATTAAATGTTTACTACGTGCTAGGCATTGTAATATAAAGAAAGACTAAAAATAATCCTGCCCTCAAGAAGCATATATTTTAGTGGAGGAGATAGTTTGACTATGGTATGTGAAGGGGAGCTACTGGAAAGATAGGTTAGAGACAGTTTTTGAAGGACTTTAAATGCCCAACAAGAATATTAAACTTAATAGGGAGCCAGACTTCTGCTTTACAAACATCAATTTGGCAGCTGTGTAGAATGGGGAGTTAATTGTCTGCAGGGAGATTCATTAGGGAGGTTATTGCAGTAATCCATTGGAGAAATGGTACAGGCTCAAATTAGAGTTGGGGCTGTGTGGAGATAAAGGGGTTGATGAGAGAGGTTTTATAATCCTAAAAAGCAATATGAGAAAATTATGCCTTGTAGGAAAGGTAGGAATTGCTATATGAGGAATACTGGGATTACAATTTTTATTATTCTCACAGTGTTGATGTGGGACTCAAATGAGATAATATGTATATTACTTGTAAACCTAAGGTGCTTTATAAATACTCACTGTTACTCTGGGTCACTGGAACAAAGAATGCTGGGGAAGGTGGGTCACAGGGTATGGGGAGAGAAGTAAAGTACAAGAAAACTGGAAAGGTAGGAAGAAACCAGGTTACATGTCAAATAGAGAAGTTTGCTTTTGATCTAGGAGATGAAAGAGGGTCGCTGGAGCTCCTTGATAGCCCTAAGGGGCGCCACAAGTCAGACCTTTGCTTTAAGAAAAACCTCCTTGACCATTGAGAGACTCAAGGTAGTGAGACTGGTTCCTACTTTTGCAGTATGCCAGGTGAGAGAAAATGAAGATCTGAACTAGGCTGGTGGTTGTGTGAATGGGGAGAAGTGGATATAAAAGAAACAAACAACAAGATCTGGCAACAGATGGGATCTGTGAGGTGAGTGAGAGCGAGGATGACACGCGGTTTGTGGCCTGGAGCTACTGTGAGGATGGTGGAGCCCTGAACCAGTCATAGGGATATTCAGGAGAGGGAAAGTCTGGGGAGAAAGATGAGGAGTCCTTTTTTGGATATATTGAGCTTGAGATGCCTAGTTTGAGTCTTCCAAAATGTAGTTGATCATGTGTGACGCTAGCCCAGGAAGGAGACAGTAGTTGGGTATCGATATACTCAGGTTGGGAATCTGCATAGAAATGATGATTGAACCTGTGTTTTAGGAGTGGGCCTGATGTCTGTAGCTGTTAGTTTAGATTCAGTGTTGGGAAGAAATGAAACATGTACAGGTCATTCAGTATTTAACGAAAAGGATTTTCTTAGCTAGAGCATAAAAGGATATTAGCAGGGATACAATAACACTTAGCTTCATGCTGGTCCCTCCTTTGTGGAAATTTGCTGCTCCCTAGGGTATGGTGATTCATGTGGTCTTGAAACACCCATCAAGTCCGAGAGGCCTGGACTCTTGGTGAGTGGGCCTTTATTTCCCCCTTCTTAGGTGACCAGGAAGCTATGTCAAGGGAAGCAGGGGCCAGTCAGGTCTGGGCAACATCTTTTCTTTTCAGAGAAAGCAAATCCGTGTTGAGGAAGGAATAGAAGTGAGGAAAAGGAAAGACATGGGCCTAACCAGTTTTGTGGGGAAGCTTATCACACCATGGGAGTTGATGAGATCACCAAGGGAGATACAATAGAAAGAAAAGAGGACTCAGAACAGAGTCTTGGAGGACATCTGTGGTTAGTGGACATGACATGGATAATGGTCCAGCAAAGGATACTGAGGAATGGTCAGAAAGACATGAGATAATACAATGTTACAAAAACCTAGAGAGAAGAGAGTGTCCAGGAGAAGGGGATCACCCATGTGATCTACCGAGTCTACAGAGAAGTCAGGAAAGAAGAGGATTCAGGAAAGGCCATTAGATTTGGCAAGTAAGAGATCATTGACAACTTTGGAAAGAATAGTTTCGGTTGAATTATGATGTCAGAGACTTGATTGCCAGAGGATTTAGAAGAGATGGTGAAAACAAAAAGTGGAAAAAAAAAACCTCTAGATTAGGATTCAGAACCGTAATAAGCCTTGGGCACACAAAGGTAATGGTGTGTGGGTGTGTGGGTGTTGGGCAGGCAGCAGTTTTATATTTTTGCTTTGGTAAATTAAGAAAATTACCTCATTATTACAACAAAAAAAAATGCTGCTACAATCATTTTTGGTGTTTGTGTGAACTTTTCATTCTATCCTTGACCTCCTGTAGGCATGTACCCAGCAATGGGCTCTCTTGGTCAAAGGGTATGACATTTTAGCTACACCTTTTTGTTAGCATAATTCTAAATTGCTTTCTTGAATGGTTGGAATAATTCAGAGTCCTATCAATAATATAATTTATTAGGTCTGTCTGTCCACATTAACTTCAACATTGTCTCTGACCATTTTTTAAAATCACTTTTGCCATTTTGAGGGGAGTGAAGTGAAGCATGAGGTTTGTTTTGATTGGTTTTTTTCTAGGTAGGGATCTGGAACATTTTTAATAGAGTTATTTGTAATTTGTAGTTTTTCTTTTGAGAGCTGTTTGTTCATATCCTTTGGTCATTTATCTATTGGAAAATGACTTATGAACTTGTTTGTATTATTTACCTATGTATTTTTAATATCAGACCATTATTTAGAGATATTTAATTCAAATATTTTCCCCCCCTTTTGTGTCCTCATATAGATTTTTATTTTAGCAAAAGCTTTTTAATTTCGTGTAATCAAAATTAACTATTTTATTTCTGTGATCATGTCATGTTTGATTAAGAACTCTTCCCCTATAATGTGAAGGCTCCGAAAGATACTTGACCTGATGCTCTTTTATTTTTTTTTAATGTCATAAACTTTAATATGCAGGTCATGTGTCCATTCTGAATTCATATGGTTTAAGATGTTGGTCTAAAACTATTTTTTCTCAAGCTGCTTCCTTATTTCCCAACAGTTCTTTTTAAGCACAGAGTTCTTTCCCAAGTAATTTATGTTCTTGGTTTTATTGAATACTCAATTATTGAGTTCAGTTGTTTCTTATTTTTCCTTACCTACTCTGTTCCACTGTTGTATTTTTCTATTTTTTTAAAACAAGAATTATGTAGTTTTGATTACTACTGGTTTATGGCATAATTTGGGATCCAGAAGTACAAGTGTCCATTTAGTCCTACTTTGAAAAAGAATTAATTTTCTTTAGATTCTAAACTTTTTGTTCTTCCAAGAAGTTTTTCTTTAGATTGACAAGGCATCCCTTTGGAAATTTGATTAGGATAGCATTAAATTACTAGGTTATTTTAGATAATATCATAATTTTTATTTTTGTTTTATTGGTGGGACCCAACAATGAGCAATAGATTTTTCTTCAATTATTTGTCCTTATTTATTTCTTTAAAGAATGTTTTGTAATTACAGTTTTATAAACCTTGAATATACCTTGGTGTACCACTAAGTTTAAACTTTTGAATTGTATGAATTCATTTATATAACTTTTCAGAAACATGTTTGTTTTGCATCTTCTAAAATACATTTATCATGTAACATTGTACATTGTGGTTATTTTTATGTATGTCTTATCCTCCTGTTAGACCCAGTAAGCTCCTTGGGAGGAACGTGTCTTATCTCCACTTGGCCTTTTCCCCAGTGACTAGCTAGCACTAGACTCACAGTAAGTGCTTAATAAGTGTTTGTTGAATAAAAAGAATGAATCCATAAAGCAAAACTTAAATTTTTTTCTGCTTCTACAATCTTAAGACCATGAATATAATCTTTATATTTTTAGCATCTGAGTTAGGAAGAAAAAAAGTAAGGTTTGAATTTAGAGTCTTTTGTTCTTTTATATAGCAAAAAACAGTCTGCTAGCAATAATTAGGGTAATATTGTACCAGCAGTGGAAACATAGGATAAATATAAGTATCTAACTTGAGAAATATTTCCCTTTTTGTGTTGTTTGGCTTATTTTTTTTCTTTTAATACTGAAAAGACAAGATGACTGAACCATTTTAAGTTGCCACCTTCCAGTCTCTGGTATCACAGAAAGACTGATTTTACATAAATGTCCACATTCTTATAGGGAAGAGTAATAATGCACATTTATGTAGCACTTTAAGGTTTATAAATAACATTCCTCACAGCAGTATTGTGGAATAGGTATTCCAGATAAGCAAGCTTCCTCTATGAAGGCAGGCTTCTTCCTTCTCTGCAACTTAGTCTTTGCTGCCAGAGCACTGCAATTAAGTCAAGTCACTTGCCAGTGTCAAAGGTGGGTCTTGAACCCATATCTTTCTTGCTTCAGGGCCAGTTCTCTGTTCAATATAACACACTGTCTTTCTACAGGAGACAGGTGGTACAGGTATTATTACTCCCATTTTATGAATAAAGACATTGCAACTCGGGGATGAGCTACGTACCCTGACCGGGACCGATGGGGTGCCGCTGGGTGCCTGTGGAGTTATCGGCCGCAGCGCAGCCCCGACCCGTGCAGCCTTATCGGCGCCAGCTGCTTTCCCTACCCCACCGACCCTTTCATTCCCCTAGGGCAGAGGGCCCTGGCAGTGTCTCAAGAAGCCACGAAGCTGAGCCTGGCCTTCGCAAGACCTCCCCTGCCTTCCCCAGAGGACTGCAGGAAACTCTGTGAAAGTATCCAGAATGCTGTGTTGGCAGAGGTTTCTGCATACTACTGGCTTCCCAAAGACCAAGGTAACCTGCTTTGCACACTCAGGTATCACATTACGAAAAATGGTTCGAGATACTATTGTGGATGTGGTAGAGGGAATGGCCCAGCTTGCAGAAGTGATTGTCAGAGCTCAACCTCAATGCTTATCACAAGAGTACCTCATATCGACTGGCAGTATCTGGGAAATGTGTGATCAGGTGTCTCACCTACCAAAAGATAACAAAGCAGCAGCCCTTGTAACGCTGGCTTCAAATCTGAAGGTAGTGAAGGATGCACTTGAGGAAATGGAGCAGGCACAGGGAGACGGTGGAGACCCTTACAGTGACATCTTGGAAGATGATGAATTGGGATCTCGGGGTAATAGGGACACTTACTGGTCAGAAGAAGACCAGCAGCTCTTAGCCCCATGTATGGGACTAATGAAAGCCTCTAAAGCTTGCCTCAAGAAGGTCAAGTCATCCGTGGAAAGTCATGGAAAGACAGTTGTCT
>CM053593.1:84851114-84921840 GCA_028646575.1 Pseudocheirus occidentalis
GCAAGTCATGTGTGTCCCCATGAAGAAGAAAACTGGATCCGGTTTCTCTCAAGTGCCATTGATCACAACATGAACAAAATCAAGAACCTTACCCAGGGTGAGCTTTGAACCTTCTTGCTCGTTCTCTTGTGATGCCACAACCAGGCTCTGGTATCCGCTGTTACGATGGAGTCATCAAGCTTCCTGGGTCAGGATTACTGTAGACTGCACTTAAAAAGGAAGGCTGTGTCCAAAGGCCAGCAAGTAACCAAAACTGTTAAGTGTGTGCACACCATGTGAGCGTGACGCTTTTATGGGCGGAAACAAAGATGCTTATATGACCTTTTATTTATGCTACTCGGATTGTCCTGTATGTTCCTGATTTACAATAAAATACTTTTTCTTGTTTCCAGAAAAAAAAAAAAAAAAGACATTGCAACTCAAAGAGGTTAAACATAGTTAAATGGAGGGTGTACTGCAGGCAGAATACCTTGGGGGAAAAAAATCTCTTTTCCTAGTTCTTTATCTCTTTTGTTTCTAGGGATACTCATTTTAATTCAAATATTTATTGAGTATTTCTTATGTGCAAGGCAGTGTGCATGGTATTTTGAGGGATACAAGGGTAAGAAAGGCATAAAGCCTGCTCTCTAGGAGTTCATAAGCTAGCAGGGATGTTTAATAAGTACAGAAATAGCCATAATACAAGTCCTGTGTTTGGAGGACAGGTGATGGAAGTGACATTTTGAAAGTCAGTAATCTGTGATATTAAGAGAGACTGTATCTAGCAAACTAGATGATGATAATCCCACAGAAATTGGATCTCAGTGGTTTTGTGAGGTGGATTTCTAGGCAAATTGCAGTGAGCACTGTTAAGTAATATTTTGAGATTCTAGCCCTTTGTTCAGACCACTCCTTATTTCCCTTTTCTTTGCAGATTTGCTTAAACTAGGCATTGTGGTATAGTAGTGTAGCACTCAATTTGAGAGTGGGAAAGACCTGGGTTCTGAGCCTTAACACTTATCATTATCAGCTGTGTAGCTTTGGGCAGAGGACTGAATTTTGATGAATATCAGTTTACTCATTTGTAAAAGGCAGATAATATTTGTGCTACTTCTGTTAGGTTGTATGTTTATGAACTCTAAAGTAAATATGAGCCATTTTTATCATCTAAATGTCAGTGATCATAATTACAAATAAATTCTTCTGTTTTTAACTTTTTTTCTAACCCTTATAGCCCCTTTCTTCTTTTCTCCCTCTTTTCCCCCTTTCATTCAAGCACTCAGGTGAATTTTGTGAGATGACCAAGATAGGTCTTAATTGGGAGACAATAAACTATAATGGAAACATTGAACTTGGAGTCAGAAGGCTTGGGTTGAGTCCTGGCTCTGCCATTCATGAGTGACCATGAGCAAGTCATTTAACTTCTCACTTTCCTCATCCTTACAATGGGGAAGGGAGTGGTTGGAACGAGATGATTTCTTTTATTTTTAAAAAAATTTTTTTAACTTAGATGATTTCTTTTTAAAAAATTTTATTAGTGTTTTTTTTACATCACGTTCATTTCTGAGTACTCTTCCCCAACCCTGTCAGCAAGCTATCCCTTATAACTAGAAATAAAAAAGAATGAGTAAAAAAGTAGTTCAACAAAATTAACTAAAACATCAACTGAATCTGATGGTAAATGCAGTATGATTTCATACCTCATGGTATTCCCTACTCCTCCCCCTCCTAAAGAAAGGAGGAGAGGATGTATATATATATTCATCTGTTTGGGGTAAGGCTCTGTCATTCTAATTACACAAAATTACACAAAAAATAACAAAATTGTTATTTTCTTTCCATTTCTGTTGTTGTAGTTATTGTGTGCATTGCCTCCCTGGTTCTGCTTACTTTAGTTTACATAAGACTCAATGATTTTCTCAGATGTCTTCTAGTTCTGACATTAAGTGACCATATAATAGGTGGGAAGATTTCAGATAACATGGAATAAGCCTCATACTAAGTTAATCTACTTACAGAATTTATCAATAGCATAGAAACCACTGGTAGAACACAAAGGACAGTGTGTGCGTGTGTGTGTATATAAATACATATATGTGTGTGTGTGAGAGAGAGTGATAGCACGAGAGAGCCCTCTTTCTGATTTATTGGACACAGTAACCCCTGCTATCCTTGTGTTTCTACTTGGGGTTGTTTTGGAAGAGTGAAGCAGGGTGTACATATATATCTGAAGCCTTGCTGACAAGCTTGATCCAATTACACCATTTCATTTAGTACTTTTTCTAGATGTTAAGGCCCTGGAGGAGGTTTATATTGAGGCAGACAAAGTGGTGTCTTAATCTAGGGTGAGCAAACCTAAATGCAAGAATTGGTAGAATTCCTTTAGAGGCAGATCTTGCATACTCCTGAAGGTTTCTCAGTCACTCCATCTGTTTCTGTTTTCATGTTCTTTCCCCTCCTCCATCTCTATCTTCATCTCCATTGGGTGAAGTAGCTACTCTAACTGGCATTCATCAACTCTGTTATTTATAAATGTAAGTGATCTTCCCACTTTAACTTCTCTAGTACTTATTGTCTGTACTGCTCATCATGTCCTTAGAATCTCAGAGTTAGAAGGGACCTCAGAGGGTGATTCAGTTCATTCTGTACCTGAATAATATTAGCGATAAAAGCATACATATAGATGGCAGTAGGAATCCCTTCTACAGCATAGAATGGTTATCAACTTCTGAATAAAGCTTTCCAGAGGTAGTGAATGTATTCCTTCTAGGGATAGGCTGTTATACAGAGCTGGACAGATGGCTCTGATTGTTAGGGATGCTTTCTACCATCATAGCTGGTAGAAATCTGCTTCTTTTGCTTACTGCTTTGTTTATACCCTTTGCATTGTAGTATTTTGTATCCTCATCTATATCATATTATAAATCTGGAGGTAGGACTGAGTCTCATTCATTTGTGTGCCCAAGTGTTGGCTGAATAGAAAGAACTCTGAACCAGAGTCAGGAGATCTAGGTCTGTACTTGATGGCAGCTATTCTAACCTGCCTGGACAAGTCTTTAGACTCTTGGAGCCTCAGTTTTCTCATGTCTAATGAGGTTGAGAATACTTGTACTGCTTTTCTCACAAGATTGTTGTGAGGTTCCACTGAGATAATAGATATTGCAGTCCTCTGTGATGGTGAGACATCATACCAGGGTCAAAGATTATGTAGCAGGTGTTCAATAGCAACACATGTTTTGTTGAATGAACATTAAGTGGAAGATAAAAGTACTTTGTGGTATCTTTTGGAGATAAACATTAGATTCAAGGTAGTATTGTAAAATATATTTGGTTTCTGACTGAGGTTCTTCCCTCTTCTTTCTTATTTTTTTCTAAACTAGTTCTAATCTGATAAAGTTTCTTTGAAGAAGTGACCATCTCCAAAACTCAAGCTAAGGAACAAAAAGTCCAGAGTGGTATTTGTACTTCACAAACAAGCAAAGATGAAATTCTCCCATGCCTGTGAAAAGGTTGAAGGGATTAATGAGTGAAAAAGTGTTCTTGAAAGCAGAGCTAAGTTATTCCAGTGTAGCTTTCACTATGTGGGACAATAATGTATGTTGCAGAAGGAAAGAATGGTGGCAAAAGAAGTGTAGTTGATCATTCTGCCTGATATTTTAGTGATAAGAAGGTATTTTTAGTTTAATTTCTATTGTAATTATCCCAGACTTCTTTTATATAGACATGCGCTTTTCTTCTTTGATTTCTGATTCTCATTTGTGATTTTTCATTAGTTGTCTTTCAGCTTGCTATGTAGTATGAGATATTAGGGGTTGTATGGCAGATTCTTTTACTTTAAAGAATAGGGGATCTAGAAAGAGAGAGAACCAGTATTTAAGATGTCAATATTTTAAGTTTTAGATCCTTGGCCCCAGAGAATATGGGTTGATGAGCACTCTAGTTATGAATAGCTTTCTTCCAGTGTTGAAGATTTTTACAGAATCCTTGAAACTTGCTTTGTCACAAGTATTATAGGTTTCAAAGTAGCAAACTGTACTGCTACAAATGATAGAATTAGGTTGGAATTTAAATGATTCAATTTATTATTTAAGCTAAGTTTAAGTAAAGACAGTAGATTTACATGTAACATTGCCTTATACATAAGGACCAACACTTTACTTAGTCATACAAAGTCAATTCCTTTTTTCTGCCCACCCCTGTTACTTAGTGTTCAAGGAGTAAATGAGCTCAATCTTCTTTACCATTTCTCTGGCATAGATTATTATCCCTGTGGATTACTTTCTGAAAAGATGAAGAAAAGACTTCTAGAACTTTTCAATAAATCATAAATATTAAATAATATGACAATGGATAGGACTAGAGTCAGATGGGACTTGTTTTCTATCCCTAAACTTGGTGCTTTTCCATTTTTTGGTGCAAGGATAATAATCAAATACTCATTGAGTTCCTATTATTTGTTAAGCACAGGTAATACAAAGAGCTCAAAGACATAGCCCCTGTCCCCAGGGATCTTGCAGTCTACCTAGTGACACATAATGCATATGTACCCGGACAAATTACTAATAATATGCAATAAAGTAAATGCTGAATGAATAGAATATTCGGTAAAAGAATTCTGAAATGGAAGGGAGAGAACAATCCTATCATTAGAGAGAAGATAGGAATTAGGAAGGGATTAATAAAAGAAATAGGATCTGAGTGACCTTGAAAAATGGGTAGGATTTAGCCTGATGAAAGAAAAAGTACATTTTGAGGAGAAGACTCAGCATGACTGATTGACATGAAACATTAAGGTTTGCTGAGTACTTTCTTCATAACCCCAGGAGATAGTACAAGTATTATTACCTCCATTTTGCAGATGAGGAAACAGAGGTGCAGACAGGTTAAATACTTGCCTCTAAGCCTATAGCCATTTAAATGTCTAAGGCAAGATTTGAATCCAAGGCTCCTGACTCTAAGTCCAGCATACTTTCTACTAAGCCAGACCAAGAAATGACTCAGTAAGACTGTAAATATGGTTCATGTTGTAGAGATAAGGATGGTAGGGTTGGGGAAAGTTTGTGTGGGGCCCAGAATGATAGGCTAAAGAATTTGGATTTTATTTGATGGGCATTCAGGAGACACTAAACATTTTTGAGCATGATGAAAATATTCTTTTTAAAAGAAATCTGCTGGAAGTGTACTAGATAGATTGAAGGGAATAATGTTTGTAGAAAGGGAACTAATGAGTTACTTTTACAGTAAGCTAGGTATGAGGTAATGAGGGCCTGAACAAAGGTAGTGACAGAATTCAAAAGGAACGAATGGATGCTAGAGGAAGTGCCAAAGAAGAATCTTTAGGACTTGGTGCTTATTGACTATGCAGAGCAAAAGTGAAGGGGGAGTAAAAGAAAACTCTGACTGGGAGAATGGGGATACCACAAATATATATGAAGACAAGAGAAACAACTGTTTTGGGGGTGGTTAATAAAGCTAGTTAAGTTTGAAGTGACAGCCAAATGCAAGTGTCGCTCTCTAGATGAACTCTAGTTTGGGACAAAAGTTGGGTCTTGAGGTGTAGAATGCGTAGTCATTCACATAGAGGTGATATCTGGATCCATGAGATCTCAAAGGAAGAGAAGAACAAATGATACAGAACTGAACCTTAAGGAATGCCCACATTTAGGGAGGAGGAAGACAAAGAGAAGTGATTACAAAGCTAGGAAGAGAACCAAAGTAATGTATCATTACTTGAACACTAAAAGTGGAAAAAATTTTAAGCACGATAGGATAATTAACAGTATCAAATGCAGAGAAGTTTAGAAACACATCTCTAAAACTGTAAAAAAGTTAATCAAAACTCTTAAATAACAACAAAAAAATCACCTCTTCATTTTGCAGAAAGGTCTTGAATAGAAATTTCTTTCTATTCTCTGCTGGTGAGGTAGCCTTATTATTATTATCTTTTTTTTTTTGGCTTTTTGGAGGGGGCAGTGCAGGGCAATTGGAGTTAAGTGATTTGCCCAAGGTCCCATGGCTAATAAGTGTTAAGTGTCTGAGGCCATATTTGAACTCAGATTCTCCTGATTCCAGGGTTGGTGCTCTATTCACTGCACCACCTACCCCCATCTTTTGAAAAAGAGGAGCCTTAACATGACAAAACAGGAAAGTTATAAATGCTGGAGAGGATGTGGGAAAATTGGAACACTGATGCATTTTTGGTGGAGTTGTGAATTGATCCAGCCATTCTAGAGAGCAATTTGGAACTATGCCCAAAGGGCTATAAAAATGTGCATACCATTTGACCCAGCAATACCACTTCTAGGGCTGTATTCTAGAGAGATCATAAAAGTGGGAGGAGGACCTGTATGTACAAAAATTTTTATAGCAGCTCTTTTTGTGGTGGCAAAGAATTGGAAATCAGGGGGTTGCCCATCAGTTGGGGAATGGCTGAATAAGCTGTGATATATGAATGTAATAGAATACTATTGTGCTATTAAAAATGAGTGGACAGACTTCATACTAATTGGGAGAGACTTATAGAAACTGTTGCCGAGTGAGGGGAGCAGAACCAGAAAAACATTGTATACAATTATAGATGCATTGTATCAGTGATGACTAACTTTTGTAGACTGGGCTGTTCTCAGCAAGGCTATAGGCCAACTCCAAAAGACTCATGATGGAAAAGGCTATCCACATCCAGAGAAAGAATTATGGAGTCTGAATGTGGATTGAAGAAAACTACTTGCTCTCTCTCCCTCTCTCTCCCTCCCTCTCCCCCCTCTACCCCCCTCTCATTTTGTTTCTTCTTTCTCGTTCGTTCCGCTGGTTATGATTCTTCTTTACAACTTGACTACTGTTTAATATGAAGGTATTTGTAAAAACCTATATTGGATTGCATGCTGACTTGTGGGGGAGAAAGAGGGGGAGAAAATTTGGAACTCAAAACCTTGTAAAACTGAGTGTTGTAAACTAAAAATAAATAAATTTGAAAGAAAAAGAAAAAAAAGAAAAAGGGGATCCTTGAAGGATTTAATCACCATCTCAAGGTCTCCAGAAGACTTTTATGAAGAGAAAGAGCAACAAAGTTCCAAGATTTTAATTTAAATACTATTTTAAGTTAAATAGATTGAACTTGGATTAGATCAGAGTTTAGGGGAATGGTCTAGGATTCCTGAGGGTCTCTAAGACCCTTTGGGGGTGGGGGTCTGTGAGATTGAAACTATTTTCATAATAACAGTAAGATTTTAATTTCTGATATGGTAAATAGGGTTATATATAATCCACATCAATAAATGCTCTTGGGAGAAGGGGTCCTTCATAATTTTTAAGAGAGTAAAGGGATACTTTGATAACTGCTGGGCTAAACTAAATCTAAAGTCTCTTCTGGCTCTAAATCCTAGTTTATGGAAGCCCGATAGAATTTCTTCTTCTTGTTGTTTGTTGTTATTGTTGCTGGGCTTCCCATGTCTCTCGTTAATTCTGCTTTTAATGAGTTACCAGTAGTGCCTAGTTAGCTGACTTAAATTTTATATATGCTCACCTTCATGTTGAGGGGGTTTTATGTTTACCCTTGGCTGGCAAAGAGGGGATGATTTATTACTTAGTTTGTGGCTTTTCCAGATCTCATTTGTTTTGATACAGCTGAAAGACTATGTTTTAAATGTGGAAGAGTAGGGGTAGGGTGGGGTTTTGAGAGAAGATACAATCTAAGACTTCGGTTTAGGCATTCAGTAGTTTTAATTATTATAAATTCTCTTAAATTTTCCAGCAAACCAGGATTGAGTTCTGGAGGCAAACGGAGCCCTTCAGCCCTGCACGCTGTTTGTCAGATCCTTTCAGGAGGCCACATAGAAGGCTTTGAAGGGAAAGGAGGTCGCATTATTTAACTGCATCATCTTAAGCCTAGGACTTCTTCCCCATTGGAAACATTAAACTGTTGGGGTTTGTCTTGTATGTGGGAAATAGGTTCTAAAGAAGTTTATTGAACATGATTTGAGATTTGGATAATCACAGTTCTTATCTTTCCTTTTGAGAATGAACATCCACTCTTTTCCTGTGAGTTAGCTTAGCAGTGGTGCTCTGGCTCCAGCTCTTCACTTCCCCTGAGACCTTTCTATTGAATACCCATTGCCTGCTTTAGTTGCCCCATAGGACTCTCTTTGCCTTCTGTGTACCTCCAAAGATTTGTTATTGAGGATTTCTTCTTTTTTCAAAGAAATATTGGCATTTGTGTGTATAACATTTGTGGATCCCTGGAGCAAGAGTTGAATACTGTTAACAGTATCACTTTGATTATCCTTTGCTCTTAGCAACTTGAGGGCTAAGGCCATAGATATCTAGAATGTAGTCTTTGAAAGACAGTCTTATCTTTTGTCAGAGCACACACTTGTTTACTGTTGAATTGAATGACACTCTTGGAATTTGTTGAGTAATAAACTTATTTTATTAACTAAAGGGATATCAAAAATAGAGAGTGAGATGATAGTGGGAGCAGTCTTGTGGAGAGAATGGGGGGGAATGGGATCAAAGGGGCAATTTAGGTTGACTTTGGCAAATAGAAAGGCCATTTTTGATCAGACAGAGACATGAAGGGGTGAGAAGGGGAAGGTATCTGAGTAATGTGAGATGGATAAGGAGGTGGGGAGAAAAAGGAGCTTTTGGTAAATGGTTTAATTTTTTTGGTGAAGTCAGTGGTGATGTCCTCAGTCAAGAGGGTGGGACAGGAGGGTGCTATAGAATTCTTGAGAAGCTATTTAAACATTTTGTGAAAGGAGCCTTAGAATCAAGAACTCGTGGCTTCACGTCCTGACTCTGACAGGTGGCTATGTACTCAAATGTTCTCCTTTGTCTTCCCCATCTCTTGGCTTCCTCTGACTTTCCAAGTCCCCAACTAACATCCCACCTTCTACCTGAAGCCTTCTGCAACCCCTCTTACTTCTAGTGCCTTCCCTCCCTTAATTATTTTCTATTTACCCTGTTTAATAAATTGTTTGTACATAGTTGTTTGCATATCATTTCCCTCATCAGACTGTACATTCCTCAGGGTTAAGGCTGCCTTCTCCCGTTCTTTGTATACTCTGTGCTTAACATGGTGCCTGGCACACAGAAGGTGTTTAATAAATATTTATTGACTGACCCTGAATGAGTTACTTAACATCTCAGGATTCTAGTCAATTCTCTGAGATTGTAAGTTTTTCTTTAAGAATTATTTTCATTATTGCAGTCAATAAATATTTATGTTCTCACTGAAAAAAGAAAAATAAAGCCCTTGTAGCAAATATGCATAGCGAAGCAAAACAATGCCCATGTTAGCCACATCCAAAAATGTGTGTCTCATTCTGCATCTTCAATTTATCACCTCAGCCAGGAGGGGGACAGTGTTCTTCATTAGTTGTCCTCTGGAGTTGGGGTTGGCCATTGCATTGAACAGAGCAGATTCCAGTCAGCATTGGTAGGGAACTCACAGGGAGTTCCCTTTATCAATAAAATTAAAATAGTTTGCAAAGCACTCTCTTCAGGAAGAGCTTCTGAGGTAGGCACTATAACCATTATTATGCAGAAGAGAAAATTGGAGCCTAGAGAGATTAAGGGATAGGCCTGTGATCCTGTAGGTGGTAAGGGTAAGAGCTGGGACCAAACTGGGCTCCAGGTCCAGCATTCCTTCTATTGTATCATGTTGGGCAAGGTAGAGTCTTCAGCTGTACCTACTACAGCTTTAATAGTCAGACGTTTAGAATATTTGAAATTTGCTAACTAGTCTGTTCCTGCTGCATTATCCAGCAGTGATCTTGTATAACTAACCCTCTAAAACAAATAACTCTTTGGGTGCTGCAGCTTCCTTGAAGTCTTGAAAAACTGGAAGCACAGGGAGTCTGATTTTTAGAACTTGTGCTTTCTCACTCTCATAAACTGACCTTGTTGAGGAGTCTCAGGGAGAAGCAATCTCTCTAGGCTGTGGCTTAACCTTGGTTGCAAAGTTTCCAGCAATGTACAGTATGCAGAATGGCCACCTGCCCTGGCCAGCCTTTTGTATGTCATTGCCTTTTCAGGCTAAAACTCAGGTTGGTTCTCTCTTTGCTCATACTCTGAGATGTGCCTCTGATCACTTACTGTCCATTTCTGGACTTTGCCAGCAGGCTGGTGCTATTTATAAGGGACTGTTGACTGTGGCTGTCTGGATTGCTTAATGCACGGCAGCGAAATCGTGTTAGATTGGTTTGGACTATTTAATGGGATGGATGTAGAAAACTGATCAATTTAATTTTTGCCCCGATAATGAAGTGGACTCCTCTTTGATTGCCTTGATTTTTCTGAGTCCAAGTCCAATGCTCACCAAGGACTCTCTGGGCTGGATTCTTGGTTTGTCTCCTTGTTTCTGGCCAGCCTGTTAAGAAAACAAACTAGCATCTTGGTGCTGGCAGGGAGTGGAGGTATTTTGTTTTGATTCTCTGAGAGTTGCAGGTAGTTACACAATATTAACACTCTTAGGAAAAAGGACAGAATGTTTCTAGCTGTCCATTTGATGTACTTACCCTTCCTTCTTCTAACAGGTAAAGGACTAATAAATGCCCAACCAAGTAAGAAATACAGCAAGACTTGAATCGTTTGAATGACTAGATCTCTCTCAAAGGACAGTCACTGACTTTTCTTAATTCTTGGGTCATTGGTAGTCTAGGAGTCCATGTATTGAGTACTTACTATGGGCAGAATTAGATACCATGAGAAGAAGCCAAATTCCTGCTCCCTCAAGGACCTCATAATTAAATAGGAGAAACTAGACAAACTAGCAGATTTTATGTGACAATATCAATAGACATTGGAATAAATAGTTTAGGCTTTAAACATAGTGTTACATAATGATAATCACAGTGATGATTTTGTGGTGGTCTTTTTATCATTTAATCAAATTGATAAATATTAAATAACTTTTCTGTGCTAGGATCTGTGGATACAAAGACAAATGTGAAAAACCCCCACAAATCCTGCCTTTGAAGAATTGATAGTCTAGTGAGGAGAGATGTCAGGTATATGTAGCATCAATGAGTTGTTCACAGCACCTATGGTAGCTATGAAAATGCTAATGTAATTCTGAATTGCAAAATATAACAGACTCTCCACATGGAAGACAGAACCAAAACATTTATTCAGATACCAGAAATCTGAATCCCAACACCAGAAAGCCAAATCCATCATAGCAACAAAGAAATCTTTGTACAGTAACTGTGCAGGGGGCACCACCATCCCCAAGCCTTCCTCCTGTAGGGACTTCCCACAAATGAATCCTCATAGCTCACTGCCTGCTTCCTCTCTCCCCCTCAGCCTTAGTTAGAGATCAAGTTAGAGACTCTGACCAATTTCCTCTCTAAACTCTCTTCCAGCTCCACCTCTTCTTGTTCCACCCTTCCTCTCTACACTTTCCTATTCCACCCTCTCTGCACGCTCCTACTACCCACACACTCATGTGACTCAGGCTTCCATGTGATTCAAGCAGGGCACATGGGCATATTAATGGATGGGAAAGATCTTCCCATTCCATTAACAATACAGTATGTGAATGGGTATATAGAATATTGCTGGGAAGGCGCTGCTAGTAGCTGGGGGATCATGAAAGGCTTTGTGTAGAAGGTGATACTTTGAAAGAGGCTTGATGGAAGCTAGGAATTCTACGAGATAGATGTGAGGAGGGAGAGCACTCCAGGTGTGGGCACAGCTAGTCCAAAGGCAGGAAGATGAGAAAGTTTGACTGTTCCAGTCTGTACATAGTGTGTATGAGGGGAAGACGTGCATAATCAAACTCAACAAGTAGGTTGTGATCAGGTTGCAAGGAGTTTTATATGCCAAACAGAGGAGTTTGTGTATTTGATCCTCCAAGTAAGAGGATGTTGATCAGTCAGTAGAAGGGGAGATGACCTGCACTTTTTAAAAGTCATTTTGGCAGCTGTATAGAGGATGACTGGGGTGGTGATGCCTTGAACTAGGATGGCAAATTAAGAAGCAATTTCTTTAATTCAAATGAGAGGTGATGAGGGACTGAACTGGAGTGGTGACCAAGTGAGAATTGAAGGGAAAGTATGTGTGAGATGTTTAGGTAGAAATGACAAAATTTAGCAGCTGGTTGGATATCTGGGTGAATGAGGGTGAGGAATCAAGCTTGTGAACCTGGGTAACTGGAAAGATGTTGTTAGACATAAATTTGGAAGAGGGGTCTGTTTGAGGGATGGGCTAGTGAGTTCTTTTGGACATGTTGAATTAGAGATGCTTATAGGTTATGCAATTTGGAATATCTAAAAGGTAGAGCATAACTGGATCTCCAGAGAATAGGGCTAGATTTTTAATCTGACAGTTATCAGCATTTCTTGGCCAAGTCTTTAACATTTCAGCTTCAATTTTTTTATCTGTAAAATGGGGATTAATAATAGCACTTACCTCACAAAGTTGTTATGAAGAGTAAGTTAGATAATGTGTAAAAGCACTTTTCAAACCTTAAAGTGAACACACAGAATCTGGTTTTTTTTTAAGCTTCAAATTAGCTACAAATGCATAAAACTCTCTTTTCTTTCATGTGATTTGGAATCATAACCTTATTGACCTGAAAGTTAGGGGATAGGAAGGTGACACAGCTCATAGCTAGGAAGGTCTTATAATCTAGCTCCCACTTCATTTTACAAATAAGAAATTGACTCCCAGAAAAGGGAAATAAATTGTCCAAACTTAAACTAATAATAAATAACAGAACCAGGATTCAGATCCATGATTCTTTCTCAGTATTCTCTGATCTGTGAGATGCTCATCAAGAGCAGGGAGGAGGAAGGGAAGACCCCTATTTTAAAAATTCTTCAGTATATAGTTGTTTTTTAATCCAATTTTCAATAACTCAGATGTTGATTTATTCAGTTTGTGCATTATCCAAGTGTTTGTTTTTCCTACTATCCAATTTTGTCTTTCTATGTTGCTTCTCTCTTAGATGAAACTTGTTCAGAGGCATCTGATTGCATGCTATTCTAGATGCTATGCAAACTGAACTATAGATTCAATTGTACTCTACTGTTTTTCTAAGAAAATACTAAGGTACATATGTAGAAAGAAAAACATCTGAATATACAGCTAGGTTACACCATAGTGCACAGAGCACTGGGCTGGAAATCAGGATGACTCCTCTTTCTGAGTTCAGATCCAGCCTCAGATACTTACTAGCTATGTGGCCCTGGGCAAGTCACTTGACCTAGTTTGCCTTGGTTTCCTCATCTGTACAGTAAGCTGGAGAAGGGCATGGCAAATCACTCTATTATCTTTGCAAATAAAAACCTAAAATAGGCTTTGGCCCAATTGAAATGACTCAACAATAGTTACACAAGTAAACTATAATTTGACCCTTTGATGTGTCAGTTTTATTTTTGTTTCTCAGAGTCTTGTCTTCTTTTGGAAGGGGGGAATCTATTTTTTTTTGTTTCTGTTGAGGCTCAGACATATTTCCTTCTGTATTATACAGTATTTTATAAAACTTTTCCAAGTGATCATTTATACCTTTTTCCTCAACACTCGATCCATCTTCAAAAACCAAATAATATTTGAATATCCACAAAGAACTGCTACCTGTTTGACATAGTCAGACTGGCTTTGGCACCTTTGAGTCTTTGCCCTGAATCATTGAAATCTTCTCTATTGAGTTCTCTATTGGCACAGTCAATCACATAGGTAAGGTATATTTATTTATTTATCCTCTCTTAGAAGACTTAGAGATATTTGTTTTTAATGACAGGGTCACCTCCTAAGTCACATTAGAAATATCTCTTTCAATCAGCTGAATGTCTATTAAATAAATAGGATTTGAGTAGGTTTTAAATTAGACAACTTATAGGATTCTTTGTTCTTATAATGGAAGGGATATTGGAAAATTAGAGGAATCTTGGGACAGGAGGGGTGGTCACTGAAGAGAATTTTAGGAGGACTGCATTTCAGTTATATTTAAATGTCAAGTTGTTGACCCAGAAAGTAGTTAGGGTTCAGTATAATTTGTACATGACTTAATATGTAATTATTACTTTCTTTCTTCATGCATATCCAATCATCTGCCAATATTAAGCTTATTGTCACAACATCTCATATCTGCCCCCTCCTTGCTACTTACTTGCTTACCATTCTAGTTCAGGCTCTCTACATCTCCTGACCAGACTTTTGCTTCCTTCCTTTCTCCCACCCCATACCCTAAACCGCCTCCCCCTCCAGTCCTAAATCAAGTTTCAAAAAATGGTTTGGCAACTTTCCTTTTCTTCTGGCCTTTCTTTCTGATTAAGTACCTTTATTGACCACAGTTATCTTAAATCTAATTGTTTAAACCTCAGACCTGCCCTAAACAGTCAATATTTACTAATAATGTAGATTTTACTAAAAAGGAAAGGCAAGTAGTATGATTAGTTAAGTTTTCTTTGTAGTTCTGTTAGAAGTAAACCTTGGCCTGAGGGAATAGAATTGGGATATAATTAATTTAGTACTAAGGTAAAAGCCTTGGGGCCCTTTAAGCCTAGAGAATGAAATTTGAGTGTCTTTATTGCTATTTTAAGCCAGTTTCTGACCCACCTACCCCATTACAGTTTTGGACCTTGTTGGATGGCCTCTCAAAGTGTTAACCTGTAACACCAAAGCAGTTGAAACTTGTCTGCTATCTGGCTGTGTCTCTGCTTGGCCTGGTTAATACTTCAGCTGTGCAGGGATTTTCTCTGACTCTCTCCTACCTAGAAAATGATTCCTCAATGATTTCTCTAAAGGTCAGTGGTTGTTAGGCTGTTAAAAAACAAAAAACAGAGAAAAACACTTTGGATTAGTACTTCCCTGATCATTTGGACTAGTTTTTTCTGTGATTCTGCAATAACAGAAGTTAGTGAAATATGGAACTTGGATCTTTGCTGATAACAATTTATATTTCTTTCAAATATTTACTTTGCAAAATGCGCTTGGTGTTTAATTGTACAAAGAGGAACAAGATCATGGATTTAGATCTTTGAGACCCTCTATTCTGACATCCTCATTTTAAAGATAAGGAAATTGCGGCCCCAAACGGTTTTCTGTGACTTGTCCAAGGTAACACAGTAAGCAGTAGACCGAGGATTTTAACTCTGGTCCTTTGACTCTAAATTCATTGCTCTTTCTTGTGTTCCTGGGGTCTTTCCCCACATTTCTTCCCCTGAAAGACTTTATAATCTACAGGGGGGATAATACTTGTGTACAAATAATTGTACTACAAGACAAGATAGAAGCACCATGAAGATTACACAGAGTTGTGTGAGTACAAGGGTCAGAGAACATGATGGAGGAGGCGGCGGCGGCATGTGCACTAGGTTATATATAAGAGTATGGAACTTGGAGTCAGGAAGATGTGGGTTCAGATCCACCATAAATCATTTCTAGCTGTGTGACCCATGGCAGGTCATTTCACCTTTCTGTGTTTTAGCTTCCTCCCTGTAAAATGAGAATGATAGTAGCCCTTGCCCATATCGGGATTATGGTGATGATTAATTGAGATATATACATATTAGCTATGAAAATAATGATGATGATGATTATTTTGGGTTGGTGATTTCATCATTGTGAAGAATCTCACTCTACCAGTAAAGAGCAGTATCTTCTCTGCGATTTATACAACTAGCTCTTATGAATTGTCACATTATTTGAATTCACATTATTCACAATTATAATTATATGTAAAATATGGTAATTGATTCTAACCCAGTGGAAATATGCAATGAAATTTTTTAAAAATAAGTTTATTGTACAGTAATAAAGTAGTTATAAAAAGTAAAATTTTAAAAAAATACTGTGTCGTACCCAAAGACAGCCTTGATACTGATGGGATGATGAAAATGTTGCTGTCGTTTAAAATATTTTGGCAACAGAGACTGAATTGTCTATTCTTTAAATCTTCATACATAGTTTGGTAGTTGTGGAAAGCTTTATCCACATCTCTGAGAATTCACATAATTACATTTTCACATAATGAATTAAATGTAGTTGGATGACCTGGAGCATTATTTAAAATCAGTAATGCTTTAAACATACTATTGTTGTCTTTGCAATTTGTTTCAATAGTTGGGCCAGAATAACCTGAAAACTTGTCCTCACAAATGGCTTTAATCACCAATGCTTTCTTATTTTGACTAACATACAACTGGAAGTGATTGATGGTTGGAGCCTCTCAGAGTGCTGATTTCAAGACTGATAAGCATTGGCTTTAATTTAAAATCTCAGTGTTAGATGATCCTTAGACGCTTTAAATCCAGGTCTTTTTTCCCTTCTTAAAATGTAAGTTCTGGAACATCTCCTTTTCCCGAATAAACCTGTTTCGTCCACAACAACCAAACATCTGTTGATTGGTATGTCCATTTTCTTTGTTGTGTGTGTGTTGTGTTTCCTCAAAACATTATAATATTTAACGATCACATCCTTATCTGCACTGGCTGCTAATTTTAACATTATGCAGTTGATCTCAATTTTTAAATCTGTCAAACCAACCATTGCTCACGATAAGTTTTTTTCACTCTTCATTTCCATTTTCTGTTCACTACTTTAAATACTGTAAACTTAAAGCTTTTGTTCGAATGGCTGCTCTACTAAGAACAATCATTTTTAATTGCAGCCTTCAGCCCATCCAGCTATTTCTGTCATTCTGACTTGGCTGTTCCTTGTGGTTGTTTGCAAATCATAAAAAGCTGATGTAACCTTGCCTTTTTATTTTATTTTTCCTGCATGTTTCATAATAATCTGTTCTGTAGCTTCAGACATAACATCTTGTCCTTTTTTAGGATTACTATGACCTTGTTTATGTACTTAGGTATAAAATTTTTGTTCTAATGTAATAACCTTCCTTCTGTGTGCGGGCAGTATTGACATCTGAAGTGTTCTTTCTTTTACCCATTGTGTTAAGGTTTCTCTTTAAAAAAAAAATAACACAGTTGTTTATAATACAGTTTGTAGCAGCACAGCACATTCACATGCCATGGCAGGCAAGTGCAGATTGACTGGGTAATACCTTTAGTTGCATTAAAAGCAGCCTGGTTTCATTTAGCAAATTTCACAGCATTTCAACTCCTAGACTAACTAGTCTAACAGAGTTGTCTGGGACACTAGATAATTAAGTTGTTTGAGGAGGGACATATTCATTTGCTCCTTATAATTACCTGGGAAGTCAGTGCTATTATTATTCCCAGTTTACAGATGAGGACACTGAATCTGAGAGAGGCTAAGTGACATGCCCAGGGTCACACAGCAAGTCAGTGTCTTGAGACTGGATATGAATTCAAGTCTTCTTGACTCAGGGCCCAGTGCCCCATCCACTACACTGCCTTGCTACCATCACTTCCATCAATGTCCTCTTCTGATGCTTCATCGTAGCATAGAGGTGACTGAGTTGTAGGAGATTGTGCTACTGATGTGTAAGCTCTGACAGAGCCCACCAAGCTGGAAAATATGAGTGTGGGGTCTGTGATGGTCTGTGTGTCTGTTGTCTGATGACTAACTTAGCTAAATTGGAAGAGGTTCATCTCCAGCTTGGCTGCCAGGGATGAGTATTTCTACTCCAATACTTGGAAGGTGATTTCCTGAGCTGTTGAAGGGCCAGGATCCTTGTGGGTGGGGGGCATATCTCCAATAGAGAGTTTGTAGGGCCTCAAAGTACTGAAACAATGATGAGCATCACCCTGCTGTGGCCACTGCCTTGGTGTAGAGCAGGTCTGCACAACATTTGGCCTGTGGGCCACTTGTGGACTGCCAAAGGATTTCAGGCGGTCCATGAAAAATGTAGATGGTGTAAAAGAAAGTAAAGATGTAATGAGTCCACTAGTCTAAGGTACTAAGTACTAAGGTACCCATCATGTAATTTGGTGGGTGGATTGCTACTGTGCCCTTTCTCCTGTTGGTCATGTGACCCGCACCAGCCAAACATTGGCAGTCTCTCTCTAGTCTGAGAGGAGTGAGAGTCGTTATCTTTTTGCTGTGTTTTTGGTCGTTAATGGGTGTTGAGCACCAGTAAGCTTCTTTTAAGTTTCTCACCCACAAAGTGGGTGCAGCCATGCACCGATGCAGCTAATACCCAACTATGTATGAGGGGCAACTTCCCCTCCCTTGTCTGTGCAGCCGCCCTCCAAGTTACATGGGTGTCTGGTGCTCTCACCGAAATCAGACACTAAGTTCAGTATTTCTTTGTATGTGAACAGTTGCTGTGGAGATTTTTTGGTTCTAATGTTAAAAGATTTTGGGGTGACTGTAAAATGGTCAATAAAAAGAAATGGAAGATCAAATCAGATCACAGAACACTTAATCTGGAGTGGACAAATAGATACTTGTTTACTTATGGGAGAGACAAGAAGTAATAGCTGTTCTGAAGGAGTGCAATCTTTGTCACCATTTTGAATAAAAACATCTTGACTTAAGCGAATTGGACACCAATGAAAAACAAATTGAAGCATCCAAATTGCTGAAAAATCTCAGTGGGGAACAATGGTTTTTCAAGAAAGTAAACTCAGAAAATGAGGTGGCTACCAGTTTTCAGATTTCTAAAGAAATCAGTTTCAAACATGATTTCAGAGTACCATAAATGGATTTCTGACAAGGAGTGTAATACACCCCATTAACTAAATGTAAACAGTAAGAAAACTCAAAAAATGTATTTTAAAAATTTGTACTGCTTAGCAAAGTAATTTTTTAAAATACTAATGCAATTTCATGATAAAAATCTTGTGTAATTAGTTGATATTAATTGAAATTTTTCCTGTTTAAAAATATGGTTTATTTCTAAAATAGTTTAATTGCTAATTATACTTTTACTTGGAAAGTAAGCCATTAGAAACCTAAGTGCGACCGGTAGAAGTTTAGCCTGTTTTAATTTTGGCCCTTATCTACTGCAGTTGTGCAGGTCTGGTGTAGAGCTTTCTGCTTTCTAAACTTCAGAGGTGGAAAAACTAGGGAAGGCTTATATAAACTGATGCAAAATGAAATGAGCAGAACCAGGAGAACATTGTACACAGTGAAAGCAATATTGTATGATGAACAACTGCAAATGACTTAACTATTCTCAGCAATACAATGATCCGAGACAGTTTCAAAGGATTCATGATGAAAATTGCTATCCATTTCCAGAGAAAGAACGGATGGAGTCTGAATACAGACTGAAACATCCTTTTTAAACTTTCTTTTTAAAAAATTTTTTTATCTTTGTTCTCTTTTGTAACATGGCTAATGTGGAAATGTGCTTTGCATGACTCTATATGTATAATCTATATCAAATTGCTTGCCTTTTCAAGGACAGGGGAAGGAAAGGAAGGAGGAGTTTGGAATTTTAAAAGTTATAAAAAAGAATGTTAAAAGCTGTTTTACATATAATAGAGAAAAAAATAACATTCTTAAAAGAGTAAACTTCAGGGACCTTTGACTTCCTTCTTGTAGCTACTACATCCTCCACCAACACTGATGTTATCTTTCCTGAAGGATAGAAATCAGCTTTTGAAGAAGGCAAGACAGAGTTTAAAAAAATCGTAATACTGATATCATTTCCACAGCAGCCAATTCAGATTTGACAAATGTCTCTAATCACTGGGCAAATAATAGATTTCTGCTTCACCCTTACTTTTGTGTTGTTACTTTATCATCCATGATTTAAGTTCTCACGTAGGGTCATTTTGTCACTTTTAATGTGTGCCTGGAGAGCTATGATCACAAATGTATCATAGTTTGAAAAATCTTCACTCTGGAACTATTTTCAGCTATTCTGAAAGGTTAACAGTTCCCTCTCCCTCCTTGTCCTCTCCCAGGACCCCACTGATTTTTTTGGTGGTGATGTGCCAGGCTCCAGTCAGCATAGCATTACTGGGTACAAGGATCCTTCTGTTAGCTGAGAAAATGTTGTACGTGGCATATTGTCAACTGGGCACGATGTCATAAATGGCCTTCAAAGTGTTCTTCAGAGGGGTAGAGCTCTATTGCCCTGCAGAGACCAACAGTCCAGGAATGGTAAGGGCAGCTTATTGTGTTGTGCAGATAACTCTAAATTGGCTAATTATATTTCTGCCTTCCTGAGAAAACATTTCTCCCTATTGCCATCAGCTCAGGCAAATCCTCTTGATACACTGATTCATGTTCTCTGGAGAGTATGGAAAGCTGAGTTAGACAAGGGCTTCTGTTCTGATTATTTTTTAAAAGCTTATGTCACATGGCAATTCCATGTTTGTGCTTTTAATTTTATTCATTAGTATCTTACCCACAGACTCTTTGGTGTGAACAGATCTCTGAAGGTGATATTTGTATTTTTCAAGATGAGCAGTTTCAGTCCTTGTGGCTTGGTTTCCTCTGGGATCAAGATAAGCGATTTCTCTGGGGAAGTCTGAAAGTGCTCACTAAGTACAATTAACTATGATAGGAGTACTAGAGGCAGCATAGAAGTAGTGGGAGAGCACTGGATTAAGAGCCAGATGACCTGGATTGGGTCCTTGCCCTAAGACTATCTCTGTGACCTTGGGTAAGTCATGTTACTTCCCTGGAGTTTTGTTTCCTTATCTGTAAAATGAGAGTTTGGATTAGGTGAAGCCTAAGCTCCCTTATAGCTCGAAAATTTGATGATTCAGTGGCATAATAATAGTAATTTAAAAGTATTATCATGGGATAGGCTATAGAAATTTGCCACATATGCTAAATATTTTTGTCACATTTAATGCCCTTTGTTCATGTTTGTGTTTTCAATTGATAATCATGGTTACAGTCATGTTAATATGAGAGAGAATACAAAATATGCAGATATGAATTATGTTTTTTTAGATGGTAGCATGAAATAATAGATGTGACTTTTATGGGCTATGTAACTCTGTGCCAGCTCTTTCACCAACCTCAGTTTTTAAACTCTAGGTTGCAGACCAGTTGCTGTTCTGCATTACCAAAAAGACTCCTCACCAAGAGTTCCCTATCTAAATGAAATTCTAACCTAGGTGAAAATAAAAATCTTTACAATATCATTGTGATGTTGAAAGGGGCAAAGATGAGGCCTACAATGGAAAAGATGAAAATCTTCAAGAGAAGATTTCATACTGAGGTTATTCAAGTAATGGTGCCCAAGCACCTGCATGGCCTCTCTCCGGATCAGACACACCTTCTCCTTTGCTGTTGCCATAGTGATTGGTTCTGGTACTGGCCTGTCACCTCTGACCCATGTGTAGAGCTGCTTGTTCCTGGGGCTTGAGGCCTTGCCACCATAAGGCAGGAGAAGCCCCTCACAAGAACCAGGCAGCACAAACTCTTTCCTTATCCCTCTGTGTCACTGTAGTGGTGTCTGAAATTCTCAGTCCTGATCATGCCTTTATGTGATTTGATTGTGTGCTTTATGTAGTTTGGATTTCATTGCAGACAGACATTCATCTTTGGAGGAGATAGGATAATTTCTTGCCTTCCTTTCAGGCTTTAGGAAAATGCCTTTACTGAATGGAAAACATTTCATCCTTTTTCAGGTAGTCAGCTCTCCAATATCCAGTGGATACTGAGGTCTCATCCAGGACATGAGGTCTCCACCTCTTTGCTGCCCTGCCAGGTCTTAGAGTTTCTTCTCCCTTTTGAAGCTTTCAGAAGTTTCCCTTGCTACCCTAGGCAGTACCAGAAAGCTGGGCAAGGAGGGTGGTGGTTTACAACTGTGGGAGATGGTAAATGTTACAGTGATTTTTTTATATTTTCTGCTGATTGTTATTATCTATACTGTTGCTCCTTTGTGTTAGCATTGATACTTGATAATTAACTGTAAGTCTCAGGGATTGTTATATTGTGCTTTTACCACTGAACTCAGTGCCTGCAAAATAGTTTCTTATTTTCATTTCTAAACCTTCACTGTACATACTGACATCTTCATGGTGAGTCCTAGGGTGATTTCAGAACGGAAAGAATGACCTGAGAAGTAATCCTAGATTAACCAGACTTTTACTGCCAGAGGGCTCTGTGCAACTAGATGATGATAAAAGTAAACTGTTTCTGCAGTTCTTTACAATATTAACAACATTTTTCACCTACATTTGTATCTGACATAGGTCATAGGCACTTACAGACATTTGTTGAATTGATTTTAATCCTTAACAACCCAATTAGTCAGGAGAGAGATCATCTCCACTTTGCAGATGAAGAAACTGGGACTTAGAACCTTTTGGTGACTGAGAGGAGTCAAGAGGCTCTTTGAAGTACACATTTCCTTTGATATTGACAAAGCAAATTTAGAGCAACTTAGTAAAACCAGGCCTTAGCTGGTAAAGTACATGTGTGATTAGTGCTTTGAATGGAAATGAAACCACCCTCTTTGTAAGTGTTGGGTAGCCAGAGTCTTCAGTGACAACTAACTTTGAAGCTAAGGCTGAGTCTTCTTAAACTAGCTTTAGTTCCTGGGCTGTGGCCTGATGGAGGAAAACACTTGCCAGGGTTTCATCACATAGTCCAAGACACTCAGACCTTATCCAGGGTTTTGCTCTAGGTGGTGATCAACTGGGAGGTAGGATGGCTAAACTAAGATTATTGCATTCTGAAAGGGTGATGATGTATGTAGTCATGAGGCTGCTCTGATTTGAGTAAGGTATATTACCTGTCCATCTAATTGATTGAAATTAGTTATGAACTTTCAGGAAACCATGGAGTTGAAAAGGCCTCCCAGGTAGACGTTATGGTTGCCTTTAGGTTTCCTTTGACTGTTCTCCAAGCTCTTTGGAAGAGCAAATTTTAAAAATTTCCATCAAATGAGGTAATCCATGGAGCTGAGAGAACTGGGTTTGAATTTTGGCTCACATTGTGACCCTGGACAAATCCCTTAATCCCTCTGAAACTCAATTTCCTCTTCTGCAAAGTGGGGATGGTGATACTTTGTTGTGAGAAAAGTGCTTTGTAAACTTTAAGGTGCTATAGAAATGTGAATTATTATTAAACACATCTAGGTACTGCAGGAGATAAAAAAATAATGCATGGTGCTATAGATAAATAACTAATACAAAATATGCCATAATTCTATAAGAGATGCAGAATGCCATAAGAGTTCCAAGAAGAGAGAGGTCAGTTGTGACTTGATCTGAGAAGACTTCTTGGAGGAAGTGGTATTTCAGGTCGACCTTGAAGGACCAAAAGGAATTGGGCATATATCATTGGCTTGGGACAAAGGGAGGAACTTGTAGACAGAAAGATAATATTTGAACAAAGACATAGGGGAAAAAGCATTAGGATACATTTAGGTGACAGCAAATATAGTAATTGGATTTTACCTGAGTGGAAAGTATATGAAGAGAAGTTATTGAATTGGAAAAAAGAGACAGCTGGAGAACAAGTATCATTTGAGAGACTCTTAACAGTAGTTATAGTGAGTAGAAGAAATGAGGGCCTGAACTGGTCTGGTGGCAGCAGTATTGAAAGGAAGGGCCAGCTATAAGGGTCAGTGGGATTCATAATACTTGGAGTCAGATGACACCAAAGTTTCTGTCATGTGTGACTGGGAGAATAATGATGCCATTATTTTGTTAAAAAGAAAAATAAGGGAAGAGAAGATGGAGTAGAAGATAATACAGTGTTTCATTTTGAAAGAGGTGAATTTGATTTATAGGTAGCACAACTTAGGTGGAAATTCTTAATAGATAGTTGTAAATATAGGACTAGAGCTGGAGGTTAGGGTTGAGCTGTGCGCAGTACTGGAAGCACATGAGGTACTCAGAAGTGTTTGTGACTTATTGAAACTTTTCAGATTAGAAAATATTTTGTACATGGTGATTGATTATCCAACAGGATTCCTAAACCTTTTCCTCTTAGTAATATGAATCTGTGATAGACTCTGGCCTAAAGTCTGCTTTCATAGATTCTCTTCTCAATTCCTTACCACTGGATCATATAAATAAGCAGTAGAAAGAACCCTTCTCTTGTTAAGTTGCTTTCTATTTTAGTGAGGTTAGCTTACTTTCTTACTTACATGAAAGAAGTCTTATATGTGCCTCTTGATTTTTTATTATTCCCCACATCCGTTCCAACATTTATCATTTTCCTTTTCTGTCACCCTTGCCTTTTCTAAGGTTCACTTTATACCAGTTAATCAACCAGTCCAATCCTAGTGTCTGTCTGTCATTCTCCTGCGTTTCTCAATGTATTTAGTGCCTGGCCTCATGGTCTTCTCCAGCCCTGTTCCTGCCCTGATTCTAGGGGATCTCAGCATACATATTGGTGTTTCCTTAAACATTTGTTTTAAGGTGACATTTAAGGTTGTTTGGAGGGTAATTGGGAGAGCTCAGGCAAGTCCTTGCTTCTCTCCGCCATCTTGGCTCTGCCTCTGCAAGAGAACTTCCTGATGTTTCACTGCCCTGCCAGTGTCTTCTGTCTGAGGTTACCTTCCATTGATGCCGTAGCCACTGTTTTCTGTTCTCAGAACCTTGGACGGTCTCCTTCTCCCAGACACTGTGCTAAACGTTGTTTATAATTTATAATAATAATAACAATACGTTTATATAATCATATATTATCTATAGTTTGTTATATATTATTTGTAAGTGCTCCTAGGTACTTTATAAACATTATTTTATTTGACCTTCACAAGTATGGTTGGCAAGAAAGAGTGAGCCTTGGAGTGCCTGGAGAAATATTATAGGAGAAAAATGTTATCAGAGTTTTGAGTGGACATTTGAAACATCACTGATTTAAGACATAATATGCCGCTCTGTGAAGAAGATGACAGCTTTGTTTTACTGAAGGGAAGTATTTACTGTCCCTGAAGCTGGAGTGGTCTTTTCTGAATTAGTCTTGGTATGTGCTAACTGGAAGCAATATGGAAAGCAATATGGACCACTGACAGTTCAAAAAGCACCTTACCTTAATTGGGCACTGTCACCATTTTTGTGTTTGGTGGCCTGCTTAGTGCCTGATCACTCTGTTGATTTTATCAACATGGCTAAGGAATTATGTGCCTGGCTAATGAACATTTGGATGAAAGAAATTATGTTTTCTTCTTAGTTTATAAGTTTAAGATTGCGGTGATACAGTGAAACTTTTGAATTTTGCCAGAGTACAGGATAGAAGCATAGAAAAACATGAGGAGAGTGACATGTTATCGGGAGCATCACCTCTCCAGGCATCGTATCAGTATAATCTATTGAAACTGAGACTGTTCTGAGCAGAGAGGTTAGAAGAAGGAAAACGCTGGTTTCCTTTTGCGTAAAGCCATTGCTGGCAATGTCTTAGCACCTTGGAACAGTGACTGATGGAGAGAGGAGACAGATTTTGTGACAGGAGCAGGTAGGACAAGCAATGCCCTGAGACACAGTGACAAGGTCAACTTCTGAGGCTGGCACTTGGTGGTGGTGACAGTTGCAGGCTATTTTGAGAAAGTAGGAGGCTTTGTTCTGTGCAGACTTTTCCTCTGCACTCCTAGATTTAACCCTGGCACTGATTAACTGTCAGCAGCTTTGCCTTTGGTTGTACAAGTGTGTACCAGGTACAGTTGATGGGACTTGATACGGATTCTATGTGTAAATCCAAAGGTTTTACTTGGAGAAAATACTTTCAAGTTATCATTGACAGGGAAATGTGTCATGTCAATTAGGAAGATTAAACTGTTACTTTGCTAATTTGAAGACCTATTACATGCAAGGTAGTGAATGCAGTACAAAGAGGAATAAAATATGATCACTAACGAGGACTCTTCCAACATTGATGACTGGAAGGACTGTGTTACTCTTGGCAGAAATTAAGAACTCCTAAGGTTTTTAGTTTGGAGGTAAAGACAATGAGTTCACTTTTAGATACGATGACTTCAAGATGTTAGTGGAACATCTGATTGGTTGAGGTATCCAGTAAGCAGTTAGAAATGCTTTTTGGAAATCTAGAATGTACAGGAGAGGGGCTGGGGCTTGAAATACTAATTTGGGAATTATAGACAGCATTTCTCTGACTTAGCAAGCTCTTCAGGATGAGTGAATTCTTCAAGGAACTTAAAGAAAATGAAAGGTAAAAGATTCATTTTCCACGTGGCAGTATATCCTTAGGATAGCACAAAAACAGGAAATAGATTTAAGCCTCAACCAGAGGAATTTGGGTTATAGATGTAAGGAAGAATTTTTGCAGTTTTGAATAGCACTCATGATAAGATGCTTAACTGGTAGTAGAAAGTTTGTTGAATCTCTTTTCCTCGAAATTGTTAATAATATAAGACATCCATTTATTTCTAATGGTTCAGTATAGCCTTGTGTGATTATACCATGTGCCACTGGGCTGTCTTTTTCAGTCTATGATTTTGTAGATTGGGGTTGATTGGCCAAGTGTACTTACTTTGCCACGCTTCAGTCAGCCAGTGAGTCAGCAGCACAGCTGTGCATAGAGTGGGTGGAAGGGCATCTAAATTTAGTAGTTATTCATTTGAGAAGGTTTTCAGGGAACCATTCCGCTCTCCCCAATGGCTTTAGTCATGTTACTCTTTCTGGATACAGGAGAAGCAGCAGGACAGTATATTCTCTATGGTATTTCATGAAGGTGTCATACAACTGTTTAATCTTTCTACAATGATGATCTACTCTAGCTTAACTGTGACACACATAGCATGTAAACTAATTTGAAAAAACTAGATAGGGAATTGCCTTGAAAATAAGCACAGAAAAACATACCAACATGAAGACATTTTGAACCCAGCTATCTTATTTCAACAGAGATAACTAGGAAATTAAAAAAATAAAATAAAATCAGTTGTCTCTGCTACTTGCCTGTACAAGAGGCTATTTGCAGAACTATTGGAACTACCATAACTGATTTAATTTTAGATTGTGGAGGTCATCTGGGTAGTGGGTAAAGCCATTGGCTTCACTTTTTCCAATATGAGTTCTCTCTGCACATATAATATTGATATGCTGCCCATATAACATTCCAAGTGAACTCAGCATTTCTTAATTCCATTGCACAATACCTTCCTCATAAAAGGGGGGATGAGTAGGGGCACACTCAGAGAAGGAGTGAAAAAGAGAAAGGGAGGGAGAGGATGATATATTTTTCCTTTGTGTTATACCTGTACTGGTGGGGTATTATGTCTTAGCTGCTCTAAGCCTTGGGGAGCTGTCCTTTCCAGAGGGTAATAAAAATAAAGATCTTAATAGCATTACTTCCCAAAGGCCTGTCTGACATTATTGTGGCCATTTGAAACTAAGTATTTGAAACTCTCTGTTGAAAGCCAAGAAAGAAGTTTTGTGGCTGTGTCAGAGGCTAACAAATGGCAAGTGATGCCATTAATGACCATTCTGGCCTGCAGTTACTTGGAAGGAGTTAGCACACTTGACCTCTGTGATCTTGGAGGTGTAGAATCATGGACAGAGAAAGTGTGCAAGTTTTACTTGTAACTTTATCAGTTGCTCTTTCTTCTTTAATGGACAATACCCTTTTTATAGACATAACCATTGTCAACTCAAAGTCTTCACTACACTGCGTCATTACTGATTTTGGCTTGGTGGTTTTACGGAGTAAGTCAGAGAGTTACTCTTTTCTGTGAGTCTAAACAGAACATAAAGCAAGAATGTAAAGCACACAGATAGTTGAGTAACAGGTGAATAATAAGAAACATAAATTAAATGAAAAGAAATGTTTATGTTGCATAAAAGTAAAGGGTGAATGCCCTTTGGGAGAGTTAGAGGTATTTTTGGAGTAACATGATTGGATGAAGGGGAAAAAAGGGAGTTGATTAATTTTCTAAGAAATTTTCACGAAGGAATTGGGGTTTGGGCAGTTATTTGAAAGAGAACAAGATATGCACCTTGGCTATGAGAAATCATTAAGAATTGATTGGTTAGTACTGAAGGGAAGTATTGGAATAAGTGCACAATTGCTAATGAAAGGACTTTGAATTCTTTTCAGTAGTGAAAGTGAATGCTGACTATTCGCTAATCTATTTGTTACAGATACTTTTGTGGTTTGTGGTTCTTGATTTAGCTATGATCTTTACTGAAGATTCATCATTCCTGTTTCCAGAAAGTACTTGCACTAAGCTGTCCCAAGATGGAACTTCCAGAAATTCCTATTGTAACATGTCTCCTCTGGCTTTGAACTTCTATGGTCAGTAAGATCTTTGGTGGGCTAACATAAATCTCTAATGTAGTATTTTTTAAAATTAAAAAAAAAACATTTACTTAGTACTTACTTTGTGCCAGGTACTGGCCTAAGCACTGGGAATATTGATACAGGCAGAAAGACAGTTTCTGACCTCAAGGAGCTTACATTCTAACAGAGGTAGACAATACATAAAAGGAAACTAAAAGGGAGAGGAAGAGATGAGGGTGCCTGGCATAGGGACATTGTAGAAAAAGTCTGGGAGAGTCAGGTGTTCAGCCTGGAGAGAAATGAAGACATAATTAGCCAAGAAATTTTTCTTTAAATGGACATTCCAGGAGGGACTAGCCAATCAGAGAGAGGCCACAGGGCAGAAGATACTTCCAGTGTGTGAAGTGCAGGGATAGAATGAGCTTCCAGAGTAAAGAGTGAGTGGCTCGATAGAGAAAGTTGGGCAAGACAGTTGAACAACTTGGAAAGGAATGAAGACATTTTTGGCTTTTTAATCTATTTTTTTTCCTGGGAGAGTAGTGGGGAAGAGAACATTTGCTCATTATGACTGTAATATTCCTTGGGTTGCTTGAGATTTATTTAAGCATTCTTCTTTCCAGATTAACTAGTACTTTTCCTAGCACTTGCTCGCTCTCGCTCTCTGTCTCTCTCTTTTTCTTCCTCTTTTTCTCTCTCTCCCTCTCTTCCTTCCTCCCTCCTTCCCTCCCTCCCCCCCTCTCTATATATGATATGTATGTCATATATATAATATATATCTGATATATATCATATCTTTCCACATACATATCTATGTGTTTGTACACATACACACATACGAACATTTCTTAGGAAATGGAAAAATAAGATAGTGAGATAAGAAGGGACAACACTTGTTTTGAGGAGACTGATATCCCCAAATCATTGTAGAACCATTTCTGCCATCAACAGGGAACCTGTGACCACAAGGCACATGTGGCCCTCTAGGTCCTCAAGCTCAGCCCTTTGACTGAATCCAAACTTCACAGAAGGATTTGTTTTGTAAAACTTGGACTCAGTCAAGAGACCACATGCAAGGGCGTAGAAGGTCACATGTGCCTTGAGGCCACAGGTTCCCCACTCCTGATTCTAATCTTAGATGTCATTACCTACATCTGGGTAGATTGTTCTTTCTTTCTTCCTTCCTTTCTTTCTTTCTTTCTTTCTTTCTTTCTTTCTTTCTTTCTTTCTTTCTTTCTTTCTTTCTTTCTTTCTTTCTTTCTCTCTTTCTTTCTTTCTCTCTCTCTCTCTCTCTCTCTCTCTCTCTCTCTCTCTCTCTCTCTCTCTTTCTTTCTTTTTTGCCTTTTTGGAGGGCAATTGGGGTTAAGTGACTTGCCCAAGGTCACACGGCTAGTTTTTGTATTAAGTGTCTGAGGTTGGATTTGAACTCAGGTCCTCCTGACTCCAGGGCTGGTGCTCTATTCACCTAGCCGCCTCTTGGGTAGATTTTTCAAAGGAAGTCTGTTTCTGTCCTCACCTTCTCTCTCTCCTCCTCTTCATCTTCTCTCTCCTTCCTCCTTTCCTTCTCGCCTCCCTTTCTGTTTTCTCTCTCTTTTTCCTTCTTTCTCCCTATTTCTCCATACATATTTACCTGTATTTCAAAATGACAGGTATTTGTGCCACAACTTATGGAGGTGGGTTCCCAAGTATACACTCATCACTGAAAAGATTAGTGCAAATTTTCTAACCATGTATTTTTTTTCTTCGTTCCTCTATTCCATCCTTCTTTGAAGCTGTAGATATTCTCCACTCAAATTGTTCCTTGTGGCTCTGTCCTATGGGCGACCTAGAAGTATTATTTAGAAAATTTTTCTATCTTGGATTGTGGTTTGACAGGTTTTCATATTCATCCATGACTAGAAGCATCTTTGGTTGCATTATTTGAGATCATGTTTCAGGGCATCCTTAAAATATTTCTTCTCAAGATGTCTCCCATTTCAACTTAGCAATGGTTGCTTGGATGGAGTTTGGTTTTTATAACAGAAACTTTTCACTGAGGAAATCTGTATTTGATCACTTATGTTCTTTCTTTCTTTTTTTCTTTCTTTCTTTCTTTCTTTCTTTCTTTCTTTCTTTCTTTCTTTCTTTCTTTCTTTCTTTATCTCTCTCTTTCTTTTGCCTTCCTTATTCCTTCCTTCCTTCCTTCCTTCCTTCCTTCCTTCCTTCCTCTTCCTTTCTTAGTTTTTGTTCATTTTAAACTTAAATATAAAAAGACAAAAAAGAACATTTCCATGTATACATCACAGCATAAAAAGAAGATTCAATATAAAACCATGAATTTTCATTTTACACTGTTTACTTTTTTTGAAAAACTATATAATATATATTGTTTTCAAAGCTGTTCTGTGCTACTTTCTAAATTTTCTTTTGCTCTACTCTGTACACATTTTTTCTTCCTTCCTTCCCTTCCCACTTCACCCTAGAGGTTACTTTTAGACACAATATGTATATATGTATAAAACCATACTGTACATACTTCTGTTTATCAGTTGTTTCTCTGAGGTGAGCAGCATTTTCCTTCATATACCCTTTATAGTTGGTTTCAGTATTTATGATACTCAAAATGAATTAGTATTTCAAAGTTGTTCTTATAACAATGTTTCTGTTACTGTGTACAATGTTCTCTTGGTTCTCCTCATTTCATTTTTCATTATTTCATGTAAATTTTTCCACGTTTTTGTAAAATCGACCGGCTCATTATTTCTTATAGTGCAGCACTTTTCCATAACAACTGTATACCACAACTTGTTTAGCCATCCCCCAGTTGAAGGGCATCTCTTCAGTTTCCAGTTCTTTGCCACCACAAAGAGAGCTGCTGTAAATATTTTGGAACATGTAAGTTCTTTTCCATTTTCCCTAATCACCTTGGGAAACAAACCTAACAGTGGTGTTTCTGTGTTAGAGGATATACACAGTTTTATAACTCTTTGGGTGTAATTCCAGATTGCCCTCCAAAATGGATCAAGTCACACTTCCATTGACAGTGAATGTTCTAGTTTTTTCACATCTTCTCCAGTATTTGTCATTTTTCTCTTTTGTCATTTTAACCAATCTGATAGGTTTAAGATGACATCTCAAAGTTATTTTAATTTCCATTTTTCTAATCAATAGTGATTTAGAGCATTTTTTCGTATCTATTGATTTATTCATTGAAAAACTGCCTGTTTATTGTCAGTTTATCGATTGGGGAATGACTCGTATTCTTACAGATTTAACAAAGTTACTTATGTATTTTCTTTGAAAAAAAAATCATCTAAATCAGAACCCAGGTTTCAGTGTTGAATAGTTTTTGGAACAACAATAATACCTTGCATGTACACAGCACTTGAAAAATTTCAAAATCTTTTCACATCTCCTTTCTCAGGTGATTTCCACACAAATTCTGAGAAGAACAGCATGTGGTATGATTACTACTTTATAAACGAGAAACTGAGGCACAGAGGGATTACACAAATTGCTTAAAGTTACACAGCTAGTTAGCGATAAGAGCTGGGATTAATAATAACTGTACTAGCATATACATTTATAGTGCTTGAAGGTCTGCAGAGCCCTTTAGAAACACGATCTCATTTTATCCTGAGGTGTCGCCGTCTGAGAGTCAGAGAGGTTATGTGATTTACCTAGTTAGTATCTGAGGAGGGTCTGAAGCCCAGTTTTCCTAACTTTAAGGCCAATACTGTAGCCATTCTGCCATGTTTCCTTGCAACTCAGAGCCCTGAAGATGATCAGATCAGTCTTTGTCCTGCAGAACCTTGACAATATAGCACACCCCGAATTCTGTAGTTAACTCTTTTTTCAAATTTCATGTCCCTAGTCGAGTTCCATTTCTGTGGTTTAATTCCTGGAACAGGTGGGAATTTATAGCCTGAACCTCCCCACCCCACCCCTACATTCATCCCACGCAGATGGAAATGTGCTCAAGTACAAAACCAAGAGGGACCCTAATTGTCTGCCCCCTCCCCCAGCCCCCATCCTAGATGATTCCTAGTTCCATATGAAAACCTTTTGTGGAGTAGGTGCTAAGGTATGTTGGATTGAGCTAGATATTGAAATTAAGTTGCATGTTACCTTGATAGGAATCAGTCCTGGATGATTCTGTACCTCTGATGGAATGGGAATTTGGAACTTTCTGTTCTGTGTTTTGCTGCAGGAAGCATGGGTTAAGAGAAAGAGTTTGAGATAATCATCAGTCAGCAGTGACTTGGGGGCAGATCCCACTTTTGAAACTAACTTTGTGACTAGGGGCAAGTAAATCAACCTCTTTAAGACATAGTTTATTTATAAAGTGGGGATAATAATACCTGTAATATCTCACAGGATTATTGTGGAAGTCAAATGAGATCTTCTTTTTAAAGTGCTACTAATGTCAGTTATTATTATTATTACTAACTGGAAGTGTTTTCTGGAATACAGATTATTTTTCATCTATAAACGTGATTTCATACTCACTAGAATTTACTATACTTAGCAGAATTTACATGAGCTTTTGGAGGAATCTGAAATGCAAAATGATGCGTTTATTCTTGGAAACGAGTGGGGGTGGGTTAGATTGGTAGCATCTGAGGAGTAAGGGGGAGACAGAGACTAGCAAAAGGGGTGGGGGAAGGGAATTTTAGTATCTCTAGCAATATTTAGAAACCAAAATTGATTTTTTTTTTTGTTTTTTGACCTCTTTTCAGGCCTGTATTGATGAAAACTTGGACATGGTGAAGTTCCTAGTGGAGAACAGAGCCAATGTAAACCAGCAGGACAATGAGGGCTGGACTCCTCTTCATGCAGCAGCTTCCTGTGGCTATCTTAACATAGCAGAGTGAGTGAGTTTCAATGGGTCCTGGTTCTTTGCAGTAGTATGTACTTACTATCTCTTTCTTATTCTGCTCCTGCTCCAGAACTTTAGAATCATTAATGAACTCAACCATTATAAATCACGAATAGGCAAAAAAGAGTTACTGATGTTAAATCTAGAGACAGCTAATGATTTCATGGCTTTTCATTTGAAATATTTCCCCCATTAAAAATAGGTTTTATTGATATCTTTTGTTTTTACACTACTTACATTTCCCCTTGTATCCCTATTTATCCCTCCTCCTCATCTCTTGCAGAGAGCCATTTTACATGTTCTAAAATATGGGATAAATCTGACATTATATACAGCATATCACCCTTGTAGACCCCTCACTTTTGCAAAGGACCAGGGAGAGATGTTTTTACAAATCTCATCACAACTAGGTCAGCTAAATATCACAGTGCTTAGAGATCTGAACCTGAAGTCAAGGAGACCTGAGTTCATATCCAGCCTTATATATTTATCAAGTTTATGATGCCACGCAGGTCACTTAACCTTTGTCTCCCTCAGTTTCCCCAACTGCAGAATGGGGATGATGACACCTGCCTGCCAGGCTTGTTGTAAGCATAAAATGAAGGAATAGTTGTAAAATACCTTGCAGAACTTAAAGAGTTATATAGATTCTATTATTACCACAACTACTCATAAAACATTATTCCATTTCTATTTTTTCTTAAACACTTAGTTGCAGTTGTTTTTGTTCTTTCCATTTCCATTGCTGTAATCATTGCATTGATTTTGCTTCTCTTGTTCTCTTTGCTTCCCTTTGCCTCTATGCACATTCTCTACATTAATCTGTCATTTCTTACAGCATAGTACTTTTGTGCACGCTTGCACTCTCTTCTGTTTGGCCATTCCCCAAGTAATGGGTATCTGATTTATTCTGAATTTAACACATAGCCAAAAAACCAAAATGACATTTCCATATGTAGAGTAGAGTGGACAAAGAGGATTCATGAAACCATAAATCTGTTACCAAGTTACTTAAAAAAAAAAAAAAGTTTACAGTAAATTGAGCACATTGCTTTCAAAGCTGTCCTGCTTATCTGTGTTTCTCCTTGAATTTCCTTCTGTGTTATGAGCATTTAATTTATTTCTTGTTTTTGGCTACCACCAAAAAAGTGCTGCTAAAAATATTTTGTGGTGTATGGAGACTTTCTTTTTCCCTTTAATTGTCCTTTTGGGCTGTATACCTAGCAAGAGGACCTCTGGGCCAAAGGGCACAGACATTTAAGATATATTCTTTGTATAACTCCAAATCACATTCCATAATGATTACATCAAGTCAGTTCTACCAACAATATATGACTCTACCTGTCTCTCTGCAGCCACTTCAACACTGACATTTCCTATCTTTTATCATTTTTGCTAGTTTGCTTCCCAGCCATATCCTAGTTGCTGCTTGATGTCAGGTAAAAGGCTAAGTGATAGGATCAGTTTCACAATTACTTTTTATTTATTACACTTTATCTGGAATTTGATCTGGCATTTTTGGTTACAAAGATGCCACATCTCTCTATTCCCTGCTATCTGTATTCACTTTGTTAACATTTACAGTTAGATGTCAGTAGGCCCAGAGATTTGTTTAAACCAGTATATTTAAATACTCAGAGGTATCAGGGATTACATTTCATGTACTTATTCCCTTTAGTGATGTAGGTCTTAAACCTTCTACGTTTCCTTTCGTGGGAAACTCTTGTCCATGTCTTCTCATTAGTTCACCAGAGGTGGTCCCTCCAGTATCTTGGAACAGTGCCTCGATCTCTCCTGACATTATGAAAATACCAATGGACATTGCTAATCTCTTGTTCTTGTCATGTGACCCCTGGATTTTCTTCCTTTTTGGTACATGTCTTTGTCCTTTATACTGCTTCTCTATAATTCATTGTTTGTAATGGGTTGCATGCTGCTTAGCCCCGCAATGTAAGTAGATTGTTGAACTTTGAGTACACTTCAATTTCAGTTTTTTTTGAGACTGAAATATTCTATGGCTTTTAGTTACATAAAAACAGAGAAATAGAAAAAGGAAAAAAAAGAAAAATATTGAACTTTCATTTAAGGGAGAAACTTGTGGTCGTAATTTTAGTCTGGTCTACTCATTATGTTCTGTTCTGGGCCCAGTTCTTTGTCCTTTTGTAGCATCTGTTCAGTTTACATATACTGATAGATGAGCACCCTAGTTTTCCATTTGATTATATATTATAGATTAAACACAAGAAGTCTTCATTCACTTAGTTTTTCATTTGTGGATAGTAAGGACAAACTCTTTAGAGTGGATATAGGTCTTCTTTTGGTGACTCTGCAATTTTCTGGGGCATCATATAATCAATGTAATAAAATCTATAAGTAAGAATATCAGCAGAACCTCACCAACTTTCAGAAATTCCTAATTTAATGTATACTGGATTGAATCTGACAGTGTTGAGCACCCCTAGCAAGTGTGTCTCTCTATTTTATTTTTTAATATTAATGATCAGAAGTTGAATATCTATTGTGTAGAGAGTAACCTGTAATTTTGACACTTACATGGGAGGCACCTTGTTGGAGGAGAATGATTAAGATAGATTGTATTGTGCTGTACCGCATTAAAATGTTTGTTTTTTTTAAAATGCTAAACAGACAAATACTGTGCGATCTTATATTTTCTCTATCATTCAACCTGATTATGTCTTGGTTAAGGTGGAATATCGCTTGTGAAAGATTGTTCCCTTCAACTGCGCCCATCTATGATGTCCTTGTAATAATCCGTGTGTTGATTATTTTCATAAAAAACTTTTAAATAATTAGGAAAGTAGCAAAGGGCTGATAATTACCGGTGACCTGTTGGTCAGCTTTTAAAAAATAATTCTAAGGGCTAAGACTTCTGCCATACCTTTGGTGTCTTACCTTCAGATACCTGAAGGACCAGTCCCTCAGTTACTTCAGAATTGTGTTACATCCCAGCAATCTAGCATGGAGTGTACAGAGGAAGCACGGACACCACAGTCCTGAAGTTTTTAGAGTCCAGATGTGGCAGCTTCACTGGCCTCAGAGCTGAAGAGCTTGTCCATGGTCTTCTCATCTCTTTTATTCTGTTTTGTCCTTCAGTGTCCTGGGGAGGGCTTTGTTTTGTTATGATTCCTGTTGTGCTCTCTTTCAACTTATTGCTTTTTCTACTCTGTGTGTGTGTGTGTGTGTGTGTGTGTGTGTGTGTTTATAAGACATTACAACTTTGGCAGCTGCTTGTAATTTTTCACTATCCTTTATACAGTTTTACAAAATAGTTTGTATTCTAAACCAGTGTTGCCCATCTTCCCACTTGGTGAGCGAATCAAGTATTTGTTGGCAAAGTTGGCTTCTAGGCTCTTTCGGTCTCCTTGTTACAGTAATGAATAGCAAGCATTTTCATAGCACTTTAAGGATTGCAAAGCATTTTCAAAAATATTGTCTCCTATCTTCATAACAACTCTGAGAGGTAGGTGCTATTATTAGATACTATACAGATGAAGAAACTGAGTCTGGCAGAGATTAAGGGACTTTCCCCAGAGTTATACTGTTAAGAAGATTCTGAGACTAGATTTGAACTGAGGTTTTCTTGACTCTAAATGTAGTGCTTTATCCAACATACCACCTGATTGCCTCTGATTGGTAAAAGGTGCTACAAAATGACATTAATCAGTGTTGATTTTCTTTCTTACATCCATTTTCTGTTTCTTACCATCAATAAGTTGCTTGAGTAGCAGGTTGGAGTTAATTAAATACTATAGCATTTTCTTGTTTTTGTTTTTCTTGCTTCAATTAATTTTGGTCTTTGATCTAACAAGTCACAATGGTCTGACTTTACACAGGCCGTTAATTGAGGAATAACTCCCACATTAGTAATGAGTCATTTCCTGCCAGTTAAAATATAATCAATTTCTTTTTTTGTGATATTGCTTGGTGCTCATCATATCCAGAACTTTCTGTCTCACTTTTTGATGATGTTTAAGAATGAGGATTCTTTACAGTATAAGAGCTTTTGACCTCTTCTGTTTCTTATCCCTGAACCCTATTTTTCTCCACTCTCATCAGTTCTTACCTTTGCAATGAAATTACTATGTATTAAAAGAAGACGTTGATTTAACTTTAAGGGTCTTGTTGAGTTTTAGTAGAATTTCTCCTATAGTCAATGTTGGTGTATAAACCCAGCTATTTTTGTGGTGATCTTTTTACAAATGCTTATCTTGAGCGTCATAATAAAAGATGATCAAATGTCCCATAAAATGTTTTTCTTGTTGTCTTTGGATGTATAGTAAAACCACAGACTTTATTTACCTCTCCCAGGAGAACTTGTGTCCTGTCGTTTTATTTAGCTTCAATTCACTTCTATTTTCTGGATAGAATTCTTTTCCTCTTGTATGCCCACTCTTTGGTTATTGAGCAAGGATCTCACAAGAGCATCCAGAACTAAGTTAATATTTATAGATAGTCCACAAACTGATTCTTGGAATTGCCAATTTCCTTTTCTCTTGCTCTTAACTACAGAAGTAGAAGGGAATTATGCAGAGCTAATTATTTTGGGTTTTTTGTTTGTTTGTTTGTTTCATGGGTTGCCATGGCCCCCTCAAAATCATCACCAAGTGGCCAACTTGGTTTGTTATCTTGGTGATAAGCCCTCCCTGTAGTTAGCTAGACTGGTATTTTGCTTGAATTGTACTTGGAGCCTTTCTAGGAAGGTAATAACTGGTGCTGGCATAATTTTTCAGAACCCAGGGACACCTCTTCCCTACCATGAGGCCTCAGAGTAGGCCTCATATTCATGGAGATAAATTTGAATAATTTTGTTTTAAAGCAAAAGAAATAGACCTCAATATGGAAGGACAGCTGCCTAAATATCACAAAAGCAACTTTAGTCAGTATTAAAAGAAAAAGCCTAAACATAGCGAGCCAAGGACAAGGCAGTAGCATGTATTTTCCATGTTAGTCATGTAATTATGTTTCATAAAGCACAAGCAAAGGCTTAACCTCTGAGATGTCCACCTATCTTCCCTGAGGCAAGGAGGCATCATCAGAAGAGTAGTTTTTTGTTTTTTGTTTATTTAAAGGAGAAAGACTGGTAGTTGAGAATCACCTTCAAAATAAGATGCTTGGAGTATATCTTAGATGAGCATAAGTTCAGATCATGATCAGTTGTGTTTTGTAATGAAAAGAGGACTGGAATATTAAGATTGTTTAAAGTAAACTTGTTTATTGGAAGTTCCTCTTAATGTGCTTAGAGCGTCATTGCACCTCTCTCGTTTCACAGCCAAGCAGAGAGAGTGCTCTGGACAACTGAGTGGAGACCAAGGGACTCCTCACAGAATCTGATTGTCTTAGGTTTATCTTGTAGATACTGTGACATTGGAGTCACTCCTGAGCCCTGCAGGGTTATTGTGATTCTTTGTGGGAGAAGTTAAACTAAGGAAGAATCAGGCAACAAAACATTGAGCTGTGGCATTGATGTTTGACTGGACTGCTTTTTCTGAAAAGCAGCCTGGACTGTCCCCACAGCAAACAGAAATGAACAGTATAGTTTTATTCACTCTTGGGTCCCTCTCTTTGTTTCAGTTTTGTGAAAGTTGGCAACCTCTTCATCAGTTAGACCATCCCCCCCTTTTAGAGTCTCACAGAGATGACTCTAAATCTTGAGTATGCTCAAGTATGCTAGTTTTTGGTGCCTAAGAGTTAAGGTGATTTCCTTTTGGTAGTTGCTTTAGTAAAAATTTGATTAATTTGTGGAACATATAAATGCTCTTACTACTGGCATTTTGGTTTTGTTTCAGTGACTACATCCATGAATTTTGAGGTACAGAAGAATCTCATTAACTTTAGCCACCTTTTTTTTTCCCCTTTCCATAGACAGATGGATAGATAGAGCATAGATTGTGCACTTTGCCAGACACTCTGCTAAAGTCTGAAGATACAAATATAAGCAAAAAAGCTAGCCTCAGCATGCAAAGATTTCACATTGTACTAGGAGAAGATGACAGACATATTAGAGCAAGCTGGATGCAGAGAGTGGTGGGCAGGGAATGATATGCACTTGAGGAGGGCTGCTGGGGAGGAGGTGGAGAAATCCGGGGAGTCCAGACTAGAGCAAGGAGTGAAGTGAGTGTGGATGGCCTGGACCAGTTATGAAGTGGCCACCTGGGCCAAGAATTCCCTCATCAGATGAGCAGACCACAGAGGCAGAGGTGTCTTCAGACTGCTGAGGAGCCAGGAGCAGAACTAGAAGGAAGTAACAAGTAGAGCGTGTAGCCTCAGTCACAACATTCCTCTTGATGTCCTCCATGGACTTTCCTCTTTTCTTCTTCTTTCCTTAGGAATCTGTGCACAGAAAATAATTTTAAATTAGATCTCCTGTTATACACCTTTGATCTCATTTGATCCAGTCACAGTGATTTCTTTAACTTGGCATTTTGGGTAAACACATTTGTGTCTTAAAAATAAATATGAAACTTAAAGTCTTTTTTTTCCCCTCAGAAGAATTACCTGATGTGAAATGAATCACTTATTTGCCATTTCTAGGATAAACCTGAAAGCTAGTGGATCTTTGTAAGACTGATTATGATAAACTGACTTCATACAAAACCAGCTCAGATACTTTTTTGGAGTTATGCTACAATTCATTTCTCATTAGGTCCATCATTTTGAGAGGTTTTGAATTTCAATGTTATTATTCATTTCTATAGTATATGAGTTCATTTTTCAAAAATTGAAAAGTACTTTTCTAACAAGTTATGCTTTAGCTTTAGGCCAGGAATTATATAGACTGTTTCACAGTTTGTCAGTTCTTAATTACCTACTTGTATTCATTTAGTTCTTCATAGACGTTGTAGTCTTTTTGAAAAAGACATTGGTGAGCCTTTATTTTGGGGTATTTATTAAAATAGTGTTCCTCCCCTCAATTCCTTGTAAAACAATTTTCAGTATTTGGTTTTAAAAATTTTGAGTCTCTGATTCTCCCTCTCTCCCTACCTGAGACAGTAAGCAATCTGATATATATTGTACATGTGCAATCATGTAAAAACATATTTCCATATTAGTCATTTTGTGGAAGAAAATCTGGCCCCCCAAAAAACAAAGTGAAAAATAATGGTGAGCCCTTATTTTCAAGGGAGAAGAAACAATTTGATTTTCTCTTTCCAGGAAGACCCTGTGTCCAGCCAGGAGCTTTCTATTTCAGGTTCATATCCATTTTCAATGATGTGCTCCCATCTCTCTTATCTTTGCCCTGGATGGTAATATTAAAACACGAAGACAGGTTTGGCTCAGTTGTATTTCTTTTCTCTGTCCTTCATGTGCACTCTCTTCTCTCTGCTCCCCATATTTATTATGCTCCTAGGATGTGCCAGTGCTTCTAAATGTCCAGGTGCTTTAATGAGGATCCTAGGGAGAACAAATTAAAACTAGGCAGGGATTCTTAAGCTCACATTAATTATGCTTGAGGAGAACTGAAGTTAAAGGGTTTTTTTCCCCCCTCTTATAATGGTGGTTTTGGAGGACAAGTGCTAAGTGAGAATATTTTTCCTTTCATGGACTTCAGGTCATGCCTTTAGGTTACTCCCCAGTATTCTAGGTCTGGGTGCATATTATGTCGTTGAAGGAAAAAGCAAGAAATGCCTGCACCTGAGTCCATTTGTGTGTGGGTGTGTGTTCATTCATTTAGCAAGCATTTCTTAAGCTCCTTCTCTATGTGCTAGGGACCATGCTATTCCAGGAAAGGGTGGTGTGTAGTCTAAATTGAATAGTCCCTTTTTACTTTCAGATGTTTCTGAGTACTAAATTACTAACTCTAGTCATTATTGGGCCTCTTACCGATTCATAGCCTAAATTCATAAAGGCTAATTAAATTCCTCCCAGACTTCAAATTACACAGTTACATATTACTGAAAGAAAAAGCACTTATCATGTGCCAAACACTGAGCTTAGTGCTGGGGATACACATAGGAAAAATGACAGTCCCTGCTCTCAAAAAGTTCATACTCTAATTGGGGGAAATGAAACACATAAAATAGCTCAGCTGCATGGTGGCTGAAAAGCCTGGACATCCTAAGGGAGTGGTTCTGGGTTGCATGGCAAGGCCCAGGGGGTCCAAAGGTCCAGGGGTCTGGAGGGGAGAGTGGCAAGGTGCATGATAAGACCTGGTAATCTTCTGTCTGTTGACTCCCAGCCCATCTAAGTGGTGTGAACAGTCATGCTGCTTTTTTGCTTGGCTGCCTTGGTGGAGGGGTATTAGCAGCCTCAGGAAAGGGGAGACCCTTACAAGAGGAGGTGCTTCTCTGGTACTTCTTCCTGTCCAACTCTCCTATGAATTCAGGGCATTTCCTCACAGGGAAGGGGCAAAGGAAAGTTGGGGGGGAGGAAACCTCTACCAGTGGTTCTTCCTTCATACAGTCCATAGGAGGCCTTAGCATATTAATGATTTCTCTGATATGATAATTCTTTTCTGAGTGAGGAGGGGACTGTGTGTGTGTGTGTGAGCTCATGTCAATATTTGAATAAATGCCTTAAATATACATGCTTGAGACTACAAAACTATTTGTTGTACCCAAATATAGCCATTGACAAATCCTAGTGAAAGTCATTGCTCTGTGTGTCTTCTGGCTTTTGTGTCAAAATGATTCCAAAATGTAACAAGGAATTTTCTTTTCAGAAACTTGGCATTTGGAGGGAATGTGATCTTACTCCTTATGGTTTTCAGAAAGCTTCTCATTCATCCATAAAGGGCTGGTTTTTTTTTTTTTAACATTCTCAGTGGTATTTGTGAAACATGTCCTGCTTGTTGACATAGAAGAGAAGGAAGAAAAATTGAGCCTTAGTCATTGACGTATCTTACGGATCCAAAGGGTTAAACATGGAATACCTTATTTGAGACCTGTTTGGAATCCCAAACCAGATGCCTTTTTCTGTTAGTTTTTCAAGCTTCTCTCTAACCTTTCGTGCATGAGTGTAAATTGACCCCAACCTGGCATAGATAACATTACTCCTGGGTCTCATCTGCGCAGGTATTTCATTAACCATGGAGCCAGTGTGGCTGCAGTGAATAGTGAAGGTGAAGTCCCCTCTGACCTTGCAGAAGAAGCAGCAATGAAGGACCTGCTCCTGGAGCAAGTGAAGAAGCAAGGTAACTCATTGGGGTGACTCTGGGGAGTCCAGTGGCCTCTCTTAGTGAGAGGCATGAGAGAAAGCCGCAGCTGCCCCTGGAACACAGACATTTCAGAAATGATCCTTTCATCTTATGGAAGCCTTTCATTAATGTGTGATGGGAGGGAGTGGGTTAGGTCTGACTGTACAGCATTAGTCACCAATTGCCAACATCCTGGATCCTCTTAATAACTCAGGCAGGAGAAGAACAAATGCCACAAAGGTGCATCAGTCCTTGTGTCATTTCTTAAGATAAAGGTTCCATTCAGACCTTGTTGTATAAGTTGACTCATTCTTTGATAAGGCAGATCCAACTGATGCAAGTTAGGAAGGCTTAGAATTTTTTATTTTTTCCCTTGTTGAGAGGCTGGAATAAACCTGGGCAAGCCATTTATTTATAAGCTCTGAAATGACCTTGAAAGTCACACTTGTCAGGTCAGTTTGCTTAAAAACATAAAAAAATAAGACAGTAGATTGAAGAAACAATATAAAATTTACTTTTTCAACCTCATGTTAGATTTTTAGGAAATTCAGTATCTGGGGATGATTCTGCTCTAGGTAGACAAAGGAGCACTGGATTTGGTGTAGGTAGGAGAACTTGATCCTGGTTTTATCTCTGACCATCTCACTCTGGGCAGGTCATTCAACTTCTCTGGGCTTCAGTTTCCTCATCTGTAAAATGGGGGGGGGGGTGGTTGGCCTAGGTTATCTCAAAGGCCGTTAGCCACTGAAGGTATAGTAATCCTAAGTCATTTAGCTTTTTAAACCAACTTTTGTAAGCAACAAGGGGATGGATAGCTTTGAGAAAGGTGGGTGGAACTCTTGCTAATTCCTTGAAGTTCATGTATATAGTAGTCTTAAAATGCTTTAGCTGGGCTGTGTCCATACAGTGGCCAGCAGGGCAGCTCAGCAAACGGACCCTGTTACTATTTGTTAGTCATATCCTAAATTGATTCTATGCCTGTCTTAATGCACAAACACACAGTTTTGCCTATTGAGACATGCTTTGCTTCATTTAATGAAAAGGAGTATTTTTTCATTCATTCAACAAGTAGTTATTCAACAATTCTTGAGAAACAGAATGGTATGGCCACCTCTGAAGTTAGGAAGACCTGTATTTAAGTCCTATTCCCAGTATCTGCTAGCTATGTGACGATGGACAAGTCCCTTAACTTCTCAGTACCCTAGATAGTTCTCTAACAATGTAAGTGACAATGAATTTCTGGACAGCATTAGTGGAGGGCGTTTCCAAACAAGGACTTACCTATACATACATCTTAGATCCAGACTGAAAATAAATTAAGTACGAAGTCTTGTGTTATGAGTAGGGGATGTAGAAACAAAGATAAAGCCAATCCTTTCATTCAGGGAACTTGCATCCTGCTGAGAGGATGCGCGGTGGGTGCACCAAGTTGTGAACACCAGCTAATACTCAGAAGGGAATCACTGACCACTAGTGGAAGAGGAGGCCAGGCTTTCCAGAGGAGTCGGCTCCCAAGCAGTGTGTTGAAGGAAGCCAGGGATTCTAAGAGTTGGAGGGGAGGAGGGAGATTATTCTAGACCAGGGGAACAACTGGTGCTAATGCAGGGAGGCAAGAGACAGAGGGCCCGTATCAGGAACAACAAGTTTGCTCTGGTTTGACTGGAGGAAGAAGTGTGTAAAGCAGAGGGATGTGAAATGAGGCTGGAAAGCTAGGTTGCAGCCTGACTCTGGATGGTCTGAAATGGTAGGTCAGGGAGTTTGTATTTTATCTGAGAAGCATTGGGGAGCCACCTGAGAATGACAGAGGAAGAATAAGATTGTGCCTTGGGAATAGGATTTTGGATATTGTGTGGAGGATGGAAGCAAAAAGACCTTTTAGGGACCTAGTCTGGGATGTTGAAGATCTGAACTTTGTGATAGCTGTGCGATTAAGAAGTGCACAGATGTGAGAGAGAGTGAGAGAGATTACAGAGGTGGACACGGAAAAGCGTGGCACCTGGTAGACGTGGGAAGAGTCAGGAATGACACCAATGTGACTGAGAAGTGCCCTCAGTTAAAAAGGAAAAGTTTGGAGAGAGCTCAGTCTAATGGGGGAACAACCTGTAAACAGCTGTGTACAAACAGGCTATAGACAGGACAGGTGAGAGGTGATTCACAGAAGGAAGGCACTTGCAATGAGGGGATGGGAAAGGCTTCCTATAGAAGATGGAGCTTTAGCTGGGACTTTACCTGGGAGCCAGGGAAGCCAGGAGGCAGAGAAGAAGAAGAAGGTGTCCCAAGCATGGGGGCAGCCTGTGGAAAGATGCCGAGTCAGAAGATGGAGACAAGACTGGGTGGCAGAAAGCCCTGGGGCAGGGAGAAAGAATGAGGATGAAGGTGGAGGACCCAAAATAAGTGCTTCCTTCTGAGACAAGTTGGAGGAAGAAGATAGAAGTTTTTGGTTATGAGACCATCTGTGATTGAAACATTTGCCTTCTGTTGTCTCAAGTGTGAGCACAGATAGAATCTCAGTATGTGTGCCCAGTCTTTAACAGTCTTTAACACCTGAAGAATTATTTGCTCATGTTAGGTCCTAGGTCCCTTCAGCCCTCGATTATTTATAGCATCCAGGATCTCTGCAGTAAGCTTCTCCCCTCCCACACAAGTTCAGCTGCATTGCAGATCACCACTAGTGTAACTAAGCTGGGAGAGAGTCAGGACCAAACAGAGAATGAGTGTATCGGAATTTGTGTGAATTAATTTTGGATTTTCCTGTGTTGAAGAAGAATGCCTCTGTGACAGCAAGTAATGTAAAGTTAAGTACCTTATAGTAATTTACCAATCAGATGTCTCCACAGTATTTTTAAATGGCAGATGGATTTTCTGGAGTTTGATGGCATTTCTTCAGAAGGAGGACACATTTAACTCCAGTTACTATTGTATTACTTACTAAAAATAATTGGTGAGGGGTCATCTGCACTGGAGATTTTACAGCCCAAAGTACTGTTCTAATTTATGTATGGGGATTGCTTCTGGGAAATTGCATTAGAGAAGGGTAGTTTGTTTGTTTTCATTTGAAGTTTATAGGTTATACTTGAGACTTAATATATTGTATTCCTTGTGCTATAGAGGCATAGTGACTAGACTAGAATTCAGGGAAACCTGGTTCTAGTGCTCACCTATCTATATCACCAGTGAGCTGTGTAACACTGGAAAGTCACCCAACTCTTCGTGTCTGTCTCATCCTCTTTCAAATGTGTCTAATAGTCCCTGTTATTTCTACAGTATAGTTCTCTCATGAGGCTAAAACTACACATCATGTATAGAAAAGTTCTTGAAAAATGTTATGCAAATATAAGGCATTTGATTTGTAGGCTCTTTTCCTCTTCTGAGTAACTTACGGTATGTTCCCCTCATGAATGCTCCTTCATGTCAATTTTCATTTCTATGTTAGAAGTTATCCATCAGTTTAAATGCTAACAGTGATATGTGTTTGTGTGGTGTGTGTGTATGTTCACATGCATACACATATGTACACACACATATTTTAAAGCAGTAAACTTAGTGATTGTTTCATCTCACTTTGATTTTAGGAATAGTAATAATAATAAATCAGTCACATACCATTTTGAGGTTTGCCAAGCGCTTTGCATATATTATTTCATTTGAGTCTGATAACAGCCCTGTTAAGATAGGTACATATATATATGTATTATCTCCATTTGAAAGATAAGGCAAAGATCCTTTCCCTGATCACATAACTAGTGAGTAGCAGAGTTCAGATTCTACTCTTTTTTTTTGTTTTTGGAGGAGGGAAGGCAAGGCATTTGGGGTTAAGTGACTTGCCCAAAGTCACACAGCTAGTAAGTATCAGGTGTCTGAGACCAAGTTTGAACTCAGGTCCTCCTGACTCCAGGGCTGGCTCTATTTTCTGTGCCTAGCCGCCCCTCAGAGTTCAGATTCTAGCCCAGATGTTTGTTGACTCTCTCTCCAATGCTTTATCCACTATTATAGGCTTCTTTGATGAAGACCCAAGTGAGGACAGAGAAATGAGAGAGATGAAGAGATTTGCTGAAGAACACCATTACTTCATGGGAGAGATCTCTTGACTCTCATTTAGTGCATTTTACACTATACCAGACTCTGTGTGTGATTGTGGGAACGTCATTTACATTCTAAGCTAGGAGTAAAATGGAAAAGCTCTAAGCTTGAAGACTTAGCTTGTGTTTCAGGGCATGTCTGGGGTCCAGACAAAGAGAATATCCTACTAGACCAGACTGGCTGTTTCAGTCTCTGCTGCTTTCTGCAGGGGTTGATCTGGAGCAGTCAAGAAAAGAGGAGGAGCAGCAGATGTTGCAGGATGCTCGCCAGTGGCTCAATAGTGGTACAATTGAGGATGTGAGACAGGCTCGTTCAGGGGCCACCGCTCTGCACGTGGCTGCTGCCAAGGGCTACTCCGAAGTCCTCAGGTATGATCCCTTGACACCCTGAGCACGTTTTGTCAGCTAAAAACTGACCGATGCTTCTGGAAGGAGAATGAAGGATTTCTCAGGATGAAGGATTTTCTCCATGGTATGTGTTTCTTCCTTCACTAGACTTTCAGGCTACACACTCTGTCTTCTGCCATTGTCCGTGATGAGCTTTCCCCTTTCTTTTCTTCTTCCACAGCAGCCCTGGGTTTTGCATGTTTATGAGTACGCAAGCATGTTGTGGGATACAAAGCATGCAAGTGATCTATGGAACATTAAAAAAATTGAGAAACATTGGCCTGCTAGACTTCACAAAGCCCCTTCCAGGTCCATGATTTATCACAAATAACTTGTCACCACCAATGAATTTATAATTATTTTGGTCCTTTGGATTCTCTAGTAATAGTTTTGAGATTTTTAATGACATAGACACCAGTTCACTATATTGGCTGTCTTCGTTAGGTATGAGAATAAAACTTCTTTGAAGGCTCTTTTTTTATATAATGTATTAGAGTTTTAGAACATCACCTGTCCTCATCTTTCCATCTCTCCATGACAGATGCCGTGTTTTGATGTTGATATTAGCTCAGCTTCCCTAAAAACTTAAATGGCCGGAACCAAACAGGAGCAACAGGTCTAGCTGGAAACGAGGAAATTTAGACTTACCGTCATCCTCTTCACCAGTTACTTATTATTTACTTTGCATAAATTCTGTACTCACTTGTGTATGTGCTATTTTCCCTTTTGTTGAAATCAAGACCTTTGAGAGCATGAACAATTTCGTTTTTGTTGTTCTATTTCCTGTACCCAGCACAGTGCCTGGCACACAGTAGATAATTAATAAATACCTATTGATTTGTTGAATCACACTTAAGAAAACCATTCTGAACACTGGGATGGGCTGCCTCCTGAGGCAGTGGCTCAAGCTGAGGCCAGATGTCTACTTGTCAGCTGTGTTGTAGAAGGAATTCTTCATCTTGTAAAGATTGACTGGATCTTTGAGAACACTTCCAAATCCAAATTCTGGATTGGACTTTAACAAGTTTGGACTTGAGGATTCCCTCCCTGCCACGATCTCAAGTTTGGGTTGTAGGTTTTGGCTGCTCAGGCTTTCTTGGCTGAGCATTTACAGAGTGAGGGCATCTGAGTTTGTCATATATCTGCTATTAACTGTATGAACGATTTTCAAGAAAGTGCCCTGCAGGGAATTGGGTTTCCAGTTTGTATTTTGTCTTTTCCTTGTATGAGAAAATTGAAAACTCATTGTCATGATACATTTCTAGGACATTGCTGATTGAATTGGTCTTGCATTAGTCTACATATTGAAGGTACACACCTTTCTAAGTTCTCTGTTTATAGTAACAGCATGAATGTGCCAGAAAAATGCTGGGTAGCATTTAGTAGATACCATCTTTGGCCAAAAGAGCTTATGATGTGCTCCGTCCCCCCCAAATTGCTTTGCTTACAGAGTGGAGGGCATAATTCAGTTCATTTTAATTTAGTGTTTTTTAAATGCCTTCCTTCTACGTGTAAGGCACTTGCTAGGCACTGGGAATACTTAGGGTTTCAGGACCCAAAGGAGTCATTCTGCAGAGAACTACAATTTTAAGCATTTTACCTTTGGTTTTTCTTCTCAGGCTTTTGATTCAGGCTGGCTATGAACTGAATGTTCAGGATCATGATGGCTGGACTCCCCTCCATGCTGCTGCACATTGGGGTGTGAAAGAGGCCTGTTCCATCCTGGCAGAAGCGCTCTGTGACATGGATATCAGGAACAAACTGGTCAGTGAAACAGATATATAGTACACAGCAGTGGGCAGATCAGCAGCATGTCAGGAGGTTATGTGTGGGTAGAGTGTAACACTGCACACTTCTTTTTTCAGAAATGAATTTTTACTGATGTATTTTATTTTTATATCATCTATACTTTTCATTTTATCTTTTCCTTCCACCTACTCCCAGAGAGCCATTCTTTATAACAGAAAATTTAAAAAAGAGTAGGGAAAAAATAGTTCAGCAAAAAACTAACAAGCATATCAAAGGAGTCTGAAATTTTATCCAGTGTTCTCCACCCCATGGTCCCCTACCTTTGAAAGTAGTGTGGGGAGGTACCAGTACTGAATCCTGTAACATGTAAAACATTATTTTAAAGTGACTGTCATTTATGAGTCTTCTCTGTAATAGACAGGATAGTATGATAAAAAAGGGATTCTGTGGGCAGAAGCAGAATGTGCAAGTTGAGTGGTCCCTAGTACAGAGAACACTGGTTTTGTTGCTGTTTTGTTTCCTGCTGGTTATGGTGCCCCTTCTCACTGCCAGGGCCAAACACCCTTCGATGTGGCTGATGAAGGGCTTGTGGAACACTTGGAAATGCTCCAGAAGAAACAGAATGTGGTGAGTCTGGGGCTGGTGCCTTTTATTGAAGTTTAACAATTTCTTATCTACTCCATGTGTCTTAGCCCCTTGCTTCAGTTATGTCTCTACTGAGAGCTAAAATGGACACATCTGCATTCCTGAGATGATAATTGGTCTCTTCAGGGACTCTTATACAGCCTCTGAGGAGGAAATATTCCAGAAACCCTAATGCTGAAACTTGCTTTTTATAGAGAGATGACCTATTAATTGCTAGAGTTTTTAAGTTTCTGATTATCCCTAAGTTCTAAGCATGGCTATAGTATCATAATTTTACCCACAGAAAGTAACTGGATGCCTCATAAGTTGGATGGAATTGTTGGAAAAACTGAAAAGATCAAGAAACTCTTGTTACTTGAGGTTGAAAAAAGAAGCACTGCATTTGGGTCCTGGACACTGCATAGCTGCAAACGCTCCGTTATTCCAGAAATCTTAACTGTACAAATTTGAAGATTATCATCATCACCCTGCTCTAATTGAGCATTTAACTATAGATGTTGTTTTGCTGCCTGCTGTGCAAAGTAACAACATAAAATGTTAACCTCTGCCCTTTATAAAGCACTTTAATGTTTTCAAAGAATTTTCTGTTCCCTATCTCTTGAATCCTCATCACAACCTTGTGAAGTAGTCATGCCTGTGTAGGGTTATGCCCATTTTACAGATGAGGAAATTTGAGGTACAGATATGGTACATGACCTCCTCATTGTCACACCACTAGTGAAAGTGTGGTGCAGGATTTGAAACCAGATCTCTCTTGACTCCAGGTTCACTATGACCCTCATTGACCCAGGAAAACCGATGTATAACTTATACACAGTGCTTAAAGATGGCAGAATAGAAACTTCAAACCAATAAATAAATGAACATGAACATTAAATAACTGATAAAAATATACATACGTGTGTGTGTGTGTGTGTGTGTGTGTGTGAATGAAGATTTTTGAGTGTTTTGTCTGGGAAAAGAGAACAGTGATCATTGTATAATTGGAGTGAAGAACAAGGGCAGTAGCCATGGGGATTTTGACCAGAGAGTGGAAGTGAAAAAATTACTGGCTTCCTTCCTTCCTCTCCATCTTGGGCGGCTGTTTTTCTTTTAACCTTTTCATTGGCTGTGGAGTAACTATTCAGAGATTTAGGACAGACACTAAATGTAAACTTAGAGCAAGTATGAATGAAAGAGATATCAGTGAGAATTTTGATAGAAATAAACATTTAGAGTGGTTGGCACATGTACCCCAAGATCACAAGACCTCCAGAAGTAGGGAAAGAAGGATTTGTTTTGGGATGTTGAGATAAAGGTGAGTCCTGCTGCTATTTGTTGATTGACTGGAAAGAGAAAGGCCTCTAAGAAAAGTATTGTTATGAAACCCATAAATATATATACTTAACTCAGAGAGTATAGGATATTTAAATCTGAGAAGACCATTAGGCTTCCCCTAGGCCAAGATTTTTTAACCTGGGGCCCATGAGCTTTAAAAAAATTTATTTTGATAACTTTTTCAATATAACTGGTTTTCTTTGTGATCCTATCTGTTTGATGCATTTAAAAACATTATTCTGAGAACATATGTATAAAGTTGCACTAGACTGCCAGACAGGTCCATGACACAGAAAAGGTTAAGAAATCCTGCCCTGGGCCAGCCTCTTAACTTTAAAGAAGTTATATGTCTCATAAGTAGTAAGGACTAGAGTTGCATCCAACCTCTCTGAATTATGCTGTACACTCTATGACATGCCCAGTGCAGGACCCTTCATAAGTATTTAGGGTGATGGCATCTTCCTTTTCTGTCTCTTTGGTTGGGGGAAAGAGAAACATCTAAGTGAAGGGATTGTCTTTGCCTTCTTCGCCTGCTCTAGTGATATTGAGATGTGGGCTTTCATGGAGCTCTAAGGAGTGTATACAGCCCTTTATAGTGTGTTACTTCTTTCTGGCAGTTCTTGTGTTTCAGTTTACTTTAAGACAGTGGCAAATTTATACAGAATTATGCTCCAAGCAGAATAATTAATTACTGGCTCTTCATCGCCTTTGTTATATAACACATCACTAAATGCCACTGTTTCCTAAATGGCAGAGATGAGTACTTTTAGCTCCAACAATGTTTCCAAAACAGACATATGTAGTTCGTGTGATTGGGTTTGGATACCCATAAAGGACCATAAATTATTTCTTAATTTCTTCACTGGAAGATGAGGATTCTTTTTGACTTTTCCAGCACTATTTGGTGAATTTGCTTTCAGGCCCATGAGTACCCTTTGATCAAGACCTTTTCTCTTAGTCTTGGGTGTTAAGCTTTCTTAGCTATTGATTTCTTTTTGAGGTAAGTCTGCTTTTTCATAATAGATTTTTAGTAGCATGATCCCTTTGGATCAGAGGCAAGAACACTGGACTTAGAGTCACAGGATCTGGGTTCAGATTCTGATTGTGCTGTGTCTTACTTATGTAACTGTGAGCAAGTCACTTCCCCTTTGGGGGATTCAGTTTCCTCATCTCTAAAATGAGAGGACTGGACTGGATGACTTTTAAGGTCCATTTAAGCTTTTATATGTTATGATTCTATGATTAATTAACTTTCTCTTCATCTACTTCCCTCTTTCTGGATTTTTATTCTTTTTCTGAAAAAATAGCCTGGCAAGTTAGCAGAATTAGCTTTGAACTTTTGTGCCTTTCTTGAGTCAAAGCTTCAACTCCATCTTCTTTGCATATCTGGTCCTTTACTTTCTCATCTGAAATGTGGCTCCATAGTGAGGTTCTTATTGAAAAGATCCACCTTCTGTCAGTCCGTGTATTCCCATCCCTTTCAATCCTAATACTCACCTCTAGCATGGACATACCATTTTAAGAGCCTTTCATTGCTGCTGCTGCTTAATAATCAACAAGCTATTTTTCTCTCTTTTCCTTTTTTCCATTCTCAGCTTCGAAGTGAGAAAGAGACAAGAAATAAACTCATTGAAGCAGACCTGAATGGCAAATTGCAAAGTGGACTCTTTAAAAAGTAAGATGTTTGACCATAAGAACAGGACAGGGAGGAATGGGATTTTAGCTGACTTTATGAGGCACTTGGAGCAACAACTCCTTACTAGTCACTGAAAATGCATGTTTTTAAGTGACATGAGATCGCAGAACCTCAGCATAGCTATGCTCCTTACCCTTCTAGTTCTTTTATACATAATGTTGTGCTGGAGCACAGAGCCCTACATAGGACTAGGAGAAATATAACAAGCTCTACTTCTTTTCTGTGATCTCTTAAGAAGATTTTTGTGAGAATTTCATTTATTATCATCATCATCACAGTCCTTATCACCAAAAATAATTACAATAACTCACATGTATTAATATATGATGGTTTGCAAAGTGTTTTCTTTACAGTGATTAACTGCAGACAGGTGACCTTGGGTTGCATATAGCCTTTTTTTTTTGCTTTTTTTTTTTTTTGGAGGGCAGTTGGGGTTAAGTGACTTGCCCAAGGTCACACGGCTAGTTTTTTGTGTTAAGTGTCTGAGGCTGGATTTGAACTCAGGTACTCCTGACTCCAGGGCCGGTGCTCTATTCACTGCGCCACCTAGCCGCCCCGCATATAGCCTTTTGAGAGGGTGGGAACTGGCATTTATTAGTGAAGAAGTCACTGAGAATGAGTGAAATGTTTTGGGGTTTTGAAATTAGTTGGGCCTAATTAGCATTTTTCTCCTTCTGATCCAAGGGATCTTAGCCTATCTACCTTGGTGGCAACGTTTATCATCAAGATGCTGGTATGGTCCTAGAGCCATTCAAGCTAGCTGTGCTTGAATAAGGGAGTTAAATAAGGCAGACTTGAACCAGGGTTTCAGAAAAAGGAAATGGAAGAAGAAAGAGTTTGAAAACAGTACCCTTGTTAATCTTCAATTCAAGTAAACCTCAGAAATTGTTTGTCTTGTCAACACCATTTAGTCTTATTTCTGATTTAGCAAAGAGAAGATTCTATATGATGAGGAAACACCCAAGTCCCAAGAAACAGAGGAAGAGATTAAGGAATCTAGCAGCTCTAGCTCAGAAGAAGAGGAAGAAGGTGAAGAGGAAGCTTCCGAGTCAGATGCTGAGAAGGAGGCAGGTAATACAGTGATGTTTATGTATCACATTCTCAGCCTGGATAGCTAAGAGAACCTTTCTCAGGGGTCAGGAACCTACAGCCTCCTCAAGTTTTGCCCTTTGACCAAATCAGTCCCTAGAAGATCACACGTGGCCTTGAGGCTACAGGCTCTGCACTGTTGACTTTTCTTATTTGAAAGCTATCAGACTGCTGAGTACTCCAAAAGAAACTTTTAAGTCTTGGTTATTGTTGTGTTGACTGTTGCAGAAACTTGGTTGTAGAGCTCTGGGCTGTGGCAGAGTATATCTAACCATTTCTAGGTCATGATGTGATAAGGTGCTCTGTGTGCTCTAATATGATGGAGCCAAATGGCCTCATCCTGAGTCGGTGGATATGAAGGTCAAATTCTAAAGGCTCAGGATTGAAGATGGGAGGCAGAGGAAAAGGGAACTTGCAAGTACACTTCAGGGTAAATACTTTTGTTTCTCCCTGGTGAATAAATTTGTATTTAGTTATCTAATCTATAAGATCCCTTAACACATCTTGAAATCTTACTGCAACATTTTAAGGCCCCTCATTTCTGTGGTTGGTGATAAAATGTGAAAGGCAAGTATTACGTGGGAGAAGAAAGGGATGCTCTCTTTTCCATCTTATTTTGTGGCTTTTTAACTTGGACATGCTGTCGTTCTCAAATATATCTTTTTGAGCTGTTAGACCAAGACCTCTTTAATGGCAAGTGACATGATAGTATAATACTCCATAAAATGATCAGGAGGTTAATTTAAAATCATTTATATGAAGCTCTGCTATAATTTGGAGAGGTCCATTCACATGTACTTTTATTTTATTCTGCTGACTCTGGGACAGTTCCTGAGGGTCTAGATCTTTTTGAATAGTGAGTCACTTTAGATGACCCATAAAGCAGAAAAAATTCTTATATTTGATCCCACAAAATGATACCATTAATTTGATAAACTCAGCATTCACCATCAGGGTACATTTCCTATGAGGGCACACATTGGAGCACTACAGAATTGTGGATGTGAATAATTTCAAAGTCTGTGCAGTATTTCTGGCTAGAAGGACTAAGTTGGATAAGAAAAAGTCACATAGGTAGCTTGCAGTGGAACCTGTTTGCTCCTAAACTGTGACATTGCCAGGCTGCCTGTAATAAAGTTGAAGTCTGAATGTTGTTGGTCCTTTGGTGATCAAGACCTGGCCAGTTCTGGCATGGAGGTACTGCTCCTTTAGGTATAGGACACTGTCTTCTAAAACTCTTCCCTGCCTGATTCTCTGTGGCCTATTTGGAAGGAGGTTGAAAAGTTGAAGGCCTGGAGAGGAGATAAATGCTAGCTGAATTATAATGCAGCAGATTTCCTTTGGTTTAGTCTGATGGCAGGTACAGCTTGCTGGGAAATGCTAGTCCAGTGCTGACCTGAATGACTTTATACTTAACATGAATACTTTAATATTTATTCAGTATCTACAATGTCTTTGTCACTGTCTGTCTAGAACAGCCTTCTGGTTGCTTACATGTTAAGGCATAGTTAGAATTCTAGGAATAGAAGAACAGAAGAGGGTCTCTTGACTACTACAGTGACCCCTAACTGGTCTTCATGGCTTTAGTCTCTTCCCTACTTCCATTGTACTCTGCCCAAATCTATCAGCTTAATCTTCCTGCATCACTGCTTGGATTACGTTCTCTCCTCTGCTTAAAAATGGTCTATGTCTTTCTTCTGTTTAAACAAATGAAGTTCAACCTCCTTAGCTCAATAATCAAGGCCCTCTATAATTTGTCCTCAGTAACCTTGACAGTTTTATCTTATACAAGTCTTCTTTATGTATCTGGCTATGCTCTAGAGTCTAGACAAATAAACTATCCCTTAAATATCTTTTGCACATTCTTATCTCTCTACTTTTCCTCTTACTGCTCCTTCAGTTTAGAATACCTTAACCCTTGGAATACCTTAAGGCTTTGATCCTATAGTCAGTGCCTTTTGAACAGTGGGTCACTTTAGATGATGCATGAAGCAGAATAAGATCCTGTGTTTCATCCCACAAAATGAGACCATTAACTTGATAAGACTTAGCATTCAAATTTCCAAATTTTGGCTGTTTTTAAGGACTCTTTTTCTGTGAAACTTTCCATGAAGTTCAGCCGAATGTGAGTTTTTATTTTTCTAAACTACTTATAGCTCTTTGTTCATACAATTCTTATGGCACTTGTCAATAAACCCTATATTGTAATCACTTGTGTACAGCACATGTTTTATCTTCCTTACTATATTTATGGGTTCTCATGTAAAATAATCCAGGAAACAAAAGGAAGTTGCACATGAAAGGAAAGCTAGGCCACAGGCTGTCTTTGGAGAGACAAATAAAGGAGTTATTATGAATCCAAAGGCATCCAGAAATAGCATTTCATGGGACAGTCATCTTATATCACAATGCTTATGATAACCATTAGCAAAAAAGATTACCATAAAAATAATTATATTTTTTATGTATGAACATTAGTTGCAGAGGATGAAGTAGGTGAATTTTACAAAGAACTTGATAAGCCAAATTTTTAAAAAATTACCTCTGAATTTAAATACTAAATAGAATGAATATTTCCATAAACAGTTGAACAGAAAAAGAGGATTGTACTTAAAACTGTCATCTTTATTTTGTACGGATAATTTTTCTTTTAAAATATGTAATAATTCAACATGTAACTTTCAAAGCTATCCTACTTGTCTATTTCTTCCTTGTCTTCCTTCCTATTTTGTCCTATATCTAAAGTGTTGTTCTTTCCTCTCCCTCTCCCTTTCCTCTTTCCTCTCCTTCCTCTCCTTCCTCTCACTCTGTCCACAGGGAGTATCATGCTCTGTCCAAAGCAAGACCGCAAGCAATCTAATATAGGTTGTACTTAGATTTCTTTCTTAAAGATCATGCCTTGGCCAACAATAGGTCCTAGCCCTAGCACCACTTAATAGTCATTGTTTGGACTCTGTGTGCATCTAAATAGTAATTGTTTCTGTTTTGACCAGAAACCCTGAGAGTCTTCCCCTCCCAGATTGATTTTTTTTATTAGATAAGAGGCTATTCCTTGACTCATTTCTTAACCTAGCCTTTATCACTGAATGGGTGTTGCCCCACTCCAAGTGCGAACTCTGAAATATCTTAGCTTAAAAAGACCAAGGTCTCCCACTGCATCCTAGGCCACCTCCAGTTGTCTTGATCTGTTTTGCCCCTGGACAGATGTACATAGCTCTGGAGGAGAAAGTGAGGCTGGTGACCTTGCACAGCCCTCCCTCCCAATGAGCAAACACCAATTTAAAGTGTTAATGACACTTTTTTTTTCTTCTACTCTATCTCTTTCCTCCATATTGAAAGAAAAAAAAAAGAAGGAAAAACAAAACCAAGTCAATGAGAATTTATTAATATACACAATCCACATTGGGTGTATCATGATGCTTCTCATATCATGAATCTTGAATCCACCACCTCCCAGTCAGGAGGTGGGCCCATCCTCATCCTCAGGCCTTTGGAACTTTAATTGATCTTTGCATCAGGCAGCATTCTTAAGGAATTCAGGGTTGCTTTTCTTTATAACATTATTCTTAAACAGTTTTGTTGGTTCTGATCACTTCATTCTTCATCAGTGCTTTAAAAAAAACAAACTTCACAAAGAATGATAGTACAGCCTCCCCTTTTGGGCTCTGAATGCTTTTATCCTGCACATGCTTTTGGAAGAAGTGAGAATGAAAGGTACTGAAGAGAAGTCATTGGCTAGACCAAGCATAGCCAGAGGAGATCTATGCAGGCGGTGACAATTTTGATGATATTGAGGGATCAGTACTCAAGGAAAATGAATAGAGGATAATGCAAAGGCATTAAAAAGGAAGAAATACAACCTAAATATTACCCTTCCTCTCCCCCACAAAGTGACTAAGAGATTAGTAGGTGTCTGTCCATATGCCTATTTCACCAATGTGCAAATTTTTATGAGAATAATCTAAACACACGTTGAGAGCGTCTTTAATAAGGGTACTATTATAGCCCACTTTGCATCTGCTGCCCTGCCTGGTTTCAGTTTCCCACAAGATGTACCTCCCAGGATAGGCTTACTACTTCTAAACTCACCACCATGCTGTTAACTCAAGCCTTGATTGACTCAACCTCCTCTCCTCTCCAGTTGGGGAGCAGAACAGAAAACCAAACTCCTCCCAGTGCCTTCTCTTAGGGAGGTAAGAACCTGGACTGTCACATCCAAAGACTGCACTTTTCTTTGATACAGCCTTGCTAGGTTTCAGCTTTATGGAACAAGATGTCCCTGTCCTGGGTGCCTCTTGGTGTCTCCCCTCCCCATCTTTCCTGCTTTCTTTTGTGTGTTGTCTTCTCCTCTAGAATGTAAGCTTATGGAAGGCAGGAGCTATCTTTTTATTAATTTTATCCCTAACACTTAGTACAGTGCCTGGCATTTAACAAATCTTTCTTGGATTAGGATTGTTATTAGAAAAGAGTAAGCAGATTTTCACAGACAGTATTCCATAGTAGACTACATCTTTATAATCACAAATTTATTGAAAGCTATATAAAATAAAATCCTACTGTGCTTATTGTTTATTGATTTTTTAAAAAGTGTTTTATTCAATAGAGCAAAATGTTGCTTTAAAGGCTCTCCTCCAACAAGTTGTCTTTCATGTTTATATAAAACTCACATAGATTTTTGATATACAAAAGATGTATCAGAGAAATCTTTTTTGGTGACATTTTGATTATTTATACCAAATGAAACATACAGCAGGTAAAAAAGAGTTTTTACAGTCATAGAGGAGGTATAGTGTGGAGTTAAAGCTGGAGAAGGGATCCCCTATGGATTTGTGAGGTCCTTCTGAGCCCTTGTTTGTGGGTGACATTGTATCCATTGATTCATGCCCTCGAGCACTGCAGAGCCTCCCAAATGAAGTTCATAATCACTCCAGAGAGATTTGACATAACTATGTACACAAGAAAAGCCAAGCTGAAAAAAAAAGTTATTACTATAACCAAGATTAAAAAGAAAAATCCTAGCATTTATATACCATTTTAGAGTTTGCAAAGTGCTTTCCACATGTTATCTCATTTGATCCTCACAATAATCCTGGGAGGTAGGTGCTATTCCCATTTTTCAAACTGAGTCAGTGTTATGGGAATCTGAAGATCTTCCCTGCCCCTAGGACCTAGGCCCTTTGATAGCTTAAGTGACTCTGAGAACCTTCTCGGATTTGAAAATATACTCTGTCCCCTCATAGGCTGAATGTGGTCACAAGGAGCCTGTGGTGGGAGGCTTGTTCTTCAGGAATGCCCATGCCTTGTTACTTTGTGACTGGGCAGTGGGTCAAGAGGGTTGTGACACTCTCTGACCCAGGAGAAGACTATATACACCCTGATGTGAGGTTTTGCTTTGGCGTTCACCTTGGAAAGAGTTGTGTGATTTGGCCAGATGAGACTGAGCAGCTGTTGAGCCCCCCGGTTTTGAAAACCCAGATGTTAGTGCTTCCCTCTCTGGTAACTAACTAAGTATGAATGTAATGGTCAGACAGCTAGAAGCCCTCTCTGCTGGTCTGTTTCTCTGTCAGCTTGTAACTTCTGTTTGTATTCTCTAAAGTTCAGGGTATTGACTTTTCCCCCTGAACTAAGAAAATGATATATGTTTGATTAAAGTAAGATTGTTAATCCACTTTGAGTTGCTTTCCTTTAGAAAAGCAGTTGTAAGCAGATGATCTACACATTTCTTTCTTTTAGAGCAATATGTATTGATTGTGTAGAGATCATGTTTTCTTTTAAAATGTTTGTCTTTTGCTTCTCTTCTTCTTCCAGATTGTCCTTCACTTCTACAGTCATACATCACCAACTGCCTTTTGGACATCTTTCTGCTGAATATCTTATATAAGGCATCACAAACATGTGTCCAGAACAGAACTCATTATCTTTCTCACCAAACCCTTCCTTTCTTCTAAACCTCATTTTTCCTGTTAAAGACACCACCATTTTCCCAGTTGCTCAGACTCACAGCCTCTGCATCATCTTTTACTCTTTACTTTGCTTTGTATCCACTTCCACATCCACATCCTCTTCTAGTATCATGCCCTTACCTGAGGGTGCTCTGACCAAAGGAAGGTAAATTTTCAAAACTGAAACCTACCTAGATATCTTGGGGTTTACTGGCTAGGTTTTTTTCTTAAACACCATACCTTAAACCCAATGCACTCTGGCTCTCATTGATTGGCCAACAGTAGGTCCCTACCTAAACACAACTTAATGGTTACTCTTTGGGTCCTGACAGCTCAGAGTGAATGTAAATAGCAATTGTTTCTCCTTTGGCTTCTTCTCCCAGTATGCCTTGGCTCATTTCACTTCTTAAATAACCCTAATCACTGAATGGGTGTTGCTTCAGTTAAAGTGAAAGACCTCTTAGCTTAAAAAGGTCCAAACTTCCATTGCATCTTAAGTCATCTCCTGTCATCCTGATCCATCTTTGGCCACTGAACCCAGATGACTACAGAGGAGAAAATGAGGCTGGTGACTTTGCCCTCCCTCACTTAAATCCAGTTGACTTGCAAGTCATGGCATCATTTTCCTGATGTCATGGTCTTCTTCAAGAACTAAGGACAAACCACAGATTCACATCCAATTAGTTGCCAGGCTTTATTTCTACATCTGTGTTATGTGTCTTTCTCTCTCCTCACACAGTGGCCACCCTAGGTCAGACAATCATTGTCTCGTGCCTGGATTATTTCTCATCTTTTGTTTGCCATCCCTACTCCAAATGATCCTTCACTGAGCTTCCAAAAATGATTTTCCTAAAGCATCTGTCTCTATCTCTCTGTGTCTGTCCCAGTCTTTCTGTCTGTCTGTCTCTTTTTCTTTCTCTTTCTCTCTCTCTCTCTCTCTCACACACACACACACACACACACACACACACAGTATTCGGTAAGCTGTAGTGGCTGCTTGCTATCTCTTGTATGAAATGTAATGGCATATAAAAACCCTGTGCAATATGGCCCTTTCCCACCTGCCCAGTCTTCTTACACTTTACCCCCCTCCATCCATTTACAGTTTAGTTGCATCAGTCTACTTACCATTCCTTTCACGTGACAAGCCATCTTTGAACCCTGTCCTTTTCCTCTGCAGAGTGTGTGAGAGTAGGAATTCTTTGTGGAAATCAACTGAATTAGATTAAGAGTCTTTAACTTGGGGTTGACAGATCCTCTAACACAGGACTTCTTAAACTTTTTCCACAAATGACCCCTTTTTGCCTGAGAAATTTTATTTTAAAACAATTCTTTGATATACATATGATGTTACAGTTTATTAAAGAGGGAAGTAAATTTGCATACTAATGAAATGCAAGTACTTATTTATTTTTACATAAAGAATTAAATCTTGGCAGACTATTTGATACTTCAGGACATCTTCAGCATTTTTCAGAGTTGGTCAGTATTTAGGTTTTGTAATCATCAGTGCTGAGAACACCACTTTGCAGAAATACATAATATAAAATGGCAGAAGTATGTTTAGGACTATTTCAGAAATTGTTGGAAATTCTGTCCTAATTCCAAGACAAAATTCATTTAGCAATTTTGAAGGTACATTAAAAACACTGCAATTCATTACATACAATACTCTCAAATCTGAGCTGAGGTGTTTCTGGCAGCATTTGTTGGCATTGCTTGGTATAACAGCATGTGCAGTGCAAAGTGCGCTTGCTGTGTGTTCAGAACCAAGACTGCAGTGAAGCTGCGTGATGCAGCATGGGCAGGCAGTGCCAGAAAGCCCTCAGATTCATACATTTGATTTTGAATTAATTTTTGGTCATTGTATGTTCAGAAACCTTTTACTGTTGCCAAATTTTTTCAACCCCTGCATTCAGGTACATGACCTTGTATGGGGTGCCAACCCACAGCTTAAGAAGCGCTTCACTAAGGGATCCATGGATAGTTTTTTCCCTACCCTGTGTTCTATACTTTGAATGCTGCCTCCTGGCTTCCTTCAAGATAGCGCAAATATTTCTTTCTGCGGAAGGCCTTTCCTGCTCTCCCCCACAGGTCATGCCATCACTCTGAGATGACATTTCTCCTACACTGTAGATATCTTATATGTCCATAGAGATTTACAAATTTTCTTCTTCAGTAGAATTTGCCTTTATTTCAGTCCCTAGCACCTAGCACAGTGCCTGGCACATAGTAAACACAATAAATGCTTGTTGCTTGACTCTTGATGATAATGGATGACTGTAGCATTGTTTGATTGACACAGGGCAGGTAGGAATGGGTAGGTGCAGCATCCTTGTGTTCTGGAGCAAGGAGACTTCAAAATCTTCTCGGTGACAGCTTCAGGGAAGAGGTTGCAGAATTATAGAATTTAGAATTGGAAGGAGCCTCAGCATTCTTGTAATTAATATCTTACTTATTTTTAGTTATCAGCATGCACTTCCACAGGATTTTGAGTTACAGATTTTTTCCCCTTCCTTCCCCTACCCCCACCCCAAGATATTGAGCCTCCTGAATATTCCTTCCCCCAAGAGCCTCAGCATCCTTCTGCCCCAGGAGTTAGTTCTTAACCTTTTTTGTGTCATAGATCCCTTTGGCTGCTTCTGATACCGTCCTCAGAATAACTTCTTTAAATGTATTAGATAAAATATATAGGACTACAGAGGAAATTAGTTCTAATGAAATAACAGTTTTCAAAATATTTTTCTCCCGAAATCTATCTGTGTTTCCCTTAGGGGAGTATTTCTATCCCAGGTTAAAGACCCTGGCTCTAGTTCAGTTGATTGCCTGAAAAAATCCATGCTATAACACTCTCAATACTGAAGAAGCTCAAGTCATTCAGCTTCTGCTTAAAAACCTCCAGGGAGGAGAAGCTTGCTCCCCAGGGAGGGCAGCCCAGCTCTCTTCTGTGTTAATCAGTCATGGGGCCAGAACTGTGGAGTGAGTGGAGGCCCTTCTCTGCTGGTGCTTAAGTAGTGGTAGTGGGGGCTTTGGTCTTATTGTGGTAACTCTGCCTGAGACAGTAGGTTCCTTGGGAGAGGAGGCCTCCAAACCCTGTTCTCCTGTCACCGGTCAAACCAGTCATTTGGTTCCTCATTTGATATTTTGGAATTTTAAATTTTGTTTTGCTGTTGTTTTACGTGTGCTGGTTTTGTCTCCCCAACCAGATTGCAAATTTGTTGAGGTTGAGGACTGTGTCTTATGCTTCCTTTGTCTCTCCCACAGTGACTGACACAGTCATGAGCCCGCAAATGCTTAATAAAGTTTTACTAATTGATGAAATATTTCACAGTTGTATGGCCTAGTAACTCATTCATCAGATGAAATTGATGTGTTTTTAACCCTTTCCACACATAATAAACATTTAGACTAAGGTTCTAGGGCAGGGGTAAGTTACGCTCTGACGTGGTTAATTTCTACCCGCAGTCTCTTAGTAGTTCTTAACTTACTTGGAGTTCAGATATTTGTGTGGATTCACGCTTTAGTCCTTTTGTCTAATAATCGCCGAGTGATCCTTTTCAATTGGAAGAGAAATGCATGAGAGAGAAGCAGAATTTTAATAGTATTTTTATTCCTTCTCCACTGTTAAACACCAGGTCAAAAGCCAGAGGCTGTTGTCAACCACTCCAGTTCCACGTCAGAGACTGCCGTCGTGGAGCAGATGCCCCCTCCATCTCAGAACATCTTCTCTTCTTCTTCTGCCAGAAGAGTGAGTACCTTGGGAAGGTCGTAAAATAAGCATCAGTGTTGTGTTATCCCCTGGAAGACCAAGAGGATGACTCCGGAGTGAAGTTTTGTAAAATGATACAGCTTACAACAGATGTTGTATTTATGGTGCGTTAGGGCTTATAAATATGCTTTTGATGTTGATTCTGTAAAACTCTCATCTGGATAGTAGTATTAGTGTACAAAACATGTAGAAATTGCTCGTTATCTGTCACCTGAAAAAATTCGTCTTAAGATAAAGTTAATATTTCCTACAAATAGTTTTATATAGGCAACAGTCTGGGGGAGCTCAAGCTTCCAGGATTTACCATTTAACAGCCTCCCCGTGCTCTTGCCTCTGGTCTAAAGTTTTTCTGGTGATATGCCTATCTTTGCACTTTCTGGGAAATTAAAAAGATAAGTACCCACTGAAATTCAAAGCACCAATTGGTCATACACCATTAATCCTCTTGAAACCTTGGGGAGTAAACATGACACATGTGGTTCTCTATGGCACTCATGCTCTATCTGATGGATAGGCAGAGATGGCTTGGCAGGGAAGGGAGCCCAAGATACTTTGCAAGAGGCCTTTAGACTTCATTAAAGCTCTGAATTAATATAGGTGCATCCAAGTCCTCTGAAAGACTTTTAGCAATTAGAATTTGAATGAATTTTTGTAAAGATTGCACATTTTTACACCTTTTACTCACTACACATTTTTATAAAGTGTAATACTTGGTACTTCATAGGTCCTTGGCCTGCACAGGATAGATTCAGAGTTGGAAGGGATCTTAGAGGCCATCCAATCCAACCCCTTCATTTTATAATCTTAACTGCTTATTTTTTCAGTTGATATAACTAAAAAAAATTGTCACTTATTACCCAGACTCCTGGTGGTATGACCCTGTCCAAGGTGATCTGGGCTGGTGCCAGGTGCCGGGTAGACAATCTGTTGCTGAGCCCATATTCTTTGCCTTTCTAGTTGGTAGCACCTAGTCCAGAGGACTAGACATAGACTTCAGGAGAACTTAGGGCCACCTCCACACTGTGTTGAAGACTTCAGAAGCAGGGTTACTTAACATTAAATCAGCTTGTCTTATTGTATTGGCTTTCTTGCTAAGAACTCATTTTATTTTTTTAACCTCTGGATCAAGGCAACATCTCTTATCCCTAGTTTATAGATGGCAATAGTGAGGACCTAAGTGGCACACATGCCACTAGGATCCATCTAGTAATCCTTGCACAAGACACTAGGACTCTATTGAACTCAAGTGTTAAGAGTGGAATTAGGTTAGGAAAAGACTGGTTGTCTGGAAAAGGAATCAGCTCTTACTGTGTGAACATTGCCAGATGATCTGTTCTTCCTTGTTTCTTCCTTTCCTTGTAGTTCTCCTCTAGTTTCTTCAATAAGTCAGAAGAGCCCAAGGATGAGTCACCTGCCTCATGGAGACTTGGCCTCCGGAAGACCGGCAGCCATAACATGCTTAGTGAGGTGTCCAGTCCTCGTGAAGCTTTAAGGGATCGAGGCTCTTCCATCTACCGCTCATCATCGAGCCCCAGGATTTCTGCACTGCTAGACAACAAAGAAAAGGTGCTGTTTGGGGATGGGGGGGAGGGTCAGGAGATTCATTCTGTGACAGCCCAGTCGTGGGGGTAAATGCCAGCCCCAGAAAGTCACAGGTATTGAAGACAGATCAGCACCTTAATATTGGAGGCAAAATATGATTCACAAAGGACAAGTAATTGTTGACCAAAACTGCAGTAATTCTTGCTCTACCATTCACATAGTTTCTCCTTTTGACTCTACTTATATCCAGCCTTTGCACACTTAGGACAGCAATAGTGTGGTGTGTATCCAGGTTTGGGTATGGCCTAAAACATCTTCCTGGAAAAATACCACTTGCTTGGTTTTTTAGGACTTGGGAACAAAACAGTTAAATGACATTGGGCACAATCTCTTAGTTTGGGTTTCAAGCCAAAAAATCTCAGCGAGAATAGAATTTGGAGAAAAAAATGTTCCGAAAACTTCCACCAATAATAAAAAGGGGAAGATCTGTTTTGTAGTGGCTAGGCAATCCTTGCAAGTAGCTCCTCATCTGAGGTGAGTAAAAATGGTTCATTTCAAATTTCCCCATCCCTGATCTTAAATTGGCTCACGTGATATTCTCATCCTTCCTCTCTGAGGTCATGACATGTTATTTAGTTAGCTTGAATGGTTTTTAACCTACTGAGAACACTGAAATGGAAGGAGTATGCTAGTGTGGTCGCCTCTGTAAAGCTTTTTGTTGTGCTTGTCCCCAAAGAAACATCTGCATTTTTTCCCACAGGATAATTCTCTAAGGACAGTCTTGCTCACCTGTCCTTTATATTTGAAGTCTAATTATTCAAAAACAAATAAGATAGTGGGGGGGGGGGCGAGGAGAAGAGTAAATAAGTACTAGTCCATCTAGCATTTAGAACTGTTTGGAATTTGTCTTTTGAACCCTTTGCCTCTCTGCCATGGCTGGGCAATTTGGGCTGCTTTTATCCATGCTCTGATCACACCTGCTGTCCAGTGGCTTGTTCCATATATACTTGTTTCTCTTTGAAAGGACCTAGGAATTCCTGAGCCACTGAAAACTTGACATTATATTTAGCCTTGGATATGGAATTGGTGTCTGAACTGAGCCGGATGATTGGGTTATGTTTTGTGGTGGTATATTTAGTCCCAGACTTTATCTCCCATATCAATACTACACCCACCCAATACTTTCCTTGTTTTGGTTTTGCAGGAGAGGGAAAACAAAAACTATTTTTCCTCACTAGCACCCCGGAGGCTCAATAACGCAAGTGACATTGAGGAAAAGGAAAACAGGTATGGCTGTGTCATTCTAACAGGTTGCTCTGATTTGATGTGCCAAGGTTTTCCTGGCTTCTTGTTTCTCTGCCCTCAGTAGGCAGATATCTTTAGTCCATTTTGAATGGCCTCCTGTCAGCATCCCACTGCACAATGTCTGTATTATATGTGCTCTTGGTCCCTTTTCCTAATTTTTCTTGCTTTCGGACACTTAATAATTTTTTTTTTTAGTTTTTATACCTGTCTTTCCATGCCCTACAACTAGTCTACTTTCTTTTTAAGAGTATCTTTTCCACTGTGATAACTCCCATTCCACATCTAAGTGGCACAGTGGATAGAGTGCTGGACCCAAAGTCAGGAAAGCCCAAGTTCACATCCCACCTCAGATAGTTACTAGCTGTATAACCCTGGGAAAGTCATTTAACCTCAGTTTGCCTCAGTTTCCTCAGCTATAAAATGGGGCTAACGATAGTACTCCCAGAGTTGTTGTGAGAACAAAATGGCATTTGAAAAGTGCTTAATACAATGCTCACTACATATTAGGAACTTACTAAATCCTGCCCTGCCTCCCCTTCCTTGGCTTCCCTTTCCTTCCTTTGCCTTGTCTTCCCTTCTCTCCTTCCCTTCCTACCATCCTTCCTAAAATAATCTACTTATATTCCAGATTAAGAGAACCTGTGATTTATGCTCTAAATTTGTCTTGCATATAGAAGATGCTTAATGAATGCTCGTTGAGTTGAATTGAAAATGATGGATTCTAAAAGGCTTTGGCTCTTATTTACATCAAATGTCCCCAGCACTTTCATAGCATGATGGTAACATATCAATACAGAACTCTAAATACAGTTTAGCATGTTAGTAAGAAACGGCCCTTTTTACTGTAAAATAAATTATGTCTTGTCTGTGCAGATCTTTACAATTATAAACCATCAGCACACGGCTGCTGTGTACCTAGAGATCAGATCTGGGACGCACCCAGGGTGCCATCTGATTCATGGCCACCAATATAGCGAAGGGCCCCAAAAGGGCCAGCGAAGCGATCACTGGAGGGGGTGGAATCAGAAGCCGGCCTGGCTACTGATTAGTTGTGTGACCCAGGGCCAAGTCACTTCTCTGGGCTTGGATTTCCTTGTCTGAAAAATGAAGTTCTCAGTCTAGGGATGGCTACAGTTCCTTCCAGGTCTGACACCTCATGATTCTGGGAATGCTGTTGCCATGAAATATGATGTTGGAAATTGCTTGCACTATTGTTTCATTGGGTAGGACTTTCACGTGTTTGGAAGCTTGGTGCTGGCCTTTAGTTGTTTTATTCCACTTGTTGTGTCATGGGGAAACCACAGACTTCTGTTAGCTGTCTTCAGTTTGAGTTCCACTGATGTACAGTTAAAAGGGAGGATACAAAGATTGCCATGCTAGGATCTGAATCCCTGAGGAGCTCACAGAGGATACAAGACCAATACACATAACACAGATAACTGTTGTAAGAAAGTGTGTGGTTCATGTATAACACACAACAAATTGCTTGCCTTCTCAACGAGGGAAGGGGAGAATTTAGAACTCAAAGTTTTAAAAAATGTATGCTAAAAATATTTTTACATGTAATTGGAAAAAATAAAATATTTTGAAAGAAACAAGAAGGAAGTATATGATTAATCACCACAGTGACTGGCATAGACCAGGAAGAGGAGCACTGTGTGTTGAAGTGGTTGGGGAAAGGAGGCAGAATTTGAACTATGGACGCTTGGGGCAGGGAGAATAGCAGGAACCTTCCACAAACATGGCACCTTTAGGAGTCGAGAGGTTCAACTGGCCTTACTGGAGCAGAATTGGTGAGTACTGTAACATAAGGTAGGGTAGATTTTTCCTTCACTAACACAGTATTTTCCTACTTGTAACATCTGCCCATTGGTCCTAATTTTCTCCTACTCTCAAGAGATGCAGAAAGAAGAAGTAGGACCACTGGAAGTTCCTGGGAAGCATATTTTAGCTTATATAACAAAGAACTTCCTAATAAAGTGAGGAGGTGAAAAGGGAGTTTATTCTGGGTATGGGAGACAGCTTGTCTGCAGGCATGGAGAGGAAAGAGGGAATGCCAAGTGTGGCGAACAGTGAGGAGACTGCTTTAGCTGGGCCATAGTAAAGGTAAAGGAAAAATGACATGAAACAAGTCTAGAAGGGGGGTGGCACCCAAGTTTGGGGGGGAGTTTACGTGCCAGGTTTAGAAGTTTACATTTTATTCTGGAGGCAAAACAATCATTGAAGATTTTTGAGCAGGAGAGTAACACGATCAGATCTGTACCTTTGAAAAATTATTCTGTAACTTTGTTGAAGATGAATTGGAGAGAAGAATATTGGAAGTAGGGACAGCGATGAGGAAGGTGGATCAGTCGTCCCAATGACAGGTGATGGGAGCCTGAAATCAGGCACTGACTGTGCAGGAGGAGAGAAGAGGATGGACCTGAGAGATGAAATGGAGGTGAAATTGCTAAGACTTGGCAACTAATTGAATGTGGGGTCTGAGGGAGAGGAAGGAGTCAAGAATGACACAGGTGGTGAAGACTGCATACCCAGGACCGGCCATACCCCCAGCAGAACTGGGGAGGTGCGAAGGAGGGCAGCAGTTTAGAAGGTAAGACAGGTGCTTCAGCTTGGGAGATGTTTTGGTTTGAGGGGCTTACAGGACATCTAGGTGAATATGTTTGTATATAGTTAGAGATATAGTACTAGAAGTGAAGGAGAGGGAGTGTGGCTAGAATCAGATCTGTTGATCTGAGACTCATCTTCATACCAGTAATAACTGAACTCTTGGGAACTGATGAGATCACATGCAACTGCTCTGAGGTTCTCGGTAGCTTTGGAGAGACGCCGAGCGTGAAGAGCTGGAAGTCAGATTGCACAGGCTGAGAAGCGAGTGGGCACTGAAAACGTGCAAGCAAATAGTGTAGGTGACACTCCCTCGGGATTCGGTTACAGAGGGGAAGATGCGCAGCAACAGCGGCTTGAGGAGGCCGCGGTCCAGTTAAAGGCGTTTACTGTTTAAGGGGACTGGAGCACTGCAGAAGCCGGTAAAAATGGAGAGATTAAAAATGAAAGTGGTAATGGTGGAAGGGTCAAGTTTTTATTATTTTATTTTGTTTTTCTATAATTAACTTTTGTTTATTTTTAGTTTACGTCATTCATTTCCACAAGATTTTGAGTTACAAATTCTCTCCCTGTCTTTCCCTTACCCACCACACCAAAACGATCTCACTGTGTACCCCCTCCCCCAATCTGCTCTTTCACATGTCCTCCCCCATCGCCCCTCTGACTTTCTGTTACGGCAAGATGGATCTCCCTGTCCCAATGTGTGTATATCTTATTTCCCAGTTGCATGTAAATAATAATAATAATAATAATATATAATTTTTTTTAACATTTGATTTTAAAACTTTAAAGTCTAGATTCTTTCCATTCCTCCCTCATCGCCCACCCCCACTGGGAAGACAAGCAATTCAATACAGGCCAAATATGTGTAGTTACGCAAAACATCTCCACAACAGACATATTGTGAAAGACTGACTATATTTCCCTCTATCTTATCCTGCCCCCCCCACTTGTTCTATTCTCTACTTTGACCCACCCTCCCCCCCCACCTGCCCTCCCCTCTGTCATCACCCCTTTTATCCCCTTCTCCCCTGTTTTCCTGTAGGGCAAGATACCTGTTTAGAGTGTATTTCATTCCCTCCCTAAGCCAAATTCAATGAGAGTAAGGAAGGGTGAGATTTTTAGAAGAGAATAGAATGGATGGGATTGAAGACGCATATATAGAAGGGATTGGTGGTCTTTCACAAAGTGAAGGACAGTCTCGTCAGAGTCTGTAGGGAAGGAGGAGACAGTGGAGGAAGACAAGGAAGCATTTTCTGGGGTAGATTAAGAGAGAAGAGGGAACTCTTGGAGTATTCCTTCTGTTTTTCCCAGTAAAAGTAGGAGATAGGATATAGAGAGAAGAAAGGAATAAAGGTTTGGAGTTGGCATAGGGAAAAAAATTGTGATCAAGAAACTGAATTTTTTGGGGTGGCTAGGTGGCACAGTGAATATAGCACTGGCCCTGGAGTCAGGAGGACCTAAGTTCAAATCTGGCCTCAAACACTGAACACTTACTAACTGTGTGACCTTGGGCAAGTCACTTAACCCCAATTGCCTTGCCTTCCGCCCTCCAAAAAGAAAAAAAAATGTAAAAAACCCCTGAATTTCTTGAGAAAGAAAGAAGAATGGCCTGGACTCTAGTAGATGTCAAATTTCTATGTAGTTAGCCTATTTACTGAAGCTTTATCCCTCCACCATTCAAAAACAAAAATCCTAAAAAAAATTTTGCCCCAGACTTTCTAAATCTTTTAACAAAATTTTCTCATATTGCCTGAAATTCTAATAAGCATCCTTTTCTAAAAAAAAAAATTCAAATCCATCTCAGAGGGGTAAGGATCAGTCATTCCCACATTAGTAAGAATTAATCCAGTCTACCACTTTTCTTTTGTATTTGAATCTCTAGCACTGACACAGTGAATGGGAGTGATAAGTAACAATTAATTGATTGGTAATACCTAGGTGAAAGTGTCAGAATTTTGATTGGGGAAAGACTGTAGTTTTTGAGTATGGAGCAGTTTGGTGGTTAGAGCAGAGAAGAAGATGTTTAGAAAGGTATGGAAGTCCTGAGGCATTAGGAACTGAGAGTAGAGGTGGAAGGTCTAAAACAGTGGTTCTCAACCTTCCTAATGCTGCAACCCTTTAATACTTGTATGTGGGCAGACCCTCCTGGAGGTGGATAGAGGAGCTCGGTGTCTTGGTTCCTAAGACCATCGGAAATATATGTTTTTGAGAACTGCTGGTCTAAAAGATAAGATTACCTACTTCAGCATTTTTTTAGAGCCAGCCTTTTACCAAGGAAAGGGGTAGGGGCTGGCAGGGTGGAGGTGAGGAGCAAAAGATTCTTCTTTCTCCTGATTTTCCTCACATCTGTATGATGTGACCCCATTTTTTCTAAAATTCAGAAATTCACACTGTTGTTAGTTCAGCTATATTATGGATGAAACGAACTTCTGTGAACTGCCCTGGTGTAAAGCCAATCAGCAGTAGATTCCTGAGAGAATGCTACTGTGAACAGCCTTTAAGATTTGGATTACACAGTATTAGTGAACACTCTGTTTATTCCATTACAAAATCAGATTCAGTACAATGTTCACAGTTTC
>CM053593.1:84922340-84945671 GCA_028646575.1 Pseudocheirus occidentalis
CTCCCTCCTGAATCTGCCAAACAATCACCTAGATTCAGGAGCTGAAAGCTGGCAGGTTCTCGTCCAGTCCTCAAAGATGAACAGTTCCCAGGTCCTTGTCCAGTCCTCAGGGCAATCCCCGGCACACACTGAAGTTCACAAGGTTCAGCACACCTCAAACCCTTCAGGACTTCTCTTGCCTGGAACTCAAGGATCAGCCAGGCCACCAACAAACAAAGTCCTATCCTGTTCATATCTTCAGTCAGCTTCACTGAGGAACCAAATCCAAAATCTGTCTGTCTCTAAAATTCTCCTGCTTATAAGCACTGGTCCTTCTTCCAAGTCAACAGGGGAGTGTCTCAGCCAATAGCATTCTTCCACGTCAACAGGGGAATTCACACCTTTTCACCAATGGACGAGTTCTATACTTAGCCCTAAGTTACTAGGATCTACTTAACCCTAAGTATCTGATCTACTTAGCCCTAAATATCAAACAAATTGATTACATTACACCTGGGAATCCAACCACTTTTTATATTATTTTATCAGGGAATCTAACCACTATTAATTGTAATTTTTTCCCCTGTGGAAAAAGGCATTACCCTCCAACTTACCAATCAGCCAACTTACAAATCAATTTGTGGAGCACAACTGGCTTGTAGGCATGAACTGCCCAAGTAATCAAGTTAAAATAGCTTGGTACCGATTATATACATAAAAAATGGAAGACTTTAGAGTAAAGGTAATATCAGTGTAGAGTAGGGAGGCTCCAGAGATATTAATCAACCAATCACCAAGCATTTATTAAACACCTGCCTGTGCTAGGCACTAGGGATAAAGGACAAAAACAAAGAGTCCTTGGCCTCAAGGAGCTTATGTTCTATTGTGGGGAACCAGTATATGCACCTACAAGTATATACTGAGTAAAAACAATATAATTTCAGAGCTTATAGAGTTATTGGCAATTGAGGGATCAAGAAAGACCTTATATGAGGTGGCATATGAGCTGAGCTTTGAGGGAAGCTAAGTAGTTTTAGAAGATAGCTCTGGACTGTAAGGGACTAATGTTTATCTACTCTAGCCCGTCCATTTCATGGATAAGGAATCTAAGGTGTAGTGGGCACTGAATTTCCCCCAGGCCACCTAGCTATTAAATGGCAGAAACTCACCCCCAACCCCCCCCCCCCCAGGCCAGTGAGTCACTTGTCACTGAGCCACATGGATTTGGGCCTAATTTTATTTTAGATAAATTTGTTCTTATCTGATGGATGCCTTCTGATGGTGAAAAGTTCAGTGGGTTAGAAACCATTAATTTAAAATGAAAACGTAATAAAGGGTGGCTCTTCAGATGTAGGCTTTAAATTGTCACAGAGTAATGTGTGCTTTTGAATTTCAAACTCTTTCTCAGAGGGTTCACTGAGATTTTTACCTTTTGCTTATATCACAGCATCTGTTAGTTGAGGAGGCACTGCTTACCCCAGGGGAGAGGACTTACCTGGGGTCTTTAAATGGATCTCTTACTTACTTTTAACATATTGACCTGGAATTTTAAGGGTTTTGTAGCATATTCACAACTCTGTATATGGATCAGTCGGTCTAAGAATCAACAAAATTCAGAATTATCATGATTTAATATTGATAATTCAGTTACATTGAACCTGAGTTCAATACTGTAGCCCAGAGGAAAACCTGATTTGGTGGAATTTGTAAATTTAAGGTTACATGATTTTCAGAAACCTAATTAAAGAAATTGTTTTGCACCCTCACATGTGGCTAGCAGAGTCCCTGCTGGCTGTGAAGCTTGCAGTACATGTCCTTATCCCCTTTCTTAGGTATACAGGGTGCCTGGAACACAGTTGACCCTATGGTATTCATTTTCTGTGGGCCCAGCTGTGGGAGGTAGATGTTATGTATGACCCCTTTTTACAGACAAGGAAATTGAGTCAGGCATAGGTTAAGTAACTTGACCAAGGTCCAATGGCTTAGTAAGTGTTTGAGGCCAGATCTGAACTTGGGTCTTCCTGATTACTCAGGCAGCGAGGCGGTGCAGTGGATAGAAGGATGGCCCAGTTAAGTCAATGAACCTCCGACTCAGCTTCTTCATCTGTAAAATGGGGATCATAACAGCACCTCACTCCCATGGCTGTTGTAAATCTTAAAGTACTGTCTAACTGTAGCTTTTGTCATTGTTGTTACTATTATTATTATTATCGTCCACAGATAAGGGATATGAAACCTGAAGCTGCTGAATTCAGATGCCAGAAATACCCCGCCCTTGTCCACAGCCAACAGTGCCTCCCCAGGGACAGACCTCCCCATAAATACCTCTTCTTCTCAACCCTTCATTTCCCTATTTGTCTACCTTACTACTATTGGGCATATCAAATCAAGTCAACAAGAGTTTATTACAGTTTACTCTGCGCCTGGCACCATGCTGGGCACCGAGTCTCTATACAAAAAAAAGGGCAGAATTAGCCCGTGCCATGAAGGAACTCATGTGCTAATGAGAGAAGCAGCTTGCAGGCAGCTTGGGTCAGACAAGGTGTCTACGGGCTGCCTGGATTCGCCTCTTAGGGAAGGGGCTGGCATAGAGGGCTGAGGACAGGCTTCTTGTGGGAATAGGCCCAGGGCCTGCAGAGCTCTGTGCTCAGGGATGCTAGAAAGACTGAGGAGAGGGCAGCCCCCCTCAGGATTTAGCCAGGACAGAGGCCATCGACATGGGGACAGAGTGCCTCCTGTGTGTCAGCTGCTGTGCTAAGCACTTTATGCACATCATTGGATCTTCAAAACAACCAGTAGGTACTATTATCCCCATTTTACAGTTGAGGCAAGCAGAGGTTGAGTGACTAGCCCAGGATCACATAGCTAGTTAAGTGTCTGACACCGTATTTCAATCCAGCTCTCCCTGACTCTGGGCCTCTTGCTCCATCTGCTTTACCACCTAGCTGCCTCACTGCTGCTTTCCTGCCTTTAGTCATTGCCCAGGACTTCTAATTCTTGCTGTTTTCTCCCAGCTTGCATGGCATAATAATTAGAAGGCTGTGGCATCCCAGGAGTAGGGGTCTGAGGGGGTTGAAGATTTTCCCAAGCTCAAAGTGTTTTGTTTTTTTCCTCTCTTGCCTCCACAGAGAATCAGCTGTTAATCTGGTGCGGAGTGGCTCTTATACTCGGCAGCTATGGAGGGATGAAGCAAAGGGAAACGAAACTTCTCAGACTGGTGCTCCTTCCACCTATGTGTCAACCTACTTGAAAAGGTATGGATCTTGAGGAGGAATTTTCAGTGATTGGCCACAGCCGTGGCGTCTGACTCAAATGGAAGTGGGGCCTCTGAGCCCTCCATAAGGATCTCTTCTGGCTGCACATTCACATTTTAAGTAGTAGTGTCTATGTAGTTTTTTAAAAATTTATTTTGCTCATATTTTCCAATTACATTTTAATCTGGGCCAGGCTGCACTTGGGAGTGTGGTGGGCCACATGCAGCCTATGGGCCACATGTTTGACACCTCTGCACTACAGAAAGAAGAGGGCCGGCTGTATGCATCACTAAAATGCAGGATTTTTTAGCTTTCTTGGGATATTTTGGCTAATCTAAATTAAAGCAATTAACATTAATTGAATTAAATCTTTACCACATATCTTAATTTTTCTTCTTTACTCTCTTTCCTGTGCCCTCACCCCCATTTCCTCATCTCCATCCCTTGACCCCTGTAGAATTCTAAAACAGAGGTTCTGCCTGTTGTAAAAACTGACCCTAAGGGGTGGCTAGGTGGCTCAGTGAATAGAGCACCGGCCCTGAAGTCAGGAGTACCTGAGTTCAAATCCGGCCTCAGACACTTAACACAAAAAAACTAGCCGTGTGACCTTGGGCAAGTCACTTAACCTCAACTGCCCTCCCCCCCCCCAAAAAACCAAAAAACTGACCCTAAATCTGAATCATTCCTATTTCTAAAACTTCTAGAGGAAGAGAAAGCATCATTTAAGTTGCCTGTATATGGGCTTTTTTTTTTTAAATTAAAAAGGATGTTTTTAGAATTAGACCAGTTGATTAGGTGCCTGAGTTTTCTAAATGACTTTTTTTGTTCTGTAAGTAACTTCAGACACTTCCAGAATGGGGAACACTCAAATTTAGGGAATGCTGGGCTTTCCTTTTTCTTCCTGTTCTTACAGTCCCTTTTCTGTAGTTACTTTGTTTACTACTTCTCAGTCAGTGAAGTGAACTCTTTGGCAGAATTGCTTGTCTAGTACTCTGTGTTGGACCTTGAGAATTATTGACTTGGAAGATTCCTTCTCTCCAGGTTGCCTACTTCGAATTCCTTTTCCAGCCTCTTTAGAGGCTTCTTCCTTCCTCCTCCCTTCATCTGCCTCTCCCATTTTGTACTTGTAGTCATCATAGTTTGCTGCATTAGTTGACTGATAGTTGTCTCAGACTTGGAAAGAGAGACTTTCTATAGGCAGCTTGCCCAGACAGGATCAAACTCTATTTCTGTTTGATAGGAAGTATCTCCACTCTATTTGTCACTCATTACTACTGTCTAATAGGGAGTGGGAGGCACCAGCAGCTTATGAATATTTGAGCATGGCATTAGAATTATAAGCTTATGAAATAAACAGCCTCTGTAGCCTTTTAATGGTTTTCAGTTTTGTGGATACATGCCATGAAAGAAGATACAGCTAAATACAAGAAATTATTTTGTTCTGGTGCAAAATTATCTTTGATTTCCAGTTGTGTACGCTCATCTAGCCAAGTGCATCAGGATGGGGGAGAGTGAGAAAACTAGACAGATTGGAAAGGTCAAGGGCTTGGTGCACTTTGATTGACATGCTGTAAGGTTATCTTTTAATATAAAATGACGGCAGTGATGTTCTTTGCCTAGGTAAGTGGGTCTGACATTATTGCTTGATGAGATGCTGATTTTTTTGAACCCAACTCTTTCTAAACAGGTTAAATGGATGCCATTTGGTTTGACAGATGCAGTAAATTTCTTTGGCACTCCTCTTGTGAGCAGCAGGGAGAAAGGCTTTGTCACATCGGGCTGGAGAGCATACTTATTAATGAACATTTTGAAAGAAAATATGTTCAAAATTCACCAGAAATTGAATTTTTATAGCTTTTCTAGGTCTGAGAACTCAAAATATTTTCTTTGTGGTTTCATTTATCCTCAAGCCTGACTCTGAGGTAAATGGGAAAATAGTATTCTCCTCAATTTTATGAACGAGGCCCAAGGAAACTATGACTCATTCTAGGTTACAGAGCAGTGGAGGTAGACTTGTAGTAGCAGTCCTCTTCTAGCTCGCAAGCCTATGCTGTTTTCCTTTATATGATATAATTTTTCATTCAGGAGTATATATCTGGTGTCATGATTTAAAAGAAAAAGTTGGGTCACAATTCAAGGGGCTAATGAGGAGACCTTGGGAACAACCTGTCATTTTTACCTCCCTGCAGTCAGGGCTGTACTCAAACCTCCCAGAAAAGCACCTGTCTCCCCCTTTCTTTAAAGGAGGCTTTCACTGCTTTCTTTATAAAGCCCCGTGTCTGTATAATTCTTGTGAGTCCTTCTAAATATGTAACTCAGATCCTTCTTGCTGCATTTCCAGCTGATTCTTGTCGTTAGTGAAGACAAAAGCTAGCTCTGCCTTGTTTGTTATGTTCTAGGCTCCGCTGTGGTGAAGTCCCCTTGACAACACTTCTTTATTGCTAAATTACCCCAATTCCCCATGCCTTGGGCTTCCCTTCTTTTTTTTTTATCTGGCAGTCCTTTGATAGTCTTAGTTCTTAGTTTGTTCTATGGAGCCTTTCCAAGTTCTCTTCCGCCATGTGGGCTTTCTGCAGTGCTAACTCCATTTCTTTCAGGCTCTCAGGAAAGCACATATTCCTTCCCCTGGACTCTAAGAGGCTTGGCCTTTTTAAAAATGGTCTTTTCCCTTTCCTTTCCTGGTCTCTATAGTGGCTGTGCCTCCTGCCTCCAGTGCCCCACGTCATCTCTCTTCTCTCCCATTGCCCAGCATGCTCTCCTCTTCTGTCACCTCTGATTCATATGAGCGCTTAGGAAAGGAGCATTTCTTGCCTTGGGATCTAACAGGATAGGTCTCTCTTTGAATTCAGTATTTTCTTTTTCTTACCTGCACTTGCCCAGCACGTCTCCCATTTTCCTACAGTCTTGACATTACTTGTCTTCTCGTTGCTGCATGTTCCTGTACTCTTTAGTAGAAGCAGACCTACAATGTCCCCCTAATACTGGTCAGTGCCATCCCGTCTTCATCGCCTCATCCTCTCTATGCCAGCCAGCTCATGTTTATGTAAAGCACACAGACCGAGTGGGGTGCTGGGACTGGGAATTGTTGTGTGCGCTGCGTGTCCTAAAGGGAAGTGACAAAGTGACCCTGTGTGCTGTTTTGCAGTGCTTCATTTGGTAGAAGTAGTGACCCCACCAGTCCCTACATTTCAGCCAATCGCAATTCATCTCCTGCTACCTCACCCACTACCATTGGTTCATCTACCTCTCGAGGCAGCCAGTGGCAGCCTGCCTCTTCCTGCCCTACACCAATCAGTGCAAATACTACTGCATCCGTTCACCATGGCAGGTAAGGTTTACTGGGGCCATTTGCTTTAGGTTCAACAAGTTTTTGCTGTTGATACTCAGATGGAAATTGTACTTAGGCCTCAGACTTGATGGAAATTGCCTACAAAGCTAGATACACTCTTAGGGTGCATAGCAACATGCATAATACTCAGGGTACATATTTAATATGTACCGTTGGCTTCTGTGCTGGATTCTTTCGTCAATTATGATTGGATTTCAAGGTTACCCTAGTGTGTGTTAAATCGAATGTTACATATACCCCATTTGTAAGGTATGAATTTTCCTGCAGATACATAAAAGTTGGAATACCTTTTCTTCAATCTTATTCCAAGATATTCTCTTCTTGGCCTGTAGGCAAGTCCAAAAGCAGCATGGTACGGATGGCTGTGTGAAAGTCCAGCAGTGACTTTTTTTAAAAGTAAATTGTTATTGATACCTTTTGATTTTTATGTCATGTACATTTACCAACGTATCTTTCCTTTCTCCCCCTAATCATAGTCATCCCTTATAATAGAATAAAAAGGGAGGGGGAAGCAGTTGAACAAAACTAACCAACTCTCTGAAGCACTCTGAGATCTTTAGTGTTTATTCATCTTTAGGCCCCCTCCTCTCCAAAGGAGGGAAAGAGTTCAGGCAGTTACTTTTAAGCAGAGCTATGGCATTTATGACTTTGGTTAGAGTGGGGATGTTACTTTTCGGTTCAGCTGTTACTTTTTAATGGGCCTAGGTTTTACAAGTAACTGAAAGAAAATAGGAAGTGACTATAGTGACAGCCATCACAATACTAAAGATGGTTCTTAGGTCGTAAGATAACTGAGTAGTCGACATACTTTGTAGTTGAGGATGTAGAGACTCATGGCTAGGTGTTAGCAGAGCCAGAAGATGAGGCAGTGTGGTGCTGCGGAAAGAACATTGAATTAGGGGCAGCAAGGTGGTACAGTGGATAGGGGACTGGCCCTGGAGTTAGAAAGACCTGAATTCAAATGTGACCTCAGATGCTTACTAGCTAGCTGTGCGATCCAGGGCAAGTCACTTAACCATGATTTCTTTCTCTCCACCCCCCCCCCCCGCCCCAGTCCCCCAAGGGAAATAAAAAGAGCATTGAATTTACAATTTATCGGTCTAGGTTCAAATCCTAACTGTGCTACTTACTATGTAAAGGTCTTGGGCAAATCCCATCATGTCTGTGGGCCCCAGTTTCTTCATCTGTAAAATGAGATGGTTGGAGAGTCATCATGGTAGAGTAGACAGAAGTGCTGGACCTAAAGGCAAGAAGACCAAGGCTTGAATCCCACTTCAGATGACCCTGGTCAAGGCCCTTCACTTCTGGGTCTTTTTTCATTTGATAGGATTTGGGCTTAGGGACCTAGAAGGTCTTTTACCACTCTAAAACCGAGATCTGATCTTGTGATTTGACACTGATTTGAGCCTCCCAGCAACCCTCCAACACAACTGTTCTGCCTATACAACAAATCAGAACATTGAGGGTCAGAGAGATCTCAGGATTTGGGCAGGGTCAGATTGGTGGAATCGGGGCTAGAACTTCTGGTCCAGAGCTTATACCTCCCAGCTCATACAAAATCCATATGCTTGTGAAAAAAAAATAATTTTTAGCACTAGAAGGGCCAGAATTTAAGAATATTTTGAAGGACCAAGCTTTGTCACTTGATAGAGCACTTTTTTTTTGTTCATAAGGAAAAAAAACAGATAGTAGGGTACAAGATTTTATTTCAAAGTAAAATTGTAATTATTTTGCACAGATTGTTGTTCGTAGTTCCTTTTATCGTTAAAATTCCAGTATTAAAAAGAAAACTCTCTGACATTTCTATGGATATTGCTTTTAGCAGTTCTGCCTCTTGTATTTAGTTTTATGCTTATAGCAATACTAGGCATGCAAGGTTTGAATTGGAAGAGAAGGAAACTAGCATTTTCTTAAGTGCTGGGCTCAGTACTTCATACATATCTTCTCATTTGGTCCTCACAACAACCCTAGGAGGCAGGTGCTATTATTTTCCCCATTTTACAGTTGGGATCACATAGCTAGTGAGCATCTGAGCTTAGATTTGAACTCAAGTCTTCCAGGCCCAATACTCTATCACCTAGTTAAGGCACCTAGCTGCCTTAGAGGCGTTTGTTGTTACATTAAGTACATATTTAGTACATTTAGTATAAAGCTAAGCAACATCTTTAGGGGTTAGGTCATTTTTTAAATCTGATTTTTGAAATTGGGATAATAATAATGATGATGATAAGTCACAGAGAATTATAGAATCTTTGAATTAGAAGGGACTTCAAAGTTCATCTTGTACAGCCTACATGTTAAGTAGGAGTCTATCCTCCACTTGGAGACCTCTATCGATGGGGGACCCGCTTCCTTATTAAGGAACCTATTCCACTTTGGAACAGTTCTAATTGTAGGGAAGCTTTTCCTCACATTCTCAGCAATAGCAATGAAACTACTACTATGTAAAGAGTCTTGTTACCTCTGTACCCAATGTGCTGTTTGTGAAAATGGCCTTAGAAGATGAAGGGCAGGAAGAACAACTGGATCTGGTCAAATTTTTAATGGGGGAAAAAACATTAAAAAAATAAAACCTGGACCCAACGTTCTAGTTCTTATGGACTCGTCTCTCATGTAGGTCTTACTATATTGTCCTAAATCACTTCTATTCTGACTGACTCATGCCGCCCACCCTTTGTGCAAAGGTATTTGTGTGGCATCTCTCAGAACATAGAGTTGTTTTCTAACTTTCTTGATCCCAGCAGCTGCTAATGTCCTCTTCCAAAATTTGCCTTGTATTTATTTTGTGTAATATGTTGTCTACCCCAGTGGAATATAAATTGCTTAAGAGCAAGAACTTTTCTGTTGTTTGTCTTTGTAGCCCCAACATCCTCAATAGTACTTGCTGTGTAGTAGTTGCATAATAAATGCTCATTGAATAACTGAGATTAATCCAGAGATGTATTTCAATTTTTTTAATCTGAATTTTTTCTTTGAAGCCTGTTCTACCAACGTGATGTATTTGACAGTGAACTTGTGATCACTTGTAAATTTTCCTTGGATTAAGCTTATGGTAGAAATCAGGTATATAGGAGTTTTTATATCCTGATTGCTTCTCTGATAAATGTGTTTTTCAACTTTGGATTTTTGTTGCCCTAGCAATGAGCTGTGACATCACAAATAATAGCTTTTAGGGAGGAGAGCCTGTAGTTGGAGCCAATCCCTTTAAGAAACAAAGGTGCTGTTCTCATGCAAATGACTTTAATTATACTTCTTGTAGATAGAAAATCTGTAGTTAAGGTTACACTTAGAATCCCATTTTGAGCCAATAATTATTTGCCCTCTGATTTTCTTTTTTATTAGAAATATATTATGCTACCCTGCATACAGGGAACAAAGTAATTGGCTCAAATGCAAAGAAGGAGCTAAGAGAGGGAGAATTAAATATGCTAAGGATTTACTAAATATTCAGAATATTTATATATGGATAATACAAGGAGCTCATCATCATATCTTGGCTCAAGACTCCCTTTCCCAGGTATTGTTTCAGGGGTAGATGGAGACTGGAATTGTGACTTCAGTGTCCCTTTTATGTGTGACCAGAACCAGCTTGGGTATGCATGTGTGGGGTCCAGATGGCAGCAAGGAATCCTGTAACATACTATTGCCCATGTCAGTCAGTATCTTGGCTGTGCCATAGCTAACGTTTTTTGTCTCAGGCGAGGAATTTCATTAAATGGGTGGCGGGTGGGGAGGTGGGTGTGAATGGGCACAGTATTAGTGTTCCCAAGCAGATAAGCTTTTTAAACTTAAAAAGCTCAGAATTAAAGAGGAGCAGGAAGATTTTGCTGTTAAATCTGACTTGACTCTATGCTCTGTCAGAGATCTGTTGGGGGAGATGCCTAAGTGTTCTCTGTCTTGCTTCTTCTTTGGTTTCAGAACTCCTTACAAGCTCCATGCAGATCCATCTGTGGAAAAAGCTGCAGACAGTGTGTCTTCTAGCACTCCGCTGTGTGTGATCACCAATCGCCCCCCGCCTAGCACTGCCAATGGGGTTACAGCTGCCAATGTGCTCTCAACTACTGGGACAGACTCCTCCACAGAAGCCAGGGAGAGGAGGCGGTGGGTGACAATTTTTATTTTCATCTATTAAATATTGCTTTGAGGCAACTGATAAAGAAGTGGGACATGATATTTCTCATCCAATCTTATGGTGATTTGTGTTGAATGATTGTATATAGTCCAGGTCTTTGGCCTCAGGGCAGTTTTGTGGGAATGGGAAGGGTGGAAGGAGAAGCTCTCACCACATCCGAAAGTGCTGTGATCTGTATGCACTATTATCTCATTAGTATAATGAACCCAAGAAATGGAAGGTTATCTTTTACCTGTTTTATTTATGGAATAGCAGAAGTACAAAGATGTGACTTTTCAGGATCACACAGCAAACTGGGAACAAATTTAAAACAAAATTTAAATTCAAAACAAATTTAATTAACAAATTAAAATAGAAGAGTTAGAAAATAAGAACATTAAAAGAAAGTTTTGATTATTCCATCCAGAAAAAGTATGGCTAGAGGAAGACATGGCAGGATAAGAGGCAGCATGTGATAGTAGAAAGAACAGTTAAAAGTCAAAGCTCCCAGTCCTATCCTGACTTCTATCATGTAAGAGCCATGTGACCTTGGTTAAGTTAAACTCTCTGAGCCTTATGTCCTTATCTGTAAGATAGAGATAATAAAACCTGCCCTGTCTACCTCACCAGATTGTCATGAATATCAAATAAAATACTTCAAGTGTTGTACTAATCAATGTAAGCTATTTTGATGAATTGTTTGACTTTCATTGGAGATAGAGGTTGGGGAAGAGTTTTAGATTACAGTAGCGAAGATTTAGGGTAGACACTAAGAATTTCTTGTATGTGAGGATTCAGGTCTCTTAAAATATGTTATGGAGGAAAAAGAGTTTTCTACTTGCCCAGGAGTATGTAACCCTACTTGGAGGCACAAAGCCAATTCTAATGATCCCTAGAGCCCCCTGCTAATTATTTCTCTCATAGTCAATAAAAAAATGTTACTCTACCCACATTTGGATTTTTACTGTTTTCAGTTTCCAAAAGATGGTTTTCATTGTGAGAGAATAGCAGTCCTAGTTTTAATCATTTAGAAAGAGGGTTAATTTGGACATTTTCTTTCTGTTTTATTTTTAACTTATCTCAGAAACTATAGAGGAACAAGAGGGGTTTTTTTTACGCAATAACATATAACATTGTATTTGTACAAAATGTAAAACAGTGTACACAGTAACCTCTGTCCTGTAGGAAGATGCCCCCCTCCTTGGAGCCCTAAGTGCTAGTACCCTTATTATTATTACCCTTATTCTCTCTCCTGGAATTGTGACCAGGCCCCTGTTCCCTCACTACCACAAGCATGAGGAATGAGAGTTTTGCATGGGAGAGTAGAAAACAGTAGATGTGACGCAGAACTATGAAATAAGTATTTTCTTTCTACTAGTCATTTCTTTCATTGGTAGCATATTAAATGAAGAAAACTCATTTTCTCCGTAAATACATTTCAGTAACCATAATTTCTTCTTGTATATTGTTTTGCCACCAAGAAACTATCAATAAACCAATGTTGGACATGTAATATGGTATCCCTGATGTAATTTATACACAGGTGAAAACTTGTTAAGTGCAATAATGATATTCCTATACAAGGACAAACCTCCCAGATGGAATCTCTCCTTCCATTTAAAAAAACTACTGTACTGAGAGAATTAACATTAAGGTTAGCCTCATTGTTGTGCTTATTCTGGAAAAGGAGGCATCAGAGTATTCATCATACATGAAGTGCCTACTTGCATCAGTAATAGTTAGATGTTTATGCTGCTGTGCCCTTAACTGGAGATGGAGAACCAAAACCTGATAGTCTCTGCCTTGTAAAAACTAAAATTCTCCTGAAGAAGGAAACATATGTGTCTACAAAATAAATTCAAGGGAATTTGGCAGGGGAGAAGAGGAGTAGGACCCAGAAGCTAATGAGGATCAGAAGGGCCTCCTCCTCATCAAAATCATTAACAAGCATTTATTAAGTGTCTATTGTGTACAAGTCCACTGTTAAGTACTGGGAATACATAAAAAAGAAAAAATATGATTTCTGACCAAAGGAGCTTGTAGGGTAGGTACATATAAAAATAAATTATGTGAATACAGGAGACATACAGTGTAAAGGGAAGGAAGGTCTCAGAGGAGAGGCACTAGCAGGTGAGGAGTGATGTAGGGATCAGAAAAGTCTTGTCATGAAAGGTGAGATTTGAGTTTTGAAGGAGGCAAAGCTGTGTGGAAGATGTATTAGAAAGGGGAGAGACTTAAAGCAGGGAGACCAATTGAAAGGCTCTTGTAGTTCAGGTGAGAGATGATAGAGCCTGAGCAAGGGTGGTGGCTGTCTAAGTAGAAATGATTGGAAGAGATGCTGTGTAGCTAGAAACACAGTTTGGCAATTGCCATGGGTAGGAGAGATGAATCTAGATGACCAAGGCTCTGCATCTGGGTGACTAAAAGGATGGTGGTGTCCTTAATGAACTTTCCTAAGAAACAGGAATATTTGGAATAAGGATCAGTTCAGTTTTGAACATAATGAGTTTCAGATGGGATATAGGACATACAGTTTGAAATTTCCAGTAGGTATTTCATGCTTAGGAAACAGAGGGAGGTTACATGGTTACATGGGATGATAATTAGTCCCATAGAAGCTGACAAAGTCACCAAATGAGAGAATGTAGAAGAAAAAAAGGAAGTGGTCCAGGATAGAGCATTGGGATCATAGAGAGTGTGAGATAGATGAAGATCCAAAAAAAAAAAAAAGGAGAATGAGAAAAAATGGTCAGACAGGTAGAAAGTGAACCAAGAAAAAATAGTATGATGAAATTAGAAAGGAGAAAGTATCCAGGAAAAGAGAGTATTTAAGAGGGTTTCAGTTACTTCAGAGGTCAAGAAGGATGAGGATAGAGGAAGGATCATCAAATACGATGTTTGATGTTAAATCATGATTTATGACTTTGGGGAGAGCGGATTATAGCTTTCTGAAGAACTTCAGTTGAATAATGAAGTTGGAAGCTAGTTTTCAAAGGGTTGAGAAATGATTGAGTGGTGGAAAGAAGATAGTGCTTTTTTTAAGATTTTGGCTGTAAAAGGGAGAAAAGACAGTATATCCTGGGGATGAGTACTAGAATCAATTAAGACCTAAACATGTTTGTAAGCCAGCAGGGAAGGAACAAGTAGATAGAGGTTAAAGAGTAGACAGAATGGGTATTATGGGGGCAGTCTGTTGGAAAAGACTGGTCAAAGTGGAACCAAGGGGCAGTATGAAAGTATTAGTCTTGGAGAGAAGAAGGGACTGCTTCCTCAGTAGCGTTTGTAATGAAGGAGGAGAGAATAACAAATGATTATCTGGGGTTTGAAATGTAGAGAAGTAGAGAAGAGGAAGCTCAGAGGGAATGGCTCTACTTCCTCATGAAAGTGTGAGCTGAGTTCCTCAGATGAGAGGCAGTGATGGAGTAACATGAAAGACTTGAGAGTTAAGAAACTTTGGAATAGTGGGCTGTGGGAAGGACAATAGAGAAGCAGTTAAGGAAGAATGGAATGATTTCCTTGCTGTTGGGAGGTCTCATTTGAGATTAGATAACGTAAATTTGTAGTGAATCTAGTTAGCAAGATTCCAGCAGCAAAAGAACAGAAGTGGAGAAGGTAGAATTGGAGTTATATAGGTTTGGGTTTAGCCACACATGAGCAGAGATAGGGTAAGGAGTCAAGAGTAGAGAACAGTATGATATTGAACTGATTAACTGTAGAGTTGAGATTTGAAAGGGAGGAAAGTTGAAGCCATGAGTTATTATAGAGAATAATAAATAAGACCATTTTCTGCTTTTGGGGAAATAATAGTCTAACGCTAACATTCATTCAAGTACACATATGTAGGAGATAGAGATTTTAGAACAAGAACATTAAACCAAGGCATGACTGATTTGTAAATACTTTTTAGGGGTGGGAGGTAAGGGGAAGCATATATTAGGAGAGTCACTGTAGGAGTGTAAGTTCAGCATATGCTGGCACCTCTGGTGGGCTGTATGGTATCCAAGGTGCTGCATGTCAAAGATGGGGATAGTAGAGGCAGATGAACTAGAAAATGAATCAAGAAGATGTGGTCCTTCACCCACAGGGAGTTTACAGTCTAGCTAGACAAATGTAGAACATAGGAGTCATCTTTTAAAAGATCAAAGTAAAGTGAGTACATATTGCAGTATATAGACTGGTTATGTTCTGAAAAGATGTAAAACAAAATGTAAATAGAGTTGAGAATTATCACTGAAAAGGATTTTGAGTAACATTTTATTTTTTTGAAATATTTTATTGATGTTTTTTAAAAACATCTCATCAGTTTCCAACAACTCTCTTCACCCCAAGAGAAGGCTACCCTTATAATAAAGTGAAGAGACTTCCTTTTTAATAAAAAAGATACTTTGTTATATTAGGGTTAAATAAACAGTTAAAACAAATCAACACATTGATCATACCTACTAATTCCCTGTTTATATTCTGCCATCTTTTTAATGAATTGCCTTTTGGAGGGAGAGAAGGTGAGATAGAGAGGGACAGATAGAAGCTATCTTTTTTTATCTGAAAAAGCCAGAAAGTCTTCATGAAGGTTTTAGGACTTTTTTGATTTAGGACTGATTTTGATAACCACTGGAGAGGTTAGGGGTAAAGAAATGTTCCAGTTGTAAGGGTTGGTGCTGCAAATGAGGTGAGTACAAGAAGAGAACTTTGAATGGAATTTTGAGTCTGGAAGTGAGAAAACTAGATAGACTCTCGTTTGATGTAATTGAGTTAACATTTCTGTTATCCTTGGTCTCCTCATTTCCATTTTCACAAAAACCTTTGTTGAGTGTCTCATTTCACGTAGTTCTGGGTTGGATGCTACATACTTAATATAAGGCAGACAGGACACACTGATGTGGAAAAACAAATAAAAGACATATATGTGTATATACATGCACATATATCTGTATGTATATATGTGTGTGTGTGTGTGTGTATAAGACATGTGTTCTCTAGAATAGAATAGAAACATTAAACTGTGCTTTGAATAATGATGCTATTAGCCAACCCAGTAGCACTAAGTATATGAGTGACATTATTCCTAAGACCATTATGCTGAATGGATCAAATGTGACTTACATGTATAGAATGCTGAAAGTATAATATCTCTTGAGAAGGCCTACCTTCGTGAGAAGGAAAAACCCATACTCATAAAACATTTTATTATGGCTGTTGGTGAGATAAAGCAAATTTATTTTCTCTTTTCATCCAGACATGAATTTACTGCTCACGCCCTCTCCTCATCCCCACAACACAAATTAGATGCTTTACAAGCAGCCTGTTCTTCTCTCTAACAGCATGTGCTGCTGCTTAATTCTTTCCTTGAAACTGCAGCATTCCCTGTAATCAGTCTTTTGTTGCACTGTAAAAGGACACATCTCAGCTCCTGCTGTGAACCAGTGCAGGCGTAGAGAGTCTATTTTCAAAATATCTTATTTGAATCTCATGGTGATTGGAAAAATGGGCCTTTAACACTGACTTTGGAGAGGCTATAGCTCTAGGAAGGGCAAGATACATAGTCAGTGGAAGCTCTTCCTTCAATAATTAGCTCTAACTGTGTACACTCTAAATTAGTGTAATTTGGTCTTTGAGGAGGGAGAAACGGGCTTTATGAGAGAGCTATCATTTTCACCAAGAGTGCATAGAATTTTGGATCAGAGGGGTCTGAATATGTTTATGTGATTATAGTCTATGTTCTCAGTGTTGGTGAGAGTTATGTTCATTTTTCTGACTACTGGGACTAAAATTATTATTGTACAAAATTTTAAGATGACTATTTAGCTTCTTCACTGTCAGTGAACATATTAGGTTGAATCGAATGAATTGGCTGGCTTCAGATGATTTACTCTGTTGAATAGACAATATAACCCAGGGTTAAAACTTTTGAAACATTTCTATTAATTTTATCAGAGATACTATCTTGGATTATGAAGCATTTCAAATACTCTCACATCTATATTTATTCATACCTTTTATTTGAGATAAAGAGGGGCAAGTGCTGTTCTTCCTATTTTACAGATTTAAAAAATGAGACTAAGAAAAGGGAAATAATTTTTCAAGGTCTCACAGTGAGTGAGGTGGTGGAAGCCTAAGAACTAACTCATACCTTAGGTCTATTCAGTCTCCACACTGAATTGTTTAACCATTTCTTCCTTTGGATGCAATTACTGTTAAGTTCAGAAGGTAGGCTTGAGTTGTAGGACTGCCTGTTATTTTTAGTTTATAACCTGGAATGAGAGAATCTGGTTTTCTCTTTGAATGAGCCTTTGACTGAAATCTTTGCTCTAATGGCTGTCCAGACAAATTTCATAGTTCTTATGAACATTACAAAAACCAGTGGAGTCATTTGATTGTAAAGGGATTGATTTGGCTAGCTGACAATGGCTAGCTAGACTGGAAATGGAAAGTGGTCACCAGTTTGAAGATAAGCCTGTATGGATGTCAAATCTGAACAGCAGCTGTCACAGTGGTGTAGTGGTCTGGTTCATTTTCCAAAGCCTGAAGTTTTCCTTAGCAACAAACTATAAACAAGTCCCCAGCTAATATTAGAGTCCTCTAACAGCATTTGATTCTCTTGCTCTTTTTTCCTGCGGTCTCTCCCTCCTTTGTACTCTTGTGTACACTCTCACCTTTTTCTGCCTCCCTCCCTTTTCTTCATTTCCCTTCCCTTCCTCCTTCCCTCGCTTTCTCTCCCCTTCTCTCTCTCCTTTCCTTCTTTCTTCTCCTTCTTCCTACTTCTCTGATCCTTTGTTGTGAGCATTCTTTTTCTCATATTGTGCTGTTATTTTGTCTAATAGAGGTCAAGGACTTTTAGTTTTTCTTAGTATTCCCTGCACCTAGCAGAGGAACTTGCTTATTAAGTTGAGATTCAGCTCTGTATTGAGATTATGTTGGGTACTGGTGGTGGTAGGCTTACAAGACATGAATGGGTAAGATGGTTCATTTCTTCTGACCTTTGCTGGCATCCTGACATCCTCATGCTGCATTTATATTAGCAATGCCATAATCAGTGACTCCGTTATGGACACAGTATGAATATAACTTCAGTCAATGAAGATGTCTTCTAGTGGAGTTGAGTGGAAAACAACCAAATTCTGATTCCATCATGCCTTGAGTTTTTCTGAGCTATAGAATTACTCCTCCTAATATGAAGCTGATGAGATCATTGTTTTGGTTGCTAGAAAAATTTTAGTTGCATAATTTTTTTTTATAACTGTACGTTTTATGTTGCCTTCATTTCTGAATATAGCTCTCCTCTCCCCTTCCCGGAATGCCTTCCCTTGTAAAAAGATTGCTAGAAATGAAATTACATTGTTAAATCATGAACAGTGGAAAGAACCCTTTGATATCAGAAGATCATTGAATCCTAGATATCTTCATCTAATCCATTTTACCTATGAGGAAACTGACATCAAGATAAGTTATGTGACCTTCCCAAAGTCCAGATAGTGTGCTTAATTGGGGTTCATATCCAGGTCTTTTCTCTTTGACTCCAGTGCCTTTGCCACTATATTGTGGTCTTATCCAAATTTATAACAAAGCTTTAATTCAAGACATGTCAGTTAAATTGTACAGAGTACTATGCTCGGTGCTAAGAGAGACACAAAGTTAAAATGAGGTACCTGTCATGGTCTGCTGTGGTGATTGACATAAATAGCTTTAATGCAAAATAATATGTGAATGCGTTACAGAGGTGCAGAACAAAATGGTGTGTGAAGACTGAGTAAAGTTGGTTACTAATTTGGTTCAGGCAAAGTTTTATTGAACAGGTGGCATTTGAGTTGTATTTTTAAAGAATGAATGAAAATTCATCCGACAAAGAAAAGGGGAAGGGGGAATATTCCAGACATAGGGAGCTCTGTGAACAAATATAGAGAGACAGGAAAGTGGAGAGTATATTTGGCAAATATGTAAAGTACAGTTTGTTAGGAGCTCAGCATATGTGGAGGGAGGAAAATGAAAAAGGCTAGAAAGGTAGGGTGGTCCAGATGGTGCCTGGTAAACATGTTTTTGGTTTTTACCAAGTACACAGTAAGACCATTGAAGAATTTTCAACAGAGAAGCGCATGGCCAGGTTGATATAGTAAGGAAGATTAATTTGACAGTGGTACAGCTTTTACAAAAGATTAACTGAACAGGGGAAAGAGTGGAGGAAGAAAAGTGTCTTTGAAAGCTCTCCCTCTTGCAGGGCACATATACACACACCCCTCCTCCAAAGAGAATGTAAGCTGCTTTAGGGAAAAGACTATTTTGCTTTTGTCTTTGTATTCTCTTTGTATTTGTATAGGCTTACCACAGTGCCTAGCATTTAGTAGACATGTTATAAATGTTTTTTGGTTTATCAATAAGATGTGATAACCATTTGGATCTCAGATGCAAATGACAAGGAAAAGTTATAGGACACCAAAGTTTTAGATATGGGGGACTTGTCACTGACAGAAATGATGAAGTCAGATAAAGAGGAAAGAGAATAAATGTGGCCATGGAAACCTGGTTCAGAATGGGTAACATGAAAAGAAATTTTATAAACTCTTTCAATCTCTCCAGTTATTTTCTAAAACAAGGATTTTCATTCCTTATACAAAAGTCTAATGGTGACGCATCTTTTCTTTCTATTGCTGAGTCCCAGATATTCTTCCATTTTACAAGGAAGCAATAAAATGTGTGGTTTATGTATTTGTTCTAAATGTGTAATATTTTGGCGGGGAAAAAGATTTTCATTTCTTCCCACCCCTATACGTTGTCCATAGAAGGGGTATGTCTGTGTATAGCAGTAGTTCTCAACCTTCTTAATGCCGCGACCCTTTAATACTTGTATGTGGGTGTATCTGTATGTGGGCAGACCCACCTGGAGACAGATAGAGGAGCAGTGTCTCAGTTCCTAAGACTATCAGAAATATGTGTTTTCCGGGGGCGGCTAGGTGGCGCAGTGAATAGAGCACCGGCCCTGGAGTCAGGAGGACCTGAGTTCAAATCCAGCCTCAGACACTTAACACAAATACTAGCCGTGTGACCTTGGGCAAGTCACTTAAACCCAACTGCTCTCCAAAAAGCAAAAAAAAAAAAAGTAAAAAAAAAAAAGAAATATGTGTTTTCCAACGGTCTTAGATGATCCCTCTGAAATGGGGGATCATGGGATCATCTCTGAAAGGGTCGTTCGACCCCCAAAGGGGGTACGACCCACAGGTTGAGAACCACTGGTGTATAGCATAGGAGGGGTGAAAGAGATAGGGACCAAACATGCTGGATAGAAGACTGAAGAAGTAGATAGACTATTTGAGTGGAGGTTTTGTTTAGTGGAGCAAAAGAATAGGATCGTAGCAGGGGGCAACAGCTGGCTAGAGGCTTTACATTATTATTCTGATGCTTTAAAAATGTCTGAGGGGAATTATCTTGGCAACTGTATAAGGTTTGTAGATAAAAAGAAGATGGAGTGAGAGGCATTTGGTATAGTGAAAAGGGCACTGGATTTGGAGTCAGAGAACCTAGTTTAAATCCCATTGCTGCTGCTGACTATTTTTATGACCTTGAACAAGATCCTTAACCTTTTGGGGCCAATTTCTTTATCTTTAAAATTGTGTGTGGTGGTGGTGGTGGTGGTGGTGGTAGGGTTTGGGCTTAGGTGACATCTAAGATCCCTCCCAGCATTAAATATGGTGATCACTGTGTATAACAGTAGACATATTTTACGTCATTGCAGCTTTGGAAGTTTCCAAATTACTTGTGTAATACTGAATCAAGTTTCCAGTCCTGTGCTCTGGAAAAAAAAGAGACCTGTTTTATCTCCTTGAGTACAAATGATAACACAGAATCTTCTAGACGCTAAATGACAGCAGGTATCAGCAGGCCGAATGAATATGCTCTTCATGGGGATCTATCAGTGTCTCTAGGATTTTTGTTTTGTTTTGTTTTATGTCATATTTGCATCTGTTTTGAAAAAATTAGGGAGAGTAATATTTGTTGTTTCTGAATTTTATGCTACCAACTAAATACTCATGACTTCCTAGAAAAAATATACATTAACTTTTCTTTAATTTCTTTAATTTAATAGTTTATTATTTTTATTTTTTAAGTAACCAGTCATTTTTTTAAGTTAATCTGTTCCCCCACTGCTCCCCTTTTTTGTAATTAGACAAGTTTTTTTTTTTAATCTGAAAAATCCCTCAATATGTTTCTACATAGTTGGGCAAAACATTAGCCATGTCCAAATATGTCTCTTTCTGCGTTTTAACTTCATCACCTCTTTCAGAAAGTGAGTAGTGTGCTTCATCTTCATTCTTTTGGACTTGTAGTTTATTGTTGCTTTGATCAGAGTTCTAGTCCTTCAAAGTTTATTTATTTTCATTTATTTATTTATTTATTTTTGGGGGGCAGTTGGAGTTAAGTGACTTGCCTAAAGTCACACAGCTGTAAGTCAAGTGTCTGAAGTCAGATTTGAACTCAGTTCTTCCTGAGTTCCTATGCTGGGAGGGATCTTAGATGTCACCTAAGCCCAAAACCTACCGCCGCCGCCGCCACACACACACACACACACACACACACACACACACTTCCTGACTCCAGGGCTGGTGATCTATTCACTGCGCCACCTAGCCACCCCATCAAAGTTTATTTTCTCTATCATGTTGTATAAGTTGTTTTCTTAGTTCTTCTTACTTTGACATTAGTTTGTAAAGGTCGTCCTACTTTACCCTGAAATTGTCCATTTCATCATTTCTTACGGCATAATAATATTCTGTTACCTTCATCTACTACATCTGTTTAGCCCTTCTGTCAGAGGAAGACAGCCCATTGGTTCTGAATTTTTTGTTTACCACAAATTCTTTCCTTGTTTTGTACACTTTGTACTTACAGATTTTATAAGTTTTTTGTGCCTTTAGATCCTTTCTTTTTTACTCTGACTCTTTTAGGGTGTAAACCCAGTAGTGGTGCAGCTTGGTCTAAGGGTGTGCACAGTGTGTGTGCATATTATCCAGGCATTATTCTAACTTGCTCTCCAGAAGAGCTGGGCCATTTCATAGCTCTCCCAGCAATGCACTACGGTGCATTGTTCTATGCACTACATAAAATAGGCAAGTGTGCCTGTTTTCCCTTAGCCCTTCCAACATTTGTCATTTTCTGTCAAATATAAAATGGATTCTGTCAAAAGCATTTTTAGCATCTATTGGTATTGTCATATAGTTTTTATTATTTGTATTATTAACATGATTTATTACATCTGTAATCTTCCTTATGTTGAACCAACCCTGTTTTCCTGGTATAAACCCAGTCTGGTCATAGTATATAATTTTTCTAATGCATTGTTGTATCCTACTTGCTAATATTACATTTAATATTTTTGCATCAGTGTTTACTGGGGATATTAATAGATAGGTCTCTTTATGTGATTTGCCTCTCTCTAGTTTAGATATCAAGACAATATTTATACTGTAGTGAATGGTGAAGGTGAAAACTTAGCCCATAAGGTAGTGATTCTCAACCTTCCTAATGCCATGACCCTTTAATACTCATATGTGGGCGTATCTGCATGTGGGCAGACCTGCCTGGAGACTGATAGAGGAGCGGTATCTCGGTTTCTAAGACCATCAGAAATATGTGTTTATCTGTGGTCTTAGGTGACCCCTGTGACCCTGGTGAAAGGGTCGTTCAACCCCCAAAGGAGTCATGACCCACAGGTTGAGAACCACTGTCATATGGTTTCCTCTGGGAGCCAGCAGGAGTTTTGGTTTCACCCTTCCCCCTTCTTCACTACTACCACATCAGCATTAGGCCCCTGCAGGAGTCTTTTGACCCCCACCCTTGTTTGCCACACCCTTATCTGCATTAGGCCCTTTAGGGGTTTTTTACTTCCACCATTGCTTCCAACCTTTTCCCCTCCCTCACTTTAGCATTTGCCAGATAAGGCCATGAACATTTAAATTGTTCAGATTGTTCAGGACCCTTCCTCCTTTCCCTTGCTGTCAATCAGGGTCTTAGGAATCTCTTAGAGCCCTTCCCCCTTCTTCAGTTTGGTGTTTGCCAAAGAAAGATGGGTACTTTTGGATTGGCTGTCCCCATCTCCTTGTTCCTTGTCATTGGAGGAGATTTCTCACTCAGATTGTAAGTCTGCCTCCCAGCCAATGGGAGGAGGGACAGCGGTGGGAGGGAACTTGACTGCATTAGGGTACAAATTCTTGTTCCATCTTCTGTAACACACCTCCTCTCACTGAGCCATCATGGAGAGGACCACCCTCTTACTGTGGGGGAATAGAAAAAAAAAAATTTCCTGTCTTTATCCTGAGAAACCTCCATGTTCTTGATTAAATTTTGAATGGGATTTTTTTTACCCCACATAGTAGGAAGAAATGGGAAGAGTGTCTTCTTATGATTGCAGTTGTTCCATGAATGTTTGATAGAATTCACATCTGGTCTTGAAGTTTTTCCTTTGGGAATTCATTTATGGCTTGTTCATTGTCTTTTGTTCTGATATTGGGTTTGTGTGGGGTAAAAAAGACCCTTACCCAAATTAAACTCAGAGGCTTCTCAAGGTAGAAAGTAGAAAGGAGTTTTTTACAATTCTCCTGAGAAAAGGGCGACTCACACTGAGTGCATCTGATACATTCTCTGCGGGGGGG
>CM053593.1:84946171-84961444 GCA_028646575.1 Pseudocheirus occidentalis
CAGCATCCACAACATTCCCTTAAAAGGCAAAACCTACCCAATCTAACTTTCCTCAATTACCTAACACCATTTTACACAATTAATACAGCTAAACTCAGCGAGGCGCCCCTTCCCCGCCCCTCACAATTCTCAGTGTCAGACTGCGCCAGGCATAGAGAAGATACATATTTTTATAGCCCCAGCCCCATTACCTAATTGCAATCTCCCCTCCCTAGCCCCCTTCTTCTCCACTCATTCTCACGAGCCCTGAGGGTGCAATCTGAGATGTGGTAACCTAACTCAAGGACAGTGATGAAATATATATATATATATATATAATAATCATTTGCAGCTATTTTGTAAGTTTAGCAGTCCTTTAACACTGGCACACTCCTACATTTTTCGGGGCCCCTTTTCTTTAGATCAGTGAACAGACATGATCAAAGTCTGTGTCCTTGTACTTGTTCCTGAAATACTTAATGGTCAGCTTGCCCTTACAGTATAACTGGTCAAGGAACCAAGCAGATATGATTATCCTGCAGATTTAGTAATCTAAAAATTCTTGTACAACTCCCTTCCTTGTTAGTCTCTTGACCTGGGTAACCATCCAGATGTATTTGCATCTGGTGTTCCTGTCCTCCTCTCCTGGAACACTTCAGGGTCAGAAGCTTTTTTTTTTTTACCCAAAAACTGAATTGAAAATCCAACCTTAAATTCTATATAGGTGCCCTAGGCCTAAAAGTTTATGAGGGGTCTTCACCATATCTCACACAGGTTATTAATCTATTCTAGCTTTTCTCTAAAAAAACATATAAAAATATTTTTATTGATGTCTTTTCCTTTGTATCACATTTTTTCCTATCTTCTCTTCTTCTTGCCCTTCCCCCCAGAACCTAGTATGACTTACATTTTAAAAATATTTTTTAAAAAAATTAGAAGGGACTCTAAAACATTGTTGGTGGAGTTGTGTACTGATCCAACCATTTTGGAGACCAGTTTGGAACTATGCCCAAACCAACTGTGCATACTGCTTGATTCAGAGATACCACTTCTAGGTCTGTATTCTAAGGGCAGACCTAGAGGGCCATACCCGGCCTCATGGCTGCAGGTAGCCTACCTCTGCAATTGTGGAATAAGAAATGATGAACAGGCAGATGTCAGAAAATCTGGGAAAGACATATATGAACTAATGCAAAGTGAAATGAGCAGAACCAGGAAAACATCGTACACATTATGAACAACATTGTTTGATGATCAACTATGAATGACTCAGCTCTTCTCAGTCACTAGACAAGTATGTGGGACTCTTGAAGGAAAATGCTATCCATATTCAGATTGACTGAGAGTGAATATAAATACGAATTATTTCTGTTTTGACCAGAAACCTTGAGGGTTTTCCTCTCCCAGTTTGTGCTTTTTTTTTTTTTTTGCTAGGTTAAAGATGTTGTTCTTTGCCTCATTTTTTTTTTTTTTTTACTTTAAATCCAATTTACTTTAAATTCAGTTTGCTTGCTTGTCATGGCATCACTTCCCTAAAGTCATAATCCTCTTTGAGAAAGAAGGACAAGCTACAACAACAATCCATATCCTGATAAAGAACCAGTGGATTCTGAATGCAGATTGGCATATATATATATATTTTTTACTTTATTCTTTTTCATGTTTTTTTTTTCCCCACCTTTTGATCTATTTCTTCTTTCACAACTGTGACTAATATGGAAATATTTTTTACATGATAGCACGTGTGTAAATTCTATCAAACTGCCTACTATTTTCAGAAGAGGAGAGGGGTAGGAGAAAAATTTGAAACTCATAATCTTGTAAAAATGAATGCTAAAAATTTTCTTGACATCTAACTGAGGGAAAAATAAAATACTATTAAAAATTAAGTAATTTAGGAAAACTAACCAATTATCAGTTGTATCTCATAGCACATACATCTGTTCAACAAAGAGTGGAAAGTAAATGTCCTCAGCTTTTCTCCAGGATCCACCTTGGTCATTATAATTATACAGCATTTGGTTTCATCTTACTGTTTTTTTCTGGTTCCATTTTGTAATTATTGCATATGTTGTTTTTCTGGTTCTGCTTTTTTCACTCTGTATTGGTTTATCTAAATCTTCCCAATTCATCATTTCCCTTGTTTACTGTGGCTCAGTTGTATTCTGTTACATTCATATATCACAAATTGTTTAGCTATTCCCTAATTAATTACTCCTTTATTTCCACTTCTTTGCTACACTATAGAAACTTCAGTGCTTCAGTGAATATATTGCTGTATGTGGTATCCTAGACTTTCAGTAGAATCTGTTGCTCACAGCTGGTTCATTTAAAAATAATATATTAGAATCAAGAGTGCTCAATATTATTGCCACCCTGTGCTTCAGGTTATTTTGTAAACCATATATAGGAGTTGTAGGGATCTTGTTTCAGAGGTAGAATTAGTAATAGGTACCATTTTCATGGTACTTTCAAGTTCTCAGAACATTTTACATTATCTCATTTGATCCTCCCACCAACTCTTTGGTGTAGGTATTAAAGGTATTACTATCTCCATTTTACAGATGAGGAAACTGAGGCTCAGAGAGGTAAAATTTATTGCCCATGGTCAGTCATATAGCTAAGAAGTACCAGAAGGTAGCCTTCCTGATTTTTTAAGTCCAAGTTCTTATTTTTTCAACCTACTTGGTTTGTCTCTTGGACAAATATCTTGGTTTTGAGGACAATGGATCAGTTTCCTCTGTTGTTCATGCTAGGTGCAGCAGTTCTCAATCTGTGGGTTATGTTCAATCTGTAACAATGAAAATACATCCTGTATATCAGATATTTACATTATGATTCATAACAGTAGCAAAATTACAGTTATGAAGTAGCAACAAAAGTAATTTTATTGTTGGGGGTCACCACAACATGAGGAACTGTATTAAAAGGTCGTGGCATTAGGAAGTTTCAGAACCACTGTGCTGGGGTCTTGAAGGGAAATTTTTGCAAGAGCGAAATAGTAAATGGCATTCTGGGCAGCTACCTTCTGATACCTTCCATTTCAGTGACAAGATGTTTCCAAGAATCTAAACACTTTGTAATCTACTTGGAGCTATAATTAGCAAGTTCAGTATGGGAACAGCTGACCTTGACTGGGAGGTTTGGTTTGAACAAGGTTTCTCCTTCTGTTTACTCTGCATATCCCTCAAGATATGCTTCATTGTTTAAAAAACAACCACAACATTGACTATTAGTCCCTATTGAATAATTTTAGCAAAATGAGACTTGAATACCTAAAACTGTTAACGGTTATTAAGGGTTAAATCTGCAGAGGAACCAAGACTTTGAAACAAACCAAAAAAAAAAAAAAAACCCCAAATCCATAATAGTCAATACAAAAATTAAATGAAAAATTTAGAGGAGACAAAAATCTTCACTATTTCTCTTAAAAGGAAAACATGAAAAGATGGGCCCAGTTTATTTTTCCAAGAACATAAAAACACTTAACACTTCAGAAAGAGAGGAGGAGGCTGGCAACCTTATTTTGAAAGTCTTCCATTGCCCAGTACACATGCACTCAGTAGGGAGAGGGAGTCCTCTCTCCGGGATTGGGGCACCTCTGGTAGCTCCTTCCCCAGCTTCCTGAACACTTCAGAATAAAGTGAGTGGTCATCTAACACCCACTACTTAAAGCTCTTATCACCCATGTTTTTATAGCTAATCTACTTTTAGATAAAGTTGGTTCTTTTTTCTGGACTGTAACTATTAGCATAATGTGGGAGGGCCCAAAATGGTTTTTTTATTTCTCTCTTCCTCTTCTCCTGACTGACTTTCCCAGTGACTTTATGGGGGCCAGCGTTTTACTAGGGAGAGGGCCGAGGCAGATGTGGGGTACCCCGATGATTAAGAGCTGAACTTTCTGGAAATCAGCACTCTAGGTGTATTTCAGGGTATGGCAGGTCAGATAGAAGTGCTCTGAGGTATATTGAGGTAGAGACTGAAGTCCACACTAATTTGAGTCAGTCCTTTCCCTGTGCCAGTTCTGTAGAAAGCCAAGAAATGCTGGTCTGTGTGGAGGGGGTTGGCCCATTGTATGCTAGGCAGGTGTCCAGCAATCTGCTGCCCTGGCACACCAGCTACCTCTGAGCTCAGAAGCTCCTTAGGGTGAGCTGGTTACTCAGGTATGCTGAACGTCTGAAAATCAGCCGGACCAGACGAGGCAGACAAGGCATCAGGTAAAGTTCCTTTATTGTAAGACCCAGTCCTTCTGTAGCTGAGATGCATGTTCTTTTATCCATTCCTTGTGGTGATCTGGTGGGAGACTAGCTTGATTGCTTAAGTTGTTCTATATAGAGGAAGAATTCAGGGTGAAAAGTGCTCAGAATGAAAAGTTTTAAGCTGGTATTTTCCCATTGCCGTAAGTGGTTTTAAATAATAGTGATTGGAAGATTATTTATATAAGAAATTGGGTATAGGCCAAATGAAGGGGCAAAGGAAGGGAAATGAAAACCAGGAAAATGTTTTCAGTCTTAATATTAGACAACTGACTATTTAAGTAATATATATCAGAGTACTGACTCTTTCTGTTATCTCTTCTTTGGGAATAACTGTGGGTGCGTGAATGGGAGAGGCTGGGAGGGGAGGAGGAGTTGGTGAAGAGGTAGAGTGCTTTTGGCTTAGAATTTGAGCAAGAAATTACACACTGAAATAAAGATATCTTCAGAATTGAGTCAGAGCTGTTTTAACCACTATAACCTGTATTGTTGGGTTGAGAAATGCTTTTTTGAATATAAAGTAAACAGTTTTAAAGTGACACCACCTGATCAAAGCCAAATGTACTGGGCAAAAGTCAGATGTGAGGCTTTAGGAGAACCCTGTTAATGACCATTCAGCCACATGGACATTCTGTACAGCACAGCGTCATAGATCCAGAGCCAGGAGGACCCTCAGAGACCATTTAGCCTGAACCTCTCATTTTTCAGATGAAGCTCAGTGAGTATCAGAGGCAGGATCTGAACTATGGTCCCCTGGATTCCAGAGTAATCCCACCATTCTTTCCAAGGTACCACATTCCCTTAATAAGCTGGAGACTTCATGTTCATGTTGAACTTCGTGTGCCTGTAAGATGGCAGCAGAGGCACACCACAGCCCCTGGGGGGGCCCAGGATTCTGGACACTCCACTTTCTGTGAGGAGTCCCTTCTCTTCACAGAACATGTAGCAGGGCCCAGGCTCTGCCCGAGTGCTTGAGACCCAGCAGGGTGAACTTTCTGCACACCTCTGAGCTTGAATTATCCCATCTACTGAATAAGGGATTTGCCCAGACAATCCCTGAGGTTGCTCCTTGTTCTAGCATCTCCTGATTGAAGTCTTCTGTGCTTGGGACTGGAGCAGGACCAGAAGATTGTCAGATAATGTAAGAGATATATGTGTTGGGGTGGTGGTGGTAGGAGGTTGGGGAGAAGTAAAGATGACTTAGCTGAATTATTTTTTTCAGCCTCTGTTTGTTTGCAAAGGTAGACAGTGATTACAGACTGTTGGCTTTTTCTTTGGAGGAGATAGAGCTCCCTTGGAAGATGGGCATTTCTAGCCTAAAGAAGCTAAATTTCTAAAAATGGGACAGATTGCAAATTTCTGTATTTTAATTTTTTATAACAGAATTTGTTGAGAACCAATTTAGTTATGCTACTCAGATCAAAGTTTTACAGACCTATACTAAGTAGAGGGAGCCAGGGCTCAGTGGGATTACTCTTACTTTGGGAGTGGACCAGCTTTATTCAGGTTTCATGAAGATGGAAATAGTGGTTAAAACCTTTCCTTTATTACTCATTGCCTCCTTCTATAGGTTGTAAAATTCCTAAGTGCAGTGATTTTCATTTTTGCCTTTGTAGCCATAATAGTACACACAATAAATGTTTGTGGATTGATTGACTTTGTTATAAACACTAAATTTTCTTTCTTCATCTTTCTGTCTCCCAAATATTCGAGGGTAATACTGACGTAGCTTCAGTCTAACATTCTTCTTTGGAAAGGCCAGGGAGACCAACTGCTTAGAGAATCTCAGATAATATACATTAGTGGGAGGAGGATGAGGACTGATGAAGAGATCAGGACAAATAAACCCTAAGCTAGTGGTATCCAGTGATTTGTCCTGTCCTCCAAACTACTGCAAAATAAGCTACTCAGGGAACTTGGGCACTAGCTAAAAAGGAGTTACAGTTCTTTGATATGCAAATAAGGTACAGTGACTCCTTGATTAACAACTTTCCTAGAGTAAAGCTCTTCTAATAATGAAACTGAGTGTTTTTATAAAGTACATAATATCCAGAAAGTAGAACTACAAGCCCAGCACTACTGGTTTGAGAATAATACCCCATTCTAAGACAACTCCAAAAGGCTCATGATAGAAAATGCCATCCGTGTACAAAAAATTGTAGAATCTGAATGCAGATCAAAGCATACTATTTGTTCTCCCTTTTTTGTTTTCTTTTGGTTTGTTTTTTCTTTCTCACGGTTCCTTCCATTGGCTGTAATTCTTTGCAGTATGACTAAAATATCTTTAATGTCCATATATATGTAGAGGGATGGGGTATGTGAGGGAGGGAAGGGAGGGGCAGAACATTTGGAACTCAAAAGCTTGTGGAACTGAATGTTGGAAACTATAAATAAATTTTTAAAAAATTTGATACCCCAGCACACACTCTATTATCCCTAACCAATACAAAGTAAATAGGATCAACCATAATAAATCTATGAAATCTGAAGATTTTGAAGACTTTGTCATTAGGTTCCTTTTCTCTGAGTCCACTTGCCTCTTTGGGTAACTTCTCACTTTGAGTGAGAAGTCTCCTATTTACCACAACTTCTACAACACTCCTCCTTCCATTTCACACACACATACACATGAAATATCTAAAGACTAATTTACTTAACTGGGAATAAGTTTCATTTGATAAATTAACCCAGCAGCTAGCATTTGCTTTTTCTTTAGTTTTTCATCTGGATGGTAGAATGGAAGATTTGTTTCTACTCAAAGGAATTCTAAAACAAGAGTTTCCCTGAAATATTAGGAGTCCTATTTTTAAGATTAACCCTCAAGGAGAGGCTTTACAGGGGTATTGTTGTATGTGAATTGTGGGAAGAATAAGGAAAAAGAGACACAGTCTCTGATCTTTGGTCCCTACCACCAGTAAGAACTGCTTGGAAAAGAAAAGACTGCGCCTATGCTGGAAAAATCTGGCACGGCACCCACTGTGTCATAGTAGAAGGCCTTTATTCTACTTTCCCTGTTAACCTAGCCTCCCTTTTCCATATTTGCATTCTTTGTTTTCTAGGATATTTGACTTATTTCAAATAAGTATTTAATTATATTTCATACCATGAAGGTAGCTGGGTAGCTTGGTGGATAGTATGCTGTACTTGGAGGGAAGACCTGAATTCAAATTCTGCCTCAGGCACTTATCATCTGTGTGACTCTGGGCAAGTCATATGACTTCTTTCAGCCTCAGTTTCCTCAGCTGTAAAATGAGAATACTAATGATGCCTACTTAACAGGATTGTTGTGAAGATCAAATAAGATCACATGTATAAATCACTGGGCAAATCTTAAAGTGATACAGAATTACCGTCACTTCTGTGCCCCCCAATTTCCCTCCTCCCCCTTTGACTCTCTTGTTATCAGATGTTCTCGAATTTGTCCCTTTATGTACTCTATGGACAGCTTTCACTTTATAGAACCCTTGGAGTAAAATCTTTAGGAATAATTATTTTTAAAGCCTGCTTCTCATGATACTAAAGACTGTTCTTATATGTTCAGGTCATTTTTATTGTAGATGCAATATTGCATAGAACTTCATTTACATTAACTTTACATGAACTTCATTAAAAGGACATGTCTATTATTGATAAGTTTTATAATTGGGAACAATACTGGGTATCGTGGCTTGTCTTATAAGATATTTTGTAGCAGTTTAAATTTTTTTCTTAGATATATGAGTATTTCGCAAAATTGTTTACCATATTATCACATGCCTTTTGAGGGTGGGATTTTGGGGGGGGGGTAAATTCCTTGGCAAATCTATTGGAACCACGGACTGCTTGTGTCATTCCTACATTATTGGGCCTGTTTGGTGATTGATTCTAGAATAAGAAGCCACCCTTTCAGCGATGATCAATTTTGGTTGACAGTTTTTGACTAGGAGGTAGCTTGCCACAGTGTCTAGACCATTGAACTTGGAGTTGAATGACTATGGTAGTAGTTGAATGATCAAACTCAGGATAGTTGTTAATGGCTCAGAGTTAATATGGCAGAAGGTCTGCAGTAGAATACTTAGACTTTTGCTGTTGTAACATTTTTATCAATGACTTGGATGAGAGTGTAGATGACATGCTCACCAAATTTTCAGGTGGCACAAAACTGGAACTAATAACTCATATACTTGGCGATAGTTTGGATTTAAGAGAATCTTGACAGGTTAGAATAAAAGGATGAATTTATGAAGAAATTCATTAGGGATAAATGTAAAGTCTTACACTTGGGTACAAAAATCATCATTGCAAATATAAGATGGGGATGCATGGTTAGATAGCAGTTCTGAAAAAGATCCTTTGGGGTTTTAGATCTTGGGGGTTTGACCACAATTCAGTATGAATCAGCCATGTAATTTGGCAGCCAAAAGAGTTAATGTGATCGTGGGCAGAACTTCCAGGGGGAGGCATATGATAGTTCCATTGGACTCTGCCCTCTAATCTGATGTCACCTGGAGTCTTATGTTCAGTTTTGGGTGCTACTGTTCAAGGATGTCCTTGATAAGCTGGGGAATTTCCAGAGGAGGATAGCCAGGATGTGAAGGGTCTTGAGGCTCTGAAGTAGGAGGAACCTTTGAAGGAACTGGGCATGTTTAGCCTGGAGAAGAGAAGATTTGGGGAGACATGTTCCTGTCTTTAAATATTTGAAAAGCTGACATGTAGAGCAGGTATTAGTCTTGTTCTATTTGACTCCAGAGGGCAGAACCAGTAGCAATGGATAGAAATCACAGAGAGACAGTTTTAGTCTTGATGTCAGGAAAAACAATAGAACTGTCCAAAAGTAGAATGAGGTTTCTTTTTCTCTCTTTTTTTACTTAATTCTTTTAAAAATTTTTTTCTTTTTTTTTTTTACTTTAAATTAATTTATTTAATTTTAGTTTTCAGCATTCAATTCAGTAAGCTTTTAAGTTTTAAATTTTCTTTGCCTCCTTTCCCTCCCCGTTCCCCAAGATGGCTTGCAATCTGCTAAAGGCTCTACATAAAAATTGTTTTTCATTCTGATTTTTCTCCTTCCTTCCCATCCATTGAGGAGGCAAAAAGTAAACACAGTACCCATTATACATATGAAGTCATGCAAAACATATTTTTACAGTAATCACTTTACAAAAGAAAAAAAAAGCAAGAAAAATAAAGAAAAAATATGTTTCATGCTGCACTCCAGAGTTTAATTCTGTCTCTGGAGGTAGATGGCATTTTTTCATCAAAAGTCCTTTGGGATTATCATCAATCATCGTATTGATCAGAGTAGCAGCTCTCCCTATTAATAATTTTTTTATTTTTTTGCTTTTTTGGGGGAGGGCAGTTGGGGTTAAGTGACTTGCCCAAGGTCACACGGCTAGTTTTTTGTGTTAAGTGTCTGAGGCCGGATTTGAACTCAGGTACTCCTGACTCCAGGGCTGGTGCTCTATTCACTGCGCCACCTAGCTGCCCCTCTCCCTATTAATAAAAATTCATAATAATAGGCAGCTAGCTAGAGCTGTGGGTAGAATGCTGGACCTAGAATCAGATCCGAGGTTCAAAGGTAGCCTCAGACACTTATTAACTATGTGACCCTTGGCAAGTCACTTAACCTGTTTGCTTCAATTTCTTCATTTATAAATTGGGCTTAATGATAGCACCTACCTCCCAGAGTTGTTGTGAGGATCACCTGAGATTATACACACACACACACACACACACACATGCATGCATGCATGTGTGCATACATATGTGTGTATATATACACATATATATTTACTTTGCAAATCTTAAAAGTGCTATATAAATGCTAATCATGAAAATGATGTTACCCGTGATGAAACCAGTTTAAATCCTTATTAGAAAACTTTTGTATAAGTAGTGAAATTTTTGAGCTCTGTATAAGGGATACTGAACCTTAAACACATACAACATTTAAAGGAGGTTTTTAAGATTACCTAAAATATTATCTCAAGTCATAGAATGGGTTTTCTTGAGAGTGGCAAGTTTCCCTTCCTTGGATTAGAATTTTACCAACCCAGAGAAACAGAATTTGAGAATTGGAAGGGGCCTCAAAACCCATCTATTCCAGTCTATGCACAAAAGTAATCTATATTAAATCATACCCCCAAAGTATAGGTATCATACTTCTTTGAAGTATGATTTTGTATAGATTCCTTTTGTACATGGATTAGACTTGATGAATGTTGAGGCCCTTCTAACTCTCAAATTCTGTTTCTCTGAGTAAGAAAGACCTGGGTTCAAATCCTACTTTTGACCCTTACTAGATAACACTCTGTCAATCAGAAACAATTACTTAGTGCCAGACATTGCTGTAGGTGGTGGAGATACAAAGACAAAAGGTAAACAGTCCCTGGCCTTGAGGTGCTTACAGTTTACCCATGGGAGAGAACATGGATGTGTGTGCATGGACGCACGTGCACACGCACACACACACACACACACAGAGTTGATCCAAGGTGATTATGAGGAGAATAGTACTGCTGTTTTGGGGATCAGGGTCACCTTCATATAGAAGGTAGTTCTTGAACTAAAGATTCTCAAAGAGGGAGGTAAGGAAGGAGCACATTCCAGACCTGGAGGCCTTAGGCCTATGCCAAGGCACAGGAGTAGCAGATAGTGGCAAGTGCATATAAGTCCAGGCTTGAGGGATTTCAGTGTGAGTAGAGGTGAGTAATAGCCAATAAAAGAAAAGATACGTTGGAGCCCAAGATTTTAAAAACCAGAAGAGGGCATTAGAATTAACTCTAGAGTTAATGGGGAGTCACAGGATTTTACTGAGTAGGGGAGGAAGATGACCGGCGCCTCTGCTGTAGGATATCCCATGGGTAGCTGTGAGAAGGATGAATTGGAGAGGGGATGGACTTATGTGAGGGAGATCAATTTGGAAGCTGTTAATAATCCAGGAGCAGGATGATGATGAGAGCTTGAATGAGGATGATGGATATGTGAGAAAGTAGAAGAGAATAGGAAAAAAACAGCATTTCTGTTATAGTCCATATTGTGTCTCTAATATAATTATAATGTAGTATAAACAACATACATTTGGATACACTTAACCGGAGTCATCTGCAGCTGTGGAAGTAAGGAAAGGTTGCTTTTCCTTTGGCCAGTGGAACTTGTGTTTACGTCAATACTACCAATGCCAAATCTGCAAAAGTCTAAGTGTTCTACTGCAGACCTTCTGCCATATTAACTCTGAGCCATTAACAACTATCCTGAGTTTGATCATTCAACTACTACCGTAGTCATTCAACTCCAAGTTCAACGGTCTAGACACTGTGGCAAGCTACCTCCTAGTCAAAAACTGTCAACCAAAATTGATCATTGCTGAAAGGGTGGCTTCTTATTCTAGAATCAATCACCAAACAGGCCCAATAATGTAGGAATGACACAAGCAGTCCGTGGTTCCAATAGATTTGACTTGGATGAGAGTGTAGATGACATGCTCACCAAATTTTCAGGTGGCACAAAACTGGAACTAATAACTCATATACTTGGCGATAGTTTGGATTTAAGAGGATCTTGACAGGTTAGAATAAAAGGATGAATTTATGAAGAAATTCAATAGGGATAAATGTAAAGTCTTACACTTGGGTACAAAAATCATCATTGCAAATATAAGATGGGGATGCATGGTTAGATAGCAGTTCTGAAAAAGATCCTTTGGGGTTTTAGATCTGGGGGGTTGACCACAATTCAGTATGAATCGGCCGTGTAATTCGGCAGCCAAAAGAGTTCATGTGATTGTGGGCATCGTTAGTATTGACGCAAACACACAATGAACCTGACAACAAAATCATTGGCCGCTTGTGGCTGGGACGTTTTTGGTAGCATGAGTATGTTGTGTTTAATGAAGTACTTGCAGGCTCAAGAGCTAGCTGAGACTGTGGAGATAGGTCTCCTAGTACTTCTACCTCATGTGGCCGTTAAGCAAACTGGAGGCCCAGAGTGGTAGGTAAATAGCTCACCCAGAGGCCCGCTGGTGAGAAGCAGAACTGTTGTTCAGACACCAGACCCAGCACTCTCGATAGTTAGTACTCCTCTGTCACTTACATCTAAGGTAGGTGTGAGGGACCTTTGCTTTACTGTGTGCCTGAGCGTAAAGGAGGGCTCTGAGTAGGAGCAAAGTGCAGAGGGTTTTCTTTTCATAAACCTGAATAATGATATCCTGATCTAACACTTTAGTTTCACTGTTAAATAGGAGAGGTGTATCATCATTTGAATGAACAGCCAAGTCTCAGTATAGAATGACCCCCTTCTCCCCCAGTTACAAAATGCAGAATCAGACAGCATTTCCTAACCAGTCACCATATTTTGCATAATTATGACTTTGAACAGTGTGAATGTGAATACATGATACCACTTCAGGGATCAGTCATTCACACTCATTGGAACCTAGTTATAGAATGCCCTCAAATTCTATACAAATCAAATTCTATGCAGAAATAAACTTGTTTGTATTCCAGAAATCTTGTTGGCTTGTAACAAGATGATCAAATTGGGCAGTATTTGCAGGCTTCCTCCATTTTAATTTAACATATTTACACCAAATCTGGAATCATATCCCTGAATTTCTGCCTCTTGGGTGTCCACTTACGTACTTACTTCCATGCCACCCTTGGAATTTGCCAGCTGGCTTTCTCTCAGTCTCAAATGAGATAGTACTTACAGCTCACATGAAAGTAAGTGAGGTTAGCCCAAGGGCAGAGGAAATGATGCTCAGAAAAAGCTGAATCTATCCTTACAATGAAGGGAAATAGAATAGAGCCCTTTCCTCTTCACCAAATCAGAAATATTGATTTGCTTGGTACAGTATATAAAATATGCATTTAATGGAATCTTATTTGGGGAACTGTTATCTTCATTGGCTCTGCACAGCCCTAAGAATCCACCTCCCCTTCCCCCCCTTCTACTCCTCCTCTTTTGTAGACAGCTTCTTAGCAAATTACAAGCTTTACCTCAGGCTTTCTGGGTAGTGGTGACAGTACAAGCCTTCCCTAGTTTCCAAGGGAAACTGGGTGCTGAGACTGCAGTCTTTACCGGCAGCTGCTTACCTTTCTTTCCTATCCATCTCCACGGTTCTTTTGACCTTCATTCTGCTATGCAAGCCTACACAAAGAGGTAACTGAATGTTTTTTTATCAGAGGTAGTTTGTCAACAGGCAGAGGACACACCAGGGTCTAGTGGGGTAAGTGATGACGGGCAGCAGACTGCAAATGCCACAGTTGGGAAGAAAGTGCCTCCTTCAAGCATGTTGTTCTCTAAATTTGTGCCTATTTCTGTGTCTATAAATATCTTAAAAAGTGGGAGCACAATACTAACTACCTCATATAACTTAAAAGTGCCACACTTAAAATCACTATAAGCAGGGAGAGACTTATGAAGGGTATGGGAGGGAAAGAAAGGGAAACTTTACCTTTAAGATAAAAATAAAATTAACCACTTTGCAACTTACCTATTTAAAGAAAATACTTAACTTAGCAAAATTTTAGTAAGTTTAAATGCTTTATGAACTGTCTCTGGTTTTCTGGTTAAAGAGGAGGACTTGAAAACAGTATCTTTTAATCAAGTTTTTAGAATTCTAGAGAAAGTGACTCATGAATATCAAGAAGTTTCATGCTTCACCAGTGCTCAATCACGTCCCTAAGTGACATTAACTTTCTGGTGGAACACAATTGCAGTTTGTCCCATATCATTATATGGAATATTTGTACCTGATACCAACTAAGAAAAAGAGCAAAGAAGGATTAAAACTAAAAATCTGTCTGATAAGGCCCTGGTGGCAGGACACAGCAGCAAATTGTTTTCCACAAATTAAAATCTAGTTTTCTTTATCATCCCTTCCTTATAGTATTAGTGACAACACTTGGAAAAATGTGAGTTCCAGTTTTCATTTAGGACAGTGCAATGAATAGGGAAAGATATGCTAAGACACAAGAACAGTCAGAATTAACTTTGCCATACTTCTGCTGTACCTATCTTTGGTGTCTTACATCATAAACCACAGAGCCAGGAGTGGTTGAAGCTCTGTTTGCAAGTCAAGAATCCCCATTCTAAAACCAGTATTGTGTGACCTTGGACCCTAGCTGCTTCATCTGCAAAATAGAAATAATGCCTGACTGCCTCAAAGCAGGGGGATGTGCCAGACTTCCTCTTGAGGTGCATTTTAGATTTAAGGTTGAAGATTATTCAGGGATTTTGTTTTTACTCCCATCCATATATCCATACAAGTTAACCTTAAAGAACTCTCTATTCTGGGGCTCTTTAAATGTGTCCAGGTCACTTCTAGGTCAGATGGGGCAGCTGGGTGTCAGAATTAATGGAGTGCTGGACTTGGAGGAAGACCTGAGTTTTTTTTTTTAATTTAGTTTTTATTTGTTTTCTTGTTTACATTATTCATTTTCATTACATTTTTTAATTACACATTTTCTCCCCGTCTTGCCCCTGCCCCAACCCCAAGACAGCAGTCCCACTATAAAGCCCCTCCCCTGCTCTGCTCTCTTATTTTCTGGTAGGGCAGGGAGGGTCTCCCTATCCCAGCCCCCATATATCTTAATTCCCAGTTACAGGTTATTGCAGAACTTTAAATTCTAGATTCTTTTGATTCCTCCCGTCACCCACCCCCACTGGAAGGACACTCAGTTCAATACAGGCTATGGATGTGTGATTATACAGGACATCTTCATAGTGGACACACCGTGACAGTGATCGTCTGTCTCTCCTTCCGATCCCTTCCCCGTTCAGTTCTCTATCCTGTCCCTGTCCGTTTACTGAAGTGTGTGCTTCCAGCATTCCTCCCCCAGACCCTGCCCTCCCCTCCATCATCTTCCCTCTCATCCCCATGCCCCCCACTCTCCTGTGTGACATGACACCCAGTCTAGAGTTTATGCCATTTCTTCCTTAAGCCAAATTCAATGAGAGTAATTGAAAGCAAAATTGCAGTAGTTATCCCTTGCCTCTTCTCTATGGGAAGATTAATCCCATTTTGTCTCTCCCTGTCTCTTCTCATTCTAGTCCTCTCCCA
>CM053593.1:84961944-85033596 GCA_028646575.1 Pseudocheirus occidentalis
TCTCTCTCTCTCTCTCTCTCTCTCTCTCTCTTTCTGTCTCTTTCTCTCTCACTCCAACACACTTCTTCAGCTCCCAGATGCTGAGACAACCCTGCTTCCTCCAGCTGGAAAATTCCAATTCTGTCTCTCTGTCTCTAGAATTCTTCTTTATATACACACACTGGCCTCCTGTCTCAGCCAATAGCCTTCTTCTATGTCAACAGGGGAGTTCACACCTTCTCAACAGTGGACAGGGCTCACACTTCCATACTTAGCCCCAAGTTACTAAGTGCTACATTGGGCTCCTCTCTAGGAACAGTGATTGATTTGTAAGATACAGCCTATCTAAGAAGCACAGAGCTCCGCTTCAAAGCCCTGAGTTCTTTTTGCAGTGCCATGATGTATCTACAAGGTGACCTTAAGCCTGTTATTTCCCTTCTATTATCCTAATAGAGGATTAAGAAAAGGATTGCTAAATAGACCTTTTTCCTGTATCACTGAGATATCTAGATTCATAGCATGGGGGTGTTATTTTTGTTACTGATGGCATTTTTTAAATGAGTAACATGCTTTGACATCTTCAGAGACAGACAAATTTTTCTTTATAGCCATCCCTTAGACCTGTGATATAGTAGAAAAAATTCAGGTCAGAGGACCTGGGGTCATTCCAGCACTTCCACTTAGTACCATATATATATATATATATATATATATATATATATATATATATATGTCCTTGGGCCAGTCATTTGCTTTCAGGGTTTCAGTTTCTTCATTTGTAAAGTGAAAGGTTTAAGCTAGATGATTTTTAAGGTTCCTTCCAGCTTTAAACCTATGATCCAGTGCCTGCCAATTTTCTTCCTTCTTTTAGAACCTCATTAGAGTCCTCTAGACGAGACAGGGGGAGGAGTATGAATTGACCAGGAGACTGGTGGGAGTAGGACTGGGGATTGGGGAGAGGAGGATATGATGTTTTTCCCCCATCCTTTTTGTATCTCTCTTGTCCACTATTGCTTCCATCCCAGATATAAAATACATAGATATCCTCATCTTGGATTAAAAATAACAATCAAATGCTTAACTGCCACTAGGATCTGCACTGGATGCTCATTTTGGTTAGAGTGAACCTTGATGTTTCACCTGCAAGGATTACACCTTTATAGCCTGAAATTTCTTTATCAGATCATAACCTCCTATTATTCTGTGTCTTAAGTGTATTCTTCTGACCCTTCTGTTGTAGCCCCTGGTGTGTGATTCCTCATGTGTAACAAGTTTCCTTTATTTTGGAGCCTCTTCTTCTCATGTTTCTTCCATCTTCTGGCACCCATGTAGACCTGCCTTCCCTCAGATGATGGTGCATTCCTGGCTGCCCTCTGTAGCACTGGCTGTGCTTACTTTCATGCCCCCTGACACATTAGTCCTAGTGGAAAGTATTGAAATACTCCTGGCTCCTCACTGCCACTTTCATACTCTGCCTTTACCTCTGTCACTCAGATACTTCTCAAATTTTTCTTCCAATTCTAATTCTGGTATCAATTATTTACTAACCTACAGGTCATTCTACCTCCTTTCCCAAGGAGTTCAGCATTTGCTTCACAGTTTTTCACCCCAACTCCTGCTCTTTTACTAGGAAGCATTCAAATTCATGTTGTTGTTTTTTTCCTCAAATACCCTAATTTACCCAATTCAAAATCTTCTTATCTTTTACAATTCACTCTCTTCTCCACCTCAGCTAGCTCAACATTACCCATAAATGTTTCACTTCTGCAATCAGAAACTCTGAAATTCCTTTCTCAGATCATATTCTGCTATTTTTTGTCTTCACCATAACCTCTAGCCCTTCTATATCTCAGTACTATTCCAAACCATCATCTTAAATTAATCCTCACTTTCCTTTTTTTTTTTTTCTCAATTTTATACCATACAAGACTCTAACCCTGAATTATTCTCATCATTTGCTTCCTTGACTCCTGCTAATGTATGGTTGATCCAGGATGGAAAAAGTCATTCAATACTGTTGACTTGGACCACTGCAAATTTATGTAATCTCATTTTAATTGTCCTTTACCACAAGAAGGGCAATATGGGTAGTTTGCTTTATGCCTTTTCAATATATGTAAAATCTCATGGTAAAAACCACAGAATTTATGGGGAAAATGGAGATGGGGGTACAACTCTGAAAATTTTGCTAGCGATACATTTAAAAAATGGAAAAAATATTAATTAAAATTAATTAATTAATTAAAATATTTAAAAAATATTAATTTAGTACATATGAGAAGGTTAAAGATACCCAAGTACTACAATAAACAATTGGTGGAATGGGTGGGTTGAGAACCTTTTGTTCCAATGGCCACAAAAGTGATTGAAGCAGCCATTGTGGAGCACTTCAAGCTCAGTCAGACATCTAGATGCCCAGGTCGTCCACTGCATCGTGGGCCATTGCCAGTCATCCTGGCAATGGACTCTGAAGAGTGAGGCTGAAGACTTTGTGCAACTCTGCTTCACTTAAATCCAATTCATGCATGAGTCAGTGCATCACTGGATACCATCATTGGTCCTTTTTGAAATGAAGGGCAAACAACAATGATAAATAATGACTTGTCATGAGTTTGAGCTTAGCCTCAGTTTGTTGCTCAGCCTGTGTCCCTGGGTAAGCTTCAGGAACAAGTTGGTTGGGGACCAAGTTAGACTGCCTGAAACTTGGGCCTGAGGGCATGGTGGAAAGGGTTGGGTGTGAGGGTGGTTTGGACCAGCATTCCTCCACACACTGCAACTACAGCACCGGATGATATACATTAAACGTGGCACTTTGCCTTGACAAAGACCTGGAAGTGGTGATTGGGAGGATTGAGCTTGTTAGTTATTGTGAAGTGTGCATTTTTCTGCACACTTGCTGTTTCTCAGGGAAAAATTACACAGAAGCAGATTCAAAATTCACATTATGCTCAAAACGTTCTCTAATATATAGATCACTTTGGGAAAAATTCACATTTTAAATACAAACATTTTAACAGAACTAGCTATACTTTTACTCCTTAATTGATTCTCTGTCCCATTCCTTTTAAAGTGTTCCAAACCTTCTTGAACCTACTTGACCATTTACTGTCAGCTTCTCCTCTCTCTTTCTGTTCATCTTTTAACTTCATCTTCTATCCCCTTCTGTTTTGCTCCAGTTTCTGATGAAGAGATGACTCTTCTTCTTCTCACCAAGGTCATTCCTTCTACCTGTGCTCTTGTCTGCCTCCCACCTTCTACAAGGTTGCCACCACAGCCAACCCCTTTCCTTTCTATCCTGCAATCTCTCCCTTATCTATTGAATTCTCCCCTTCTTCCCACAAAAAGTTCTCAGTCTTCATCATTCTAAAAACCCTCACCAGACCCTGTCGCCCTCTCACACTATCATTCTGTATCATTCTTCCTTTTCATAGCCAAACCCCTTGATAAAGCTGTCTGCATTTATTGTCTCTGCTTCCTCTCCTCTCACTCTTTTCTCAACTGGTAGTAATCTGGTTTCTTACCTCATCACTTAACTGAAACTGCCTGCTCCCAAACTACTCATGATCTCTTCAGTGCTAAATCTGATGGCTTTTTCTCTGTCTTAATTTTCTGCTATAGCATTTAACGTTATTGACCCCCTCTCTTCTGAGTTACTCTCTCCTCTCTGGTTTTTGAAATCCTGCTTACTCTAGGTTATCTTCTTTCCAATATGACTCTTCTTTTCTCAATCTCCCTTACTGGATCATCATTTATGTCATCCTGCCTAAGTTTGGATGTACCTCAAGTCCCCAGTCCCTTTTCTTCTCTCTCTCTTCTTTCTTACTTGGTGATCTCATCAGCTCTCATTGGTTTAATTGTTATCTATATATAGATAGCTCCAAATCTAGATATCAACCCTAGTCTCTTCCTTGAGCTCTGGTTCTTCATCTCCTACTTTTAAAACTGAATGCCCCAAAGGCATCTCAAATTCAGCATGTCACAATAGAACTCTCTCTTTCCTCAAAGCTCATCCCTCTTCCAAACATCACTATTTTTGTCAACCACTGTCTTTAGTTACCCAGGTCCACAACCTCAGCATCATCTGATATTTTAGTCTCCCTTAATTCACATGTGCAATTAATTGTCAGATTTTTGTCATTTCTACCTCTACAGCATCTCTCATATATGTCCCCTTAAGTGGCTCTCACTTTTTGCCAGGTTTATTGCAATGTTTTTTTTACTATCTGGGTCCTCTGACTTGAGTCTCTCCCCACTCCCATCCTCTGCACAGTTGCCAGAGTGATTTCTGACCAAGGAACTTTTCCACTTGTTAAATTCTGGTGATTCCCTGTTGTCTTTAGCATTAAATTTAAACTCTTATTTCACTCCTGAAGTCATTCACAACTAGCAAGCATCTATTAAGTAACTACTGTCTGCTGAGAAATGTGCTAGGACACAAACACAAAGAGGAGATAGACCCTTCCCAAGAAGAGCTCACCTTCTTTTGGGAAAGACAACATATAAATATATAAATATATATACAATCTATACAAAATTAATCAAAGGTGATGTGCGGGGGGAGGAAACTAATAATGAGGGAAGGGGAAGTTCATGTAAAAAAAAGGTATTTGAGCCAGTTTTTGAAGGAAACCTTGCCTGGTAGATAGTAGGCACTTCATAGATGCTTGTTGATGAATTGATTGATAATGAAATATAAGTGATTCTCTATTGTGTAACAAGATCCTGTTATTCTAACGTTGATTTTAAATTTTCTATCAGGTCATATCTAACACCTGTACGGGACGAGGAAGCAGAGTCCCAACGGAAAGCACGTTCCAGACAAGCTCGGCAGACTCGAAGATCTACCCAGGTGAATCAAGTCAAACCAACAAGCAAGAGTATAGCTCTTCTCTCTGTCTCCCCACTTACATAACTTTGTCTCTCATTCCAGGGTGATAAGTTTGTATTATATCTAAGTGAAGCAGCAAATTGTTAAGTAGGTCCTTGATAGAACCTCCGTCCTTGATAGAACCTCCATCCTCTCCAGAAGCTGTTGCCTTCCAGTGTGGTCTTGCAATCTCACCATTGACCACTGGAACGCAATTATGCAACCATGTATTAAATGTCTGCTATGTTCAAGGCACTGACCGATGTTGTAGAACTAAAAAGACAAAAATGAAAATTGTTCCCTTTCTAGGAGGGGTTACAATATGTCCCCAGATAAGTCAATCTAAGAAGAAAGAACACAAAGAGCCATATCAGGAAATCAGGAAAGGCTTCTCAAAGGAGGGAGCACTTGAGCCAGATCTTAAAGGAAACTAGAGATTCTGAGACACAGATGTGAGGAGAAGATGTCTTGCAGGTGTGGGGGAAAACCTGTGCCACAGAAACAAGATCACCTGAGGAGAGGAAGAGCTCTAGGAACCTGGAGAATCAGAAGGGTTTGAGGAGGAGGCGGTACCTGGTACCTGAGCTGATACTTGAAGGAAGCGAGGATTCCAGGAGGCAAAAGGGAGGAGAAAGTATATTCTGAGCAAGGGAAACTTCTTGTTCCAAGGAGTGCAGGCAGAAGAAGGAATGCCTATCCAGAGAAGAGCCTGGGAAGGGCACAAAGTGCCTGACATGAAACAGGAAGATGGCAGGTGTGGGAGGCCCTCAATACAAAGCTGAGGAGTGGAGGTTCTATCCCTGAATCAGGAGGGAGTTGCTGAAGACACCCAGGTCTCTTCAGCCCTTCACAGTCCTCCTCCCTTCCCCTCAGTCACTCATCCTTTATCCCCATTGCCTGTGGGGCTGCCCCTCACTCCCTTTTCGGTCCTCCACATTTTAGCTTTTCAACCAATCCCTCAACTGAAATTGACCTTTTCAGAATTACTCATGATTTCCTCATGGCCGAATATGATGGTGTCTTTTTCAGTCTTTGTCCTTCTGATCTTATTGCAGTATTCATTGCTGTTGACTGCTTCCTCTTCCTAGAGACTTTCCTGGAGTTTTTAAGACTTATATTGCTCTGTCTACTGGTTCTCCTACCTGACTGACTCTTTCTCAATCTCCTTTGCTGACTTTTCCAAATCTTACCTCCTGATTTCCAAAGGGTGTGTCCTGGGCCCTTTTCTCTCTCCACACCTGCTTACTTGGAGACCTCATCAGAGCCTAGGACTTAAGAATCACCTTTAAGAAGATGATGCCCAGGTCTGTGTATTCAACCTACTCTCTTCCTTGAGCTCTGACCTCTCTCAAGCTCAGTACATCCAGAACAAAACTATTTTTTTTTCACCTGAAACCCACTTCTCTCCCAGATTTACCTTTTTCTATCAAGTGCATCACAATTCTACCAAGTTCAGAACCTTGGCTTATGCTTACTCCTCACTCTCTTACTCCACATTTCAGGTGCCAGAGATTTGTCATTTCTTCTTCTACAGCATTCCTCAAATCTTTCCTCTTCTCTCTACTCCCATAACTACCACTTTGGTTCAGTCCCTTATCTTCTCTTGCAACAAGACTGTTGCTTTGGCTTCCTCATTGATCTTACTGCTTCAAGTCAATCCTCAGTCCAGTGTGTCCTCCACAGAGCTGCCAAGATGATAATCCTAAAACCTAATTCTGATTATGCTGTCCTTTCTTGATAAATCCCAGTGGCTCCCAGTTGCTTCTAAAATATACTCTTCTGTTTAGCTTTTAAAGCTCTTCCCAACCTGATCCCAGCCTCTCTTTGTAGCCTTGTGTTATAGGATGCCCTAAAAGTCTTGGTGCTGTTTTAATTACTTTAATAACATAAAACTACACTAAGGTTTTTGGAGTAGCACATATATTATTTCTCTTCTCGTATGTTACAGTCCACCCACACTGGCCTTCTGTTTGTTCTTCATGCATGGAGTTTCATCTCCCGTCTTTATGCCTTTGTGATGGCATGCCTGGAATGCACTAGCTCTTCAGCTTTGCCTTTGAAAGATGAGAATTCCTATCTTTCTTCCAGACACAGCTAAAGCACCATTATCTACACGATGTCTTCCCTGATCTTCCTGTCTTTTACTGCTCTCCCTCTCAAAATACCTTGTATTTATTTGTATTTATTCTCCTTATGTTTATTCTGTTTGTAGTTATATGTTTGTTGTTTTCCCATTAGAATGTAAATACCATGCAAGTAGATATTGTTTAATTTTGTTTTATTTGTTTCCCCTGTACCTAGTAAAGTGTCTCAAACCTGGTAGGCATTTAACAAATAATTATTGATTGATTAACAAGTCTCAGGAGAACCTTGGGTGCTATAGAAAAACCTCCATTTGAAATCTCAGCCCTTTTTCTATTTTTACCTAGAGTCTGAATTTTTCTTTTCTAGCCCTAACTTTCTTTCTGAGAGAAAAATGAAGTTCCTGCTTCTACCTCATCTTGGCAACTACAGAATTTCCATGTCTCTCTGACCTTTGGGATCTCTAGGGCTATTCTAATGATGGTTCTGAGAGCAACTAGCTGTGGACTAAGTACTGTTGTGACAGGCAGCTCCCTGCAGTTATGTGTTTCCTGGGAATGAGAGTTGAAAGAGCCAAAGTATTGACTATGAACTTTTTTAGGACACAGACCTGAATGCTTCGCCAACAGGGCTTTGTGCTCTTGCCTCAAGGCCACATGTCTGGTCATCCCTTCTCAGCTTATTTGTCTTCATTTCAGGAGCCATCTGCCCTTCCCCAAGAGCCTAAGGTTATTACTTCTAGTTGAGTTTTGCTTTTCAATAGCCAAAAGTCACCCATCTGTGTGGGAGGGATTTATTTGTGGACTAGAGCTTGAGATAATAGGCAGGATGCTAGATTTCAAGGATCTGAAGTTTGTTTGTACCCTTGCTTTCCCTCAGTTAAGCCAGGAAGGCTTTGGTTTAAAAATCCGACTTTCATCTCCGTGACTCTAAGGTCTCCCTCTCTCCTCCCAGGGTGTCACTCTAACTGATCTTCAGGAAGCAGAGAGAACCTTTAGCCGATCCCGGGCAGAAAGGCAATCTCAAGAACAGCCAAGCGAAAAAACTGAAAGTGGCCTGGAGGGACTTGAGGTCAGTAGTGAAAAACGGGAGCCGCTCACAGCACTGACGAAAGAGACTGGGGAGAGCCGGCCACGTGGAAGTAGGACCTGGGAGGAGGAGGTGAGCTGACCTCGGCTGATCTGGGCTCTGCCACTGCCCAGTGTGAATTCTTACCTTGAAGGCAGAGTAGGTGGAGAAATAATGTTTCTTTGGATAAACCTTTGTAGCTGCAAGATTTAGTAAGATAAATGTCTATTGGTTATGAACAAATTTCTTCTCTTTGGGGTTATTTGTACTTTTTGCACAAATGTTGAGGCCTTCAAATGAGAGATGCTCCACACAGTTTAACAAAATTAGTAAACCCAGGGAATTTAAAGAGCAGCCTTTCCTCTAGTGAACACAAAAAGTCACTCACTGCTGAGACATCCTTCATGGGTGACTGCTTTTCTGCTGAAGTGAAATGGATAGATTAGGACTGGAAATAACTTTTCCACTTCTTTCTCCAGCCCTGAATGATTGGGCCTGGCCAATTCTTTGTAGCACTTTGTTAAAAAGCATTCTTCCCTTGTGAATTGTTTCCCATATCATATCAGGGAACTTCTTTTCCTCTCTTTCTAGCTGCAGTCTCTTGTTGCAAGATTTTACCAAATGAACCAAATTAGGAGCTATATTCTTTTTCTTATTCATTAGGCAAACAAAATGGGAAAGAAAAAGGAGAACTGGGAAAAGATTACAAAAACTTAGCTCTTGCAAATTGGTAGAATACTCAGATGTAGCTGCTGGACTCTGTACTTAAGTTCTCATGCATTTGACTTCACATACTTATTGACCTTTTATTTTCCTGAGTATTAATTAGCTCTCTTAATTTCCCCGACTCCAAAGTACCATCTTCCCTATCATTTTCCTTCTTTTACCAAAGGAACCTTTTTTAATAGGGCAGATACAATTTAATTGTCCCTTACTCTGCTCAGGAAAAATATTCTTGTGCTGCTTTCAATATGGGATTGATATAAACCATGTGAATACTGAGATTATACTTTTTTAGGGTAGTTAACAGTCTGACTTTCAGTCTGCATAATCTCTCCTTGGTAAAGGGAGCCTCTCATTTTCATTAAGAGCCTTAGAGAAGCTCATTTGTGAACAATCTACAGTGAAAAAATTGACTCTTGTGTGTTGGGAATTGACTTTTAATATCCAACCCTGTGGGTCATTTGTAGCCTTCTTATGGACGACTGAGGTGCCTAAGCCAGCAAGATAAACCCACAACACCAGTTTCTCCTTCTGGGTCAAGCCCCTCCATTTCCATTGGATCCCATCTCCTCCGGGGAAGTAGGTCCTCAGGTTTGGACTCTGAGAGTTCAGAAACTGCCACAAGCACTGCTAAGGACATGGAAAAAAATGGTATGTAGACCTTTAGAAACTAAAGTGAGCCTTCTTCCAGACCTGCGAGCCCATGTACTAAAGGCCCATGCTACCTTTTGTTTTTGGTGGTCAGAGAGTGAAGATCCAGACTTGGATGACCAGTTCTCTAACAAAACATCTGTCCGGGAGAGGCGCCGGCCCAAGGAAAGACGGAGAGGCACAGGCATCAACTTCTGGACAAAGGACGTAAGTGTGTGTGTTTCTTTGGGAACCCTATGTCGCTGATTTTCTAGGTGTTCTCTACAGAATAAGTGGCATCTACAAAACAGAGCTGGTGGCAGTGTTCTGTGATTAGCATCAGCTTGGTGCTACACATCCAGCTGGCACTTAGAAAATATTCATGAAGAAGAGGAGAATATCATGCCTCTGAGGCTATAAAATGACACATGGTCATGCTGGGAACATAGCAGTTAGGGCCATAGAGGTGTCATGCTCACCCCATAGTACCTGTCCTCAGCCCTCTTCCCCTTCGGACATTAAAAATGGCAGTAGGAACTGGGCTGAGGAGGCCTACCAGTTATGAGCAAATTTCTTCTCTTTGGGCTTGTTCAGATTTCTTGTACAAATGTCCAGTCCTCCAAATGAGAAACTCCCTCACAGTTTAATAAAATTAGCAAACCTAGGAGTTTATGTTGTACTTTAAAGTTTTCGAAGTGCTTTCCTCACAACAACCCAATGAAATATAATACCTGGCCTTTATATATCACTTTGGAGTCTGTAAAGTGCTTCCTTCACAAAAGCACAAAAAGGGAGGGTAGTGTAAATGTTATTACTTCTGTTTTTAGATAAAGAAGCCCAGACCTAGAAGAGTATAAGTGACTTGCCCAGTTCATACAGTTAATAAATATTGGAGCTGGGACCTGAACCCAAATCTTGCAACTCCAAGACCAGCGCTCTTTCCCCTGGAGCAGGCAGCTAAGTGACCTGGTGGACGGAGAAGTCACTTACCCACCTTTTGCCTCAGTTTCCTCAGCAGTAAAAGGGGGATAATAATAGGTAACAATAACTTTGTAAGGTTATGGAGAGGATCAAATGAGATACTGTTTTTAAAGTGCTTGGCGCAGTGTCTGATAACGAACATAAATGGTTGTTCCCTTCCCCCTCCCTTATATTACACACACTGAGGAAACCACATTTATGGACACAGACCTTTGTACTAAATATTGTAAGGAAACACAAGGCTGTAAGGAGCTTTTGATGGGGAAAAGGAAGGGACCACATAAGCTTGAAATTACATGAGCATAGTCAGCTCAGATATTCCTAGAATCACAGACTGTTAGAACTGGAAGAGAGCCTCGCGGTCATGTGGTCCAGTCCCCTCAGTTCACAGACTCAGGCCTCGGAGAAGGGAAGCGCTTGCATAGATTGTGTGGAGCTGGAAGGTAAACTCAGGCTACCTTTATACCCTTCAAAGCCTCTTATGCCTTTATGCTCCGCTGTTACTATGATGCGTAAGTAACGAAAAACAAAAGCATGGATGATTGCAAAGTCATTTGGAAAATAGATAAATGCTCCAATTAAAGGGACCGTGTCTAAACACATTCCTGTCTTGGTTCTGTGGCATAGCTGAAGAATCAGTATGGACTGTGCTTCCTGATTGTTACGGATAACTTACAGATGTTGACCCATTCATAGACAAGATGATGAGGGCAGTAAAATATTCATCTCTTATAAGCTATTCTCTTGCTTTGGGAGTGTGGTGTAGGGGAAAGAGAATTGGCCCGGGGAATCAGAAGACCTGGGCTCTGGCAGTTGCTACCTCTGTAGCTATGATAGTCATTAAGCTTTGGAGCCTTAGTTTCCTCATTCATCAGATGAGGATATTTTTATTTGCTCTACCTAATCTGCAAGGCTGTTGTGAGAAAACCCTTTATAAATGATAATGCTTATGCAGTTCTTATTTTTTCCAAAGATGATATAAAGTGAAAATGGGAAGAAGGAAGTTGCTTTTCTTTGTCAGTAGATAATTTTTTGATTGATAAGACCTTTCTTTTACACAAAATTCATTTAAAATATTCATCTGCAGTTAATATTCTGTAGCTTTCAACCTGTGATGCCTATTGAAAGGGAGCAGTAGCATCAAAGGATCACTCGGCAGTCACCTTTTGATGCCCATCAAGCAACTTTTTGCTTGAAACACTGGGATGTGTAAGTGATGGGAGCTGACTTTGTGGCTGTGAAGAGTACTGTGACAGTGACTGGCTTCTCTCTCTCTCCTCTCTTCCTTCTCAGGGAGATGACGCCGATGTCACTGAAGACATGAAGGAGGCGTGGGTAAGTGACAGGCCAGTCCTTCTGAGGTCAGCCTTGCTCTCATGCATGAAATTTGATTGGAGGGGCCAACAGATCCCGTTTAGTTTAGCTCGCTAATGAAAATGTCTAGGTTCAGTTAGCTATACCTGGGGGTTGGGGAACAGTCATTCTGCTAAGAGACATTATTTATTAGTTATCCTATATTCTTAGGAAGATCTCCAAAGCTATGACCTTGAATTAGGTTTATGTTCTTCAACAACAGTCTGATAAGACTTATCTTCTCTCTTTCTCAAAGAGATATTAGAAGATTATGGGGAATTCTTTGAACTCTTTGGAAGAAAAGCAAGGTGGTCAGTTCTTGTTTGTCTGTACTAATGGAGAGGAGGAAGAAACATGGATAACATAAAGTATCATGTAACTCTGGAGACATTCATATTTGACTTTAGAATATAATCAGATACCCAAGAAACAAGCCCTTCTCACACTATAGTTAGAGATCTGGAGATCCCTAACTCATTAGAGGACAGGGAAAACCCCAGCTCACTCTGCAAAAACCACAAAGCTTAGAGTTTTCTTGAGGATAATGGAGAACTAAATGTATTGTTCTTACAGTCATTCTTTGGAAAAAGAAGGATTTGTATATTGGCTAAAAGACTTAAAGATAAAGACTGCTGCACAAGTTCTTTATTACAGAAAATAGTGTATAATGGAGATTTGTTACTATTCATCTTTGTTGTTTGTTTTCACAACCAAATCATAGTCTTAGAAGTGTTTTAGAATGCCACAGAAAATCAGCAACTGAGTCAACATGAGCCAATGAAGGAGAAAATAGATCAAATGTGTGTTATCACTTTTACCTTTGTATTTGAGCTGAAACTCCAAAAAGTCACCTCCACAACTGACTAATATTCTGTACTCAAGAGAGAAATGCTGTACTGATGGGGTATAGGGCTGTGGAAGGGAGCAGCGAGCTGCTGTGTTGTGTGAAGTTGCCAACAGTTCTTTGGAGCTGTGGTGTGTTAGTGAAAATCACTCTCGACTCATAGTAAGGGGTTTGGGGGTAGGGGAAGGGAATGTGGGCAAAGTACTGGAAATTTTTCTGACAAGAATTATGTCATTCTAACAGAGTGACGGAACTGAATGGCACCCGATTGTATAGGGTGCTAAATCCGTGAAGAGAATTGAGAATGAGTTCAGTTCAGTGGTTGAAGTCTTTGGTATCATGGAACAAATCTTTTTTCAGTGGCATTCAAATTTCTTTTAAGCCTTTCTGTACTTCTTGGTGTTAGAAGTACCCCCATATAGTATATTAAGTGTTCTGAGGTATCCTAGCCTGGAGTTCCACATAAGCAGAATTGTGAAAAACTGGGTAAGGCAATGCCTTGAGATGTTTCACTTTATGTCCATTTATTAGTAGATCTAACTGGTGAAGACAAGCTAGTGTCTTCGTGGACTCCAGTGAAAGTTACTTGACAACCTGAAGAAGAATACACTCGTCCAGTTCCCTGGAGCACCTGCCAACATATTGCAAAATATTTACCCCATTTGGAGGGGAGTTCAGATTGATTAGAATAGTCTCTCAGTTGTTAACCTTTAGTTGCCAGTATTATGATATGTGAGAATGAATATGATCTAGGTCTCAGAGAATTAGCCCCCATGAATGATGCAGAAGGTAAAGCTGTTGTCATGTCAGCAGAGGGAAAAAAAGTACCTTAAGAATTTTTTTAGTCCTTCTATTTGAGCCATTGTGTTCTAGTGCAAGTTTTAATTATTGGTTGTCCTACTTCTATTTCCCCTCTCTTCCAATACTGGCAGATGTGAGACCACTCAGTACTAGCCTGCATGCCTGGTCACGGCCCAATCTAAATTAACACAGTTCTGCTCCAAGACAAGTGGCTGGCAACATCTTAAAATTACTCCCTTTCCCTTTCTGCATGTCTATCCATCAAAGTGGCAGCTCCCCAGCTCTGTTCTGTCAGGAAAAAGAGAAACCTGGCAACTAGGCATACAGAGTGCTGGGCTTGGATGGAAATGTCCCTTTGACTGATCAAAATGGGCATTGTTCTTTCCTCTCTGATCTTTTTTTTAATTCAGTGAAACTATAGCTGCTATTGAGGTAAATGCATTTCCCTTTCCCTGGCCTGCCTTATACTGAGAACTGATATTACTTATTTTCATTAAAGCTGCTAGGTGGCAAAGTAAATAGAATGCTGGGACTGGAGTCATATAGTATGTGTTTATAATGTTCGTTCTTTCGTTCGTTCGTTCATTCCTTCCTTCCTTCCTTGCACCCTTCCACCCTTCCACCCTTCCACTCTTCTTGCCTGCCCTTCTGCCTGCATTCATAACCTTAATCCTCTGTGCCCAGGCAGGGTAGGACCCAACATGACCATCTTGTGCATTTGGAGGTTTCCCCTATTTTAGAAGGTCTCCAGAGAACATTTGCAACCTATCACTTATTTCTTGCTGCAACATCAGAAGCCTTCTTTATAACTTACCTGTATCCCTAAGGCATAATTTAAACCCATTCTTTCGTTTGTGCTTAAAGTGGAGAGTAACTAATTTATATCCTCTACGTAGTAATTCTGGTGGTCATCAGTTCTGCTCAATCTTTGTTTGATATTACAGTTTTTCACCTTTACCCCTACTCCAGAGTCACTTCATGTTATCCTTGTTGTCATTAACAAATCACCAGAGTCAGAATGGATAGGACTGCAGTCATGTTTTACTTACTGTAGACATTACAGCATATTGTTGTTGAGAGCTGGGCTTTTTGCACATTCAAGAAAGCATGTGGTTTGCCTCTAAACCCATCCTCATTTGAAAATCCTTGAACTACTTACTGAAGAGGAGCATATTTGTTCTAAGAAGTGTTGACCCTGTGATGAACAGCAATTCAGCGTTATTGTCTACATTAGCAATTCATATATGGCAAGACAGTTTCTGCTGGCCAGAACTCTTACTGTGTCAAGTTTGGTAAAAATAGAAACTAGGCCTAAACTGTAACAAGAGGACACTAATCCCAATTGTGCATGAAAATGTAGGGATAAAACTGCTTTCATTGGTAATGTTTTCTGTATCAGTGTTAAAGAAATCAGAAGACTTGTGCCTGTCTGATATCTAAAATGTAGTATAGGGGCGGCTAGGTGGCGCAGTGAATAGAGCACTGGCCCTGGAGTCAGGAGGACCTGAGTTCAAATCCGGCCTCAGACACTTAACACAAAAACTAGCCGTGTGACCTTGAGTAAGTCACTTAACCCCAACTGCTCTCCAAAAAAAAAAAAGGCAAAAAAATAAAATAAAATGTAGTATAGATATGGCCTTAAAAACACTTCCAGAAAGTGACCGTTTGGATTTTCCCCCTTTTTTCTTATCTATCTATCCAGGTCTCAGAGAATTAACTCCCATGAATGATGCAGAAGGTTAAACTGTTGTCATGTCAGCAGAGAGAAAAAAAGTACCTTAAAAAAATTTTAGCCCCTCAATTTGATCCAGTGTGTTGTAGTGAAAGTATCAGTTATAGTTCTCCTACTCCAATTTCCCCTCCCTTCCAATACTGACCTTTGTTTAAAAAAAAAATTTCTTTGAGAAAAGTTTGTGCTATTTCTGCCTTTTCTCCCCACTTTAAAAATTTGTTCTTGTGCATACCTTATTCCTAAAGCCAGTGTAGCTTTTATACTTTAATTCATCACTAGAGGGCATAAGTGGCTAAGAAAAATTCTGGTGAGTGTAGAAGGGAACTTAGTGGAGGTCAAATTGGTTTTATTTCAAAGGAATTGCTGAAGAGCATTACTAGGGAGATATATCAGACTGTTTTCTATCTTACAAATTGTTAGGACTTTAGAGATCACCCAGTTCAACCCTTCCTTCTTTATAACTGGGGACACCAAACCCAGAAGCTTAGGTAACTTCCCCCAGTCATGCAGCCCACCTGTAGCAGAGAGGAGAGGAGAAGGCAGCAGTGCAGGGAAGGGAGAGAGCAGTGGACCTGGAGTCCTGAAGACAGGGTTTGAGTCTTGCACCAGATGCCTGTGACTCTGGGCCTTAAGTACTTTATGTGCAACATGGGAAAAGTAGTAGCATTCACCTGATGGGCTTGTAAGGACTAGATGAGATGCTGCTTGTTCAGTGCTCTGCAATCCTTGAAGGACTCCAAAATGTGAGCTGTTTTTATTGCTACTGTTGGAACTCAAGTCTCCAGATGTCCAGTCCAATGGTCTTTCTACTCTGCTACCCTTCTCTTTTTATTTAGATTTAAGGCTGCAGATCCTAAATTAGAATGCACTTTTATTCTGGTCCCTAATATTATTTTTTAAAAATCATTATCAGCAGCAGCAGAAGAAAAAGAATGGCTAGGATTTATATAGAACTTACTTTGTGTTAGGCACTTTGATAAGCACTTTACAAGTATTCTGTCACTTGATCCTTACAACAACTGGGATCCATTGTACAGTAAAGGAAACTGAGGCAGACAGAACAGCTTGCCCAGTGTCATGCAGCTGGTCACTGTCTGAGGCTGAATTGAATTCGTCTTCCTTACTCTGGGCCCAGTACTTTATTCACGGTGCTATCTAGCTGCCTTTAAAAGTGCTCAGCAATTGGATATCAGTATTTTCTCCCCAAGAATACCTTTCTTGAAAGTCAAATCCCCAGGTTTGTTTGGTAAATGGGAGAGCCTCCTTAGATTGAGATCCACTGGGCATCGCATTTTCTTGCTTTTTTTGAGGGCGGTTGGGAATTACGTGTGTTAAAAACTCTGCATCTTGTGCATTTGTCAAGAAGATGCTTATTTTCTGTTTTTGGAATTCTACTTGTTTTTAGACAAATCCTCATAGTCAGTCCTGGACCTGGGCAAAGTCTAAAAATCAACATCCTACCCGGAACAGATCAGCTATAAAGGCTCAAAATGGGACCTCAAAGGGAGCTAAATGTGTCCGTTTGGTTTGTCTCTGGGCTGCTGACACTCTCCAAATTAATACATTAGAGAGAAAAAAGATGTTGGCAAAGAACCTGTCTTTTCGTTGATATCCAAGGCACCTGTCCTTCTTGAACCCAAATGGATCCCAAGCTTAAATCACAAGATGATATGGGAAAGATCTTCAGGAAAAACATTTAAAAAAAGATGGGTACTAAAAATGTTTAAAATTCAAACTGGATGAAAGACAAGAGCAAAAATAAAACTTCATTCTAAGAAGTTATTTTGAGGGTGAAGTAATTCATAATTGGACCTGACTAGTCACTGAAATATTTTTGTGAAAACTTAAAACCATCAACAGGGTAGTTTCCCTCTACATGGTATAAGATATTGGACTAATTGGAGACAGGTAGGTGGCGCAGTGAATAGAGCACCAGCCCTGGAGTCAGGAGGACCTGAGTTCAAATCCAGCCTCTGACACTTGACATGCTTACTAGCTGTGTGACCTTTGGGCAAGTCACTTACCCCCAGTTGCCCTCCAAAAAAAAAAAAAAAGAAAGAAAAGATATTGGACTAATTGACTTCTAATACGCTTCCAACTCATAAATCTACAAATCAGATGTTGAGTTAGACTGGTATCTTTGACTCAGCGGACCTGTTGCCCAGTAGTTTTTCAGTACTCTTATCTTTTACTTCCCAGAGTAATTTCAAAAATTGAGTAAGTAATAGGAATAGAAGATAAATATATTCATGAAATTTCACTTTTGCTTCCCCTCTGCCAATTTGTCTTCAATCCTTGAACTTGGCTCTAGATGAGACTTTTCCCTTTCTGTTTTTAATCCTTACTCCCCTCATCACATCTTTCTAAATAAGCTAAACAGCCCTTGATAACTTTAGACCTTGACATGTTGTGGAAATGGCACCCACAAGACCTGTTAATTCTCTCTACAAAAGAGACACAAGAGTGTCAGGGAGCTCAGTGTCCCTGAGCATTCCTCAGCACCTTGTGAAATATTCATCCCCTGCTGCCTTCCGCTCCCCAGACCATGTCCAGACTGCCTTTGAAGTCCAAGGGTGTAATAAGACTGGGCTGCTGAAGCATCAGAGGGATTCTATTGATTAAACTGTAGCTGCAAATGTTTTTAAAGTGGTTTCTCTTCTTTGTTCCTCTTGCCTTGCCTAATTTATCTTTAGTTCTATTTCAACTTGGAACGAGGAGGAGTGCTGTCATTTTAGTCAAGATGGAGCTTCCTTTGAAAGCCCTTATCTCTAGTCACTACTCCCAAGTCTGATCTGCCTCCTAGGTACCTAGAAGGGTAGGCTCCTTTATGTACGTGATAGTGACATTTCCCCCATGACCAACTAAACTGTCTTTTTTGCCATCATCTGAGACTTTATATCTCTCTTGTGTTTTATATATAGATTTCATTTCAGTTAAGCACTAATTACTTTTTGTTGTTGTTGCGAGAGTAAATCCATACTAAATAGATTAGTATATAACAACAGGTAATTGGAGGTACATAAAAAGAATATGTTAACTGTATTGATGTGTACCAAACTTGCCAATCTCTATCTGTTCCATCTTTCTGTTTCTATCAGCTAAATAACTGATGATCATTTTTATTTTTCCATGACCAGTCACCCAGTCATGACTTCTTTGCAATACCATCTTTCCCATCTTCCAGACACCATTTTTAACAGTTACATATTTTTTCAGTTGTCAAGCATTTTTTCTTTCACCTACATCCCTCACCCAGAAAAAAGAAATATGAAACCCTTGTAACAAATATAGTCAAAAAAAATTAATTCATACATTGATCATGTCCAAAAATGTGTATTTCATTCTGCATGTTAGTCCACTACCTCTCTGTCATTTTGTTGGTAACGTCTGTAATCTATTCAAATATTTTTTTAAAATTAGAGTACTTGGTTTGTTATCTTGTCATGAGGATGAAAGTACTTAGGGTTCCATTGACCTTAGCTTTTGACTTCATAGATGTTTTTAATAATAACCTACATTTATATAGCACTTTTAGAATTTACAGAGCATTTTCTGTACAACAGTCCTGTGAGGCAAGAAAAACATGTATCATCACTCCCATTTGACAGATTGGAAAACTAAAGAAGCAGCATGGCACAGTAGAAAGTCAGAAGACCTGGGTTTAAATCCTGCTTCTGATGCCTCCTGTATACATGACTTTGGATAAGTCACTTAATCCCCATTGCCTAAGATGAAGAAATAGGACTAGATGGCTTCTGGTGCCCCTTCTAGCTGCAGATCTATAATCTTGTGGTCTTAAAATTAATAGAGAGATTAAGTGGCCTTGCCCAATGTCCCAGAGAGCAGAGCTAGTACGTAAATCCAAGTCTTGACTATTCTTCAGTCTAGCACCCTTTCACCTAAATTACATAGTCTTGCATATGAGGAGTTAGAGTGGCAGTCTCTTATTTCTACATGCCTTTATTTGATGACTACATTAGGAGTATTGATTGTTTTCATTGAGGTCTTAGCTTACTTATAGAGATAGTCCAGAGAAATAACTAGGACTGGAGGATTCTGCATTTTTGCAGGACCCTTTTGAGAATATGACCAAATGAAAGGTCTGCCCTGCTAGCTAAATTTTCAGCCTTTTCTTGTCCTATCTATGTTTTTCCTCTCTCCCTTTTCCCCTCTAGTTCTAATCCTTCATTTTACACATGGGAAAACTTAGATGCATGCAAGTTACATGACTTACCCAAAGCCCTACATCTAGCAGTGGATCTGGGATTCAAACCCAGGCCCTCTGACCCCAGTGCTGCACCACACAGTGGGCTGAGAGCTTCAGCTTTTCAGGTCTCTTCCATTCGAAAGTGTTTCCCTAAATAAGTCTTTGTCCTGATTTTCTCTATACCCTAGAACTTTCTCTGCCAATCTTCTGAGTCTGAATTCTTTTCTTTTTCCTCGGCAGCAGCTTTTTCTCTGAGTGCCTCTTTCGCCCTAAAGCACACCTAGCTATTTCCTAGCAACCTTCTCACTTTGGAAAACATCTCTTTCTTTTAGGTAAATTCTAGGTCTGTTTTGTGTTTGCCTCGGCCTGGTTGCCTAATATGGTAAGGTATGTCCGAGCCACAGCCTTCACTGTTGAGATAGGGAAATAGCTTCACTGAGAAAAGAGACATGGGCAAGTGAGGCTCGAGCTGAGACTCGTTAAGGGGACGTGGTTTGTTTAGGTTGTTTTTGGTGAAGTTTCGTTCCTTCTGTAACTGTCATTATCTCTTTTAAAAGTGCAAACTTTTCTTGCTAGTAAATAGAGGAAATAGATCCCAAAACAATGGCCTTGTTTTCTTCAGTTTTAAACAGATCATTCCATATGCTTCAGGGAAAGCCAAGCTGAGCCGAGCTCTCTCCAAAAAAGAAGACTCTTGGGAAAAGTTGGAGACATTTGCTAAAATGATCAGACTTTTAATGGTGTGCAGAGTAAGAATAGATTGAGTAAGCAATGGCTCTTATAAACAGTCCTTCTGGAACCAGCTTCTCAGGGTCAGCAGAGACTCCCCCATGCCGGAGCCAGCCTACTTGGGATTTAGTGAAGGACGATGAGCAGGGGGATCTGGGAAGGAGAGAGGATGAGAAATGCCCCAGCCCAGTTTATTGGTGGGAAGGTGCAATCCAGCCAGGGGGCAGTGAATAAGCTTCTGTGCTTCTTGACTCCATGCTGGCCCAGAAAGGTCATTCCTTTCTCCATAGACTCACTCTGCCTCGGACAGTAAGTTTCTTAAAATACCCCAGCATGTTCTGATTTTCTATATATGGGTCATACTTGTCCCTCATTCTAGCCATGAGCTCTGTAAACCATTGTAAGAACAAAGTTGTTTTTGACATATTCCTTTTAAAGGCTTGTCTGATTTGTGGTTGCTAAGAAAAGCCACATAACCAAAGCTCCAATTTACCTGATAGGAGGCCCTATCACTTGTTAACACACATCATAGTTTCAGTTGATTGTTACATAAAGCAGTTCCTCCAGTAAAGAATCAAAATGAATAAACATTATATAAACTGGACTGCCGAGTAACTGTTTGGGGTCATCTCTTTATCCAGAGATAAAAAGATTGATCTCTCAAAGATAGTATATCTTTATTTCTTGACCTTTATTTTTCTCTTTACTTTTCCCATCTCAGGCCTCCAGGTACTTGACCTACGAAAATAATCTCTTCTGGACCACCTTGAGACAAACAGACAGACATGAGTCTGTTTTGCTGTGTTTAAGAGGATGTTCTTAAGAAGTCATAACCATCTACAACTTTGAACATTTATTTTCTGTTGTTACCATGATGACAATTTAAGAAATTTGTTTTCAGAGAAATGGAGCTATTTTATTAAAGTAGCCTGGCAGAGACTTTAATGAAGCAGACCTTTAGTAATAACTATTCCCCTTTTGATATGAATTTAAGAGTTTGCTTGACTTTAAGACTATAATTTCTTATGTTGTCAGCACACCTAAAAAGACTTTAACAATGACAGTATGGGTTTGGCCAGGATTGAGGTTCTGATAGGTCATTCAGGCAGCAAAAAAGGTATGGAATATTCCGTGCCCTCTGAGGAATTAACTGTATTAGCATGTCTGATAAACTTCCACCAGACAAGTCCGGTTGTGCCAGTTATCTATGCAGCAGTATTAACAATCTAGGTCGCAGTTTGGGAGTCACCAAAGTGAGAGTAAGATTTATAGCTATTTAGTGAAAATGATGTCATCGGTATTTAAACTCTGTCTGTGCTTCTGTGTTTTTAATAGCCAAAGGGAACATTCATTTATGGTTCATGAATGTTTACACAAATGTGCCCAACTTAAACACTTTTAAAGAAGGAAATAGTTTTAAAATATTTTGCGTTGTTTTATAGCCTGAACTTGTCTCTCTCACCTTCAATATCTGGCCTCTTGTCAAGGCCTTTAGTTTTTGCCTTCACAGATCTCTCCATATGCTCCTCTCTCATCTCTGACAGTGCCACCACCCCCATACTATCCCTCATCAATCCACCACTGCATTATTGCAGTAGCGTTCTGCTTGGTCTCCCTGCCTCATCTCTCCTCACTTCCTCCACTCAGCTGTCAAATTGATCTTCCTAAAGTTTGTGACCATCCTAGCATCCTATCACACAAGTGTGCATGTACACACTTGTACACACACACACACACACAGTGACTGTCACATCCAGGATCAAATATAAAATGTATATGTGTGTGTGTGTGTATGTAAATAAATCTAAATACAAATATAAAATCCTCTGTTTTTAAAAGCCCTTCATAACCTGGCCCCCTCCTGCCTTTCTAGTCTTACACCTGACTCCCCTTCCAGAACTTGTGATCTAGTGACACTGACCTTGATGCTGTTCACACAAGACTTTCTGCCCTCCATAAGATCCTGACTGCATTTTCCCTGGCTCTCCTCTGTGCCGGCATGCCTTCCCTCCTCATCTCTGCTTCCGGTCTTCCCTTGCTTCCTTTAGGTCTCAGCTAAACTCCCACTTTCTACAGGAAGTCTTTCTTTACTCCCCTGAATGCTAGTGTCTTCCCTCTGAGACTGCCTCCAGCTTATCCTGTGTATCTCCTTTTTGTATGTAATTGTCTATATGTTGTCTCCTCTATTAGACTGTGAGCCCTATGAGCCCCTTGGCCTTTTTTGTGTCCTCAGTACTTAACACAGTGCTTGGCATGTAGGTGATGCTTAATAAACGCTTCTTGACTTTGCTAGTGTGTCTGCTTGAAAGTATATTCTGTTGGCTGAAGGAGAAGATAAAGACATTTTTGTATTACTAAAACTTAAATACACAATAAAAAAGAAAAAATATTATCAACTTAAATACAAAATAATAAAACAACAAGGAAAAAAAGCATGTCATGTACACAGTGGAAAGGAAGAAATAAAGACATTTTTAAAAGGCACTTGAGTAAGTTGACAACTTAAGACAGAATTTTTACCTCAGCTATGGTACTTTCAGTACCAACTTACATTTCCAAAATTATTCCAGATGATAAATTTTCTAAAAAGAAAATAACATATTTTTAAATGACACTACCAAATAAAACATTTTGAGCACAAAGAAAAGGTTTCATTTAAAAGCAAGTCAGAAGTGTTGTGCCAGGTTGGGGACCCCGTTCTTCTGTCATGGTGTGATCTGTGGTGTCTTCCTGCTGACACTTGGGGAGGAAGAAGAATAGAATATATGTGACTTGTTAACTGGAGGGATGACAGAAGGAATGGCCATATCTTGACACTACCTGGTCACATGGTATAATTGAACCAATTCTGTAAGCAGTGACTATCAAATAGGGAAGAGAGCATGGTGGTCGTGGTCACCCCCTGTGCTGCTGAGTGTCCGCTCACAGGCCACTTTCGGCTGACATGGTGTGGGGCGTTGAGTTAGAGACTGCTTGCCAACATTGTGCTTCTCTTTTATCCTAGTAACTGTGCAGCTTTCTAATTCTCTCTAACTTAATTGCTGACAGTTTGGAGGAGGGTAAGCTGAGTGTTGAAATGGTTACATGGTTTTTGTTCACATTTGGAAGAACTTTGATGAGTTTTGATCATGCTACTTGAGGCCAGAAACAAGCTCTAAAGCTTTGTATGTGTGTGGCATGGGTACTGCTGCCACTGTTGTGTGTTCTTTATGACAGCAACCTTCATGTCGCTTTAGAAGAAATCTCTCTGTTCTGTTCTGATTCATTACCCTTTGAGGAGCGGCCCCTCAGTGCCTGGCTCTCTGCTTCCTTCATCTGCTCTCTTTCCTCTTCACCCTCCCAGAGACCTAGGCAAGCTGAAACTGCAGCATGTTGGCTAGATAAGCCAAGGACTCTATGCAGTTTTGCATTTAAGATTTGTAGATCCCTGGAAGGGTGCCTGTCAGAAAGCTGCTAATTGTCATCATTCACTGTAGTTTCTGGGTTGTCGTTCAGATTCGTAAGTCTGAAGGACATCTAACTTGTTAGTCGTTTTGCTCTGTCAGCTTTTTCTCTCCTGAATATGAGGTAGGGAAGGCACACACAAAAAAGGGAAAGACAAGGAGATTTTTGCTTCTGAACACCTGAATTTCCTGCTGAAATAAATTGTTAGTAGCTAACTAGAAGTTCCTTGAAGGCAGGAAACCTGCCTTCTCTTTGTTTGGATACTCTTCAGCACCTCGAATCAGGCCTTGAACATACCCATTAAATACTTGTTGGCTTAATTTTGACTAGATTTTCAGTAGGGAGGAGAAGTCCAACTCATTGCTTTTGTCAGTCACTCAGTAAATGTTTATTAAGCACCTGCTACACAGTAGACCCTGTGCTGAGCCCTGGGGATGCAAATACAGATAACAGACAGTCCCGGCTCCCACTAAAAGGAAATGAAAAGCTGCTCTGTTGGGGAATGGAGTGGGGGGTTCCTGGGGGAGTATGGAGAGGGGCAGCTGCCTGGGAGAGGAGGAGAGGCCTGGCCCAGGCTCCCTCCTGACATGGGGATTCTGGGAGCAGCTCTCTGATCTTCCCACGTCACAGTGACAGAGCCCCTGTCAGAAGTGGACATTTGAGCATGGGGCATTCACTTCCAGAAGAGGCCAGATCAGATTCTGCCTGATAAATAAAATTCTTTCAGAAGTTGTTTTCATCATCTTCCTCATTAAACTGAACTTCTTGAGACCTAATCTGTCTTTCTTTGTATCCCCAGTGCTTCCTTCACGCCTGGCACATAGTAGGTGCTTCTTGACTGACTGACCAGTTGCTTTTCCTGTTCCTCCAGAAGGAATGGGGTTTTGGTTGCAGGGTCACTCACATCAGAAGGCTAATCAAAGTCACACAAAAGAATGGCACTTGGCCATCTGTGGAATTTCATGCTCTCATTTTGGCTCATCAGCCACTTAGGACTTTGATGGATTTTCTTTACTTAACTGAATTGTGAGCCTCTTGTTAATTGTGGTTTGCTTTGTAGGCTTTGCTCCCAGTCAGTCTGCCATTTATTTTCTTGCAAAGGCTTAAGCAGTGCAGCCCAATCATCTTGTTACATTACAAACTGCATTGTTGGTCTGATTCTGTACTTTAAACCCCTCCTCCCTAAACAATTCTTACTCCACAGTTCTGCTTTTTCCTCCTATGATAGGCCTCCATTCTTTGTCTGTTTCCATTAGAATATTAGAAAGCAATTTAATCACTTCCCCCCCCCCCCATCCTAGAAGATGTATTATAAAGGGTCTTTTTGGATTAAGATAGAAGATAAGACAGTAAGACCATGGGGTTCTTATTGTCTTGTAGGCTATCCCAGGCCTGCCTTTCCCTCTCTCTTCTCTTGCTGCATTTCCTGCATTTGGTTATGGAAATTTTTCAGATAGGAGACTTAGTTGAGGATAAGCAAAATTTTGTCAACAAGTGACCCCAAATGGCCTTAACCCAGGAAGTTTCACCAGAGTACATTAGTGAAACAATTGAACTGAACTTTGGAAAAACATTCTCCAGAGATGATAGACTTTGAGTTAAACAGGAATGGTTTCCTTTTCTTAAAAACAAATCAGATTTTAGAAGAGTGGTTTCTCTCTCAGGAGACTACCTCCATCTGTCTTTTTCCTCCCACACATACCCTTAAAAAAATAAAAAAAAAGCAAATACCTTTTGAGCATGGACAAGGAATCAGAAACTCATGGTTCTGGTCTGAAATGAATAACTAACTTACTGCTTGACCTTGAAGAAATCCCCTAACCTCTCTGGGCTTCATTAGCCTAAAGTTTCCATTTAAATGCTGTACCCTGTCCAACTCTTATAGTCTTTATTAAGATTGAAATAATATGTCTCAGTGAGCCAGAGCCAGATTCTGTTATAGGTGGATACCAAGTGTCCCAGATATGGATGATGAGGCTAATGGTCCCTGGCTTCTACTTATTTAATTTGCATTTTGAAGTGCTTTGAGTTCTTTTGATGAAAGGTGCTTTTGAACTTCAAGGAAAAAAATGTGTTTGTGAAAGAAGATGCTACCTTACTTTAAAATACTGATTTGGTATGAGCAAGGACCTATGAAATAAAACCTGCATCTCCAAACAATAAGAAACCTTACAAGAAATTCTCTGAGGGCTTGTTCAGAAAGCTGTTTTCATTTGTCAGATGAGTTTCATCCTTGGTTCTTACAGCAGAGATTGGAGGATTAAATATGCTAAAAACCATAGAATCTGGGAATTAAAAGAGGCCTCCAAGGTTAGCTAGTCTTTCCCCTACCTTAGCAAGAATCCCTTCTATAACATCCCAAATAAATGGGCATCTACCCTCCACTTAAAGACCTCCAACAATGGATAACTTACAACAGAAACATGGGATCCATTCACTGTCTACATACATAGCAAATATGCATCCTGAGCCTCACAAATGGTACCATAGACTGTCAGATGGGTAAAGTTTGCTTTAGGTATTATCATCATCTTAAGAAAACCTCCAAAATCTCCTCGGAGAAATAAGTAGGATGCTGCTAGAAGACAATCTTCAGGCTTCACAGGATTAGAGACTTTGTTTCGCCAATCCTTCATTCATTCATTAGACCTGTAAACAGAGGATGAGCCAGTTTGGTATGAAATGCTTGTGCTAAGGGTAAACCAGTCACACATTCGGATTTTTCTCTCAGAAAATTCACATTGTATCCAATGTCATATAACCAGTTTTTAAAATTCCCAATTTTCACCCTTGTGTCTTTGTCTCTTCAAGGCTCCTGTTTCTGTTTGATAGAATTTGCACTCTATCCTACTGACCTTTCTTTTCCCAATTGTTTTTTTTTTATCTTTCCAGCTCATTACACTAAATTCCCAGTAGGCTATGTTTCTGGGGTTGGATAAGCAGTTCTCCAGAGAGCTATGCTGTAGACTTGCCTCATATTTCTCTCCTTTGTATTACCGTGTTTGACAATTTTCCTTCTCTTTCCAATAAACATAGTCAAAAAGCCCTGACCTCTGCTTCCTCAGAGAGCAAATTCCTCATTGGAACAGTCTGTATTCCATTTATGGAAAATAGAAATAGAGAATGTACATCATGCCTACTACACAGCCTGTTGCCAACTCAAAGATCTTGCCTTCTTTTTTTGTTCTCCTCTCTTCCATTTTTGCAGTTCTACTCTATCTGTACTTTGCTAAATAGCTGAATAAACTTCACCAAGCAGGGATCTTCCTAATCACAGCTACCATTTGGCTTTCACTTGGGCTGTATTTGCCATCTCTACCAGCTACAGAGTCACGGTGGCTGTTTCAATTGCAGAAGTCAGACTGAAATTTGTATAGCATTAGAAATGCTAGATTCTAGTGTTTAGGAGCATAAAGATATATTGGAAACATGGAATAGACAGAATGGAATGTTCCATGAAGTGACTTAGGCCACCAAGATAATAGTTAGGAACTATGTAGGGACAGGAAAGGTATAATGAAAATACATAGTAGTACAGACCATTTTGGTAATGATTTTGAGATTCTTAAATCCCAGAATATCCTGGGTAGATTTATTGGAGCTGAAAAGAGAGATCTTTCAATAATTATTTCTAGGAGTAATCAAAATAATGAGTTCCTAGCCAGCACCCTTTGTAAATTCCCACCTTTATGCCATAGAACACTGATCCGTAAATTCTCATCACAGACTATTTGTTGACAAGAAATACTTTCTAAAGTAAGTCACAAACCCAGTTGACTGCTGTTGATTCGGAACCTAGTATTTCTCAGGCACCTTTTAGGGAAAGAAGTAGCTACCCAAGTACCACTCTTCTCACCCCTAAAACACATGGCCACCATATTAGCATTGTTTCCTAGAATCCTAATAAATTATTTTGGAGACAGAGTGGCATCAGTTATATTAGACTTCAGACCAACTGAAAGGACCCGAGAGTTTGAACTTTGGCCAGTTGGTGAAGTTGAGAACAATCTCAGATGCCTCATTGAGCACCTTAGTTACTTTCACTAATGGTGGTAAGGGGCAGGCATCAAATAGCAGGATAAACTCATTAGCCACAAAATCTTGGAGCATAGCGGGTTCATTATAATGCCCTAATTGTTGTGTCCCCCATATTGAGAGAGATAGCAAAATCCTTTCTGTGTGGTGAAGATGGATTCCTTATAAAGAAGGTTTCTTATAAAGAATCACTAAAGAAAGAACTCATCCAGGAAATATAGACATTAACCAGTGGAAAGTAATACCTATACCAGCATGGCATATAAGGATCACAGATGTAATTGATTCTTCTAAACTAAGTCTTTAGTGCAACCCGGGAAACAATATTACCAAGGTACAGACAACTAAGCCTTGCAACAATGATTTATTTGATAGGTGAATAGCTTGTATGTTCTCAAGTGGGGAAACCTATTGGTTTCCCAATCCTGGATTTTCAATGAATACTGGATCTTCAATGAATACTTTCTCCTTCTGTATGCATTTGTACATACACACATAACTAATATGCTGTTTTTAGACCATGTTTCCGAGTAGTAGTGATGTTATACTAGCCCATGGACACTGGCTTACCCAGTACCTTTGATGACTAATAGCACATATTCACAAAGAAGATGTTTTTCTCTACAGCAGAGCTGCCTGGACCATGCTTCTGTGAATTTTTGTTACGTTTTGAGTGACTAACTCCAGAAATCTAATGAATTTGTTTTTCATATTGGTTTGGTTGGGTTTTTTTGTTTTTGTTTTGGGTTTTTTTTTATTTACCACATCATCATTGCATTTTGTGAACTTTACCAACTGCAATTTTTCAAGGAGTGTACCCCTTTTATACTTTCTACCCTATTTGAGCATTTTTTCATACATTTTTGGCTCAGCATTTGTCTCAGTGTTTATTTGGGATTGCAGTGGCATTAGTTTTAGAACAGCAGAAGGGGTAACCATTTATTGCTCACCCAGAAAGTGCTTTCCTTCTATGTAATCAACTAGGAAACTTTGATTTTTGAGTCTTAAATTCATTTATTTAATTATTAATTTATTTAATAACATTTGAACTCCAGAACTTCTAAATCAGTAGGGGTAATGTTCTGTTTCGGTGCAACATCCTTCTTCCCTACTGTTCCCTGGCATGGAGGTGACTGAGTTCTCTGAGCCTGTGCTAGCAGAGCGTGAATTCTAGTAGCTCCTACCAGACTGGAAAGGCTTAGATCCGGCATTTTTAACCTGCACTATAAATTTGGTTTTTTGTGTTTGAAATAACATATATATTGACAACTATATTTTAATATAATTGGTTTCCTTTGTAATACTATGTATTCATTTGAAAACATTTTTCTGAGAAAAAGTTCATGGGCTTCAGCAAACTGCCAAAGGAGTCCAAGGCACACAAAGTTAGAACTCTTGGTAAGAGTATAAGCCCTGTGTTGAAATGCCCTCTGTGGACTAATCTAGCTAATAAGAGGGTAGGTAATCAACTGACAGACATTTTAAGTCATAGCTGTTCATGAAGACCGTTTGTGAAGGCATGGAGGTGTGGTGGTCTGTATGTGAAGGCACTGTCCACACTGATAAAATCATGGATCCTTAAAGTACATGCTGCATAACAGCAATCTTCTTTTGTGATTTCTTCTTTTAGTCTTATTATGCAAGCTGTTATTTAGGACTTTCTTATATTTTATTCGGCTTTCTTCTTTACTTTCTGCTTAATCATACCTTTATTTCATCAGTACCTAGGGACTTTTTTCCTGGCAGAGCCACAGTGACACTCATGTTCAAGGAGCAGAGTTGAAAGGTGGAGAAAGCAAAAGTTATTCTCATTAGTATTCAGAAACATAGGGTGCCAGGGGAAGATAGTATGGTAAATATTGTGGAGAGAAGAAAGAATAAGGAACCAACCTGAACCCAATATGCCTTCAGTAAATATTTAACATTTTAAAAGAATACCACTTCTGGATCTTTGTTAGAAGAGCGGACTTCATAACTGTGTAGTTTATGGAAATTTGGTAGAGGAAAATAGAATTAAATTGTCTAGTTAGTTCATTGTTTTGTTTTTGCCCCCCAAAAGACCTATTTCCTTATCCTCTATGCATTTTGAAATCATGCGAATTAGAACCCTTTCTCTCATCATCTGGTGGTACAATCAAACTTTTTGTAGAGGACCTAAAAAAGTTACTGAAATTAAAGAAATGTAGCTGAACACAAGTAAAAATCGTATTAAAATTAGAATGTGTGGTCCACCATACTGTCAATACTTTTGTAGGTTTCCAACGACTTCTTCTGATGTTTACCATTATCTTTTCACTGTAGATTTATAGGTTTAGCTTTCATGGGACCCAATCATTTCACAAACCTTGAGCTTATAACTTATTTGCCTTTTAAAAATTCTGAACTTAAATAACAAAAAGTGATCATTTCCATATATACAGAACACAAAAAGAGGATTGTATGTGAAACTGTGAACCTCCATTTCATACAGCTTCATATCTTTCTAAACCTTGAGTCCATCACCTGTCAGGAGGTGGGTATAATGCTTCATCTTAGGTCCTCTGGAGAAATGGTTCATTGCAGTCATAGTACTTAGGTCTTTCAGAGTTTTTTTTTTTTAATTATAATATTGTTGTTCATATATAAATTATTCTCTTGGTTCTCCTTATTTCATTCTGCTTTTACCCAGGGTTCATTTCTTTCATTATTTCTTAGGGCACAACAATATTCAATAGAATAGAATATATTGTTTTGTTAACTCTGTGGTTTGTTCATCCATTCCTTAATTAATGGACACATCCCTGATTCTAGTTCTTTGTTTACTTTATTTTCCCTTTTAATCCTTTTTTCTCTGCTGTGCTTCCCACCCCCCCACACACAAAAATAATTGGGATCAGGAATTTTATTTTGCTGTTTCTTACTTAGTATTATCTTCCCTCTAAAACCTTTCTACTTGTTTCCTTTTTGTGTTTAATATAGTTCTTTACTAAACTATTTGTATTTCTGATCGTGTGTGTGTTCAGACTAACATTTTCTATTTTCAGTTGTTAGAGTTACTCTCTCTCCTACACTGAATTTTGGGATATCTTTGGATTTTTAATAATTCCTTAGAGCAGGAGTTCTCAACCTGTGGGTCGTGACCCCTTTGGGGGATGAATGACCCTTTCACAGGGGTCGCCTAAGACCATCAGAAAACACATATTTCCAGTGGTCTTAGAAACCAAGACACTGCTCCTCTATCCATCTCCAGGCGGGTCCGCCCACATGCACACATGCCCACATACAAGTATTATAGGGTCTCAGCATTAGGAAGGTTGAGAACCATTGCCATAGAGTGATCAATTTTGTCTTTGGTTCACTTACCTCTCCAGCCTCAGTTCTGGAATTGAGGCTTTGTACCAAGGCCATTTGAGCACTGGATCTTCAGGGCCCTTTAAAACATCTCAGGACAGAGTGCTAGGGACCTTGAAGTCTATGGGCCCCTGAGCTATCCATACCCCTTGGTTATTGCTATTCTTAGTAGTTTCTAAGGTCCCTGCTGTGAGTTTTTAGTAACTCTTAGAATTTCTGAACATCCTGAAGCTGTGTTGGAGGAACTCTTCTCCACCTTTACTTCTTCTAGAAACAGAATCTTTCAAATCACATGTGTCTTTCCTATCTCTGGGCATGTTGTTTGCCTTCACTGGCACTGGTACTGGCACTGACTTTGTTGGTGGGTGTCTTTCCTATTGCTCATGGACTTTTGACTAATTCTTTTGTTCTGTTATAAGGTGAAAGAAGTCATTTGTGATAGTTTCTTGTTGGATTTCTTTATAGTTATTCAATCTAGTACGAATTTTAGGTTATCATTGGAGTGGACATGTGAGAGATATGCTGTTTGCTTCCATTCCAAGTAGCTATCTTGGTCAGAACTTTTGGGCCTACAGTTTAGATGTGTTCCACTAAGTGGCAATAGTTGGGTTTTTTTTCCTTCTGAGTTTCAAAGATGGTGTTTTGACTTTACATGTACAAATTTTACAGAATGTGATTATCAAAAATAACTCACTAAAACAAATGAATTTAAGAGACCAATCAAGATAGTAGAGTAGGAAGAAGCACACAGCCTATCTGGCCCCTCAACTACTCAAAAAAAGATCAAAAAAGAGTGTCAGAACAGGTAATGATGGGAAAATCTCAGGGTGGGCAAACTTGTTATCTCACATAATTGGGATGGTCAAGTAGAAATCTTTATGGACAAGGAAGGGGTAGGGGAACTATGCACTTGAACTTCACTTTTTCATTTGAACAGTAGAGCAAACATATGTAAAGTTTAGTATAGGAATACATTCACTTCACCAGAGAAACAGAAGGGAAGGGGGAGAAGGAAAAGGGGAAAATGATAGAGAGGGTAGATTCAGAGAAGGATTAGTCAAAAGCAGATCAGAGGGAGGGTCATGAAGGGGGATTTAAAAAGGAAAGAAATAAAGAGTAACAACCTGTGATAACAAGGAAGTGGGGAATAAAGAAAAGAAAGAGTATAAGAGAATGAGATAGAGGAAAATATACAACAATTGTAACTGAATGTTAATGAGGTGAATTCACCTATAAAACAGAAGAGGCCAGCAGAATGGATAGAAAGCAGAATCCAGCAATATATTGTTTATAAGAAACAACACTTGAAATTATAAAAATTCATATAAAGTTAAAATAAGGAACTTGAAGAAAATTTATTATACCTCAGGTGAACAATCACAATCTCAGGTAAAGCAATGGCAAAAATTAATTTAATTAAAAGAGATAGACAGTAAAACTACATTTTACTTAAAGGTACCATAGATAGTGAATTAACATATATGCAGAAAATAGCATAGCACCTAAATACGTAAAGGAAAAGCTAAACAACTTGTGGGGAGAAATAGTCAAATTGTAGCAATGGACTGTTTCAACTTGTGCCTTTCAGAGCTAACAATTATAAACAAAAAATAGGCAAGAAAGAAGTTAAGGCCCTAAGTAGAATTTTAGAAAAATTCAACATTATAGCTTTCTGGTGATTATTGAATGGAAATAGAAAGGAATATACATATTTCTTCACTCTGTATTACATCTTTACAAAAATTGACCATGAAGCATAAAAACCTTGCAAATTCAGAAAAGCAGTAATATTAAACACATCATTTCCTGACCACAATGCAGTTTAAAAACATATTCAGTAAAGAGCCTTTGGATTAAAAATAGAAGCCAAATAACTTAATCCTCCAGAATTAGTAGGTCAAAGAACAAATCATAGAAACAGTTATGTCATTGAAGACAATGAGATAGCATACTAAAGTTTATGGGATTCAGCCAAAGAAATCTTTAAAGGAAAATTTCTGTCCCTAAAACAGCTGAACTTAATGAGCATATTTTGTTTTAAAATGTATGTTTAAAGGCAACTTTCCAAGAAATAAGTGATTCAAGTACAACTAGCTATAAACTTGTTTCACCACTACTTAACTTTTTGCTTTCTTAGTTTATAGTGGAAGATCTTTCATATTTTGCCTTTAGGTTTTGGTTTGGCTTTAGATCAGGTGCTCTGTGCTGCTTATTCCTCAAGAGTTGGCAATATTTCCTTCTGAGTTTCAAAGATGGTATTTTGACTTTACATGTACAAATTTTACTTTTAACTAACCTAATGAGAGCCTAAGGTGAATGCCTCCATATGCTGCTTCTGTTTACAGATGATATTGTGCTGGCAAGCCCCATTGCAGAGCCTCTTGGAAGAATTATATAACCACTTGAGAGTTTTACTTAACTACTCACATGGGGAAAAACCAAGTAGATAAGAAATGTATTTTGACATACAATTAGATGGAAAATCTGTAGGTTTTTTCAAAGCATATGTTTTGGATAGACAGTGCAATTGAATAGTGTGTTGGGTCCAAGATTATACAGGTGAAGAACAGCTGCCTGGATCAACATTGGGAAATTTCAAAGCTACCTTAATAGCCTTCAAGTTCTCCCATGAACAAGGTCCTATCTTTTAAAAATAATACTGGCAAAATATTGTGTTCTGAAAATTTAAAAATGAACACTCTTAGTGCAGTGGAGACATACTTTGTGGATGTGAGCAGGCCACAGAAACAAATAGGGGCTTCCAAAGATGAATCAGAGTAAAGATACCCTCAGAGTATGATAAGAAAGAAATAACCTGGTTACATAGCAGGAGTAAAGTATAACTGGTTTGTTCCACTGGCATCCTTTTGACATCAGGAGAAATTGAGGAAGGCACCCAGCACAATGGGTGGACCCACTGTAGCAAAGTTTTATGGGGATATGGATAAGGATGGACAAGTGTTGATGAATTAGAATTTGTATCATTGAAAGGAACAACCACATCAGTAAAATCTTAGGTCCATTTGAATATGTTTTGAATAATGGATCTTTTTTGAGTACTTCTAAATGAATCAGAGACTCATAATGTTCCATTTTCCTCTAATGTCCTTCCACATTCCAAAAAAATAAGCTACCTAGGGTCATGTTAACTTCTTGATTAAGCTTTTTTTTTCTTCTAATCATAAGAAGATAGTTTTCCTCTTTACTTTTTTGGGAAGAAGTGGAATGAACCAGCCCCTATTCTCCTGCTATTTGCTTCTTTAACTAGAGCTCAAAGAAACTCCATTTTTAATTCGTGCCACTTCTTATGGCAATACCTGGGACTCCCAAATTCACTCTGAGTCAAAGTTCTTTCCATAGCCTTTTAATAAAGAACAGAACACAACTTACAGGATGAAATCTAAACTGTGCTATGATACTGCCTTTTGGGACCAAAGTCCCATAAACATGCTTAAGAAGGGTAGGAACATTTTATACGTTGATAAAGGTTGCTGAGAGTTTAGATTTTTGGAAAATGCCTACAAGTCCCTTTTAGAAAAGTTTTGCCCCAATTATCTGTTATTAACCTTTTTGTTGAGTATTATCCTCTCCCTACCATCTCATTGCATGATGCACATACCTTTAATGGATGATGTGTATTGTTTTAGTTTTCAGTTTTTATTGCTTGTTAACAAAGAGCACATGTCAGAGGTACCCTGTTAGTTTGAAAGAGTCACATGATTTCTAGCCATTCCTTATTTCCTTGTATTATTAGCACTTTGGCTGGGGATGATTCATTTCAAAGAAGTGACCAAATGGAGTGGTGGGAGGAAGAGATTCGTTTTGTGTCAGATTTCCTGCAAATCTCTTACCACAAATTAGAGTCTACACTAGAGTTATTACCAGATGGAAATGTATATTGTCTGGTCCCTGAAAACTACTTTCTAAGTATCATATTTAAGTTCCCCCAAAGAAAAAGGTATCTCAAGATTCATGCAAAATAAAAATAAAATACTAAGGACAAAGGGCAAGTAGTGGAAAATCTCTTCTTGTTCATCCTATTACAACCAACCCCTCAAATTTTTTTGATTGTTAATAAAAACAATCATGGAATATACATGGAGGAGACACAAGCTAAACTCCCCCTATTTAGGAAGTGCACAGAAAGGAACCAGGAGAATTAACAATTTCTCATGAGAGGCCAGGGGATGTGAACAACTGATAAATGCTGCCTAGATTATAAACTTAGATTATAAATTCCTTGAAGGCAGTTACCCCCTCTTTTACAACTTCATACAGTATCTTGGTATACACTGCTTTGTACATAGTAGGTACCTCATGTCGTTGTAAACTTGAGATCTGTGCTTTAAAATGACTGCTCTCTTTTGTGTTCTTTGCTCTTAAAGAAGAAACTCAGTAACTGATACACTTATTTTTAAGGTTATTCAAGTAAAGTTAATAGAATCTTGACTTTCAAAAGAACATCACAGACCACCTTGAAGCATGAATCAGTGTCCTTGACAGAGTCCTTGACAAGTGATAACCCAGCCTCTCTTTGATCATCTGCAGTAATGAGGTCACTGACTTCTGAGGCAGCCCGTTCCATGTAAGGAAGTTCTTTATGTGGAGCCAAAATCTGCCTCCCTGTAACTTCCACCCCATTACTCCTTGTTCAGTCCTCTGGAGTGAAATAATGACAATGATAATAATAAGCACTTAGAAAACATTTTAAAATGTGCAAAGTACTTTACAGATACCTCATTTGATCCTCACTATAGATGTGGAAAGGCAGACAGGTTCAGTGGCTTCTCCAGGATCACAGAGGGGAGTGTTTTAAGAATGGATCTGAATTGGGTCCTTCTGACTCCTGGTGCAATCCTCTATGCGCATCACCTCCTAGCTGCCTCAAGAAACACTGCAAAACAAAACCTTTCAAGTGGTCGAAGGTGTCAGTCGTGTCTCTCATTCACATTCAGTTCAGTTCAGCATAGATTTATTATGTGCCTGTTATATGCAGGGTACTGTGCTGAGTTCTAGGGATACCAAAATGGAAAGCAACATTTTTCCTGCCCCATACAAGTTTACAGTGTTAGTAAAGAATGGTTCCTATACTCAGCTACAGTGTAAATTAGGATATGCTAAGTTTATAAGATATACACAGACAAACCCAAGAAATTTGGAGAGGAGGCTGTGGGGATTGGGGAATCCCTTCATGACAAGGTACCATTTGAACTGGGCCATCCTTCTTTAACGGAATGGGGAAGGATTTCAGCACGTGGGACTGTGAAAGGAGGCCATTCTAAGAGTAAGAAACAGAGTGAACTTGAAGACAGGAGGTAGTAGGATGAGATTAGGAAATGGGTAGTAGGCCAGCTAGTATGGAGGAAAAGAAAGGAATATCATGAAATAAGCCTGAAAAGGTAAGTTAAGAGTATATTTTGCACGTAGACAGTGAAGGGTGTACCACTAAAGACTTTTTTTTTTAAGGTTTTTTGGGGTTTTTTTTGCTTTTTGGTGGGCGATTGGGGTTAAGTGACTTGCCCAGAGTCACATGGCTAGTAAGTGTATGTCTAAGCTGATTTGAATTCAGGTCCTCCTGACTCCGGGGCAGGTGCTCTATTCACTGCACTACCTAGCCGCCCCAACATCCTCCTTTTTGCTATTCCTCAAGTCAAGACCCTTCACCATCATAGTTGCCCTCCCATGAACATGGTTGTAAATATTCTGCCCCAAACCTGGCTTCTAGAACTGAATACAACAGTCCTACAGATAACTGATGGTCTAGCTAAGGTAGAATACAGCTAGACTGACTGCCTTCCTCCCTCTGGACACTGTATTAATGCAGCCAAGATCCCATTATCTTCTTGGGCTACCACATCATGCTACATCATTAATTGGCAGTCAAGTTAAACTCCCCAGGTCTGTTTCATGTGAACTTCTGCCTTGCAAGACCTCACTTCCCCTTGTGCAGTTGATATTTTTACTTAAGTATGTTTACATTTCTCCCTTATTGAACTTAGTAGGTTCCAACACATCAACATTTTCAGATCTGTTCCATCCTTATTCCATACATCTTATTAGTTATCCCTTCACCCTGTCTCTGAAAAACTGATGCCATCTATTCCTTCATTGGAGTTATTGATAAGAATGTTGAATTTGACAGTCAAGTATTTCACAGTGTAGGTGTCCTCTATTTTTCCAGACTTATTTCATATGCAGTGTGCTCCAGGAAAGCTAAACTGTCATCTTCTCTTGTCTTATACCCGCCCTCATCCCTTCCATGTGTCATGTCTTTTATTCTTGGAGTGCCCTCCCCCTTTTCTCTCACTGTCTGTTGAAATCCTTCCAGTCTTTTAAAGCCCAGTTCAAATTCCACCCCCTCCCCCCACAAAAAGATAGTAATCTTTCTCCCACAAACCACATAGGGTATTGTTTGTCTTAATGGTCATTTGGGTTTATGTCCTGACATTCTGCTAGATTGTTATAGCCTCTAAGTCTTTAAGGACAGGCACTCTGCCATATACAGTCTTTGTAACTGCCTTCTGCCACCCTGCCCTGTGCCCTGTGTAATGCAGCACACTTAGACTACACTAAAGAAATTTCATAAGCTAAATAACGCTGAGGAGAGAACATGAGATATATTACTAGAGATGTTTCTCCAGGGAGACATTCCATTCATCAATAATTGGTATTTATATGGTTCCAAATGCACTTGCTATAAGACATACATCTTCCCATCTTTTCCCCAAGGTTATCATGAGACACTTTGTCAGATGCTTTACTGAAATTCAGTTGTATTATTTCCAGGATTTTTCTAGTACCACTTAAGTAACTCCTGTTTAAAAAAAGAAGAAAGAATATCTTGTTGCCCCTATTAAATTGGAAGCTCCTTGAGTGCATTGACTGTGCCCATATATCTCTTTATATTTCCCTCATGGCCAGAAATATTGCACCACACACAGTAGGTACTTTTTCTCCCCCAGAGGAAAAAAAAATTGAACAAATTCATTGAACAACATGCCAGGTAATACAGCCAAAATGGTAAACCAGATAGTTCTGTGTTGATACAAACAGAATCTTTAAAACAAGCCCAAGGGTACTTGAGGGATAAGTTAGGAGCAGGTGAAACCCTCATTTGAATATGGTCTATATTTGCAAAGCAAAGTGAGTTACAATTATCTGATTGTTTCAAACAGAATCTTAATGAATTTATATTATCCAGATAATTGAAGTTTAAAAGACATGTTTTTATCTAAATCAAATAACTGCCTCACTTTTCTACTTCATTCTGAGTATGTTCATGTTCTTTCCTCACAGTTTTCTAAAATCACTTAATTTAAAATAGATAAATAAATAATTTGACTGTTCTTTGAAATGACAGGGTATTCATTCCACAAGCATTTATTAAAATGTGCTAGTTACTCAGTAGGTTCTTAGAACAGTGCCTGGCACATAGTAGGCACTTAAATGTTTATTGTATTATGTTGATAAATATATATTGAGTTAATGTTTAAGATCATAGGATCATGAATTTAAAGTTGTAAAGAACCACAAAAGTCATCTAGTACAGCACTCTTATTTAATAAATAAGGCCCTAAGTGACTTATCCGAGGATAGTAAATAGCAGAGCCAAAATTTAAACCCAGTTCTCCTGACTTCGAACTCAGTTATCTTCCTTGTTCTGTGATGCCTTCTGAGACCTATTTTGCTCATTAAATCCACACAATGGACTTTTAAAACAATTTAGCGGTAATTTTTTTCATTGAGATGAGTAATTAAAAATAAGTCTTTGGATTTCTTACTCCTTAGGTGGCTTCTTTTTCAGGTTGAATCAACAAGTGTTTATTAAGCACCAGTGATGTATTTGGCACTGTGCCAAACACTGGAAAGACAAAGAAAGACAAAAAAGCCAGTATCGGTTCTAAAGGAGCTCACCATTTCATAGGGGAGATAGATAACATACAAACAACTGTGTGCAAGCAAGATGTGTACAGGATAGACTAGTGATAACTGCCACAAGCCGCCACTGGTATGAAGGCGAAGAAGGAAAGGCCTCTTGGAGAAGGTGGGATTTTATCTGGAACCTGAAGGAAATGGGAGAATCCAGGAGGGAGTGGTGGGGAGAGAAGTCCAGGCATGGGGAACAGCAGCTGGGGAAGATGTCATCAGGAGAGGGAGTCTCTTATGTGAGAAAGAGCAAATCCCCACGTGTTACTGGATTGTAGCACACATGGAGAGGAGCGAGGTGTAAGAAGATTAGAAAGGTTCTGAAAGGGTTTAAAAGCCAAACAGTATTTCACAGCTGATCCTGGAGGCAGTAGAGAGTTGACTGAATAGGGGGATAACTTAGTCAAACCTGTGCTTTAGGAAAATCAGTTTTACAGTTGAGTAAAGTACAGACTAAACCGGGGAGAGACTTGAGACAGGAAGACCAACCATCAGGCAATTGCAGTAGTGCAGGTGGGAAGTGATAAAGACCTAAGTCAGGGTGATGGCAGTGTCAGAGGAGAGAAGGGGGAATATAGGGTGGAAATGACAGCACTTGGCAGCAGATTGGATATGGGAGAGGGAGTTTGGGTGAGTGTGGTCAAGCTCTATATGGAGGAGGGAAGTTGCTTGCAGATAAGAGGTGTAATTTAAGAACACCTAATTCCAAGAGAATTTGTTTTTGTGTGCATTTTAGAGAAAACCAGTATTTCAGCACTAAAATCCTAGAGTAGTGAGAATTATGCATAGCATTTATCTCTTGTATATACACGTATCTGTCTAGTTCACCTTACCCATATGTGGTTATAGTAACACATCCTATCCTTGTTCACTTTTTTTTTTTTTTTTTTTTGGCTTTTTTGGAGGGGAGAAGGCAGGGCAATTGGGCCATTCATTGCCCAAGGTCACATAGCTAGTGTTAAGTGTTTGAGGCTGGATTTGAACTTAGGTCTTCCTGATTCCAGGGCAATTGCCCTATTCACTGTGCCACCTGGCTGCCCCTGTTCACTTTTTTAAAAAGAATCAAATTGAATATCTGAGCAAATAAACCAGTGCTAGTCTTCATAATCAGTCTGTTGCTTTGCCTACACTTCACCTTGCCCCAAAGTCCCCTCAGCTATTGTTCACCTTCTTAAATACTTCATCTTTGCTGGACTGGGTGATGTTTTTTAAAAGTCTGTTGATTGGCATTACATTCTGTTTCCTCGCTACACATTCCTGTCTTGTTCTCAGCAGAGAAATAGATCCTATAAATTGGCAGGTATGGCAACACAGTGTACTGTGGTGGAGTAAGGTTTAGTTTTTGTGTTTTGTTTTTGGTAAATTTAATCATTATATATACTATGAATGACAACATCAAATTAATAGGCTTGGACATTCTGAAGCAGGACCTCACAACTATCCCCATCTCCTTCACGTGGCACTGATCATGAATTGCCACTTTGTTTGGAAGGCCTAGCCATTGATTTGGGAAATAATCTGCATGAAATTCCAAACATTCCTTTCTTGGGAGGGATATTGACTAATTTGGATTTCTGGCTATTGCAGCACCCTGGGATGGTTGGGGCTGGACTTGTTCATCTAGTTTGAGCCCTTCAGTGATATTTTTGGAAACTCAGATCATAACATAGATTGGCCAAATCATATACAGCAGGCACTTGGATTACCTGAATGTATTTTTGTGAAACTGTGACAATCTGAGATTTGTGTTTTTGGTGGTTGTGTTAACCATGGAAATCCTTTTGTGTGGTTTGTGGTGTTGCTTATCCACCAAACCATGAGATTACTATAAGCTTTCCAAATGGATGGTCTCTAATATTGCTGCCCCTTCTAAGTTCACTTGCTGGTTGCAGATCTCAATTTTGCTTCTGAATAAGTGGCATTTGGCAATGTTGTTGACTCGCCTCAATCAGGGTGATCAAGTCCATCCTCTATCACTAAGCCTTATTCAACTAAAAGGTGAGAAAGGTATCCATTTATCATACCTACATAGAAGCAAAAATTGCCAGTGTTCATATCCTAGGTTCCAAGTTCTTATAAGCATTTTTCACAGTGCCTCCCATCACAAATGGCTGTCACTGGGGCGGCTAGGTGGCGCAATGAATAGAACACCAGCCCTGGAGTTGGGAGGACCTGAGTTCAAATCTGGCCTCAGACACTTAACATTTACTAGCCGTGTGACCTTGGGCAAGTCACTTAACCCCAATTGCCCTACCCTCCCCCCTCCAAAAAGCAAAAAAAAAAGTGTAGCTTTGTGAATTTACCCAATGAAAATAAACTCTTTAAAAAATGGCTGTCTGTCATAGTTATAAGATGTTATCTTTGCCATTTGCAAAGTAAAATCCTCACTGAATATTTAGTCTCTTGAAGATCAAAGAAAAAAGAAAAGGGCCTATGTATGTACAAAAATACTTAAAACAGCTCTTTTTGTAATCATCTAAAATGGAAACTAAGGGAATACCTTCCTATTGGGTAACAATTAAATAATGGCATGTGAATGTACTACTAGAATATTATTATGTCCAAAAAAATCATGAAATAGGTGGTTTCAGAGGAAATTCGTCACAGGGCATAGAATACTGTACCTGGAATCAGGAAGACTACACTTTCAAGCTGAGTGACCCTGGGCAAGTCACTTAACGTCTGTCTGCCTCAGTTTGATAACTGAGGATAATAACAGTAGCTACTTCATAGGTTGTTGTGAGGATCAGATGAGACAGAATAAACTTAGCACAGTGCCTGGTATATGAGGTGCTACATAAATGTTTATTCCTTTCCCCTTCCCCAGTCTCATGCATAGCAAAGTAAGCAGAATTAAGAGAGAGTTACAAAATGAGAGCATTTTGGAGACAAACAGCTTTTGGAAGATGGTAGCTCTGATCGCTGCAATGACAAACCATAAGTCCAGAGAAATGAGAATGGAGCACTCCACTCAGCTCCTGCCGAAGAGGCAATGGACTTAAAATGCAGAATGAGACATACTTTTGGACAGTGGCTAATGTGAGACCTTGCTTTGCTGGGCTATGCATATTTGTATGAGAGCTTTATTTTTTTTATTTTTTTTTTTTTGCTTTTTTTTTGGAGGGCAGTTGGGGTTAAGTGACTTGCCCAAGGTCACACGGCTAGTTTTTTGTGTTAAGTGTTGGAGGCCGGATTTGAACTCAGGTACTCCTGACTCCAGGGCCGGTGCTCTATTCACTGCGCCACCTAGCCGCCCCGCGAGAGCTTTATTTTTTTAATTTTTCAATAATTTATTTAGAGAGGATGGTGGAAGCAAAAGATAAATGTTGGGAAATATAAATTCAAAATGTAAAGCCAACTAGTATTGTGAGACCTCGGAGATTTCTATTAGAGTGCTTTTCTTGGATTGCGAGTGCTTTTCTTGGATTGCTAGTGCTTTGCAATCTCCTCCAAGTGCACTTGCATTCCAGTAGTACAGATCACAGCCCCTTTGCACCTCGTCCTAGGCTGTTCATTTCCTCATAAACCCTCCATAGGGGTCACAGGAAATACTGAATTTCCCAAACACAGCCCAAACTGATATCTTCTTCTGTTCAGTGCTAGGCCTAGTTCATGGTCTAGCAAAAATGTCTCTGCAGTAGTTGAGCATAGCTGAATGGACCTGCTCTATGGGCCGTCTGTCCCATTTAACATCACAGTCTAGAAAATAGGTGTTTTCCAGCCCTGTGACTTTTCCTGAGTGATCATGAAGCCCAGTTAGGAGGCATACCAGCGTTCTAGGGCATTGACACAGTCAGCACAAGGTCACTGACAAACTGCCACCTCTGGAGGCCCATGCCATTGTTTGGATTCTGACGTGGACATCCTCCAGGGACTCCCTGTTGCCTCTATGGCAGATCTGACCACTCTGTTTGCCTTTTAAACCACTTCACAACATGGCTCCAGCCTGTCTTTCTGGCTTCCTCAGAAGGTGCTTCCCCTCCTCCTTTCAGCCATCCTGAGTTGGCTGCTTGTTCCTCACACACCCTACATCCCCCATCCCTGGAACCCGCTCTTAACTTTCCTCTGTGTCATTGTGTCTTTTCCTTCGAGTCACAGCTCAAGCATCATCACCTATTGCTGATTTGCTCTTCTCCTCAACTGTTAGTATCCACCTCTTGCATTTCTTTCCCTTTTATTTTATAAAATGCTTATAATATGTGCTTGTTGTCTCCTTAATTAGAATGTGAGTTCCTTACAAGTAGGGATTGTATACCACATGTATGTGTGTATCCATATATATGTACATATACGTGTATATGTACATAGATGTATACAGTGGATTTATATAGCAGCAGCTTAGGTGGTTCAGTGGATAGAAAATCTAGGACCTAAAATGAAAAAGACCAGAATTCAGATCCTGCCTTTGACACTTAATAGCTGTGTGACCCTGAGCAAGTCACTTAATGTCTGTTTGTCTCAATTTGCAAAATGGGCTTGATAATAGCATTTCCCTGCCAGGATTGTTGTGGTGATAGAATAAGGTGATCTTTGTTGTCCTTCTAATTTCATCCTTAAATGCTCTGAGATTGAGCAAGGCTATCGTTCCCAACATTTTTTTGTTCTGTGAACCCCCTTCATCAATAATAAGAAATGTATTGTGAAACCCAAGACAGTTTAATAGATTACTCATAATATTATTTTGGATCTATTCACTAAATATTTAAAATAACCACAGTGAAAACTTTTGCCCCTCAAAACTCCAAATTAAACTTTATAATTATAAAATTGTAATAAAATTCACAATTATAAAATATAAAATTTCATCCTACCTCTTTTTGTGAAAAGTATAAATATAAAGTGAAAACTAGAATTATAAAATCAACATGAATATTTTATGCAGAGTATTCTGTAAAAATTAAAATGTCATTAGCAAGAATTCACACTCAAGGCAGCTAGGTGGCACAGTGAATAGAGCACTGGCCCTGGAGTCAGGAGGACCTGAGTTCAAATCTGGCCTCGGACACTTAACACTTCCTTGGGCAAGTCATTTAACCCCAGTTGCCCTCCAAAAGAAAAAAAGAACAACAAAAAAAGAATTCACACACTTCTGCAAGACTTCAAGTTTAATTTCTTTATTTAACAAATTTTATGGAATATAAGTAATATTTTAATGAAATAATACATAGTTTGGAAGATGTTAATCATATATAAACTCAGTTTCAGGGTTGGACCCTTTTATTTGAACAAAATTTATTAGTAGTTGGCTCAACACCAAACACAATCTTTTTTTTTTTAATTTTTTAGTTTTTACTTTTTTGCTTTTTTGGAGGGGGAAGGCAGGGCAATTGGGGTTAAGTGACTGGTCCAAGGTCACATGGCTAGTAAGTGTTAAGTGTCTGAGGCAGTATTTGAACTCAGGTCCTCCTGACTCCAAGACTGGTGCTCTATTCACTGTGCCACCTAGCCACTCACAGATACAATTTTAAATCTGGTTTCACATCAAGTTTATTTCTGTATTTTGATTTAAAACTAGGAAATGGGAAAAATTTACAACCTTTCTTTCTGAGAAATGGAAATTAATTTTTTATTTTAGCCACCTAACCAATCATCAAAAGCAAATAGCTAGTTACAAAATAAAACATCTCCATTTTCTGCTGGCTAATCACAAGTGCTGTATTCAGTGGTAAATGTGCTTTAAACTCAATTTCATGGCTTACTTTTTGGAAGAAAAAAAAAGGAAAGAATCTGTTCAGACGTAACTCTTTATTTGTACTGCTGGCACACCTGCTACACTGTTATAGAAACTCTGCTGACCACTGTTGTCAGCCAGTTCATCTAAAAATTCCCCAGATACAAGAATAGTTGTATAAGTAAAAGATAAGTTTAATTCAGAAAAAGCCTTAATACTCCAATTAGAGGCAATATAAGGTTTGTGTCTGCAGAACCTTTGTGATGCTCCATGATGCTTTCAAGATGACTTGTGATGTGCATACCCAGCAATCATAGTTTTCAAACAGCCCAACATTTACTCCTCAGGGAACAGAAATAATCATAACATTTGGATCATGTGATTATACAGCTGATGAGGTACAATTACAGGGCGACAGAGGAGTAAGGGAGCTGCTCTGGTATAGTATAGAGAACGCTATTGAGGGTGAGCATGTGTGTCTGACCATCTATTGGGAATCATTGATTTGCATTTGAAAGTCAAACTCTTGTGACTGTTTGGAAGCAATTTGTTTCCAGATTGAGCACACCATACTTTAGTAGTGGTCACAGTATGATGTAATTGCTGCAAGAACACCAAAATCATCCTGCATGTGTTTGTGAAAGTTTTTAAACAAAGTTATAATTCTTCAAACATGCACATGCTTGTTGTCACAGAGGAAAAATGTATTTGCCACATAATCAGGCAGTCATTTACTACTTAAGGTATTATTGAAGAATTTTTAACAATGGTCCCTCAGACCATCATTCTGAACACTCAAGAGATTCACAGACTAATCTAGTCTAATTGGTTTCACGGCTACTCACTCTTACGTCCAATGATAGTAGTCATAACCTTCTACCATCCTCTTCCATAAGATTTTACAAGTGAGCTTGCATTCTAAACTAGTACTCTAGTTTTCTTGTCTCTTCTTTGTGATACTAGATATGCATGAGTTAAAACTTCCATTTGGAAGGGTAATGATATATGCTAATGTCAGTTTTTACCCATTTCCTATTTTTCAGAATCAACATCTTTTTATTCTATTTTTAAGATAGATTTATTTCTACATTTCTTACGTTTCCCAATGTTTCTCTTCTTCTCAGAGAGCCATTCCTAATAACAAAGAATAAATGAGAGAAAAAAAAGAACAATTCTACAAAACTAACAAATCTGCATTGTTCCACACCCATAATCCCCACCTCTGCAAAGAAGGAAGGTATCTACTAGTTTCTCTTCTTTGGGGCCAGCCTTTTGTCCTTATAATTCCATAATATTCAGTTTCTATTATTTTGTTATTTTTCTTTTCATTTAAATTGAACAACAGCTTTTAAACATTGGGCAGATGGGAGTCATTTTAATTATATGCTATTTATTTACAAAGTGTATAATGATAAAAGTACTGGACTTGGAATAAGAGATCTGGATTTGAAGGCAAGTTCCAGCAATTACTAGTTAAGTAACAGTAAACAAATCATTAAACCTCAGGCTTCTATTTCCTCATCTGTAGAATGGGAATAATAAATGTATTTCATAGGATCGTATTGAGAATCAATGAGAAAATATGTAAAGTGCTTTATCAATGGCTGCTGTTATTATCATCCCATTTTTATTCTAGTTTGGTATTGATCTTAATGTTTGCTGTAGCAAAAATCAGTGTTCTGACTTCCACGGACAGGTGGCTTGTGGGGACTCTGCCCTGTCAGTAACCATCCTGTTGGTTCCCCTTCCACATCTCTTCTTAAAGGAAGCACCTGTGATAATAGGTACAAGGCTTATCAGCATCTGCCCTACAAGCTCTGGCTTGTCTTTGTCAGTCTTATGCCTTATTTTCCAACATATATTCTTCTGACTTCCCTTGCTCCCTCTTTTAAGTCATTCACTATTAAAGTTTATGGAATTTATTCGGGGATGCCTTGTAAGATTCTTTGTAGAATTTCTCTGACTTCTTCATCTTGCACAACAAGAGTCCGTTATCTTCATGGTCGATTTTTTTTTTTCCAAATGGTGATCTTGAACACCACTACAAGACGATTGCTAAATGTCCCATAAATTCTTTCTTATTGCTCTTGAATGCCCAACAAAACCAATTCTTTTATTTATCTCTCCATGGAGAACTTGTGAATATCCTTCCATTTAACTGCAACTTTTCTCTCTTCATTTGATTTATAGTGAAAATGTCAGTATTTATATGGTTTGATTCCTCTAATAGTCCATTTACTGGTCACTGGAGAAGGACTCTCTTACTTAGAGTAATTGTTGAATTAATGTTTACTAATTATGTAAAAAACTTGTTTTAATATCAATTAATAAATAATAAATAATATATTGTTAGTTCATGTATTAAATACATCGATATATTTGTATATCAGTATATTTATACTTATAAATATACAATATACAAACATAATAAAATAATATAGTATAATATGTAATGAATAATAAATACATAATAAATAGAAATATTTAATATTTTCCTCTACTACAAAGTAGAGGAAGCATCATCACTGTGAAGCCCAGCACCCTGGGACTAAGGACAAATTTTATATCAATTAAAGACCTAAAAATTCATCCCCTAGTGACTAGCATACTGGTGATGAGCCTTTTTGCATTCACCTAGATTAGTCCTCAGAAAGGAAATATAATCAGGCACTAGACTTGTAGCCAAAGTCATTCCAGCATTCAGAATCTGCTAGTATAGCTCTTGAGAAACCCAGCCATCAGGAGGTTGAGCTTTAATGGAATGTCAGTAAATTATCATCATTGTACATGGAGCAGAGATGCCTAGAACTGACTGAATACCTTATTCATCCCCATACTGCATGGTCTCTAGAGGACCTAGACACTAGTCTTCTGAGTTTAAAATTCTCTTTATTAAAAGAGAACCCCCTTTCTTCACATCTTCTATTTTTTTCATTCTCTTTGTAGCTAATAATGTTAAAATTCAGTCTCAGATGTACTGCTTCAAGTTTCCACTTTGTCTGCCCTTTGCATGTGTATCAATAATGAGATATTCTGATTTCATTAACATTACAGCATGTATTTTATACTTTATATGATGAATAAGGAACTAAATTACAGATAGTTCTCCCTTTACATAAAATTTACATTATGCGAATTAGATTTTACATTAAAAAATTTCTTCAAGAAATCTGCATTTGAAAAGAAATCTTTATTAGTTTTACCTGTTCAGTGCTTTGCTCTCTCTCCTGCTCCTGCCCCTCTGCAGCCTCCTAAACCCTTCTCTCCCCCAACAAAAAACAAACAAACCAAAACACATGAAAAAATAACACCCCCCTCCAAGTGACCAGAGAAGACTGGATACTGCGGCCTGACTAGGGCTTGGCTCACAACCTCCAGTGCTTAGAGAGGAGACCTTTGCCCTTCTCTGGGCCCACACTCTGTTTGTGCTCAGGTACCACATGTTTGTTCTGGCCCCATGTGTAGCCTGTGGTCTCCTGTCTGTGTCAGGCCCTCACCCATCTGCCTCACTCCCCCATCTGCCCCTCCCTCTTCCTCCTCCTGCTCTCACTTCTCTGTCCTTGGTCTTCCATGTCCTTGAACCATGTGCTTCCTTACCTCTTTCCAAGTCATAGGGCCCCCTTCCTGCCTCCCTTCCCTAATTTGCCCAGAAAGTTTGCTTTTACAAAAAAATCACTTTACCTGAAAGTCTGTGGAGTGGTCCACTTAGGTCAGCTGTTCTCAATCTGTGGGTTATGTTCAATTTGTAACAAAGAAAATACATCCTGCATATCAGATATTTGCATTATGATTCATAATAGTAGCAAAATTACAGTTATGAAGTAGCAATGAAAATAATTTTATGGTTGGGGGGATCACCACAACATTAGGAACTGTATTAAAGGGTCGCTGCATTAGGAAGGTTGAGAACCACTGACTTAGGTAAAGTGAGAACTGTATATGTCCAATTTGGTGGTCTGATGATTCTTCAGGTATATTAAATGAATTTTCCCATTCTTATTTAGCATTATTTTCCCTTCGATATAACTTTGAGGTGTTCAGTGAGATTCGGTGGTTAGGGTGCATTATTCAATTCATGGTGCATTTTATTGGCATGCTTGCATATTTTGTATATGACATTTCAGAGCTAAATAAACATTTGTGGCCCATTTATTTGACTTCTATATTTACTTTGGATGCTAGAGTTAAAGGACCAACCTGGTACTTTAATTTCAGTGCTCACAAATGAATCCAAAAAGTTTACATTTTCCCCAGTCTGCCTCTCCCAAGAGGAGTAAGACATATGGAACGAGCCTTTTATACTTATCTGGAATAAATCATTTTACCAACAAGTGGCTCTTTGTAAGGCTAATTGCTCCTAGTCTACAGATGTCAAGGTCATCTCACTCAGGTCTGTTTCTTTGCCAGGCTTCTTTGTTACTGAGTATTGATTTGAGAAATTGCCTTCATCAATGAGCAGAACACACCTCTGGCAAGACAAAACTATCTGTTTCTAAGGATTCCTACCATATAAATATTTCCCTGCTGATTGTATTTGAGTAGAAACCTAGCCTACAGTGTTTAACCTTATAAATAGTATACTTTTTTTTTCACTTTTTTTTTGGAGGGCAGTTGGGGTTAAGTGACTTGCCTAAAGTCACATGGCTAGTTTTTGTGTCAAATGAGGCCGGGTTTGAACTCAGGTCCTCCTGCCTCCAGGGCTGGTGCTCTACTCACTGTGCCACCTAGCCGCCCCTTAAAAAGCATACTCTTAATAAATATTTGCTCTGTATTGAATTGGTTGTCTTTCCAGCGGGGATGGGTGACAAGGGAGGAATCAAAAGAATCTAGAATTTAAAGCTCTGCAGTACCTGCAACTACGAATCAAGATATACAGGGACTGGGATAGGGAGACCCTCCCTGCCCTACAAGAAAGTTAGAGAGCAGACCAGGGGAGGGGCTCCACAGTGGGATCGCTGTTTTGGGGGTGGATGGGGAGAAATTTTGTTACTCAAAAATCTCATGAAAATGAACAATGTAAACAAGAAAACAAATAAAATGTATTACATTAAAAAATAAATATTTGCTGAATTAAATTGAATTATAAATGTATACCTACACATTTGTCAAGCAAATAATCATTTGTACTTGGCCATTGGGTGCATATGTGTAGGTCATTTATTTTACTTAGAAAAGTTTAAATATGGTATGCTACCCAGAAAACTCAAGCCTATTTCATTGATTATTATTGATAAAATTTTCTATTTGTGCTAAATGTTTGCAAGCAACATTTTAAAGTTTATTCAACTCTTTTTTCTTTTATTAATGAAGAATAATTTGATATTGTCTCACTAAATAAATGGAATTTAAGAAGTATAGTTATAACAAACAGCACAAGGGAGCGATGAATGTATACAAAGCCCCTAAGAAATACTTTATTAGAACCACATATTCAGATAGCTTATCTATGCTTCCACAGCTCTGCCATGTGCCTCTTAGCTCCTTGATTTCCCAGAACCTTCTTGGAGGCCTTGGGACTGTAGATGAATTCAGATCTGCTTTTATACTCTATGCTTTAACATCAAAGTTTCTTTTTGAAGGCTTCATTCTTTGAGAGGTTGGAGATGTGATAGGAGGGGGCAGAGGCTAAAAGACAGGTCAAGAGTAGCAAAGATTTACATTTTTGTCTAAATTACCAAAAAAAAAGTGAATTGGATATTAGCAAAACAAAACAAAACCTTGACAGGAAATCTGTTGCTTATCAAGATTGCCCTTGCCATTCCCTTAAGGAATTTAATAACCTGTTAACTTGCATTCTGCATCTGGATTTGCCATATTGAAAGCATATCCCTAATTCTATACCAATGAGGCTTACTGGCTTTTTGTTGCTGAATCATTTGAGTCATTCATGTCCAACTCTTCATGACCCCATTTGGAGTTTTCTTGGCAGAGACACTAGAGTGGTTTGCCATTCCCTTCTCCAGCTCATTTTACAGATAAGGAATTGGGGCAAACAGGGTTAAATGACTTGTACAGAGTCACACAGCTAACGTTCCTGTAATTTTGTTCCATAGGTTTGTTTGAGCCACCTATGCTATGACTGTTCTCTCTAAAGACGGTATATATTCCCTGCATTCATAAATATGTAATTTCTAAAATGAAAAGTAGTTAGCAGAGACTTGGATTCTATCAGTTGAGGATAGCGCTCTCTCTCTCGCTCTCTCTCGCTCTCTTTCTCTCTTTCTCTCTCTTCCTGTTTCTCCCCCCTCTCTCTCTGTCTCTATCTTTTTCTTTCTCTCCCATATACATACATACATATATATATATATAAAATCAGACATTGTAATTTAGTACCCATTAACTAGAATCACAAAGACAGCTGAAATAAGATAGTTTCATTCCAGGCTCCTTTTGAGTTCCTTGCTCTAATGCTGTGGTCTTGCCAACATATCCAGTATGTCTTCCCATTTAGAAACTGACCCAGATCAGACCAGGTCTCTACAGGAAATTTCAGACTAGGGATAACCTAATGCCAGATTAGGCCACCTGGTTTTGGTTTTGGTTTTGGTTTTAACCCGCATCTCCCACGTCATTCTCAAAACTTTGGATTGAGGTAGGGAACTAAACAAACATCTGGTCACCTTCATTTTGATTTCACCAAAAGGGTCACAAGAAAGAAAGAAATGATGGGTCTATCATAGGGAAAAGAACAGTGTTGGGAAATTTTCAAACAGTACAAAGGTTCCAAGAATCCAATCAAAAGTGAACAAACTGTCTCATGTTTTCCAAGGCAGTGACACAGGAACTATTAGGTGGTGTAGTAAATGACAACAGAGGTAAAAAATCAACTCTGTAAGTTTTCTTTAAGCCATATCCAGAATCCTTCCACATCAAGGGGAGAAATATCTTTTATTTTAATCATCTGACTTTCCTGTGGCTATCTGAGCCTGCTAGTTGTGATCCTGCTCCTTTCTCTGCTTTCTCTTTTTCCTCTCTCCTCTCTCTCATTCTCCTTGCTGGTCACAGCCTCCTGGCAGACCCTAGCAAACTTCTCCCTCAGGGACTTGGCCAGGAGAATCTCTAACTTACAGACTGCCTTCCTTTCTGGTGGGCACTTGTGGGGCAGGAGTCATGCTACTAAAAAGTGAACATTGTGAACTACAAAGAGCTTTGGCTGATGCATCTATGTATTGTGTTTAGGAAAAAGTTCCATTAGCTTAAAATCCCTTTGTTCTTAAGAGAAATGTTTAGAGAAATGGGTCTTTGAGACAGAGTCTACCATTTAATCCCTGACCAAGCTACCAAGTGCCCCAGTGAGGTGAGGTTTGGATATGGATTTGCCCCCAGAAGACTCCCCTCCTTTCCCAACTAGATCCTGAAAGTTAGAGGGTTTTCTTTTCCTCCTACAAGTGGCAACCCGAATCCCAAGTTGAAAGTGAATCTTTGCCCTTGGCCCCACTCCAGCATTCCTCACTAAGCGAATAGGGATTTGGAATGTCAGAAAATAGCAAGAGGGAGGGGAAAAGATGTGTGTGTGTGTGTGTGTGTGTGTGTGTGTGTGTGTTTATATGTAAAAGCAGCTCTGGCTGGAAGGACTTAAGGAAACTTCACTTCCTCAAGGCTGCCTTTTTTTTTTGTAAAATCTTGGTTCCTTATTTGTACTTTTTGGGGTTTTTTCAAATTGCCCAGTCTGAGCTTGTCACAGCAGCCCCATGTACTTTTGGAGTCCAAGGGAGTCAAGCTGGGGGAAGCGTGTTGATTTTCATAACGTTCCCCTCTTTCTCTTCACTCTGGATAAAGCAGCGATAGTCGTTCCCCAGACTTCTCTTCGGCAAGGACAGAGGCTGTTCCACTGTGCTTTCATCCAGGCTCATTGGGAGCCTGGGGTCAGACTTTATTAAAGGGCGAGCATCTTAAAGCCTCATTAAGAATTATCCTTTTGTGGAAGATCAAGGAACCACCCTGGGCCACAGGGAGGTGTCTCAGTACAGTATCCTGCACCATAAAGGTACCTGCTAGTCCTGGGCACCCGTGGTAAAAGCTGAATTGGAAGCATTGATGGAACACAGTTTACAGACTCTGCCTAGCTGTGGACTGGTTCAGAGCTCAAGACTATAATTACCAGGCGGTTTGCATCCTTTTTTTAGTTCTATCAGAAAGCTTTTTGTACCCACTCAGAAGGAGGGGTTCTGGAAGGGCAGCTCACAGGACGGATTTCGCATCCTTGACTGAAGATTGCAAAGATTGGGTGCCTCTCCAAATCCTGAGGAGCTATGTCTTCCTTATATACCCGAAGCAAAGAGTTCACTCGGAGTAGGAAATCTCAATCTGATTCTCCCCCGGCATCTCCCTCCCCTATTGCCAAGACACTCCGAGTAAGCAGTATTTTGATTTAATGTATGTTCATAGTTGTGTCAGAGGTAAAGTGTATATGTATGGCTGTATGTGCTTGTTTTCTTTCCAGAAATTAGAATTTCCAGGGCAGCTGGGGTCAATAGGAAAAAAAACAAAAACTGGTTGACTGTGTAAATAAAGTTTCAATTAGCTTCTCTGTAAGATGTTATGGTTCAAAATATTTAATAAATTCCTAAGGAAAAGCAGGTTCTAGCCATGTCAGAATTCAAGTGATGTCGTGTGTGTGTGTGTGTGTGTGTGTGTGTGTGTGATTTGTTTGGTAGCAGGTTTGTAGATCCCTTGTCATTATATTATGAGAGACTTAAAATTTTCTTAATTTTGTTGAATAATTAACTTTTCTGTGTATTATGTGGTGGGGGGGTGGATGACATATTCCAGGGGAAGTCTCCAAATGTAAAAGTAAGCTGAAATTTTTCTGATTATGAAATTACAATTCAGGGATTCAGGGAGTGTGTGTGTGTGTGTGTGTGAGTGTGAGTGTGTGTGTGTGTGAGAGAGAGAGAGAGAGAGAGAGAGAGAGAGAGAGAGAGAGAGAGAGATGAACTATAGGACTCAAACTTTGCTCCTCAAACTACTAGGAACCAGACTCTAGAATGTGTTCACACTTTAAAAAGTAGAAAAGTGCCCCTTGGACAGAGGCAAGGCTGCTTGGGAAAGTAACATCTGTTTAAAGTTTGGTAGTGTCTCTGACATCCTAAAGAAAGGCATGGGAGATATGACTTTACATTGTCTTCTAAATTTCACTATTAAAATAAACCATACTTCAGAATTTGCAACTAATTTAGGAGTTTCCACTGGAGTAAACCAACAAATGCAAAAACTACTATGGATCATAAGAGATGAAAAACTATCATGAACTTAGAGGTAACAGTACTTTCCTAGAGAAGTAGCTTGATTTCTCTCAGAGGGAAAAAAAGTGAAAGGTCATTGTTTCCTTTGGAGACTCTGGGGAGAAGCCAAATCGATCTGCAAGTTACAAGAAGAGTCCACCATATTCTATTGCTTTTGAATTGCATATTTTTATATCCAAGCCTTATTTATTTTCTGTTTAATTTCCTATAGCATTGTTGCTTGTGCAGTGGAATTTGGTATAAGGCACATTGGTCTTTAATCTCATCTAATTGCTTAGTTATTAAAATAGCAAAAGAACCCTTATATAAGTCAGTCTCATCCATATTGCTGTACTATATATAGCATGTACAGGGGGTCCCAACACTTTTAGTGTAGTTTTAAACTTTAAAAGCTTAAGGTGCCTGCCAGTCCTAGGCACCCATTTTCAAGGCTGATTTGGAATCATTGATAGGGTCAGGCTTCCAGATGCTGCTTAGCTGTTGATTGGTTTTTAAACTTTAATAGCTTAAACCTGCACTATGATTTTTGGGACACTCTGGTGCATTATAATGAAGTTCTAATGCCTATCTGAAAGAACATAAAAATTGCAGTGGTTGAATGCTGGTGCATTAGTTTATTCTCTATTTTCTGAAGGAGGCAAAAAATACTCATTTGATATATTTGGTGTAGCCACTGCTTCTGATCACAAAACTCCCAATATCCTTTTTTTTAAAAATAGTGATCACTTCTACCCCCTTTCCACTTCTCAAGGTTGTTGGCATATATTGATTACCCATCGTATGCAGGACTTCTTTTTGTCCATTGTCACTTTACTTAGCTTTTTCAGACAGCTAGTGAGGTGGGATGAACAGTGGTGGAGAAAATACAAATATTGCATTATAAAAAAATAATAATGATGTTTAGGTTTGCTAAAAATGTAGTATTATACCTGATCCTCACTTCCCAGTAGTTAATAGCTTTGGAGAGCCACAACAATAGCAGTTTATTGTAATGAGTTTTTGATAGTGGTTTTATACTAGTAAAGAATATTGTCATTTCCTACCCCTTATCTTCCATGTTCGTTGTTTATTTTTGTCTGGTCAGGTGAAGGGTTTGTAAGATTGAAATTGAAAATTTATTGAAAATAAATTGAAAATAAATATTCACCCAATATTACTTCAAACACCAAGATTTCCGTAGTTAGGCTCAGCCAACAGCTTGGCTCATCTTACCCGACATCCAGCTTAACCAGGATTTTGAACATGTATGAATAGACACTGTACAAATGCAGCTGTGGTGGTGGTGGTGGTGGTACTGGTACTGGTACTGGTACTGGTGCTCCCTGTGTCTCCTGCTGCTGCCATGGGAGTCATTAGCTGCCTGGTGTAGAGACTCGAAGCAGTTAGTACATTAGAAGCATTGCACAGGCATCACTGTGGGCACCAAACAAGCATAGCACTCTGACATGAACGGTGGATTTAATAGAGACAACAAAGTGAAACTATTAAATTAGTCACAAATGGGCAATAAAATATTTGTATGATATGTAGGTTAAGGTGAAAGTCATTTTAAGAGTGAAGGTTGAAAGTAAAAGCTTCAGAAGGACTGTGGGAGTTCAAAGTGCAGACATAGTGGGGCCCTTGGAGACTCGAGCTGAGGGATCGAGGGAAGGGCTGGGTCCACAACCAAAGGCAGTGATTAGACAACAAATCCAGGTTGAATTTTATAGGATTCACAAGAGATGCCCACCTGTGTGACGCTTAGTCTACAAACTCAAAGACTAAACTTTAAAGACCACAGAGTTATCTAATTCTGGAAGTGAATCCATCCATTTTTAGGATCGAAACCTAGATAAAGTCATTAGTATCATCCAAAGCCTCTAGTAAAATATTCTATTCTAGGTTAGTCATTGTAGAGAATGAGGAGCATACCTCCCGCACCAATATGTGTGCAGTAAAGAACATGTGATATTGACATTCTTGGCTCTGTTTTCTGGTAATATAGTTAAAATTTCTTAAGTTGTTTTTCAAAGGCCCTGATAGTCAAAGTTTCTTGCCTTATAAGGGAAATGTTTTGAGAGAGAATTGGAAAACAGCATACATTTGGATAGGGAGCTAATATTTGGGATACATATTAAAGAATAATTATGAATTAAACTACAAAAGACTTTATTTTGAACTTTAAAAAAACAAAAACAAACAAGGACGGAGGATGTGTGGTCAGCTTTAAAACTAGCTTTAGACCGTCATTGCTTTTAGAGACAGAGACTGTCTTTTCTTTGTTTGTAAAACTCGTGGCATATCTAACCGTGCATTCAGTATTATAGAAATGACAGGCACTTTGTGTTTTTGACTACTACTCCAGCGTCGGTTTCCAATAATTCATGTTTTTCTACCAGCTCATATTGTTGCTGGTCATTTGTTTCAGTCATGACGACTCCTCATGACCTTATTTGGGGTTTTCTTGGCAAAAATACTGGAGTGGTTTGCCTTTTCTTTCCCCAGCTCGTTTTACAGATTAGAAACTGAGGCAAACCTGGTTAAGTGACTTGCCCAGAATCACACAGCTAGTGTCTGAGGCCAGATTTCAACTCAGGAAGATCAGTCTTCCTGACTCCTAGAGCCACACTCTATACACCATGACACCTCCTAGCTACTCTCCCCCTTCCCCTTTCATACTAACCATAAAATACACAAAATGAGGAACCATTAGTCATTTTGCTTTATTTTTATAACCCTAAAATCAACAAAATGTTTGATAAACATGTCGGTGACAATTCCATGAGAATGGGATCCATTCTGAGGGACTCCAGCATTGCTGGATCCTGGCTCTGATCTTTTCAGGTGCTTAATGCACCTTAATGCTTAAGCATCTTTTCAGGTGCTTAATGTTGATGATCATTCTTTGAACATGCATTTGACATGAATATCTTCCCACTGGAGAACACAAAACATTCTACAATGTATTATCTTATCCTTTGAAACTCTGTTGTATCTGGGGCAATACTAATCTGGAATACGTTTTTTTCCCTTTACTTTATATTCCTACATGATAATCTGTTGTCATATGTTGAGAAACATTTGTCTGGTTGGATAAATGCTAATGAAGGATGCAATCTGTTAACCACTTTCTCTCTATTTAAAACCACTGCAACATAATTTTAACTCTAATCAAGAAAATTCAATATACAATAACTCTTCAAACCAAAGACAGTTTCATAGGCAAGAATGGTTTCTGTGCATAGAGATAAGCAAAGATTTCCCTACTGATGTCCGTCAAGTGTTTAGGTTTGTGATTAGGAGCATTATTAACATCTGTTCATCAATCAACAATCATTTATTTAAGCACCTATGGTGTTCTAAGCATTTTTTTAGACACCCAAGGTACAAAGACAAAAATGAAGCAATCTCTGCCTTCAGGAAGATTACATTCAGTAGCATAAAGAGCATGTAAATACAGAACATGCACAAAGTAAGTACTCAGTCCCTTGGAGGGGGGAGGAGGCACTTATACAGTGTTTCTCAACCTTCCTAATGCCATGACCCTTTAATACTCATATGTGGGTGGACCTGCCTGGAGACAGAGGAGCCCTGTCTCAGTTCCTAAGACCATAGGAAATATGTGTTTACTGATGGTCTTAGGCAACCCCTGTGAAAGGGTCATTCGACCCCCAAAGGGGTCACAACCCACAGATTGAGAACCTCTGCACTAATAGATGGCAGAATTCAGGAAAGGTCTTATGTCGGAAGTGGCCCGTGAGCCGAGCTTTGAAGAAAGGTAGGAATTTTAAGTGAAAATGAGGAGGAAGAACAGAGACACAGAGTCAATGCCTGGTAGACCTGGACCAGGCAGAAGCCGAATTCTTAGGAATTTGCTGAGACTTAGGAAAAGTTTATCCAAGCAGCAGCAGCTTCTCTAGAGTTTGTTTTTTTTATTTTTCTTATGTGACAGCTCTAAGAGGCCCTGTCCTTACTCCTTTTAAATGAGGGGTCGCCTGTAAATGGAAAACTTGAATTATGTATGAGTAGCACTCTTTAGGGGAAGAGGAATCCTGCAAACCCTACACTTGTTAGATTTGCCCCATCTAGTTTAGAGTTATGTCCCAGTCCTGGGGAAGAAAGAATTGCCCACAAGTGAACTGCACTTCTCTTTAATCCAATTGTTGTCAGGGAAAAAAAATCACTTCCCTTAGGCAAGTGGAGAGGGGGAGATCTGGAGACTTGGCACCTTTTTTTTCCTTGTTCCTTCAGTTAGATGTTATGGATAACATAGATGTTTCTTTGGTTCTCTGTTATAGAACATAGTCATCTCTTTAGCTCTGGTTTTCCAAGGATAACCTAGGCAGTCAGCTGAATCTGTTAAAGTAAATTATATGTGTATAGTCTACTGGGAGAAAGCCCAGGCTCAAAATGTGGTCTCCTATATTCAGGTTAGGCCTCCCTACTCTATGACCTTTGTACACATACACCTTAAGAAGATTAAATGTGAACTTGATATGAAAGCACTCTGAAAGTAAACATGCAGGGCACGTAGGTGGTACAGTGAGTAGAGCACCAGCCTCAGAGTCAGGAGGACCTGAGTTCAAATATGACCTCAGACACTTGACACATTTACTAGCCGGGTGACTTTGGGCAAGTCATTTAACCCCAGTTGCCCTCTAAAAAGAAAAAAAAGAAAAAAAAAAGAAAGTAAACATGCTAGAATAGAATTGTAAGAGGTAATTACAGCTTCTAAAAAGATAATGCAGACCAAGTATGCAGAGTAAGATACATTTTTAGGCATATGGGAATTTATTTTGCTTGAACACATACGTGTGTGTATATGTGTATATATACACATGTGTGTGTGTAATTGTACGAGAATTTTTTTTCTACTGGGAGGGGAGCAGGGGTATGCTAGTAAATGTTTAGCAATCACTTGGGGCAGGAGGAGATAGGAGTGAAATGTGTTTCTTACACACTTAAATTTAATCTGCATTATTAACATTTTCACCATCACTTTATTATATTTAGATAGTCAAGAACAACAACAAAAATAAATCAAGCCCTGATTTGCCTCTTTACAAAGTATAAATGCTCTCATTGAAAATTTAATAATATGCTCCCAAAAGCCATTTCTAGCTGACTGCAGCATACCACTGGGTGAGTCTCAGAGGGAGAAAGAAAGATGCTTGACAACTGAAAAAAATAACAAAAAAGTTAAAACTCATCCAAAATTAAAGAGCCTCTTATTACCCCCATTCTGAATGCTAGTGTCTTCAATCAGATTAGCATAATTAAACACTGATCTACAGACAGCTTTTTAAGATAAGGGGTTCAATGATCAGAGTCGGCTTTCACCCTCCTCAGTTGTGCTGTTGAGGGGTGGGCGGTGGTCACCCGCAATGAGGGAGTTGGCTCTCTAGCCCAGCCTTGAAACCTAGAGATGTTCTTTACAAGTTACACAAGATGCGCAAACACTAAGTGTGTTAGACTGACTCCTGTGGCAGAGAGCTTTCTAGAACTGCCTAACCTTTGAGGAAAACTTTTTTGGTGTAAAAATTGTGATATCTTTCATTGTATGGGTCTTTCCAAAGAAACTTTGTAATTTATAATCAGCATAATAGTATCCAGGAAGGGACAGTCAGGTGGTGCAGTGGATAAAGTGCTAGGACTGGAGTTCAAATGTGGCCTCAGACACTTACAAGCTGTGTGACCCTGGGCAAGTCACTTAAACCCTGTTTACCTCAGTTTCCTTATCTCTTGAATGAGCTGGAGAAGGAAATTGCAAACCCCTCCAGTATCTTTGCCTAGAAAATCCTAAATGGAGTCACGAAAAGTCTGACACGACTGAAAATACCTGAAGAACAACAGCCAGAAAGAGCAAGGCAGGCGAAGTCTGGGCCGCAGTCATGTACCCCAGGGGCTGATGCCTCTTCTGCTGGTGAACCTTGCCCATTAGACATGGAATCTAAAAAGTGGATGCCTAAGGAGGCCTGTGAGAGATGGGGCCAGTCTAGAACTACTGAAAAAAATCCCAGTTCCATGTTCTTCCTCACTCTGGTGGTTTGCTTTCTTTATAAAAGTATAAACTTGTTTGAAAGTCTTATGTGAATAGGGAAACACACTCAGATTCTCTGGTGAGATGGAACAGTAGAGCTCTTGAAAATCTATCCAAGGAAACAGGGAGCAAGAATTAGTAAACATTTGGATTAAACAAAATCCAGAAATGATCCTAACATATCATTCTGACTATTCAAGTCCTCACCAAATCTGCCCAAGTTGTTAAACAACTGACGTGGGCCCCTACTCTTAGAGTTTCTAACAAGCATTTATTAAGTGCTTACTACATACAGCACTGTGCTCAGTGCAAGGAGCATAAGGACAAAATCAAAGGACAGAAACCTCTTTCTTGATCATTCTGGAATCAACTGCATGTGAGCTATGATATATTCTTGAATACTAAATCTAATTAGGAACAAAGTAAGTATGCCCCTGTGTATGTACCTTGGAAAAATCTTACAAAACAAACCTGTTTAAAAATTTTACCTGGAAAAATAATTAGTTGAAAAGGCAGATCCGTACACGTAAAATGTGTTTGTTTTTATTAGTTGTGTAATTTTTGTTTAAGGTTCTTTTTGTTTTGTTTTTTGCTTTTTTTTTGGAGGGCAGTTGGGGTTAAGTGACTTGCCCAAGGTCACACCGTTAGTAATTATCTAAGGCCAGGTTTGAATTCATGAAGATGCATCTTCTTGGCTCCAGGCCTATGACTCTTATTTATTTTATCACCCAGCTGCCCAAATTGTAGGACATCTTGTGATAGAGCAACTTCTTGGACTATGGATTATGTATTACACCATATATTAAACAAGGAAACTAGTATAGAAAATCATTAAAAGCTCTATTTCTGATCTCTCTTCCTAGCAACTAGAGATGATTCCCATATGAAGTTATACAAATGTTTAAGGCAGAGGTACTTAACCTGGTACTAATGAATCAGTAGATGTCAGAAAGTTTTTTAACTGGGATAGGGAAAAAAATTACATTTTAATTGTAATTGATTTCCATTGAAACCATATGCATTTTATACGTTTAAGAACTTTATTGTGAGGTGTCCGGCCCGCCAGAAGGAGCCTATGACACACAAAAAAGGTTAAGATCTCTGGGTCCAAGGTAAGAACAAAAGAGGCAAAAACAGACTTCCCCGAAAACCATGTATTGGTCTCTAGCTCTTACAGCACTTAAAAGAACTGGGATCCAGGAATCCGGTGACTTTAAACCCTCAGCTACCTCCTTATTACCCACCTTTGATTAATGCTGAAAAACTGTGTGGTTTTAATGGCTCAGATAGTGAGCTCAAAATGCCCACCATTGTCCTTGTAAAATGTGAGTATCCAGGTCTGCTCCTCTGTACTCAGTGTTGTTTAAGTTGCATCATGTTGTTTTGCTTCTCTATTACCAGTCTTTTTCTTTTTCATAACAGCAACAATAGTCATAGTAACAAATAAGCTAGTGTCTATATGGCACCTACTGCGTGCCAGGCGCCACACAAAGCACTTTACAATGATTTTCTCATTTGAGCCTCACACCAGAATGGAGAACTAGATGCTCTATTATCCCCGTTTTTCAGATGAGGAAACTCATTTTATCAAATGACAGACGATCATTTTTCCTAACATAAAAGCACTCCATTCACTTACATTTTGGGGATATGCCTACCTAGCATAAACACTATTAGCTAATCAATCCTCAGTGCCCCTTGCTCCTAAACCCTTTGGTCCACTGGAAAGGGCCTTTGAAGCCACGGAAGAATTCTTGCTTCCTCCAAAATCAAGGCCAATAACTGGATCTCCAGCTCAGTCCATTTTTCCACCTGTCACTACTTGAGTCACCAGAGTAGTGGGAGGGAAGGGAGAGAAGAAGGGAGCCTGGCCTCTAGCAGTGAATTTCTTAGTGAAAAGATTCCCTTCTGTTACTTCAGTACTTGCCATTCACTTCCTCTTTTGAAATCCTCTGTCTGGGCTTCAGCAGAAACTCTAACCTCTTTGCAAAGGTCTTGATTCACAAACTAATCCAAAGAAAATTAAAATAACTGCAACCCAAGTAGGTTTCTGGATTTTGGCCTTTATCATATTAAAACTCCTTCCCCCCAACTGTGGACATGGAAAGTTTAATGCCTAGGGCTGTGGTGTGGTAACCAACAACAGCTGTTTTGTAGAGTCCAAGTGCCATGATCCAGAACAGGCAAAAGACTGCAAAATTGAGGTAGGGATGAGAAAAGTAAACTCATTCAAGAAGTGGATTTTGCAAGGACTTTTTGCATCTATGATGTATTGCACGATCTGTCAACCTTTTCTGACATAATAATATCTTAAGAGAGATATGGTAACTGAGGGGTTTTTTTTTAATGTCCTTAATAGCAAATCTCATCAACTATTGTAAAGTAAAATAAAGATGCAAGTCTATATTATCCCAAAATATGGCTAGGCTCCAAAATAAATCATGCAGGGAACAGGGAGAAAAAGGGGAAAAAATTACAAATGTTAGAAAAGTAACTTTAGAAATGTACCTCATTTTCAAGCTGCTGGTTCTGCTTTAATCTTATCTAAAGCCAAGTATGGGAAAGGTTAGCGACAATGGTTTAGACCAGGGTGGGTTACCTGTGACCTCAAGACCACATGAAACCTTCTACATCCTTGGTTACAGCCTTGACTGCAGTCCAAGTTTTACAGAACAAATCCTTTTATTAAGGATTTCTGTGAAGAACGGATTCAGTGAAAGGGCTGCACTTAAGGATCTAGAGGTCCACGTGTGGTCTCAAGGCCACAGGTCCCATCCACCCCTTTCTTCTGCCACCTGGTTTAGACTAACCAGTTGGTCTGTCAGTCAACAAATATTTATTATACACTAAGTATTGGGAATACAAATACAAACAGGCAGCTGATATTCTGATAAGGGAAGAACCTCAAAGGAAACTCAAGGCAGGGAGAAGAGAGGGACCTGACTATGGGGCATGGCAGAGACGGTCCTTATGGAAGTGATAGCAGTACACCCTGGAGAGAAGTGTGGACCCCTTTGGTACAGAACCCCCTAGGGCTTCTTCATTAGACTGGGGGCTCTGGGAGGGTGGAGAGCACTTCCAGGATAAGCAGCCCAGGGGTAGAGGGGAGCTTCCAGAGGAAGCATGGGAGGCAGAAGTCTTGTGGAGGTGAGACGCTGGATGGCACAGCCTGGAGAGGGGCTGAAGGCAGGTGTTTCTATGCACCTTAACTTGAGAACCACCAGTGTAATGTGGGCTTTGCCTCAGATAGATGCCTTAAGGCATCCTTGGCCTCTTCTCAGATTTGCACTGTCATAGACAGGGTTTCTGATTCTTCAAGAGAGCTTGAAATTCTCTTGGGAGCTGTGAGCTTTCTCAAAGAAATGTGTTGTCTGGATTGAAAATAAACACTTGAGTGCTCATAGCACATAGAAACAGTATGATCTAATGGTTACAGCACAGGGGTAGATGTCTGGAGGTTGAATTTGAGGTGTGGCTCCACCCCTGTATCAATGAACTCAGCTTCCTCATTTGTAAAGAGAGAGCAAAGCAGCCTTAGCTTTCACACATTCTCCCGTAGCTACAGTGAAAGTAAGATATACCAGAATTTGTGGTATGCAATGAAAACGACCTTTTATCTTTACATAAAATGTTAAGAGGAAGCAAAAGAATGGAGTGGCGAAAGCCCTAGCTTTGGGTCAGAGGACTCGGTTGCAAATCCTGGCTCTGTTTGGTCATTTGTATTACTTGGGGTAAATGACTTCACCTCTCTGAACCTCAGTTTGCTCATCTGTGCAATGAAGGCTTTAGACAGATGTACTTCTACAGGCTCTTTGCCCCAGACCATTTGACCTTCGCTTAGTTGGCTTATTTGTATCATTAGCTTCCATTAGATTCTAGGCTTCCTGTAGCTTCTGATTTACTGATAATGTTGTGTATAGAATCAGTAGTAATAATGATCAAAAAAGGAAAATGACACCAAAGTAATTTGTGCCTGGCTGTTTGTCCCACTTAGATTGCCTTGGAGTTTGAACGTCTTGAAGTAACATCCACTTATCCCATCCCTTTGGGTTGTGAGTCACTGAGAGTGACCCCTCTGTACCAGCAGAAGAATACAGAGTATGTCATTTATTCCCAAGATGCTCAGCTCATGTAGGTGCTCTTGTAGCATTCTTCAGTGACCCTGCCTTTACATGATTAACAATGACTAATTAATTAACAGAAGTTTAAAAGTTTGAAAGTTAACAGAAGGCTTATCCTCAACCCTGTGTTTCCTTCCCAGTTTTTCATTGTGGCACTTCTCTGAGACACAGGTTTCTTATTTATAAAACAGGAATAATTATATTGTACTACTCACCTCCTAGGATTGTGAAGCTTGATAAGTCTCAAAGTACTTTCAAAATGTGAGTTTTTAAAAATTATGTATTGTTGTGATTTTTTTTTATCATTACCGTTTATGTTCATTTGAACTCCAGAAACCCAGAACAGCAGCACAAAAGAAAACAAGAAACTGAGATCGGAAGTGGAGGGGATTGGTAGACCAGCTCTCCTTGGAGTATTTCAGGCTCTTTGTTTGGATTGGATTAGAGGAAGACCAGAGACAGGAGGCTGAACTAGACAGCCTCTTTGGGTAGAAGCTATACTAGTCAGCCTTAAAAGGGCAGCTGATGAACTCAGGCTTATGTTTCTTACACTTGACCTTAACAGATCTTTAGCAGCAGCCATGCTCAGATCATTTACTTGGTCATCAGTCATTAATGAATGAATAATCTGGGAAAGAGAAAAAATTGAGTTCTCCACAGCCCATCCCAGAATGGCTCAGTTATTTCCCCAGGCTTAGCCACTGCACCAGTACGTGGTATAAAATGCTCTTGCTGCTTAGTTTCTCTTTGGGGGAAATGTAAATATAAGTTGTTTAAGGCTTTTTTGTTGTGGTGGTGGTGGTTTTTCCCATCTTTGTGGGGCCAGACTCTGGCTCCAGAGGAACACAAGTTAAGCCAGTCTCAGCAGTCCCCTCCTCCCCAACCTTCCAGAGCCACAATTTTATTTTAAACTTTATTGAAAGAGTTTGGTTTTAATTATGTGCTTTCCTGGACTCCTGATAACTTTCAAGTTGAAAGCTTTTATGGATTTTCCCTCCTAAGTCTGTCTCTGCTGTTTTGGGAGCCCTGCATGGTTTTCAAATCAAAACCAGCCATGGTTCCTACCTTTTTCCAGTTTTGCCATAAGAAATAATGGTGAGGTCCTGTTCTGCTCTTTTAATAGAAGCAGGGCCCAAATCATGGGGATATTACAAGAGAACTTCAAGTGGGGAAAGATAGAATACACCAGAATGTTGCATTTGGAGCATCGTTAAGAATAATATATCTATCTGGTCACTTTCTTTTCATCTCTGTCTTCTTGTTAGATCCTGAACAGGGTTCAGTCTTTTCTTCTCTGTAGCACTCTGTATATAATACATTGCCTCTGGTTGAGCCATAAGAACAGAGAGAATAATTCTTTCTTTAAACATCTTTTAATCCTACCAGAGAAATAATAGAACCTAGTTTTAAAAGTGATAACATATTGTTTTCCATTAGACCCTTAGTGGTGACCTGAAAGTCCCTTCAGCTACTATCCTTTTTGCCGCAAATATTAGAGGCATCTATATATAAGATTGCACATTGACTAGAAGCTCAAATGTCTTCTTAAAAGAGATGACAGAATTATGGAATTTTAGAGTTAAGAAATACCTTAATGACCAAGGGATTCTTTGTCTTTTTGTGTCATGGGCCCCTTCTCAGAAGTTTTTTTGTCTTTTTAAAATTTTATAATTGAAGGAAATATGAAATTTTAGTTAGAGGTTAGTGAAAATAAGTATGTCATTTTTTTCTTAGTCTAAGTTTACACATTTCCTAAAATCTGCCAAGAGGCTGTTGGACCCCAGGTTAAAAGTCCCTAAGCTAATACAACCCATATCTAAACTTGAACACCCATCATATTATAATGAACAAGTAGTTATCAAGCCTTTGTTTGAAGATAGCTGATGAGGGGACACTCACCACCTCCCAGCACAGCTCAACACAGCCCAGTGTTTGATAGCTCTATTGATTAAGAAGTTTTTCTTTCTATCAAGCATAAATTTGCCCCTACAACTTCCACCCATTGGCCTTAGACACTAGACAGAGCACACCTACTTTCTTTTTCATTTTATATCATTTCAAATACTTTGGCTCATGGATTTAGAGCTGGACGGGGACTTTGAGATAATTTAGTTCAACCCCATTTTACAGATAAGGAAACTGAGGCACAAGGAAGTTGAATGACTTGCCCAGGTTCACATAGCGGATGTCGGCAGAATTGGGATTGGAATCTAGGTCCTTTCACATCAAACATGGAGCTCTTCTCTGATCTGCTGCCTTTCTTGAAGGCAGTCATCACATCTTCTTTTAGTCTTCACTTGTCTAGACTAAATATCTCCAGTTTCTTCCACAAAACCTCTTATGGCTTGAACGTGAGGCACCCCTTCCCATCCTGGGTTCCCTCCTCTGGAACTTTCTCTTTCCTAAAATGTGGCACCCAGGACTGAGTACATATTCCAGCTCCAATGTGATTAGAACACTGTACAAGAGAACTGTCCTTTCCTTATTCCTAGGTTATGGATTTTTCTTCTTTAAACCTAAGAGCAGTTTTCTGAAATAGCATGTCACACTGTCTACTCTCCCTGAGCTTCCAAAACTCTACTAAGAAGGCAGCAGATCTAAATTAGAGTGGGACCTACTGGGGGAGTAGTTCTTAAATCCTGGCAGGGACTGACTCCTCTGCCTGACACTGGCACCATCAACGTCTCCAAAAAGTCCTGGGACAGACTGGGCTTTGTGTTCTAGCATGTCCCTTTGGCTACGGTCCTCTTTCTGAATTACCTCAGTCAATGCTCTCTGAAGAATTAAATTCAGTAAATGTTTATCAGGTGCCTACCATATTGTAAATGCTGAAAGGAATACAGAGGATGATTTTAACAACAAACATAGACCCTACTCTCAAGGAATTTATATAAGGCTGACAGACCAATCAACTCCTTTATTCACATAGGTCAGCACCCTCTGCACAGCTGATAGTCTTAAAGAGGTTAAGTAAGAAAGTAAGACCTACCCTAGGTCACAAAATGGAAATGTAGCTATGTAGAAAAATGATTGCAATACAAAATACAGGTGCAAAATACTGAGTTCAAAGTGGAAGGAATCAGTTATGGCTGAGGATATCATGGTAATTTCATGGTAAAGGTTCTGTTTTAGGTAGACCTTGAAAGTAAGTTTCTACAAGTGAAAATAATGAGACAAAGCATTCTAGGTATAAAAAGTGCTATAAGCAAAAACACCAAGATGGAAAAAACATAGAATGTGTTCAGAAAATCATGCCTATTGGGCTAAAGGATGACTTTTGAATTTACAGATGATTTATATATAGTTTAGTATGAGGTAAGGCTGGAAAGGATAAAGACGATATTGTGAAAGGTGTTCAGTGCTGGGCTACAGAGGTTCAACTTTATTGAGCAGGTTAATAGGGAAGCTGTTTATGTTTTTGAGCAATGTGGTGCAGTGGGAGGAGTTCTGCATTGTATGTCACATTACTTGTGATCTTAAACTGAGATGTTCTCTAAGGTCTCCCTCTCTGAATCCCATGACTTTTAGATTAATCTGATAGCATTGTGTAGGCTGAATTGAAGGGGACAAGGATTTGAGCTGGGAAGATAAGTTTGGAGGCTCTTTCAGTAATCCAAAGTAGAGGTAATTAAATACTGAACTAAAGTAAAAATGGAAAGGTTTTACAGTTAGAATTAATAAAATATTGATAGCTAATTAGATGGTGATAAGCAAAGGAAGGTGAGGAATCAAAGATGGCTTTGAGTATGAATGATAGGCTGCTGCTAACAAGAAATTCATAAAGGAGGAAAGATGATATTAGTTTTAGATTAGGAGCAGAACCAAGATGGTGGAGAAAAGGCAGGGCCTCACCTGAGCTCTCCCAAATTCTCTTCCAAACAACTTCAGAATAATGCCTCAAAACAAATTCTATAGTCACAGAACCAACAAAAGGATGGGGTGAAACAGTTTTCCAGCCCAAGACAACTTAGAGGGTGAGAAGGAGAGGTCTGTTGCACCAGGATGAAAGTGGAACAAGGTCTAGCACAGCCAAGACCCAAACAAGCTAGCAGCATCAGGCTACATTTCAGTAAGCCAGCAGCAGGCCCTTGGGGCAACTGAATGGGTAGCAGCTCCCTGAACTCTGAGCCCACAGACAGTAAGGGGGTTAAGTGGTCAGAAGATTATAGGGGACCCTTTGCTGGCAGTGGGGACAGAACTCTGTTGCGTTGCCCATACACACATCTGAGTCTTAGTCTCAGGGCAGGGAGGAGCACTAGCAAATGAGAGTTTGTGGCCCCAAGGGAGCAAGTCATGGTCATGGTTCCAGGGCAGAAAAGAGCACTTATGGTTATTGACAGACCAGAGCACAGGCCAGGAGAGTAGTAAACACACCTTTTATTAGATTATACTACTTTGGGAGAACCAAAAACTTGTAGAACACTTCCCCCACCCTACCAAACAAGCTCTGAAAATAGCTGCACAAAAAATCTGAAGCTTGGAACAGTGCTCTGTCCACCCAAGAAGCAGAGGCCAGCTTTAGCATAATTAAAAATCAAGAAATAGATGGGAAAAACAAGCAACAACAAAAAGAACCTGATTGTAGAAAGTTACTGTGGTGACAGGGAAGATAAAACACAAACTCAGAAAATGACAACAAAATCAAAAACTGCCTCAAGGCCTGAAAGAAAAATGTGAATTGGTCTCAAGCCCAAAAAGAATTTCTGGAAGAGCTCAAAAAGGACTTTAACAATCAGATAAGAGAGGTAGATGAAAAATTCAAGAAAGAAATGAGAGTGATGCAAGAAAACCATGAAAAAAGAGTCAGTAAAGGAGGTAAAGGAGGCACATGTGTGTGTGTGTGTGTGTGTGTGTACAAACACACACAAAAATAACACCTTAAAAAACAGAATAGGCCAAATGGTAAAAGAAACACAAAATTCCACTGAAGAGAAGAGCTTGTTAAAAAACAGAATTGGCTAAATGGAAAAAAATATATACAAAAATTCACTGAGAAAAAGAACTGCTTAAAAAACATAACTGACTACATGGGAAAAAAAAGGTACAAAAATAAACTGAAGAAAAGTACTTCTTAAAAAGAAGAATTGATCAAATGGAAAAAGAAGTACAAAAGCTTATTGAAGAAAATAATTCCTAAGCCGCCATCTTGACTCTGGCCCCCAGGAAAATAATTCCTTAAAAATTAGAATTGGGCAGGTGGAAGCTAATGACTCCATGATATAACAAGAAATAATAAAACAAACAAAAAATTTTTAAAGAATTAAAATTAGAAAATGTGAAGAATCTCATTGGAAAAGTAACTGACTGGGAAAATAGATCAAGGAGAGATAATTTAGAATTATTGGACTGCCTGAAAGCCATGATCAAAAAAAAAAAACCTAGACACCATCTTTTAAGAAATTGTCAAGAAAAACTGTCCTGATGTTCTAGAACCAGAGGGTAAAATAGAAATAGAAAGACTCCACTAAGACTCTCCTGAAAGAGATCTTAAAATGAAAACTCCCAGGAATATTATAGTTAAGAACTACCAGGTTAATAAGAAAATATTGAAAGCATCCAGAAAGAAACAATTCAAATATCATAGAGTTATAATAAAGATAACAGAAGATTTAGCAACTTCATTTTTTTAACATTAATAACATTTTTAATGAAAAATAACCATAGTTTGAAAAAATAAAGAGGAGAGTATCATTATTTTGCGTATTTTTCAAATCTCTTTAATGCCTTGTCTTTTTTTATAAAGAACTTTTTTTTTTTTTACTGCTGGGCTAATAATATTTTATTTTATTTTCAAATTTATTTATTTTCTTGTTTACATCACTCATTTCCACGAGATTTTGAGTTACAGATTTTCTCTCCATCTTTCCCCTACCCACCACCCCAAAACACTGATCCCATGGTATAGCCCCTCCCCCAATCTGTTCTCTCCTATGTCCTCCCCCAACGCCCCTCTGACTTTTCAGTAGGGCAGGATGGGTCTCCCTACCCCAGTGCCTGTATATCTTAATTCCCAGTTGCATGTAGTTAATAATAATAATAATATATATATACATATATATTTTTAACATTTGATCATAGAACTCTAAATTGTAGATTCTTTCCCTTCCTTCCTTGTCACCCACCCCTACTGGAAGGAAAAGCAATTCAATGCAGGCTGTACATGTGTAATTATGCAGAATATCTCTTCAGTGGACATTTTGTGAGAGACTGATTATATGTCCCTCCTTCCTATCCTGCCCCCCCTTGTTCAATTTCTACCCTGTCCCTTTATAGAAGTGTGTACTTCCAGCAACCCTCACCCCTACCCTGACCTCCCCTCCATCATCCCACCTCTCATCCCCATTCCTCCTACTCTCCTGTGTGGCAAGATACCCAGTTTAGAGTTTATTCCATTCCTTCCCTAAGCCAAATTCAATGAGAGTGAGGTTGACCCTTTCCCTTTTGCCTTCCTGTTCTTCCCCTCTATTGTAACAATTATCTCTTGCCTCTTCTACATGGGATGATTAACCCCATTCTGTCTCTCTCTGTCTCTTCTCCTTCTAATCCTCTCCCACCTCAGAATTTCACCTTTTAAAGTATTGTTCCTTCCTATTCAATTGATCCTGTGCCCTCCACGTACACATATATACACATACTCAGATAATACATATATAAACCCTCCTATGTAGACATATGTGTATGTACACACATATATATACATTTGTATTCCCTTAACCTGTCCTCATACTGAGAAAAATTTCACAAGTTACAATTACCCTTTTTCCATGTTGGTATGTAAATAGTTCAGCTTTGATATGTTCCTTATGATTTCTTTTCCATGTTTACCTTCTCATGCTTCTTGTATTTGAGTGTCAAATTTTCTTTTCAGTTCTGGTTGTTTCAGCAAGAATGCTTGAAAGTCCTCCACCTCACTGAATGACTGTATTTTCCCCTGGAACATTATAGTCAATTTTGCTGGGTAGGTGATTCTTGGTTTTAATCCTAGTACCCTTTATCTCCAGAATATCATATTCCAGACCCTTTTATCCCTTAATGTAGAAGCTGCTAGATCCTGGGTTATCCTAATTGTGTTTCCACAGTGTTCAAATTATTTCTTCTTGGCAGCTTGTAATATTTTCTCCTTGATCTGGGGCCTCCAGAATCTGGCTATAATATTCCTAGGAGTTTTCTTTTGGGGATCTTTTTCAAGAGGTGATTGGTGAATTCTTTCAAGTTCTATTTTGCCCTCTAGTTCTAAAATAACAGGGCAGTTTTCCTTGAGAATTTTTTTAAAGGATGCTTTCTAAGTTTTTTTTTTATCATGACTTTCAGGTAGTCCAGTAATTTTTAAATTGTCTCTCCTGGATCTGTTCTCCAGGTCAGTGGTTTTTTCAAGGAGATGTTTAACATTGCCTTCTATTTTTTTCATTTGTTTGGATCTGTTTAATAGTATCTTGATTTCTCATAAAGTTATTTGCTTCCATTTGCTCCACTCTAATTCTGAAGGAATTATTCTCTTCAGAAAGCTTTTGAGATTCTTTTTTCATCTGGCAAATTTGACTTTTTAAGGCATTCTTCTCCTCATTGGCTTTTTAGGCTTCTTTTGCCATTTGAATTAATCTATTTTTTTAAGGTGTTATTTTCTTCAGTCAGGTTGTTGACTCTCTTTTCATGATTTTCTTGCATCATTCTCATTTCTCTTACCAGTTTTTCTTCCACTTCTCTTATTTGGTTTTCAAAATCCTTCTTAAGCTCATTTATGGCTTGTTGGCAGTCTGCATGTTTCTGGGAAGCTTTTGGTGTGGGAGTTCTGACTGTGTTGTCTTCCTCCCATTCCATGCTTTGATCCTTTTTGTCCCCAAAAAAGGATTTTAGAGTTCAGTTGC
>CM053593.1:85033696-85094053 GCA_028646575.1 Pseudocheirus occidentalis
ATGTTGCCAGTGAATTACTTGATTTTTTAGCTCTGTGGAACTCTGCTTCCAGGGGAGAATGTTCTGTCCCAAATCGCTGGGGTTTTCACAGCTGCTAGAGCTATTAGGAGTCTGCTGCAGCCCCCATCAGCTTTGGCTCACTGAAAACACACCCCAGGACCACCACCCAAGACCACCATCTGGATCCAGGCAGCTCAATGTAAAAGGAGTTAGCCTCTGAATGATTGCTTGGCCCCCCTGCAGTCTGGTAACTCTGAAGCAGCCCCATGGAGGCAGAAACAGGGCCACTGATTCTGCTGCTTCCTTTCCCTGGAGGCAGTTCAGCCCAACTGCTTTTCTCTCCCAAATTTAGCTGAGTTACACTGACCTTTTACTTTGTCCTTGTTTCTTATGGCCTGATAATTCTGGAAACTGCCACAGCTGCTGCTGATCCATTCTCCTGAAGGTTCCAGCTGCGGCTACTTCTGGTCACCTGGGGCCAAGCCACAGTTTCAGGCTGGGCTGGTTTCAGATCCCAGCCTGCTGCAATGAGCCCTTTGCACCAAGCTGCCTTCAGGGGAAGATATGTTTTTCTGTATTTTTGGAGCCCTAAAATTTGTTTAGTCATATTTTATGGGTATTTGAGGTGGCTATGTGCGAGCTGCAAAACCTTGCTGCTTCTACACCGCCATCTTGGCTCCCTAGCAACTTCTATATTAAAGGATCATAGGGCTTACAATAAGATATTCCAGAGGACAGAGGAAATAGGATTACAACCAAGAATCACCTACCCAGCAAAACTGAGTGTAATTCTTCAGGGGAAAAATTGGAAATTCAGTGAGATGCACTTTTAAGTATTCTTGATGAAAAGACCAGAGCTGAATAGAAAATTTGATTCTCAAATGTAAGATCAAGAGAAGCATAAAAAGGTAAACAGGAAAGAGGAATTATAAGGGATTCAATAAAGTTAAATTGTTTACATTCCTACAAGGGAAGATGATACTTGTAACTCCTAAGAACTTTATTAGGGCAGTTAGAAGGAGTATACATAGACAGAGGGTGTGGGTATAAGGCAAATTTGATGGAATGATATCTAAAAAGATAAAATTAAGGGATGAGAAAGAAGAATGCACTTGGAGATGGAGTAAGGGAAAGGTAGAATGAGGTAAATTGTCTCACATAAAATAGGAGTGAAAGAGCTTTTATAGTGGAAGGGAAGATGGGTAAGGTATAAGGGAGTACTTCAATCTTACTCTTATCAGAATTGGTTTGGAGAGGGAATAACATAATCTGTTGGATATAGAAATCTTGTTTTACCTTAAAGTAGGAGAGGAAGAGGATAAGAGAAAGGTGGGGTGGGGCGGGGCTGATAGAAGGGAAAGCATTTTGGGGGAGATGCTAGTCAGAAACAAAACACTTTTGAGGATGGACAAGGTGAAAGGAGAGAACAGGATAAGCATGGAGGAAATAGGACAGAGGGAAATACACAGTAATTATAACTATGATAGAATTTTTGCAGGAGGTTTTTCTGGAAAAGGCCTTATTTCTTAAATATATAGAGAACCGAATCAAATTTGTAAGAATACAAGTCATGCTCCAATTAATAAATGGTCAAAAGATATGAACAGGCAGTTTTCAGAAGAAGAAATCAAAGCTATTTATAGCCATATGAAAACGGCTCTAAGTCACTATTGATTAGAGAAATGCAAATTAAAACAACCCTGAGATACCATCTCACATATCTTGGATTGAGTAATATGACAGAAAAGGAAAATGACAAAAGCTGGAGAGGATGTGGGGAAATTGAAACATTAATGCATTGTTGGTGGAGCTATGAACAGATTCAGCCATTCTGGAGAGCAACCTGGAACTGTGCCGAAAGGGCTAGAAAACTGTGCTATGTATACATACCCTTTGACCCAGCAATACAACTACCAGGTCTGTATCCCAAAGAAATAACAAAAAAAAAAAAGGACCCATATACACAAAAATTTACAGCATATCTTTTTGTGGTGGCAAGAAAATGGACATTGAGGTGATACGCATCAATAGGGGAGTGGCTGACCAAGTTATAGTACGTGATTGTGATGGAATACAATTGTGCTATAAGACATGATGAGCAGGATGCTCTCTGAAGAACTTGAAAAGACTTACTTAAATTGAAACAAAGTACGAGGAGAACAGTGTATACAGTAACAGTAATGTTATACAATGATCAGCTGTGAATGACTTGGCTATACTCAGTGGCACAACGATCCAAGACATTTCCAATGAACTCATGATGAAAAATGCTATCCACCCGAAGAGAAGTGACTCATGGAGTCTGAATACAGATTGAAGCACACTTTTTTTTAAACTTTATTTTTCTTGTTTTTTTGTTTGTTTGTTTTGGGTGATTTTTTGTGTGCGTGTTTATTTTTACAACATGACTAATGTGAATATATGTTTCCCTTGACAGCACATATATAACTTATATCAGATTGCTTAGTTTCTCAAAAGGGGGAAATGGAAGAAGACAATTTGGAACTCAATTAAAAATAATAATAATATTAAAATTGTTTTGGGAAAAATGTAATATTAAATATCTCCAAAACAAAAAAAGATTAGTTTCCAATATGTTGAGTTTCCAGTACTGATATAAATTCGTCATGCTGAGCTCTACTTCTCTTTACTATGTTGCTTCTTTACTCACCATTTCCAATTAACATTGTCCCCATGGAGCTATTTAGAAATACTTCTCAGGGGCGGCTAGGTGACGCAGTGAATAGAGCACTGGCCCTGGAGTCAGGAGTACCTGAGTTCAAATCCAGCCTCAGACACTTAACACAAAAAAAAAAAAACTAGCCATGTGATCTTGGGCAAGTCACTTAACCCCAACTGCCCCCCAAAAAGCAAAAAAAAAAAAAAAAAAGAAATACTTCTCATCCTCTGCTTTATCAGACTCTTCCTGGCTTTCCCTCAATAATCCACATTGGCATTTAAAGAATTTTAAATTCAAAGAAATTTAAAATTGGCTGGATTGGCATTTAAAGAATGACTATTGAACACCATGAACCAGAACATGTATATTCAATCACAAAAGGATAGAAAGGAAAAATTAAAATTAAATCCCTTGTGACATTTCATCTGCCCTCCTTAACTTTTCTGTCTGAAGCGAACTATCAGTTCCGAACTTAGTGGGATATCAGGGAATCAAGAAAAAAGAAGTATATAGGTAAAAAACTTTGTGTCAAGGAAACTATTAGGAAGTTCCATTTGACTTTTTGTGAACTTGAGCTATTTTGCCAAAAAGTGAGGAAATGAACTCAAATCCCCATGCAGTGTCAGGCTGTCCTACTTCCCATTCTGCCAGTCAATTGTCCATAGGCCCATCCATACAAAGGGCTAAGGGAAACATTCCTAGCTTGGGGAGACACTTTTTTTTTCTCTTTAGAAACATGAGATTTCTGCCTTGCTTGGAAAGTACATGCTTGCATTGTGCTAAATTCGATCTTCTCCTCACCTTGAATCCCAGCATGGATGACCTCCAACTTTTTATGTAATGCAACTTCCTTTCTGGTGGTTTGGGCTGATCTGCAAGAGCCCACTAGATATGACCACCAGAGCCTTATAGGAAGCAAGTCCACGTTCTTGAAAAGTTCACAGAAGTCTGTGGAAGAGGCTGAGTAAAAGTTCAGGGCAAGGACTAGATAGAAGAGAGTGAGTATTGTTGGCATAGGGTCAGGTAGGCGATGCATTGGATAGAGCACCAGCCTTGGAGTCAGCAGGACCTGAGTTCAAATTTGACCTCAGACACTTGACACTAGTTATGTGACTTTGGGGAAATCACCTTTACCCCAATTGCCTGCCCCCCCAAAAAAGAAAAAAAAATTGTTGGCACAGATTTGAATGCTCAGTCTCAGTCTTGTGTCTGATATAGAACTGTTTCTCCGTCTTTTCTTGTTTTGAGGGTCACTCCATACATAAATATTTTTCCATGATAGTTCATCAAAGACCAGCTGGTGACAAAGAATATTATCACAACCTGCCTTTTCTGATCCCTTTTGGGAGTATTAACCTCAAAGCAGGTAAAAATGAGAAGACTTGCAAACAGCCATTTCGACTGATGCCTTTGTGAAATGCCCAACACAATAAACCCTCTTTAGTAAGAAATTGTGGTAGCATACTAAGAGTTATTGCACTGACACTTTGCCTTCCCACCTCAGGCTGACATCAACTCGTTTATGAAAAATGATTCTGGGCTTCTTCATTCAGAATTTGCCTGGCTTTCCTTACTATATAGTCATGTCAAGTCATCTTTGAATTTCACACCAAACAATCCCATCAGTGCCTCACGGCTTCCTCTCATGTCCCCCTTCACTATGTTGGCTGTGTTTGATGTCTGTCTAAGGACTTTTCTGTATAATTGCAGGACCCAAATAGCCTTGTCGTGCTACCTGTGCAGCTGTAAATTAAGTGGGATATTATCATAATCATTTATTCTTGTAAGTAAGGATGTCAGCAAAAAGGATTAGCATTGCTTTGATACACAAACTTCAAGAACTAATATCTATCAAGAGAACTGCTAATCCCTTCCTAATTCCCCTGTCTTGGTGAAAATAAAAGATTGCGTCTTAACTATAAAAGCTACTGCCAGATTCTGTGAAAAAAGCTTAACGCAACAGATTTAGCTGAAATCTTAACAGAAAACATGAGTGATTAGCTAGAAAAGGAAGCTAAAAACATTTTTACAAGTGAAGTAACAATATTATAGAAGTAAAGTCAGTGCATTGAAATGGTGTTTAGTTCTTAAAAGGGTAGGGAAGCCTTAAGCCACACTCATCCTGAGAAACTGGGCATTGTGAAGCAGAATGGATCAGGGGAAGTCAAGAAGGCATTGAATACCCATCTTGGCAGAGGGCTTCATGAACTTGCCCTCCTCATGCTCCATCTGAAATGGTGTGTTCCATGTGGATAAACCAGAGAGTGTCCAAAAGAGACTAGAGTAATAAAGAAGGGTCATGGTGAATAAAGATCAGCTGAAGGAACTGAGGATGTTTATCCTGTAGAAGAAACTTGGGGGATTTAATAGGTTTCTTCAGGTATTTGAAGGGTTGTCATGTGAGAGAGGATTTCAACTTGTTCTGCTTGGCACCAGAAGAGTGAACTGGAACAGTAGGCAGATGTTTAAAGGAGACAGATTTGGATTTGAAATCTGGAAGAAGTTCTTAAAAATTAGAGCCACTATTGGGTTTTCAAGCAAAGACTGAATAATTATTCAGGAATGTTGAAGAGGGCATTCTTATACAGGAATGGGATAGACTTGATGGCATCTGAGATCCCTTCCTATTCTCAGAGTCTGTGTTTCTGTGAATAGTTCAGGAAGGTTTGTGTGTAGTCCTTTATAGAAGCACCAAAATATGCTAGGTGGACCTTGAGCTCTTTCCTTCTCCACCAGAGTCCTAGTGTAATGCCTCCTGTAGTATGGAGATGACCCTGGGTTCTAGAAGGCAATGCTAGGCAGTCTCTAGCAAGTTCTGCCAAGCTGAAAAAACTTCAAGAACAGATTCTGAAGTAGATTCTCTGTCTTATCATAAAAAAGACCATTCTAGCTCCATTAGGAAGCTCACGCTGAGGATGACCACCAGGTGATGAATTTTTGGCCACAGCAGCTAGTAAAGTCTACTAAGTCATACAAGGCAGGCTTTGAGATTTGTGTTGGTAGAAACCCATGTTGATGAAGTGCTTCAAGTATTCCAGAAGAAGCACCAATCAGGCTTTTCTCTCCTTTGTACATATTATGTATATGTTTTGGCAAAGCCCTAGAGAATTGTCATGTTGCATGTGCTTGGAATATGGTTTTCCTGGTGTTGGTGAGAGACTTCTTCAGAAGGGAGGGGGGGATGTCATTGACTTGGTGATACCATCAAATCTCTTGTGAACACACAGACCCTGTTAAAAGTTTGTAGCAAAGCAATCTGAATCAACATTCCAAAATAAACAACTCTCATTTATTTAGGGATTGATTTGTAATACTTGTTTCTAATGACCATAAATAATTGACAATTATCCTGGGGTTTATAGAATACTTTTCTTCCCAGAACTCATTTAATCTCACAGCATCCCAAAGATCTGGAGACGAACAAGTGGGTTCCTTACCCTCAAAAGCTTGAGTAATTTACCCAGGGCTAGCCACTAGCTGTGGTAGAACAGTCAGTGTTTAAAAAAAAAAATTACTCAACTCCTGGTGGGGTATTTTTTGCTTCTGGTCTGACACCCTACTAAGCCAGAAAAGGCTGCCCAGAAAGTCCCAAATTCAGGATATCAAAGAAGAAAGAGCCACCAAGAACATTGAGGACAGAGTCTAGCATCCTAACTTTTAAAAACAGTTCATTGTTTGCCATTTTTAGTTTCATTCTGAACTGTAGTTATGAAGTAGATGCATCTTTTGTCAAGGGTACAGCTTTATAAATGGAAATAATCCATTCCTTGCTAATACTGTTTTTTTTCTTTTGTCTCCCTCTTTCTCTAGCATGAAAGACTTTCTAGGTAAGAATTTTCCCTGTTTTATGTGCATGCTTAATACTTATATATGAGAATGATTTGCCCTAATGTTTTTCCTTTACACAGTTTAGCAATGTTTCCCTCTTCTGGAACTTTTCGTTCCTACTGCCACTCCTCTGTTGCAGTCCTTTACTAATTCTCATCTGAACTAGGATGATGCCCTCCTAACTTCTCTCTCTGTGTCTGTCTGTCTCTCTTTCTCTGTCTCTCTCTGTCTCTCTCTTTCTGTCTCTCTCTCCCCCTCCCCTTTTCCCCCTCCTCCTCTCCTTTCTCTGCCTTCCCTTTTCCTAGACCTTTTCCACAACACATACCACTTCAGGATCTTGGCTCAAGGGCCACCTTCTAAATGAGGGCTTTTGCAATCTCCCTAGTTGCAAGTGCTTTATATCCACTCCCTACCCTCACCAATTACCTTGTATTTATTTTGGATATACTTATGTGTGTACGTGTCTTCCCTGATAGAATATAAGCTCCTGAAGTCAAAGGTTATTTTATTTTGGGTAGTGTATCTCCAGCACCTAGCATAGGTGTGTCACATAGTAGGCATTTAATAAATGCCTGGGAACTGATTGGATACGCAAAGTGAAGGCCAGAGAGCCAAAGATGACTCTCAGATTATACACAGGAGAGAGCAGTTCAATAATGGTGTGAATGACAGAATAATCCAGTCAGAGAAAGGAGTAGGTTTGGGGCCAGAGATGACCAATTGTTTGGGGGCATTTTGGACTTAAAGCACTAGTGGAACATTTAAATAGAGGCATCTCGTAGACAGCTAGAGGTGTGTGTCTGAAGGTCAGAAGATATATCAGGATGGGAAATGAAAATGTGCAAGTTATTTGCATTGATGCTGAAGTTGAAGCTATAGGAGTGAATGAGATTGCTAAGGGGAAAAGTATAGACTGAAAAGAGTAAAAAGACTGCAGACAGGCCCAAGAGGAAGAGCCATATGAAAGAATTATCAATAGAGGAACCAGTAAAGAAAGGAGGAATAGTTGGAGAAAAAGGAAAAAACCAGGAGAGCTGAAAGAGTTCCAGTAGGAAGGAAGGATCAACAAGGTCAAAAACTTGCAGAGAGATGAAGGAGGATAAAGACTGGGAGCGAAAGGATTTGGTATTTGGGAAGTCATTGGTGACCTTTTGAGACTGGGGAGGAAGGGGAGCCACTGGGTATAGACAGCTTTTTAAAAGAAGTTTAATAGTGACCTTGGTATAGAGAGGAATGGTAACTGAATGGAAAAGAAGCTTTTTAAGAACTGAGGAGAAATGAGCATCATTTTTGTACTTGGATAGGCAAGAGTGAGTGGAAAGGGAGAAGTTAAAAATGAGACAGAGTTAGAGAGACAGACAGACCTTTAGAGTAAGGCATTGGAGGAAAGGTAATTGAGGGCATGGATTTCAGGGTTACCTTTAGTGAGGATTAGGGATGTCTCATCTGTGACTAGTGGGAACAAAGAGAAAGTGAATGATGATCCTGAGTTTTAAGGAATGAAAAGGGAAGCAAAGAGAGCTCAAGACAGATGGCGACATTCTTCTCATTGAGTTGGGAGACTAGGTACAGTCATCTACTGGAATTGTATGGCAAGAGCAGGGTATTGGGAATAAAGATGTAGGGAAAAGAAAGAAAGGAAAAGTTTGGAATAGTTACTATGGGAAGTGAAGTAGAGAGTTAATAATCTAATCTAGTAGAAGCATTATCAGGTGTCAATGAGGACCTAGTTGACACTGTAGACCCTAATATTTTTTCCACTGATGCACAGCAGCTCTAGAATAGGAATGGAGAAATCATTTGGTGTGGGGGTTACCTCCAGATTAATATTCTCAAAACACCACATCCCTTCCCTTCTGTGGTCAAATGTAAGCTTCTCTGGCTAGCTTTTAAAAGTTCCTTGCAGCCTAAAGCACAAGTCTGACCATGTCATGTATTCAGACACACTCCAGTATAAAATACTCTATTTGGCAGTGAAAGCTCCTCACAGCGGGGCCCCTTTCTGCCATCTCAGCATGCTCATACTTTACTCCCCTCCACATATTCTGCAGTCTGGCTATATGTGCCCATTTACTACTCCTTATGCATGACTTTCTGTCTTTCTCCATCAGACTGTGCCCAGTGCCTGGAATGTTCTCCCTCCTTGCCTCTGACTCCTGGCTTCCCTGGCCTCTCCTGCACACTTCCCCTGCTGGTCTCTTCCTCCAAGATCACCTTCTGTTTATGCTGTAGATATCTTCTATGTCAGTCAGTGCATGTTTATTAAGCACCTCCTGTGTGCCCTCAGGCTCTGTGTCTGTCCTCAGGGAGCTCTCAATCTAATGGGATATATGTGATTTTTGCATGCGTATGATTTGTGTGTGTCTTTCTCAATAAAATGTGAGCTCTTGAGCACAGGAGCTGTGTTTTTGCCTTTCTTTGTATCTCAGCACAAAATGTTTGGTATAGTACCTGGCATGGAGTAAACACTTAATGAATACTAGGTGGCTGACTGACTGACTGACCAATCTGACAGCTTGTCTCCAAGCCTTTGTCCTGGCCACCTCCTGTGTAAGGAATGCCATCTCACCTTGCTTCCACCTCTGCCTCTGCCTCTGCCACTCTCGTTTCCTTCAAAGCTCCGCTCAGGCAATACCTGCTAGATGAAACCCTTCCTGATACCCCCAGCCAGGAGGGCCCTCCCTCTCATATTCAGCGTGTGTGTGTGTGTGTGTGTGTGTGTGTATGATTATGGACAGGACACATCACTCCAATTGCCTCAGTTTCCTCATCTGTAAAATGTGCTGGAGAAGGAAATGGCAAAAATGGCACTCCAGTATCTCTGCCAAGAAAACCCCACATGGGGTCACAGAGAGTCAGACATGACTGAAAAAACACAAATATTATGTGTATAGTATGTATGTGTGTGTGTGTGTACATACACATACATACAGATTTCCCCAGTAAAATACCTCCTTAGGAAGAGAGATGGTTTGATCATTGTTTTTGTATCACTACACTTAGGCACATAGTGGGAACTTAATAAATGTTTGTTGATTGATTTATTAATTTCACAGAAATTTTCAATGACTTCCAGTTTCCTGTCAAATAAAGTTCAAATAATATCCTATTATTAAAGGCTACTATCTGACTGCCCCAGCTCAGTTTTCTGACCTTACCTCCCTCTATTCCACAACACAAACTCTGTTCTTCAGCTAATCTAGATTTACTGTTCTAAGAAACTACATTTCTTTTTTACTGTCCCAATCCCCTTAATTGTGCTGTTCCTTGCCTATGCTCCAGCTTTGCTTATCAAAATTTCACCCATATCTCAAGCTCATCTCCAAAGCACTTCCTTTGCAGGGGCTCCCACGGTACCTCCTTCTCTCCCAGGCCAAAATGAAGCACTTTCTCCCATAGCACAGATTTCACATCCTCTCTTAGAGTTTTCAGGTACATTCCTCAGAGGATGCAGAGATCACTGATCCTTGAAGCGTTGAGAGGTACCATGGTGCCGTGGAGGTAGAGGACACGGGTGCAGATCTTGCCTCTGGGTGACTCTCTCTGGGCCTCAGTTTCCTTCTCTGTCACATGAGGAGCAAGCTGGGCTTGATGCCCCGTACATCCCTTTCAGCTCTAAATTTAGGGTCCTGCAATCCCATGTCATATCTCCTCTAGTAGATTGTTAACTTCTTTTTGTTATACAGCCTTTTATTCACCCTGCCACCTCTCCCACTTCCCCACCCCCAATAATCTAGCAAATGCTTTACACATGAAAAATTGGCAATAAATTTGGAAAGCTACATTTTGAGTTGCTAAAGAATTATGGAAAGAAGTAAAAAAAAAATCCTTTCCTGATTAGGTTTTGAGATGTACCAGTCTACCCTCCCACCAGATACTAACAGGGAGTAAACCAAAGAAAATCAACACTCTTTACTAACTCACGTGGTAGGGAAGCGGCTGTTTTATGACATAATCTTTTGTTGACTTTTATAATCCCAAAGGAAATTATGTTTTAAAATGGTGTCATAGATTCTCTCCTCCCCTGTCAGTCTCTTCCCCAGTCCTCAGTTGCTTCTTCTGGCCTTTTCACTGCTCTTCCTCCCAGCTGTGACAATTCCCAGTCTTGTAGAAACACACACGTATGCCTTGATGGAGCCATTTAGTGTGGAGCTTTGGGAGGCTGGGGGCTGGGTTTGATTGTATTGTTTTGGTTGGTTTTCTCCTCAAAGTTTGGCAACTTTTTAGTTTGCAGTGGTTGTAAGCAATTTTATTAAGGAACAAAACGAAGGTTATATATTGGCATAGTAGGGTGTCAGTTCCCAGGTGTTGCAGCTGTTATTATCCCTGACATTCCTTCGTTGGGTTTGGACTGACCAGAAATGCTAGAAACAGAAAATCATCACCAACCCTAAAACAGCCTGAGTTTCTGGATGTTATTACTGGGTGGCTAGAGGGTGTAGCTCCAAATAACAACCTACACATGCAATATAGAGTAAGAGGGATGGCTGCATTTATGATCTAGTAGCATCCCTAAATGTTTGTAGTTCAAACAAACCTATGGAGCAACTTTAGCAACCTTCTGCCAAGCTCCACACCCTGAAACCCTCAGTCCAGATCTCCAAGTGCATATGTTTCTGTTTCATTGACACTTCATTGGAATCAGATTTTGCAAGAGCCACTGATGTCCAAAAAAGCCTTTTCCTTTTAAAGGTCTCTCTAGTGTGGGAAGCAACTCAAACTTAAACTAATTCGAAAAGCCCTGAAGATTCAAGTGTAGTGCACAGCTTTGCTGTGAGGGCTGCGGAATGCTCACCATGAGAGATTAAAGGGAGAAATGGTTTGTGTTGTTTCTGGCCAGCGCTTTTAAGTGTTCCTTAGAGGAGTAATAGGCAGCCTTTCAACATGCTCCTTCCCCCCACCCCACCCCCATTTTCTTTTCTTTGTTCTCAGAATTAAATTATGCCTTTGCTTTTTTTTTTCTCCATAGGCTGGAATCAGGAGGCAGTAGCCTCACCTCCACTGATCCCTATAGTGACCGGGCTTCAGCAAAGGCCCGCCGGGAGGCCCGAATAGCTTCTTTGACAAGTCGAGTAGAAGAGGACGGCCAAAGGGATTATAGAAAAGTAGGCTCTTTTCTGGTCACTTTCTCCTTTGGGTTATGAGAACTGAACCTCTCAAATTAAATGTAGGTGAGCTGGAAGAGAAGGGAAGGCATTTGTGGGGCAGGTAATAAAAAGTAACTTCTGGGTACCTTCATTGGTCCTATTCAGTTCTGTATCAAATGTAGGAGTCCCTGTCTGTGCTTTTTCCATTGCAGTATGTGCTCTGGTGTCAGATCTCAAGGATGTCAGTTGGGATGAGGAATTAAGAAGTGTCAAGAACTAGAAGGAAGGGAAACCAGGCATGTGTAAAATTAGTGCCATGAGTATAGTCCCCTGAAGTTCCTTGATTGGCCCTGATGTTTTTCACAATCTTGGATGTTTTCTAAGGAATATGAAAGAAGTAGCATGGCCTAGTGGGTAGCAGGCTGAACTTGGAAGTGGGATCCCCCCTCAGATCCTTCCCAGATAAGGGACCCTCCCTCTGCCCCCACCTCTTCCTCTGTAAAATGGCATTAGTAGTACCTCCTGCCTTTCCTCCCTCCTGGGGTTGTTGTAAAGCTTAGGTGTGAGGATAAGTACTGTTATGTGAGCATCCGTACTGTTATGAGAAAAGCAGCAGAAATGCCACTGGGTGCTGTTTATATCCAACCAGGTAGAAGCAGGGGTCGAATTAACTTTCTCTTCAGTTCACTTGGTTCTAGAGGTATAATTCCCAGTCCCAAAGCAGCTTGAATGACTTCTTTTTCAGGTACTTGGAGGTCAAAGATAAGATGTTTTGTTAAAAATGCTATAGAAGAGAAAAGTGATATTTTCCTTTAAACCCTTGGTTGGAATACACATACCCATGAGGCTGGTTCTGAAACATTGTCATTAGTGTGTGGACATAGGGGTTATTTGTACAAAGAGATTCAAATGTTCTAGAAACAAGAAAAAGAACGATTTTTCCTCAGAATTGACTTTTTCGTTAGCTGCTTCTGGAAAAAGGAAGGAAGGAGTATTTACTATGTGCTAGGCAGTATACTTCAACAAAATTGTAGTTATGTTGATTTTAGGGTGGAGTTTGTGCTTTCCTGTATGTTCATCATCTGGTTCTTTATTCCTTTCAAAAAGAAAAAAATTTCATCTTTTCCATCACTTGGAGTTTTTTATTCTCTCCCACATATTTCAGCCAGAGACAACATGGCCTAGTAGACAGAAACATCCACTTAGTATCTTAGTGTCAAGAAGATCCAGGTTCAAGGACTGCTTCTGCCACAGGGTTCCTCGGTGATGCTGGGCAAGTCCCTCTAAGGCCTCTGGCTCTCCCCAAAGCCATACGTTACCAAAAGAGCCTTGGACTACCTTGGGGGAGAATTGGCTCTGCTGGTGGGATCAAGGCTCTGCTAACCCTTCTCCTGACAGTGCTAAGGAGTGGGTGACCAGGTGCTCTCTTCTTCTTCCCCAAGCTCTATGAGAGTGCCCTAACAGAAAACCAGAAGCTGAAAAGCAAGCTGCAGGAGGCTCAGCGGGAGCTGGCGGAGGTCAAATCCAAATTGGAGAAGGTGGCCCAGGTGAGATCGGGGGTGAGAGGGAGGACAAGAACTCAGACCCTTGTCTAAGGGGTAAAGTGGGATGTCTAAAGGGGTGGGGGATGAGCCTCAGAGGTCTTTATCTGCTGTCAGGGCTTGCTTAGTACTTTGTCTAAAAGGGAAAAATCAAATGTTGAGCAAATATCCCCTGATTTTCCACATACTGTCAACATTGCTGGGGACTGCTTCTTGCTTTGGCTGCTCTCCCCACTTCCCGGTTGGCTCTGTGTGCTTTCAGCGTCATCCTGTTGGTGACTCATCCTCCAGCTACCCTCTCACTCCATATTTCAGATAAATAGAGAGGCCAAGGCCCAGATGTAAGTGATGTTTGCAGCCAAGGTCATGCAGCAAATTGAGAGCTGAGACCGTGAATGCTGTGAGGCCCTTTTCTCCTGAATCCAAAGTTGAAGTGCTGTCCAGTAGACTAGGCAGCCTGCTGGAGTCTCAGCCATCACTGTCTAGGAACAAGGATCTTTAATGGCTGGAAGACTGAGTAAACCACTCTTCTGTTACAGCTAAGCCTGGTTTAATTAGATGATGTTTTTAAAAGGTGCTGGAGGTAATAAGCTCATTGCCAGTGAAACAAATCCTGCAGCTGAAAGCTGAAGCATGTGCTGTCTTAGTATGTTGTGGAGTTAACAGGAAGTCTATTGAGTTACTGCCCTCCCTGAAATGTCTAGAGGCTGAGGATTTGGAAAAGAACTGATTTTAAAATGAATCTAGAAGATAAAAAATAACACTAAGATGTGGGCTTCTTCAGTCTGGACACGGGGTAAAGGAGCAACAGTCAGAATTCCACAACATATATTGCTAGATGGTAGGGGTTAGTTTTTATGAATCGCTCCAAGTAAGGGGCAGAAAGAACCCAAGAAGACTTCATGGTGCCAGAACAGTTTGGCCACTGAAAGATAGAGGGAGGCTACCTGCACCCAAGAAGTATGCCCACAATCCCCATACAGAGCAGAGGCTTGGTTTTTCCTGGCTGTAGTAGTGTTTCCTGAGTGATAGACTCTACTTGTCAGAGATCTTGCCCCTAGTATGGGCATAGAGTGTGATTTAATGGTGATTCAAACTCAAAGGAAGAGCTTAAACCTCACAGTGGAGGGACCCAACTTAACCCTTTTCATTTCTTCAGGAGAAATGAAAGATAGCTCTTCTTATGGCCTTTGGGTGTTCTTGGCTTCTCTTCCAGCCTGTGTTCCACATGTGGCAAGCTGTCTAGCCAGCATTGGATGTTGACTTATGAGGTGGGTGCTGTAAAGAGCCTCACCCTGTCTGATCCTTGGGAGAAAGCCCATGTTCTTTGATGTACTGCTTGTTGCAGGGGTTGAGTACAGCTACTGTTGCCTGATGCACCCAAGGACTGAAATTCTGTGGAAACCATGAAACTATAAACTCTTTTCTTGTGTGATTTTACTAAACATGGAAATTTTGGGAGGAGCTAGATGGCACAGTGAATAGGGCACTGGCCCTGGAGTCAGGAGGATCTGAGTTCAGATCTGACCTCAGACACTTAACACTTACTAGCTGTCACTTAACCCCAATTGCCCTGCATTCCCCCCTCCAAAAAATCAAAAAAACATAGAAAATTTTTAAAAATAGGATTTGCCATTTTCTAAGGGAACTGGCATCTCAGGATGAAGGATCTGAGAGCCCTATATCCATTCATTCAGTAAACAGCTGAGCACCAGTTGTGTACTAGCTGCTGCACCAGATGCTGGAGGTACAGATAGAGAGAGAAAATGAAATACAGAGTAACTTCCAAGAGAAAAAAATCTTGACAACTGAGGAGAATCAGGGTGGGCTTTCTGTAAGAGGTGATACTTGAGCTGAGCTTTGAAAGAAGCTTGGGATTCTAGGAAGCAGAGGTAAGGAGGGAGGACATCTCAGGCAGAGTAGAGTGTCTGTACAAGACCAGAGATGGAGAGCAGCCGGCAGGCCCAGCAGGACTGGGACACAGAACTTGTGCAGGGGGGAGTCAGGCTGGAAGTGGAAAGAGGACTTTAAAAGCAAAACAGGCATTTATATTTTATACTAGAGGCAGAACAAAGCCACTGTCACTTCCGGCCTCAGACACTTAACACAAAAAACTAGCCGTGTGACCTTGGGCAAGTCACTTAACCCCAACTGCCCTCCAAAAAAAAAAAAGCAAAAAAAAAAGAAAAGCAAAAGGACTAAAATAATGAAATACTTTTCCTTTGTATAAAAGAAGCTTCAAAATGCTAAATAACTATATCTCATAAGATAGCATCTGTGGCATCTTTAGAAACTGGGAAAATGGGAATTCAGATCAGAGAGTGTCAGAGTTGGACTGGACCCTAGAAATCATCTCATCCAAATCCCTCGTGTACAGACGAGAGGAACGGAAGGGCTCACTTCCCAAAGAAAGGCCCAGAGAAACCAAATCACTACAATATGCTGGTTGGTGGCAAGACCAGGACTAGAACCTGTGTCTTCCAGCTCCCCTTCCAGTGTTCTTTCTACTTCAAGAGATCTGACTTACGAAGCAAATGTAAGCAGAAAGATCCATTTCTGTTCTCCATTCATCTTCCTTCCCAGGAAAGATTTCATGAAGGGATAGTGTAAAAAGTGGAGGGCCAGGACTTTCACACTGGAAAGCAAGAGTTCAAGATGGAAAGTCAGTATTCTGAGTCTTGCTGTAAACATATGGATGACTCCCGGAGTTCCTGCCTAGACACAGCATATCCTCCATATTGCTTAAGTACTGCCTGTGCAGGGCACCATCCAGGAGTAAAGTCAGTTAACAAATTATGGTTTTGTGAACCACCAATATAAAAGACTCCTTGCTAGGTTCAGTGGCACAAAAGAGAGCTTGAAGCTTTATTTAATCCATCCCCTGACCCCCAACTAAACATGCCTTAAATCTAAGGACATTCCATTTCGTTTAGCAAAAATTCAGTTCCTGGTTCTTTTTAGACCACTTGCATGCTGTACTTTAGGGTTCAGGGCACAGATGATCTGAAGTCCTTGGATGCTAGAAGCAAGAAAGTTCGGAAAGGGGCTGTTTGGGGGGAACAATAGAACAAAGTGGGTTTTCTCATTTTGAGATTCACTAAGTCCCATCCTATAAGACACAGGTGAAGATTTGGGAAAGAGATCTAGTGTCAAGGATGGGGAGGTGCTGAAGGAAAGAGGTGGCTCCTTCTGCTGGCTGTGCATCTTCCCTTCCCACTAACAACTGCCCCCTGGGAATCGAAACAGATCCCATTGAGGGGAAGGAGAGAAGGCAGCTGCCCCAGAGACCTGCTGTATTAGATCTGACCCTCTGCCGGTCAGTCTCAGTATAATGATTGGGGGCCCCTGGTGTGGGGGGCCTGTGAAGCACTGCTTTCTGTTTGTGAATGTCAGGCCGACAGTAGTGGGGAGGGTAGACTGGGCTTTCTATATATCCTAGGTTTTCAACAGTCTCATCTGGCTATTTTTCATTGCTTTCAGCAGAAACAAGAAAAAACCTCTGACCGATCAACAATGCTGGAGGTGGAAAAAAGGGTATGTGTGTTTCTTTTTCCCTTCTGCTCTATCTCTGTTTCTCTTTTTATTCTCCCTGGCTTTTTTGTTCTTGGCAGTGGAAAAAATTCATCTTAAAAAGGCATTATTAGTCCTGCCACATTCTATCCCCAGCTTGATGAGAAATTCTTTTTGCCTGAGTTTAATTTCTAATCCTTTTGGGATTCCAGACAGCCAGTGCTTTCCCCTTGTTCCGTTCTTGGTCATCTCATAATGATCCTGCTTCCAGGCTCCACTGTGCCACATCATCCTGTAAAAAATGCATTTGGGTCTAGCTGAAAATCATTGCATGCACACCCCCCACCAAGGTCTCTAGACCCCTCTGGGCCTCATTACCAGAAAAGAGGCACTCATCTGGGAGGTGATGTGAGCCAGCAGAGACCTACACTGACTCAAGAATTTCTGGTTCTCTGCTGAGGCCCTCGCCTAAAAGGGTTTGAGGATGGTCCTCAGGCTTGACATTTCTCTGTAAGAGACCTGAATTACGATTGACTCGAATATATGGCGTCAGCTAGGTTTTGACTATGTCTTTCTGTCCCAGCTCTACCATTACTTTATATTTGTAAACTAGCTAAGTTACACATTCTATTCCCCTTGTGTGCAAACCTCTTTGAGCTTTCATCTGATCTGATCCCAGGAATGGATGGTCCCTTTACTGGGACTAGTAGGGATTAGTTCTCAGGATAAAAAGAAAAAACATACGTGGGGTGGGAGCAGGGTGATCTCTCAAAGGCAGTCTATACTCCTCATCATGAGGGACACTGACTGAGAATATGTGGGAAGAGCGTGAATGAATTGGGTAAAAGGAGGAAATGGGTGTTGGTCACTTGACATCATTTGAAATTTGAAGACACTTTTGATATATGCACTGTGATCTGTGATAACTTGGTATTGTTCTGTTATTATATGCTGTTTTCTTATGCCACCTTCTGCTGTTCCATTATGGGATTTGGATAATGTGGTCTTCCTTAGGGAGGCGTGGTAAGCTCCACCACAGAACCCCAAACCTGGGATGTAAGTGTGCCAAAACCAAAGAAAGGTGAACCCTTTGGGTGGGAGTTAAAGAAAGCTGCTGTTTGCAGGTCACACAGTTACCTCTAAGAGACTCTCTGGAAGAAAGCAGAGTTTGACTGCCTCCTGAAACACACCATTTCTTTAAACAGGAGAGGCGAGCCCTGGAGCGGAAGATGTCAGAAATGGAGGAGGAGATGAAGGTACAGAAGATTTCATTGTATTTTTTTCCTACTTTGTGTCTGATTTTTGAATGCTTAACAGATTTGAGTCCTTTACTCATCACCCTTGAGAAAGATCTACTGAGGTAAGGAGGTAGCTCCTCCCTTCAGGACATTTTACAGAAACTTGTCAAACCATACCCACTGTGACCACCTTCCCATTGCCCCCCAAGTGCATCTTGGAACTAATGCTGCCTTTGTTTTGAAGGGGTGACTCCTGCAGGCTGGAGACAGACGTGAGTTGAAATTTAAGGCTCCATAACCAATTGCTTCACCCTCACAGGACTGGGCAGTAGGGTCAGGGCTGGTCTTCTTGACTCAATGTGGTCGCATGCTCCATTCCTGGCAGGGCCTGGCAGAGGTCATGGGCTTTTCCCACATCCCCTTCCCCATTTCAGCACACTGCTAGAGGAAGCACAGAAGAGTCATTTTGAAACAGAGTGAAGATGGATTCCCATATTGATTTCCTATCCCAGACCATTTCCCTGAAATACTCAGGAATGCTTGGCACTCTCCCAATGCAGCAAGCTCAGGCCACCAGAAACACTTCTCAGCTTCCCTGCATTTTCCCTCTGTCCTTCCTTCTCCTCCCGTTTGCCATATGGCTATTGACTACCTTAATGGAGAGTTGTCCTTTTGGGCTGTTTTGAGCTTTAGAGGCTGGCATAGTGCCCCAGGTCAGAATGTAAGAAGCCCCTAAGCTTTGGTGTGGGGAGTGCCTGGCCCCACAGGATGCTGCATGTCCTCAGCCTTCCAGTGCTTGGCTTTGCTCTGTCTCTTCCCAATTTGTTTCTTTACTGGTTGTGACAACAAGAGGCAGCTTTCTGGAGCACAGGTTTTCTTCACTTGGAGAACAGGAATACTGGGCTAGAAAAATGGAGGCTCTTTGGATCCGTCAAGGTGAATGAGCAGATGACCCCATGGGCAGAACATCTGGCTTAACCTTTCAGAACTCTGGAGTAGGACTAAGGGTAGCATCTATTCCTTGCAGGACTATAGGGCAGATAGTTAGTGTTGTCGTCTCTACTTTATAGATGAGTGACTGAGGCAGAGAAACCACACAGCTGGTGGGTGCTAGAGCCAGAACTCAGACCCGGGGCCTCTGGCTTCAAGTTCTTTGCTCTTTGCACAAAACCTCACTGCCTATCAATTCACTGAATAGTTCTTGGCCAATCTGAGGGCTCTTCTGGCCCTGGATCACAGCTTATTCACCAGCCCCAGGGCTCTGGCAGGGACAGACTCTTATTTCTAGCTCTCCTGGCCTATGACATCTTTAATACCAAGGCTCAATCTTACCTACAGCCCCTTAGGTCTCAGACAGATCCATAGAGTGCCACACTGTGTCTTCTTAGTGACACAAAGCAATGGGACAGTAACATAATAATTAGCCCCTTTAAGATGAGAAATCCAAGTGTCTCCACAAGGTCAGACCCTCCTGTGTTCCCAGAGCCACTGTTTCCATTCAGGAACTCTGTGGTCGTAGAGCTGGGGCATCCCATCACTCACCTGTGATGAATGGATCTCCACTGTCACGTGGCATCTCCTGGGCTCTACCTATATTGGAAACACCATAAGCCATGCCTTCTGGACACTTGTTAGGGAGTAAGTTTTTTTTTCCCCTGTTTGTTTTTCCCTTTCTGTTGTCAAGCATGGAGCTAGAGCATTTAGATGGGGTCAAATGCAGTGCCCTCTGAGGAGTACCCTAGGGATAAGGGGCAGCCTACTCAAGTAGGGTGCTTGTAGAGTTCCAGTCACATGTACTTATTCCCACACAGAAAAGGACCTAGAATTAGAAGCCTTACTGTTCCCACAGATAATGGCCCGAATTTAGAATAAACCCATCTCATCAGGCAGGTGGGTAGGGACTTGCAGGCTCTGGACAAATGGCCTTATATGATGCTCTGATTAAAGAGGTCAGCGTAACAGGAGCACAGTCAGCAGGTGCGGGAGCCCCCTTAGCAACACATTTGCCCTAATTTTATGCAACAAGATTGTGGTTTGGGTGCTTCCTCCGTTCCTTTTCCCAACAGGCTGACTAAAATAGGCAACTTGTTCCTTTGAGTTCTCCCCAGAGATTGTGCAGGGAAAGACCTTCCCTCCCATGAAGTAGAAGAGGGCCTGGAGAAAATCTTTGCTCTCTTTATAACCCTGGAGGGCTCGACATTTACATATGTGTTTATATATAAATACATACATATTTATTTATATACATACACATGAAAGTTTCAAGTAACCAAATATAGCATTAGAGTGAGTGTTCAGTTTATTTCTAAACCAATTATCAAATCTGTTTGAAATGGAATTACCAGTTAAAGGAGGAGGTGTTAGGGGGAGGGAGAAGGGAAGGGAATAAGCACTTACGTGGTATGTCCTCTGCGCCAGAAACTGTGCTAAGCCCTTAACAGATATTATCTCACTGATCTTCCCAACAGCCCTGGGAGGAAGGGGCAGTTATTATCTCCACTTTACAGATGAGGAAGCTGAGGCAGGCATAGGTTAAATGACTTGCCCAGGGTCACACAGCTAGGAAGTATCTGAGGTTGGATTTGAGCTCAGGGCTTCCTAACTCCAGGCCTGGTGCTTTATCAAACACTGTGCTACCTCACTGCCTTAGTGAAGTGAGATTTCCATGAGCCATGACAAAGATAAAGATATCTTGCCTCAGAACCTCCAGACTCTTCTTTGCTAAAGCCTAAAAAGAAAGAGATCCTACTAGCAGACCAAGAAAACTTCAAGCCTCCCCTTAGAGGAGTATGGATGCCCTGAGTTTTCTGACATTCCCAAAGGTGCTGCCTTCATATTACCAGGATGTGTTTCTTTATGGTCATGGTGCCAGGGTTGGCATTAGGCCAAAAACAGTTTCTGAAGTCCAAGCATGCAGTTGGTCTTGCTTTTCTCCTGAAAGAGCCCAGAGAATGTTCATCGGATCATAGATCTAAAGCCGTGAAGGATCTTTGAAGCTGTCAAGTTCAACCTTCTCATTTTACAGTTCAGTAAACTGAGGCCTGGTGAGGTTAAGTGGCCTGCCTATAATCAGACAGCCAGTGAGCATCTGAAGATGTGAATCCTGGCCTGCTGGCTTTGAGTCCAGGGCCTTTCTTGTTTCATTAACTATTGACACTGTTCTTCAAGATGGTGATAGCGGCCAGTGCTGAGCCCCAGCCCTCTCAGCCTCACAGACGGATGGATAGCCAAGTGCTTGCAGTTCCATATATAAGACTTTTTTTTTTTGGTCTGAGCAGGAACCTAGCCATGCTCATGGCTGATGAACACATATATCCAGTTTCTAAGCATACATCTAAGCCTCCTAAGACAAGTCAGTGGGAGAAAAATATTAAAATTTTTCAAGATTGTATGTTTAAGGTACAACTCTTGTTCAGGGACCATGGGAAGATACAATAGCTGTCTCTTAAACTGTTCCTAATGGGATGAAAAGGCAATCATTTTCTATGAGCCAGGGATAGAAAAGCAAGGGGAAGGAGGCATACACATAAGAATGTAGGTCTGGTCCTTCGTGACCTCGATTGAATTATTGCTGCCCATAATTTGGAAAGGTAAGTGACTCATTCCTTTATAAATCATTACTTAGATTGTGGCCTGAGTTAGGCTCGGGACCTGCCTTTTCAAGCAGGTTTGCATGTCTGCCTAAGCAGTGCTAGAGCGTTTGAATTGCAGTGTACCAGCGACGAATCGATCATTTTCTGCTCTGCGCTGATATGCTTCCTTCGAGGGATTGACACCTCTCTTCCTTCCCTCTTCTCTCCTACCACCCACCCCCACCCCATCCAGGGCTGCCAGAGAATGACTGGTCTTAAATTGGTTTATTCCACTTGTTTTAGAAATATCTCCAGCCTGATCCCATATAAGCCTGGCCTCTTTTCAGCTCCACTCTGCATTTTTTTCTCCATTCCCCCCTCTTTTCCTCCTTCGTAGATCCCAATTACCTACCTGGTGCTGCTTCCATTAGAACATTCAGTTAGATCCTCCCTCATCCGAATCTCTCTTCACCACACGTCTCACTCTCTAGACACCCACATACTGAACGACAGATCTTGTGTAATTCAGGATATTAGCGTGTGAGCAGGGACCATTTGGTACAGTGACATTGATTGTGCCTCATGCTCAATAAACACTGAAGAATCGAAGCAGGGAATTTTCCATTGGTTCTTAGATTAAACCCCTATTCCTTTCCTCTTAATTCCTTGCACGGCACCTTATGAATACCCTTCTTGTGCCCCCTGCTGAATTGCTTGAAGTGAGTGAAAAGGCTAGCCCAGGCTCTGCCATCCTTTTGATTCCCCAGCTAGTCGGCTGCCCTGCCTTCCCCTCCAGGATAACTAGTTTCCCTATTTGCGGAAAGGGATATTCAACAGCTATGTCTGTGTGTCTCTTCCCCTTATTGTATTTCACATTTCCCTCTGTCTTTTTATTCTCTCTCTTTTTCACCCCTGAATAATTGTCATTCCACTAATCTTTCATTTAATTCATTCATCCCGTGCTGGTTCTAGGCAGACTTCTATCTCATTCTCCTCCCTATGACTTTCCAGTACTTGTTGTAACCTTAGTAGATGTGTGCCTGCTCATATATTACTGCTCTATTGGCATAGCAGAAGCATTTGCCTACTTACAAAGAGCTGATTGGCCAGGGCTGTAATAGCCTTGCACATTACCACTGACCTAGGACAAATAAATGTATAAGCCAGGCTCACTGTATTAAATGCTGGCATTGGTTGGTGGGTCTTTGTTGTTGTTGCTGTTTGTGGCCCTTAAGTAAGTGGTAGGAATTTTGTGGACTGGGAAAATGTTGGCTCCCTGTCAGACTAAACACAAATATCCTAAGTACTAAGTTTGGAACCAAGGTGGAAAATTGCATTTCCTTCCTATGAGTCTACCAGTGGATTCCCAGAATGATACATCTGGCAGCATTGTCTTAGAAGAGACCCAGGACAGAAGGAAGAAACAGAAACCTGTGGTTAACATAGCTTCAGGCACCATTCTGGGTCAGGGCCCCACATGTCTAGGGATGCCCTGATACTTATGTCAACCAGGACCATTACTCTGTTATTACTGACTATAAATATTAATAAATGCTCTAGGATGTGGCCATATTTTCCAGAGTATTAGTATCTTTGCAAATATCTTTAATGAGCACCTCTGCATGAATGAGGAGCAAGTAGAGCACTGGTAGATGTTAATTTAGGGATACGGATAATTACACAATAGGTCAGTGGCAGTTTAATTTCTCTTAAAGCTTGGACAGAGCTTTCTAGACTTCAAGACAGACCTGGCTATGTTCATTTTGATTCCTACAAAGAAGGTTGGAGAACCACCTAGAAAAGTACCAGTTCTGTATTGTTTTGGTATAGTATAGCTCCTTTCCACCAATCTGCTCATGATTCTGTATACAAAATGAACCTACAAGCCATAGACCTCTTCTCCCCCCCCTCCCCCCGCACAGTAAAGAAATCAAGAGGGAAGAGTAGAACAAAGAGAGAAAACAGGATGATCATAAAAGAAAAAGGTGGAAGAAAGAGAGGAAAGGAAATAGTGGTGATTTCAGTCAGGCGTAGGTGGAGTATTTAGTCTGGATGTAAAGCCCCCTTTGTTAGGTCCAGATGTGGAGGAAGGAAGGTCTGAGTGACAAGGAAGGGACTGTATAGGCAGGTTAACTTACCCTGTAAATCCAGCAGAAAGCCCAAGAGCCACCCAGCAGGGCTGCTGTTCAGAACCACAGCCAGATGTGCTTTTTGAGGTGGTCCCTGGTTCTGTGAAAAGAGGCAGACTTCATTGTGTTTGGGACTTGGCTAAGAGTCACTTGGCCCAGCTCAGATCTCTAGCTTTCTACCCTATCATCCCATTCCCAGCCATTTTCCCCTTTTCCTCTCCTTTCTTGCATGCAAACTAAAAACACAATGAGTCACATGATTTCCTTGTCCTACTTTTTATCTCCGTTGGTCTGTTTTGTCTGTCTATCTCTGTCCCCTCCATGTCTCACTCTCTGCAGAACCTCCACCAGCTTAAACAGATTCAAACCCTGAAGCAGATGAACGAGCAGCTGCAGGCTGAGAACAGGGCCCTGACCCGGGTGGTGGCCAGACTCTCAGTGTCCATGGAGCCCTCGGAGACCCAAGAGCTCTAGCTCTGCCCCTTCCTCTCCACCTCACCTCCCTCCTCCACCACTGCAGGCAGGTTTACTCTTCTGGTTGGTCTGGGGGCTCATTGCATAGCCCTGTGACATTGGATACTTAGTACATACTGGTAGTCTGGGGACAGAAGGGGCCATGAGGACGAGCAAGAAGTGGACTAAGAGAAAATCAAGTAAAATGGTGGTATAAACCCAGCAAGACTAGCACACACTTTCTTCTGGAAATCAAAAAGATTTACAGATGCATTTGCACTCAGTCTGACACATGCACGCACACACACACACACACACACACACACACACATATACACACACACCTTTGGTTGTTGTAGGGCTCTTAACATTGGTATTAGGAAGGCTCTCCAGGTTTCCAACCCTCAAAGAGGCGGATTTGGACCCCCACAAGTAGAAGGATTTCTCTTTAACGGTCTGAGTGATTGTGGAGTGTTCCAAAATGAACCTGATTCTTTAACCCATTAAGGGCCATTGGTGGGGTGGGGTAGAGATGCAAGTGTTCTAGGCCCTCCTTCTGCACCCTCTGGCCAAACCCACTCAAGCAGAAGTGGACAGGGTGAAGAATGTGAGGCTCCAGCCCTGTCAATCAGCTCCGCTGGTGTTTTCTTTGCTAGGGCACACTGATTATATCTCATTCCCTTTCCAGATCTCTCAGGATTCTTCTGTGGTCTGGATAAGTAATCCACCCCTCTTAGGGGCCTTATCTTTGCAAAAGAATTGATGTTGACCACTGAAGTGAAAAGCAATAGCTTAGAGCATCCTCAATGACTGATAAAACTGAAGGACACAAGGACTTGTTTTTCCACATCCCAAGATGACAGGATGGAAGATGGGATCGCTGCTGCCAAAAACCATCCTTACTCAGAAAAGAGACTTTCATTGTTGTCAGTGATATCATTAGACCCGGCCAGGCCTATTCTTTTGCGTTCTTCCATTTGATTTTGCCATCAGGGTCAGTGGCTAACAACTAATACCCACTATGTCTAAAGCACCTAGATTATCCTAAGGGCTAGGCTAGTAGTCATTTTGTGTGAGAGAGACCATCACAGATAGAAAAAGACTGAAACTTCAGAGAAGTGAGCACAGTCCAGCCCTGAGCTGCCTATCACCCTCCTTGAGTATTCACCTCCTGGCTAAGGCTCCATAAAACATGGCAAGGGCCAAGTTGCAGTAAACCTCAAGATACTGAGTGCAGTTGAAGAGCATAGATCCCAGGAGGAATGCCAAGTGTTTCCCCCCCCCCCCCTTGTATTAAAGTTGCTACTAGGTCAGGGACAGAGCTAGTTCTCTCATTCCCAGGGCTTGCTCTGTGTACCTGTTAGCTTATATAAATGGGTTCAGGCAGTTCTATTCAGAAAGTGACTGTCATTTGCCAGCACCCTGGCTGAAGACTAAAGTTCAGCCTTCTGCTTTCACTACACTGCTAACAGTTAATTTCATTTAACAAACGTTTTCGTTATGTCTAGAGTACCCTGCTAGACCCAGGTGGATCTATAAAGACAAGCAAGATGTGATCCCTGCTCCCAAGAACCATTTACTGAGACCTGTTTACCTGCCAATAGATAGTAGTTATAGAAGAAGCTGCTGCTTCTTCCCACTGAGGCCAGCACATCACCATTGTTAACTATGGGTACCACTCTTCCAGAGCACAGTGTCACTCACCACTCAGTAGCTGTGCTGGGAAAAGCTGTCATGGGGGAGAAGCCAGATTGGTGAAGTGGTAACCTGACTGGTTGACATGTACTTCCCTTCTCTATGCCCTATGTGGGCAGTGGACCAGGAGACAGAAGCTGTGATCGTGCAGATTTAGATTGGGAAGGGACCTTAGAATCACCAAGCCCAACCCCTCATTTTACTGATGAGGAAGCTGAATCCCAAGATGCTTAAGTGACCAGGCCAGAGTCACACCACCAGTAAGTGTTTGGGGTGGGATTCAATCCCAGATCTTCCTCACTGCCTCCACACTGCCTCAAGTTTGCCCCTGTAGGGAATGACTCCTCTGTCTTCTGAGCACTTTAAGAGATGGAGGAGGGGATAGGAACAGTTTGGGGATGGGGCATGAAGGCCACCTTCCCTGTAATTGTCCCATCCCTTAACTTTGCTGCAAATAAAACTTGGAATTTTTTCCCTTTAACTTACTCCTGGGCAGGAGCTTGTGATGGTACTTGGAAAAAATTTATTTTTACTTTTTTTCCCTTTTGCCTTAGGTATCATACAAATAACCAAACAAGTATCAAAAAAGTGTTGCTCTTCCCTCCTGTCTCCTAAAAATGAAATTGGGGAGCAAAGATGCCATATTTTTTTCTTCGTTCCTGGATTCCAGTTCTTATACTTAATTAAGCACATCACACCTTTGGATGTCAGTTGTATGTTGCAACTGGGAAACAAGGAAATGGGGGTAGGGGGGAGAGAGACAGAGAAGAAAAGAAATTGGGTTTTTGATGTGGAAATAAATAACTGAGGCTTAGCAGATTGTTCATTAAAAAATACACACACACACAGAGGCATGCAGGTGCACACACCCCACCTGGCTTGGCTCTGATTAGATGGACAGCTGGCAGTGTAGTATAGTTCCCTGCCATCCATAACTTCTCTAGAGAATCCCATTATGCAGGGACTTCTTTCAAAGTCACACTGAGAGTCAGCCTGCAGGGCCCCAGGATGAGATTTCAGGGAGCAGCAGAAAGGAAGGTTTAGAGGTGCAAGGCCACACAGCAGCAGAGTTATGGAGCTGGTCATTTAAGACTCATGCTTAGAATGAGAGTCTAACACTAAACTCTGGCCACTAAGATATCCTGGTCAAGTAGCGACAGTACAGAAATGAAAGGCAACCAAGTCTGCTCTTAGTTGGGTTTAGACAAAACAGAAGAATTGGATAGTACTTTAGAAAAATGTTATTGGAATGAGCCTATTTCATAAAAAATTTCTAAATTCTCAGCCAGTAGCTGACAGCTTTGCTCAAGGAAGAACTCAAAAGTGATGATAATCCCTTAAATCTGTAAAATGTTTCATTTTTAAAAGCACATTTATATCTGTTACCTCTTTTGATCCTCACAGTGTCTTGAGGAAGTAGGTAGTATAGGGATCCTTCTCCTCAGAGAACTGAAATGGATGAAGTGATTCACCCAGATCGCATCACTAGGGAGCAGCAAAGCCAGAATTAACATTGCCACTGCATCAGTCTTAGTCCAGAGCTCTTTCCTGCATTCCATGCTGAATAACAGTAATATTGATGTCTCTGGTTTTATCTATACCCTTTCTATGCCTTTTTCTATACCCTCTTTTCTATACCTTTTTAACATGTTATCTCTTGTTAAACTTACATCAACTCTGAGAAATAAGGAGGAAAACCGTCATGTTCCTCATTATGCAGATGGAGAAACTGAGGCCCTGGAAGGGGTAGAGACTTAGCAAAGCCATGCAGCTGGTCAGTGTGAGAGCTGGAACTTAGGTATGGGTCAGGCCAGGTCTCACCTACCAGCTGTCCTTTGGAATTAGAAGTTTGAATCATCCTGGCTATCAGCTGTACACTATTATCTAGATCCAGGCTTCTGTGCCCTTCACAGTGAAAAAATTTCCACCTCTCACCTAAATTTTTGCTGTGACAACCAAGGCCCAGATGTAGGTATTTCCAGATATCCCATTAGGGCTCACCATCTCATCATTGTGCCTTGGGACACACACAAGCTAAAGTCTGGAACTATCGTTTTTCCATCACCACCCAAACTAGATTAGCTGTCCTTGTCCTACAGGGACAAGCTTCAAGTTTGTGAAACTTAACATATCTGTCTTTGGATAGCCATTGAACCTGTGGTCTTGATACCAAGGAGATTTTGGTGTTCCTTGATGACCATCAGTGGAGTAGAAAAGAGGCCCTCTCAAGGAATTACACATGGCTCATACGTTCTGATCTTACCACCAGAGCACTTGGCCAGTTCTCGTCTGTGATGCCTTTGGGTTTAACAGTTAGAGATCAACATATAGCATGTGAGCAGATGTCATTTTCCTGGGTCGTCACATCACTGAAGGTTCTCTCACCTCTGATATTCTGGAATAACAGCTACCATTCCCATGTATAGAAAGTCTGCCAGTTACTGTCTCTGTGCCTTGTTGTAAAGCCCAGGTACTGCCCAGCTTCCCTTCCCTGTCCTTTCTTCCCTCACCTGTCACTCCCCATTGCCCTGCCTCCCACCTTTTTCTTCATCTCCTTCAGTGTTTCTCCAGGCTGGAGGTGAGCAAATTCATACAAAGTGTGTGTAGGTTTTCAGTGACTAGAAATGATTCACTGAGTCCATGGAAAACAAAAATAAGAAATGGCCAACATTTTAGCATCATGCTCGAGGATATTTGAGCCTTACAAAGAGTCAGGGACAATGGCATGAGTTACAGTTCTCATTTATAGGTGAAAGAAACAGTCTCAGGTTAAGTGCCCATGGTCTTGAACTGAGGTCTTCCCAGCCACAAGTCCAGCATCTATATTTACTATACCGCACTAAGTCTGAAGCGGAAAATCCACCGTTGACAGTGCTAGTCCAGACAACGAGACAGGGGTGTCCTTTCTGACTTGTCCCTAGGCTCTTCAGAGCCTACCAAGAGGCTGTACTTCTGCTTCTTGGGGGATGTGGGTGGGAGTTTCTTCTCCTGGGGTGACTAGTGAGGAGGTGAGACACATGGAGCTCAGGGAGCTGGCCTCTGGCTACTCAGGGATGAAAGTGAAGGCAGGGATAATGCTGACTGTCTGCTTAGATACTCCAACACCTTTGTTGTCTTTGCAGGTTTTGACAGAACTCAAGTCCGACAACCAGAGGCTGAAAGATGAAAATGGCGCCCTCATCAGAGTTATCAGCAAACTCTCCAAATAGACTAATTCTTTGAAAGGGAAAGCATTTGCTGTCCTCCAGTTCCCATTCCCCTCTGCCTCTGCCTTCCAACCAAAAAGAGTCAGTGTTTGTGACTGAAGGACCCCTCCCTGTCCCACCACCCCAAATGTTTATTTTTCCTGCACAGCCCAGATCTCATCTACCCTCATGTTTTAGGAGAGTTTTCATGGAAGCATCATGGTGGTAATGAGAGGTGGCCATCTGGGGCAGGGTGGAATGCCTCTGGAGGTGGGCCCCTGGCACTCCCTATTGCTCAACCACTCTGTTCACATTAGACTCAGTCCAGACTTGAAAGGATTATCTGCCCCCACAACCAGCACCATCAGAGCAACAGCCTGTTCCATTGGCCCTGTGTGTGTTGGGGGAGGAGGGTGGATCAGTGTGAAGGCTGCCACCTGCTAGCCCAGGGACCCCATTGGGAGTGCCATGTGCCCAAGGAAAACAGCTGGACTTGGATTTAATCACCAGACAACTGCCAGGGGCATGTTTTTATTAGACTTGGGTGACAGTTGCTTCACAGTGTGAGACTCTGTTCTCAATCTCCCAGGAAACATCTTTTCATGGTGGCTACATGACTTGTATTTCATCTGTCTGGTAATGTTGCAGAAGAGCCTCAACCTTCACTTACCCTTGTCTGGTCTCCTCCCCAGGGCCCAGGTGGCCTTGCTTCACTTGTGCTCTTCTCCTTTTCCTTTCCTACTTGGCCAGCCATCTAAAATCCACGTCATAGCCTCTGAGCTCCATTGGCCTTAGCTACTAGAATGGTATTTTCTGAAGTTGTCAGAAGGAAAGATTTGCCCTGTCAGCCAGCAGCACCTGCACCTTCTCCGAGGGTGGTGTCATGTCCTGTACAGGATGCACACAGGCACCTCACCCATTATTCTAGGGGCTATCTAGGCTGTGAAAACCCCACTCCACCCCCATTGTGGGGATGATGTTTTGTTTTGTTTTCCTGCCAGCTTTACTGCATGTCCCTGATGGGAAAAGAACCCAACATTAGGAGGCCCAGGGAGGTGCAGGTGAAAGGCACAGAGTGCAGACGAGTTGGAAAGAGCCTTAAGTTGTGTTCTTGGGAAATCATAACTTGAATATAATGACCAAGAGCAATTCATGTTGCTGGGATGAGGACAGAAGGAATCTAGATGTTGGAAGGGCATGGTGGTCAACTCTTAGAGGCATTTCCATCTTAAAAATCAGTGGGGAAACCACCTGGGGGAGAAGCAAAAAGAAAGATGAAGAGTCTTCAAACTAAGTGAGTTATGGTATGGAGTCCTAGACCCGGAAGAGGCCAGAGGTCATTTAATCCAACCAACTAGCTAATGCTTCTACAACGTTTTAGGCAGAATAGATGATTAATCATCCTCTACTTGAACACTTCCAGTGACAGGAAGCTCACTATAAGAAAGTGTGTTCCATTATTGGCTAGCTTGAATTTTTAGGATGTTCTTCCTAAATCTAACACTATCTTCCATTCACTGATACAATATGTCCTCTGGAGCCCTACATTTAATCTAATGCTTCTTCATTACAGCCATTTAAATATTTGAAGACTAGGATGGTTAGGTGGCGCAGTGAATAGAGCACTGGCCCTGGAGATAGGAGGACCTGAGTTCGAATCCAGCCTCAGAGACTTAACACAAATACTAGCTGTGTCACTTTGGGCAAGTCACTTAACCCCAATTTCCCTACCTTCCCCCTCCAAAAAGCAAAAAACAAAACCAAAAAAAATTTGAAGACAATTGTCACGGACTTCCCCATCCCCAAATGTCTTCTGTATGCCAAATACCCTTCAGCTGTTCCTCCTCCAGGTAGTTTCCAGGCTCCCCGCTCTTTTGGTCGCCATCTCCCAGGTGGTGCGCTCTTGATGCGGCGTGACCACTGAAGTGCACGGTGGCACTGTTACTTCCCTTGATCAGGACAGTCTGTCTTTATTAATGCAGCCTGAGAGAGCGTGAGCTGTTTCAGCAGCTGCATCATCCTGTTGGCTCACATTGAGTTTCTGGTAAACTAAAAACCATGCTTAGTCTCTTTCACAGACATGACTGTGGGGATACCACCCTTGGTGTATAAAGTTCCATGAGTTTTCATCTAAGTCCAGGGATCAGTTTTCTCCTGTATGCTGCCTTTGTCCACTCTGAGTCTCCTTGGTCCAAGGTAGAGAAAGCCTTCATAGGTGTCTGAAGCATCTAGCAATCAGAAATTATGGTTCAGGGGTTTCAAACTTTGCCTTCCTCACCAAAACTCAGTTTCATAGTCTGCAAAGTGATGTGTTGATTCCTTTTCCAACCATATATCAAGGGAAACTATTATTCTATGATATTTGGGTGGCATTTCAGAGTTGTAAAAATACTTCAGAGTAGTGAGTGAGATGAGTTGTACTATAAGCATTTACTTAATTCTAATCAATGAGATAGTCTATAATGTCATAAAAGACACTGGAATATTATCTAGCCATGTTTTGGTCATTTGGGGAATTTCAGTAGAATCTCCCTTAGGAGAAAAAAATCAAATTCTTCAAATATTTCTGACCATACCAATAGAATGAGGTCAAATAGGGCTGCTTAGATTTTCTTATGTTGGGGCAGTCCCTCAATTGGCATTTCCAGAAACCTTACTCTTATCCATTCTGACTGCAATCTGATTCCTCCTTTAACCTTCTAACCCCTCCTTTTAGTTTCTACTCAAGTTTGTCAAAGAGACCCAGGTGTACCTACTTGATTTTCTGAAGCCACTGAGAAATATTCAGCTTTTCATGTAACTCACTACCAGCCCCCAAACATATCTTATCTCTGCTTTATTACTATTCAGGGAGTGAGAGACTTCATTAAACCTGGGGTTTCCATGAAGCAGAGAGTACCTGAATTAGTTTAAAAAAAAAAAAAACTTCCTTGCCTAAATGAAGGCGTGAAAGGGGGCCTCACAAGGCTGTGTGCTCCATTGCATTGCCTCAGACCTGGTCACCCTCTTCATCACCACTGCCACTTTTCCAGCATTGTGGCAGGGTGCCTTTGGATCCTAATGAAGTCTCCACTCAGGAGTGGCAGCATTTCAGGCCAGGTCCTTTCTTGCTGGTGATATAGATGGCATCAGAAGGATCCTGAAGCCCTCCCTTGGCAAGTAAATGGAAATTTCAGCAGATATTAAGTTCATTTCACAAGGCACGGTGCCAAGGGCCAGATATACAAAGACAAGAATGAGAGAACCCTTGACTGGTATATTGTAGGAAGAAATGATGTGGACAAAATATTTCTTTGGATTTTAATCATTCTTCATTCCTAAATCCTCACCATCCTGATACATCTCAGGGCATTGCCCCCTGACATATTTACGTTCTGACTGACCCCACTGGCTTCAGTCAGTCTAGATGAAGCAGGAATCTTGTGTATGAAGAGAAGCAAGTTAGGAGATGACCTGGTTTTTAACCCTAGAATCCTCCCTTGGCTCTTGGGTCTCTGCCGGGTTAGTGTTGGCATTAAGGTATTGCCAGGATTTTATAAAATTCTTGGCCTCCAACTCCAGCGAGTGATCACCATCCATGAACTCTGCAGAAATGGCCACCACGTAGCACAGATGTAGTCCCTTTGTACCAAGAAATGAAACAGCACTGAGGGAAAATGAACACGACCTCACAGAAGGGGTTACCCCCGGGGTCTTGTCGTACACCGGCAACCTTGGATGTGTGATATTTCTGGGCCTGAGGGGGGCTGCCTGGATGATCTTGTGCACCAAAAGTCTATGACAATTTTTAGAAGATTAGAGCGTTTTTCCACTCTGAGCAGAACTGCTGCTGTTTGTTACTGGAAAACCCAAGCATGAGAGCAGCATTGTTTTCTTCTCAATAGAAGTCTTCAGCGTCAGTGGGTCAGGGCTGATTGTCAGCCTCGTTGGAAAGTGATTTTAATACTAAGGGTGATTGAATGGTGTTACATTCGCTCTGTAACAACATTACAGCCAGGAGAGGGGGGAATTTAAGCTTGTGGAGACACAGGCAGAAAGCAATTTGTAGTGAAGTTTTAATGGGAAATGGGGATAGCTCTTTGTAGGCCTGGCCCATTACCTTCCCAAGACCTCTCGCTTGGTTTCCACTGTTCTTAACTCCAGGCCCACAGTCCAGTTGTATTCTCCAAGCACCTTGGAGATGGACCGAAGTTCTACAGCAAAAAGAGAAATATTTTACTTGACAGATGCGTCCTTAGAGCTTTTCTAGAGTCAAGCCTGTTTGGTGTGAGAAAAGAGTGGCTGAGGTTTTGTTCAGAGCAATTTCCCACGAGAGTAGAAGGTTTGTAAAGGAGACCACTGGGTCAGTGAGAGCTGGCAAACAGGCAGGCAGGGCCCCGTCTTACTGAGCACCTTCTGTCTTCAGCAAATTGCCTCACAGGAGTATGCATGGATGTGCATTGAGTAGGACTGAAGGTGGGGAGCCCTGGAAGGGAGAGTCGCCTGCCTAGGCACACAGGAGGTGGAAGGAAGGAAGACCTAGACGGTGGGGTTAAGGATTGCAACAAATGGAGGCTGGGGCTGACGCTGAAGGGGAATGTTAGCCATGTAGAATTAAAGCTTCAGCCTGCAGCACAGAATCATTGTTCTAAATCTTAATCAACTTTCTTAATGGGTATTGACACTTGAGGAGCGTCAGCCCAGCCTTGTGGCTGTTGTTGATCCCTGCATTCTGATTACTTTGGGAAAACAGACCAAGTCCTTCCTGCAGCCAAGGAACTGTCGGCATCACAGCTATCCTCAAATAAGACAGGTGACCAGAGAAAAATTCCAGTAGGAAACCTTGACTGCCCACCGAGAGGAGCTGCTGCCCATCCTTTGGGAGTGACGGTCAAAGAACAACCCCTGGATGTTCTGCAGGTCACTTAGGATCAGTCACTCCTCCTTCCTCAAAAAAGAGCCACAGAGAAAATCTGGTCACAAAGCCAGAGACTTGGTTTTATAGCTTTTCCATTAATGATTGTTCTGACTTCATCTAAGATGCATCGGTGATTTTAAGATTGTTTTCTCAATAACACAAGGGTTTGGCAATTGCTGAACTGATGTCAACACTTCAGAGATTTGGGACACTCTGTTGGAGGCGTGATCACAGGACACCATTGTCTTCATTGATCCCAACAGTTTATCTCAGGCTTTTAAGGAACTATCTTGGGAGCCCCCCTTTTGATAATCTCTTCACCTACTTTGGACCATGGAAATGATGTCATTTGGATGATCTCTTCTCAAATCCCCCTCCATTGCCCCCCCTCCGAAATCCCTTTCCCCTTTTGCAGTGTCACGTAAGGGTTACATCAGGACCCCCTTATGTCCTTCAGGAGCTGCTAACTCTCCCTTTCTCTTTCTTCACGTTTCCTCCTGTTGCAAGCCTTTCAGAGTGGGTGTTCACTTAGGGAAGGAGCTTTTCCAAGAATGCATTGAGGTGGAAGATGAACACCACAGAACACCCTCAGCCACAGGGGTCCTGATGTGCTAAGGGGCTAGGGGCTGAAGTTGAACCCATAGGGCTGTTGTTCAGGATATCCTGCTGTCATGTTAGGAAGACCACACAGCTATGATTGCCAGGATCAGTGTTGAATATGTCCTGAACTGTCCTTAATTTCCCTGTTACTCTTTTAGCGAGGGCTCATGGGTAGCCGTGGGGAAATAAAGATCATTCTCTAGTTCATCCATGTTTTGTCCTTAATAACTCAGTTATTTCTCACTTGGACACAGTGTATCTGGATTCAGTTGATATCCTCCAGTCCAGTGAGTGGAAATCTGACTGAGGGCTGTCAGTAACACCTGCTCCATCAAGAGGATCCCAGGAGCAGTTGTCAATGGGAGCTGTGTTCCCTTCGGATATCAGACATTCGCTAAGGACCGTACTTGTGCTGTGCTGACACATTCTGCCATGCAGATACAAGCCAGGCGCCCACTTTTATTAAGGCTTCCTTGTCCCTCACAAATAGTAAACCCCGGAATAGAAATTCTAACTAAGCATCTGACAAAGGACAGGAAAGGGTCTGGAGCTGCTTGTTAACAGGACACCAATGGGAATGGGTAGAGAAGCCCTGAGGGGGCCTGCGCATTGTCCCAGTCCCCATAACTCTCCTTCCTTAGGTTGCCAGCGTCTAGTAGTTCTGCCTGTCGTTGGTGGCCCTAAGAAGTGCCCTGACTCCCCAGACCATGGCTGGAATGGGCTTCCTTCTCCCTCTCCGCATTTGCTGTTTGAGGAGAACATAACCCCGTTCTCCCCTGAATGATTTGGAGACAGGCTTTGCAGATTCTCTGCTTTTGTTCCTCCTGCCCTACCTAAATTAGATGGATGGGAATGGCCAGAATCACTTGGACGGCTGCACTACCTTCCTGCTTGGAGGCTCACACTCTATCCTCTGTGTCTTTTCATCCCTTAACTCTACTTTCCACCATTGTTAAAGCACTGGATAGAACCATTTTTTTTTCAGCTGAATTGTATGGACTAACTTCAGTCAACTGTAAATACACTGGGGAGGGGGGGAGGGGATGTGGGAATCTTGTGACCCGAATGTATTTTTATGCAAATTTGAGTGGCCTTTCAACCCTGAGATGAATGATTTTGTTTTACTGGTTGTCACTATATAGTATTATTATGTGTTTGAAAGTTTGAGATAATAATATTCACATCTATATGATGCCTGTAAACACAACAGTATTTATAAATGAGTAAATAAAACTGTGTTTTAACTTTGCATCTGTATCTGTCCTGGGTCTTGGGTTTATAGCATCTTGCACCTGGGAAGAATTTCCTGAGTGTTATTTCATTGATTTACCTGCCTCCATTCAGGAACTTCTAGGCTACCCCTGACAGATTGGAACAGAAATGAAAGTGTCACTCTCGCATCCATTTTAAAGGACTTTCCCAACCTCAAGAAGGGTCGCAGGCAATTAAAAGGCCAGGAGAGGGAGGGACCTGTGTATAAGAGAAACACTAAAAGGGAAAATATTACCCAGACCAGAGTAGCTTAAGGTCTTTCAGGCAGAAGAGGTAAATTTATAGTTGGATAGCGGGAGGCCCAGGGAGGCAGGCTAAGTGGCTTGCCTTCCCCAGGGTTACTCAGAAAGCTTTAACTAGTCTGTTGGTCAGCTAACCAACTCTAAAGCTTTTACCAGTTTATACTAGTCTTTGACAGTTTAGCAAATTCAACAAAATGATGAACTGCCTACTACATGTAAGGGACTGTGCTATGTGCTGGGGACCAGCCCCCTAACCTCAAGCAGCTTCTACTCTTTCGTGAGTCCATTGCTTAACTTAGACCTGAATTCGCTGACATTTTCCACAGTGCAAAAATAACTGGGCTTGGACAGAGGGGTGGGGGGGGGGGTCACAGTAGAGTGGGAGAATCGTTTGTCTCAAGCCAGACTGCTGCATCCCACCCCTACCCCACCCCCTCGCACCTTTCACTTGAGGGGTGGTTACCACCAAGGTGGTACCTTCCAGGTGGCCCAGATCTGACCTGCCTCAGAAGATTTCTGAGGCACAGTCTCTGACTTTTCTCAACCTGTTGGTTTCTACCAAGTGGAAATCCTTGGTCACTGCCTTGGAGCAAACAGTATTTGGACAGGGAAGGAAAATTCCTTTCCCCTGCAGTCACGCTGTAGGGGCCAGAGTAGCAGCCTGCTTTGCACACATGATGTCATAGTTGAAAAGTTCAGGCCTTGTCAGAAAAGGGGATCCTTGACAAGAAAATGGGGAGAACAGGGATTGGGGGGCTGAAGGGGGAGGAAGAATCTTTTGGTGTGGCCCAGGTTCCTGAATGAACATTGGGAGCCCAGAGTTTTAATTCTATCTCTGGTCCTATGACACTGGGAGTCCAAGGGAGTTGCTTCATCTCTGGGGTTCTCTCACTTTGTAAAAAAATAACCTGAACGCTTTTCTTACAATGTGTGCACTTCCCAGGAATGTGGCTGAGGCTCAGGTCGGGGCACACGGTTCAGCCACCTGCCTCTCGGCAGAAAAATGCCTTCTCTTAAAACCTCCACTTGAAGGGAGTTCACTACTTCTCCCTCGTGGTAGATTTTTCTCAAACCATTTGGAGACAGGAAATTCTCTTAGCAATCCCTTGTGCTGGTAATAAGCTCACTCCACCTTGTCTTACCCTCCGTCCAAACAAGAACTCATCAGCATTCAGACCTCCTTCCCCAGCCCCAGGGACCATGTGTTGTGGTCATTTCCGTCAGGTCTGACTCTTCATGACCCCATTTGGAGGTTTTGGGGCAGAAATACTGGAGTGGTTCACCATTTCCTTCTCCAGCTCATTTTACAGATGAGGAAACTGAGGCACACAAGGTTAAGTGACTTGCCCAGGGGGTCACACAACTGGTGTCTGAAGTCACTTTTAACTTAGGAAGACGAGTCTTTCTGACTCCAAGCCCAGGACTGTGCCCTATGGTGCCACCTAGCGGCCTCAAGGGACTATGTACTATCCCTTTATATCATCCCATATCCAGTATTGTGAAAGTTGGTTTTTCCCTGTAATCCCTCTTCCTTCATCAGCCAATGAGTTGACATCAAAGTATCTGAACTCCTAGGAAGCCCTTAGAGCCACATTCCATTCCTCAAGTACCTCCCCCCACCCTCACCCCGCCAACGCCCTATCTTTATTGTACCCAGACAGAAACTCTCACTCCATTGGGTGGGGGTAGAGATTGGGGATGGGATGAAGATGGCATCTGTAAACTGGTTTGGCACAAGAGGTGCTCTAAGCAGCTAAGGCAGCCTCAATGCAGTCTCCATGCAACTCCAAACCCTGCCCTCCTTCCCCCCAACTGGCTCTTTCTCAGCTGGAGAGCAATTCTGCCATTTCAAGATAATTGGAATCTCGCAGCCCCATTCCAGGACCAGGGGCATGGAAGACGCTCGATGTAAATTTTCTAAATGGCAGCAGCAGCTGCTTCAACAACCTCCTAAAAATGAGAAGGCAAGATGAAACAGGAGCTGAGCAGGGGCTTAACCATTTCTTGGAACCACTTTTGCACCTGAGCTCCAAAACATGAAGCACTCCTCACACCTTGCTACAGGATAATCGGAAATCATTTTGTAACTGAAGGTTGAGGGGAGGAAAATCCTCATTCCCTTTTCAAATCCCTGACCCGGAGCCAGGTTATAGCTTCCCTCGGAACACTGGTCATGTTCTCAGCATCGATCTGCTGAAAGGCATGGGTGCAGGTGTCCTCATTCAGTCCTGGCCTTCCAAGGGACTACTTTCCCTCCACCCCTAGTTTGGACCCCTGAGAAAATGCCAGAAAGTTTCATTGGCTGTCCTGATATCCCTATCCTCAGCCATATACTCCAGCATGAGAATCCATTCCCCTTGCTTCATCAAAGGGCCCTTGTGTGGCCCTTGTCTGCGTTTCCATTTCTCAAGGTGCCAAGAGGTAGACTGTTCACCTCAGGACCCCATCCCTCCACATCCACCATCCCTTCCCCCTCCCTACCCAGCAAGAACAGACTAGAGGCTCCCCCCACCCCCAGCATTTTTTCAGCTCATTTCTTTAATAAGGAGACGCAGCTCTTTACAAAATAACAATTTGACAAGAAATCAGACAAAAACAAGAGTCCACACTAGGGAAGGGGGACATTGCCAAGCTTGGGGAAAGGGAGAAAGAGAGCAGACTGGGCCAGGATCGGTTAAGGGGCAACGTCTATGCGTTTCTCTTTCATGTGAGGCAAGGTTGGGGAGATCTCTGATGAGGATGACAACCAGGGACCAGCCGGGATAGGAGTGGGCAACGAGGTGTCCTTGGATGACCCCGGCTCTGGTTCTGTAGGTCTCAGAATATTCAGGAAGAAGCAAGCCAGTTTCCTGGATTGGGAGTTGGGGAGAGTGGTTCTGATAACTTAAGGTAACAGTTTCTAGGGACTCCAGAGCCCTAACTCTCAAAGCAGATTGGATGGAGATGTTCACCTGTTCCCAAGATCACTCACCAGTCCTTCCACCCCAGTCTTCTCTATAGCCCTATTTCCATTTCCAATCAGCTCTGGATTTGAAAAGTGGGAAAGTTCTTCCCACCCAAGCTGGGCTAGATAGGGACCAAGTTTCTCTCCTCCCCTCTCTCTGCTCTTACCATCTCTCTTCATCCCCCTATGACTTCTCCCTCAGGAGTGAGGAGTGAGGTGCTGCCTCCAGCCTGCTCAAGAATGATCATTGTCTCTCCAGCTCTTGCCACAGTCCACACTTGGGTCATACCCTGGCAGCGCTTTCTTAGCGGGGTTGTGGTCTTCAGTTTTTAAAGGAATAGTACCTACTCTGTTCCAACGTTAGCTCCATCTACCTATCAGAGGTGGGCTGGGTGAGGGCATATGGGAGTGTAAACTAATCAAAGAAGGCCTGCTAACCTATGGCATTCAGGCCTCTAGATGGATCCCAATGACTCCTGTTGCCAATAATTTGTCATCTTTAACCCTGTTAGGGACCCTCGTGGCCACTGCATGGCTTTTATAGTGGCCCCTGCAGTATGAAATTGCTGAACCTTGAGCTAGGTAACCCGTGTTCCCACGTAAGCTATCCATCAGAGCATGAGCTTTCCAAGCAGAGTCCAGGGCCTTCTTCCATCTCCTAATTTGATAGAGTATCAGTACCCACACCTGCAGGATGATAGCTTCTGGGTCAGGGCCATAACCTAAGGACAGGTTGAAATTACTTGCACTCAGTACCCTCCATCTCCCTTCTGTCTAAGGCTTAAGCCTCTCACAAATTAATCTACCCTCCAATACTGGCTCCTGCCCCAAGTCCCCTTTGAACTGGCCCTATCCTGACAAGCAGGACAAGATGGGTGAAAGAATTCCAATAATTCCTGCCTTTTGAGCAGTTTTTGCAATATTTTACCAAGTGTTTTCTCATCCATTACTCCATCCAATCCTCATACTAACAAACAAAAAAAAGATTTTTTTTTTCGGAGGGGGGAAGGCAAAGCAGTTGGGGTTAAGTGACTTGCACAAGGTCACACAGCTAGTTAACTGTCAAAGATCTGAGGCTGAATTTGAACTCAGGTCCTCCTGACCCCAGGGCCTGTGCTCTCTTCACTGTTTCACCTAGATTCCCCAAAAAAGGATTTTCATACACACACATTTTACAGATAGGGAACCTGAGGTGGGTAGGGCAATAACACTGGCTTGCTACTCCTGAAGAAGTGATCTTGTTCCCAAAAGGGATGGAGATCCGGAGTCAAGGAAGGGATAGAACCAAAAATCTTGAAACCACAGCAAAAAGAACCAGCTTATGCCGAAGCTATCCAGAGATCAATTTCTGAGGATCCAAAGGAAAGCTATGAAAACTTCATTTGAGGAAGTAAGGTGTAGGAGAGGGGATGGGGGCAGTAAATGAACCCTTCACAAGTAGCTTCAGGGAACTCACTGGAAAGGACATTGGGGACTAGAGGGCAGGTGTCTGACAGACCGGCCCTGTTATGGCTTATCAGTTAGTTCAGACATCGGGAGTGACAGATACATCACACATGGAACACAGAAGCCACATTTACATTAAATATCAGATCAGGGTACAGTGCAACAAAGATACATTTGGTTCTACAAAACCCAACAAAGACAGATGAGGGCTGGGGAGGGAGAGGACAGGGAGGAAGGTTGGTTCTGATTTTCTTACTTCTTAGATGGACCAGCTCCCCACTTAGAGGAGGACTCGGTCACATGATAACCATCAATAGAAGGTTTGCTCTTTGAGGGGTGGGAAGACAGGACTCATTCATACCACGTTAAAAATGAAGTTGTAGCCTTGGTGGGTTCTGTAAAATGGCTGTGAATCAGTGGGGGGAGAATCTCAGTGTTGTCATGCGGCTGTTTACAGAAGGCTTATTAACATGCACCTTAATTAAACGTCTTGTTCATATGTATATTATATATATAATCTTCTTTATATATATATATATATATATTACTAAACACAAACAGAAAGGGTATCAGATGAGGCTCAAATGGCTTCAGTTGGTTCAATTGTTTTTTTTGTCTCTTAAAAAAAGTGAATTATATTTGTGTGTCTTCAAGTCACAGTGTCCCCTTCTCAGTATTGCAGTTTGAAAACCACTTTAAGTGAAATCCTTAATGTTCAGTCTCTGGCCCTCCAGGGGAGAGGATGGTGGAGAAAGCGGAGAGAGAAAGATAACAAGGGGGCCCCTCGCCACCCCCTCCCAGCAGAGCCGGACTCCCAGGACTCCTCTACAGTATCTCAGTCGGGACAAAGTGCCTTCATCTTCTCTCCCAGCCTGCCCAGTGCTCTAAGGACAGGACCCACACAACCTAGCAGATGGTACAACAGTCCAGGTAGGGACTGAGGGAGACTGAATTGCAGAGGGTTGTTCCTGGGCTCAACTATGAGGAAACTTTGGTAAATGGGAATGGGTTGGACCTGGGCTATTTACAGACCATGAACTGTCTTAGGGATTTGAATGAGTTGTAGAAATTTCTTCCTTCCCCTGATGTCTAACTCTAAATCCTACTCCCACAACCCTAAGAACAGAGTGCTAAGAAACCTATTGTCCACTCAACAGAGGCAAACTAACTCTTTCAGGAAACCTTAAGGCAACTATGTCATCCAACTCTCTTCTCTCAGAGTTTCTGCACTAAATGAACCTTCCAAAGGTCAAATCATCTCTCTCTATCCCCTAACCTTCTTTGGAAAGGATAGTCTGGGGCCTAGAGTTCTTTTCATGTTTCTCTATTGACTGGGTGAGAAAGAGAGGGTGCAGAACCCCACCCCATGCCCAAAGTTGCCCTGGACTGGGTCTGACTAGATTTGTGGTTTCATGACGCCAGTCTTCTGAAGCTCTAGACTGGGTAAGTAATTAGTATATTACTTTTCCCATTAGAAAATAGTTCTTTGGGCTGGGATAGGAAGTTAGGGGTTCCCCATGCAATTGGGGTGACGAGTGAGAATAATGAAATAAGGGGGATGGGCCAGGCTTACTGAAGTCCCTATGAGGAGGAAGGAGAGGGAACTTCAGCTGTTTCTCAAATGCAGGCTGCCTAAGAACATGTAGAGGTTCCACTGGCCCACCTAGAGCCTTCCTCTACCTATGAACCTAAAACCAACCACATACAATACCCTGAGTCCCAGGACCCACAGAATCAGATCTAAATGGAAATGAGTGTTGAATAGTGTCTTATAGCCTGAGAGAACAGTAATCCTCACTACTGGGAAGTCCACAAGGTCTCCGATCCATTTCTAATCCCCTCTACCCTCACCAAAGCAAAAAAAAAAAAAAAAAACCAAGACTAATAACAGATGCCAATCTATTTAGTTGACTGGTCCAGCCTGAGAGAATTACAAACCCTCCCCCAACTTCAGGATCCTCCCTGGCTCTTCAGGAACCACTTGACACCTGACTGCCCATTCCTTCTATCTCACAGGATCAGAACTGGCTTGGTGTCCAGTCAGATTTGCTATTCTTATTGAACCATTGAAGTCAGCTAAGAGGAGAGAAGGAACTCTGAGGTCTCTAGTCTAGTTGCCTGGCCTCTAGACAGATGGATGTCCAGAGTGGCCAACATGCCTGTTTTCTCTAGGCTTCCTATGCTGCAGAACTATTGGAATTGGTGGGAGAAGAAGAATGGAAGATACTGGAAGAAACTGGATTCCTCAGTGAAAAGAGGAAGTCCAGATAGGAGGGGAAGATGAGAGAAAAGGAAAGAAGAAAAAAGGAAAGCTAAAGGAAGAGTGGGTCAATGGGTTTAGGTTTGGGGGAGATTGGAGTAGTGGGAAGGAAGGAAAGAGATGCTTAGAAGTCACTAAAAATGTCAAATGCCTCTCTGCAGGAGGGAAGAGTCTCAGGTCCTTCCCATCAAACCAACATGTCCCACTCTGGAGAGCCCTAATTCTTCCACCACTGCCCCTCTGATCACAGCTCTGGTCAACAAAGACTAAAACCCATTATCCTTATTACAATCCAACTCTTCCCTCATTAAAAAAAATAGTCTCTAGTATAAAAATAGCCTCCTAGCCACCAGGGAACACTAGTAGAAAACCTGATGCCCTCTTCAAGGCAGGCAGGCTTGGCTCCTATGTCCCAGGAGATATCCCTCCTCATCTGTTTAACAAAAAATTAACCTTATGTCCATCTTCATTGAAACCTAGAGATGTGATATATCCTCTTCTCACCCTACCCCTTCACCTGAATTCCTTCCAGTTCTCCCCCATCTGGCTTTGTAGGCTAGGGAAAACAGTTGTGGCCATGATCAGGTGAGACAGGAAGTTCTGCCATTTTGTGCTACTCAGAGGGCATGCTCCCTGGACCAACAGTGGCTTTCTCCTACTTAAAAAAAAAAGACTTGGGTTTGAAGGGAGATGAGGCAACACAGACCTGAGGTTCCTGTGTTTCCTTTCTTGGGTGGGAGAAAGGTGATACTGATCCCACAGGGTTGTCAAAACTTGCCTCACCCTTGCCCAGTGTGCAGAAGGGGTTGGAGGGACTGGAAGGAGACTCAGTGCAACCTTGGCTAACAAATATATGGCTTTTATCAATGCTGTGAGTAAGGGGTTAATGGGAACAGGGCCAGGGAGAGGCAATAGGGCAGTTCCTCTGACAGGCTTCCATTTGGAATGAATGCCATGCTTCTGGAAATCCAGAGAGGAGCATCTCTATAAAATGTTAAATCAGGAGACTCCCTTACGAGTCTCTCTGCCCTCCCTCCAAATGGACATAACCTCTCCCTTCCCTGAACGCAGAAATGAGGGATGGCAAAAATAACGTAAGGAAGTGGAGAGGAAAAAAAAATCCCAATGCTGGCTTTTATCTCTCATGAGGGAATGCCTCTACTACTCAGACCTAAAGTGTTCACTAACCATCTCTTTCTCACCTGCCCCCAATTCCTACCTGGACCTCAAGGACCTAAGATCATTTTAACCATTTTTTTTTTCTGCTAGAATTTTCTGGCTCTGCACCAATTACATATCTTCACACCAAAGTTGTGTCATTTGTAAAAGACAAAGCATGATGGGAAATATAGATGTATTTTTTTTTTGCCTTTCTGTATGCCTTTTCTAGAAGGGGACCAATATCTGCCTTCTCCTCTAAGGAATGGAGAATCATGGACTTTGTCTTTTTTTGTCGTCTTTCTGGGAAACAGAGCCTCTTTCTCTTGCTGATTTGTTACTGCTGACAAAGTGGGAGTGAGTTCCCCAGATTGGCAGTCCCTCACCAATCCAAGGCAAGTTTCATAGAGCAGGTCACTTGTGTGACTACTCCAGGAGGCTGCTTTTTGAAAGAGAGAATAGCTGGCAAAGGTCCATGGTGGCATGGGAAGGGAGGGAGGGCAAGGGGGTTTGGTCCAGGCTCTGGCCAAATTCATTCTTCACAACCTGCCATTTCCCAAGTAACTATCCGCATTGAGTATTTCTGATATTCAGGCTACAGGTAAATCACAGGACTCTGGTGCCCGGGGTCCTTTCCTTTCTGGGTTTCAGTGTTCCTGAAGGATCTTCTCTTTCCACACCATCTCAATATCCTTTCTTGTTCAAGAAATAAATGGAGAAGCTCAAGGGCATTCACTTCGTCTGCTCAATACTCCAAAGCTGAGTTCATACAAATAGAGATGTACCTGGACTATCACAGGATTCAATTGGCATGTTATGTTGCCTTCCCAAGGTCTTCCCCATAAGTCAACATTCAGGAAACTGGATGTGTTACCATTTTGTTGGTCCAGAACATTTAAGAAACAGGAAGTGCCACCATTTTGTTGGTCCCAAACATTCATGAAACAGGAAGGGCCTCCTTTTGTGGGTCCACCACAAGAGGCCCCAAAGGTGGAGTTTGAGCAAGGCCTTGAGAAAGCAAGGGGGAAAAGAGAGGGCATGCAGCACAGGGCAGCTATGGGGAAGAATGAAAAGAGCCAGCCCTCTCTTTCACCTGTTAGGGGACTCTCCTTGCACAGCCAACAGAGGGAAATTTGTCTTTAAAAAAAGGAGAGAAAGAAAAGAGGGAAAGAAAGGAGATGGCAAGGAACCGAAAGAATACTCTGAAGTTGCCTAAGTGAGGTATTGAGAGCTCTGGGTCTTGTCAGTGTTCACAAGGGGAACCCAGGCTCAGAAGCCACCTATTTGTTCTTGCCCAGGAGGGCGTCCACCTCCTCCTCGGGTTTGAGAGAGTGCCACTGGGCAATGGGCCTCCGGGGATTGGCCAACATGTCGGACCAGTGTCGCAGCTCCGTGCCCGTGGCGTTGCAGCCCACGAAGATCTTGCCGATGGCTTCGTTCTTACCTAGTTTGTCGTAGTCCAGCACTGTGACCACAACCTGGACTTTCTGTGAAAGAAACAAGAAGGAGATGAGTTCGAGGGCCAGAAAGGAGTGACCATTGGTCATCCTGACTCTCCATCTCTCCTTCAAACTGCCAGACTAAAAGGTTCTACTAGAGCTCCCTGTATGAGGGAGCTAGGTGACCCAGTGGATAAAGGACTGGGCCTGGAGTCAGGAAGACCTGAGTTCAAATCTGACCTCAGATACTTACTAACTTTATGAATGGGCAAGCCTCTTAACCTCTGTCCACTTCAGTTTTCTCAAACATAAAATAGGGATAATAAACACCTATCTCCTGGAGTTGTTGTTGGATCAGATGAGATAATATTTGTAAAGCATTTAACATAGTGCCTGGCACATAATAAACATTTATTTCTCTCTTTCCTTCCTTTCCCTTCACCTTCCTGCCTTTCCTCCTTCTCTCTTTCTTTCCTTCCTTCTTTTCCTTCCCTTCCTCCTTCCCTCCCTCTTTCCCTCCTCCCTTCAATCCATCCTTCCTTCCCTCCTTCTTTCCCTTCTTCCTTCCTTTCTGTATACATCCCCTTTTCTCTGGGCAGGGTTGTATCCAACACAACCCCAGGCATATTGGGGACAGGGGGAGAGGGCAGAGTAAAGAGAAGGAAGTACTCTCTAGTTATCCTTACTGTGAAAAAGGCCTTCTCTACAGCTAATCTAGGGCCCAGAAATGGCATAGCTCCCTCTTATTCTTGGAATGCTTCACCTCTGACTCCCCACATCCCTAGTTTTCTTCAAAGCCCAGCTCAAGGACCACCTTCTCCATGGGCTCTTTCCTGATCCTCCCAGTTACTAGCTTTGGTGGTGGTGGATTTTTGGTTTGGTGCAGTCCATCAAGAAATTTTAAAACCCAAACATCTGATTATCTCCTCCTCTCCTTCTCTATCCCAGCTCCCCACACCTAAAGGTGTGACGACAATCACATGTACGTAGCCCTGAAAGGGTCTACAAAGCACTTCCCTCATGATAGTCCCGTGAGTGAGGTAGTGCCAGTATTATTACAGATGAGGAAACTGAGGCCCAAAGGGATTAAAAGATTTGCCTGCGGTCACAGAAATAATAAAGGTCAGAGCTGGGATTCTGACCCAAGTCTTTTGACTCTTGCCACACTACTACTTGTAAGGTAGCCAGAGAGAGAGAGAGAGAGAGAGAGAGAGAGAGAGAGAGAGAGAGAGAGAGAGAGAGAGAGAGAACACAGAGGAATAAGAGAGAACTGGAAGGGGAATAGCATGGGAGAAACAAAGGAGGGGAAGGTGAGAGACAGCAAGGAAAGGAGGAAGAAGGGAGGGAGGAATAAAAGAAGAACAAAGAAATAAGAGGAGAAAGGAAAAAAGGATGAAAAGAGGGCATATTGGCATGCCAGGATGGTTTTCTGAGGCCAGACTCAAACTCAGGTCAACCAGTTCTCTCCTAGGTCCTCATGTTGGGTCTACTGTGTTTCATGAAACCCATTCCTCTATACACATAAATTAGTGCTCCAGAGGCCCAAGGAAATGACTTGGGGATTAATTCTCTCTTTCTCTCTCTCTCTCTCTCTCTCTCTCTCTCTCTCTCTCTCTCTCTCTCTCTCTTTCTCTCTCTCTCTCTCTGTCTCTCTCTGTCTCTCTCTCTCTGTCTCTCTCTCTCTTTCTCTTTCTCCCTCTCTTTCTCTTTGCTTTTTTGGAGGGCAATTGAGGTTAAGTGACTTGCCCAAGGTCACACAGCTAGTTTCTGTGTGTGTGTGTGTGTGTGTGTGTAAGGTGTCTGAGGCTGGATTTGAACTCAGGTACTCCTGACTCCAGGGCCTGTGCTCTATTCACTGCGCTACCTAGCCTCCCTGGGATCAGTTCTCTAATGGAACTCTTTCTCCTCCTCCTCCCCATGTCACTTTAGAATAAACCTGAAACCACTCTCTATCCCTGCTTCCATTAGGAGAGCGTTAAGGAATTCGGTCACTGCTCTACAGAGTGGTTTCCCTCAAACTATCCCAAATCTCCTCCTTCTGTGACTTCCCCCAGCCTGCACCACAGCCCAGAGCCCAAGATCACCTGAATCTGCTCAAAGGGTATCTCAAAGCTGAAGGACTCGTTGAAGTAGGGGTTCAGGGTCTTCTTCTTCACAGTGGTCTTCTTCTTCTTCAGCCTCTTCCCATTCTGCATCAGGTGGATCTTCACATAGGGATCTGCAGAAGGAGAAAGCCATCACCATCCAAGGCTTCCCAACTCTGACTATGGTTCTGGCTATGATTGTGCTGATTATTTCTTAATAATAGTCATCTGTGGCAAGAAAAAGCTTTTACACTGGAGGAGAAGAGGGGGAAGGTGAGAGGGAATGAGTGAACCTTACCCTCATCTGATTTGGCTTAAGGAGGGAATAACATACACACTCAATTGTGTATGGAAATCTATCTTACCCTACAGGAAAGTAGGGCAGAAGGGGATGGGGAGAATGATAGAAGGTAGGGGAAATGAGAGAAGGGGGTAATCAGAAGCAAACACTTTTGAGGAGGAACAGGATCAAAGGAGAGAATAGAATAAATGGGGGTAAGGATAGAGTGGAGGGAAATATAGTTAGCCTTTCACAACATGACTATTATGGAAGTGTTTTGAGAGTCTTCACATATATAACCTATATTGAATTGCTTACCTTCTCAACGAGGGTGGGTGGGGAAGGAAGAAGGGAGAGAATGTGGAACTCAAAGGTTTTAAAAATGAATCGTAAAAATTGTTTTTACATGCAATTGAGTAATAAGATATACAGTCAATGGGGTTTAAAAATCTATCTTGCCCTACAAGAAAGTAAGGGGGAAAGGGATAAGAGAAGGGGAGGGGGGTGATAGAAGGGAGGACAAATTGGGGGAAAGGGTAATCAGAATGCAGGCTCTCTTGGGGTGGAGGGAGGGGAGATATGGGGAGAAACTTTGGAACTCGAAATCTTGTGGAAGTGAATGTTGAAAACTAAAACTAAATTAATTAATAAAAAATATTATAGTCATGTATGAATTATCTCTTTCTCTCCAGGATAGTAAACTCCATGAGATCAGGGTTGTACCTCATAGGAACCTTAGTCTCGTCTCCCCAGTGTCTAGCATAGTACAGCTCTAAATCTTATGCTGCATTTGTATAGATTCATTAACTCATTCTAATATGATCCATTTGTATGTATCTACTACAAAATGATCCTAAGATTTAGAGGTAGGAGGGGCCTCAGAAACCATCTAGGCTAAGGGTATTTTTTTGTTTTTAATTCAATTTTATTTTTCAGTTTCTAACTCTCCTCCTCCCCTTCCTCACCCATTGAGAATGCAAGAGAAACAAAACCCATTATAAATATGTATAGTCATTAGTCCATGGGTTTGTAACTCAGGTCTGTGAACTTTTTTATTTAATTTTTATTTTGGTGACTATATTTAAATAGAGTTGCTTTTCATTTGTAATTATATGTATTTTCTTTTATGCATTTACAAACATTATTTTGAGAAGCATTGCTAGGCCATACCAGACTGCCAAAAGGGTTCAGGAGCCCTAAAAAGGTAAGAACCCCTGAGGAAGTTCAACTCCATCATTCAGGAAACTGAGGGTCAGGGAGAAGTATACTTGCCCAGTTCTATACAGGTAGGAAGTAGAGATGACTAAGTCATCTGACTGCCTTTCTTACAATCTAAGTTTACCTACCCATCAAGGGGCTTGCCACCAAACTGAACCTCAGAATCAGAGATTTACAGGTGAAAAGGGCCTAGGCGGTGATATAGTCCAATACCTTTACTTGACAGATGAAGACTGAAGCTGTAGGAAACTATGAATATCAAGAACTCAGGGAACCCTGGGAAAACTTGCATCAACCAAAGCAAAGTGAAGTAAACAGAACCAGGAAAAGCAATCTACATAATGTCTACAACAAAGTAAAGAATAATAATAGGAAGAAACTGAATGCCGTATGATTATAATAATCAAACTTGTCTTTGAAGAAGAGATGGAAAATGCATCTCTCTTTCTTCTTTGCAGAGGTGGGATCCCTAGGGTGTGAAATATTATATATGCTGTCATTAAAAAATATAGGGTATCCCAAAAGTCTCAGTGCAGTTTAAAGGTTTATTAGTTTAAATTAATTAAGTTTAGAAGTTACTAAACTTAAGCTTAAAGTACACTTAAGTAACTTAATTAAGAAAATAAAGCTTAAAATTGTGCTTAAGACTTTTGAGATACATTGTATAGATTTTCATTTATATCTTTTGTTTTTTATATCAACTAGAAATCTTCCTGTACTCTTCTTCTCCTAGATAACCATCCCTTATACAAAAGAAGTTTTAAAAAAATTAAAAAGAAAAAACAAGAAGAGAAAAAAATTGAGTAAAACATCTAAAAAAAATTAGATGTTACAAGATCCTCTTCTTTCCCTTTTCTTTCCTATCTCCTCTCCTTCCTCCAATCCAGTTTGTCTCAAATTCTCCCAGAAATATTGAAAGCTACTTTCTTGGCTACTGAATATATGGTTGAACATAATCACAGAATTTGAGGGCTGAAAGGGATGTCTGCAGTCATCTGATCCAATCCATACGTGACAGGAATCTTTACCATAACACGCCAAACTAGTGTTGGTGCCCTGTCTCTACTTGAAGACCTCTCAGGCAGGGGAACCACCTCCCTGTGAAGGAAGCCATCATACTTTAGGACAGCTGTAATTGTTAAGAATGAATTGCTCTGTTAGGCATGAAAGATTAAAGGTAGGGTCCAAAACCCAACCCAGAAAGGTGAGTGCATGATTTCCTGCAAGCCCACTGAAAGGGGGAACTCTGTGGCTAAGTCTGGCTACCTTTTAAAGACAGAGTGGGATGAGGAAGAGATAGCTGGAGTCCATCATAGAATAGAATTATAGAGCCCCAGGATTAGAAGGAACCTTGGAGGCTGTTCAGTACAATCTTTTCTATCACATACCTGACAAGGAATTATCAAGCCCTTTTTTACAATACTCTGGCAAGGGAGAACCCACCACCTCCTAAGAGAAGCCATTTCAGAGTGGACAGCTCCTTCCTCCACTCAACATGCCCTGTGCTTTGTCTATGTGTGGGTATATGTGTATGCAGCTAGACATCATCTTTTACCATTGTGGGAGCTGGTGACATGGAGTCCATCACCTTTCTGTTTGAAGACAAGTAGCATATTTCATCGTAATGTTTCTGGACTCATGTTTTATCACCATAGTTGCTCAGAGTTCTAAAGTCTTTCAAAGTTGTTTTTCTCTATATTGTGATCATTGTATAAATTGTTCTACTTCTGTTCACTTTGCCCTGTGCCAGTTCCCAAGTGTCATCCCAGTTTCCTCTGAAATAGTCCATTTCATCATTTTTTATGGTACAGCAATATTTCAGATCAAGCTGCTGACCTATATCTTCTCCACTCCTTCCTCGTTAAATTGCATCGACTCTCACTGCCTCACACCCATTTCCTTATTGTCCACTCATTCTTCAACCCCTTGCAAACTGACTTTTGATACCACCTGCCCGCTGAAATTGCTTTTTCCAGAGTCACCTCTTACTTGCCAAATAAAATGATCTTCATGCCCTTGGATTTTCTCCTATTTCTAATCTATCCTCTGTGCAGCTGCCAAATTGATATTCCCAAAATCTGACCATGACAGATCTGACCCTATCATTCAAGATGGCTCCTTATTGTTTCTAAAACAACATGCAAACTCTGCAGCCTGGAATTTTAATTTCCTTAATCTGGTTTCCACCTAACTTTCTAGTCCTACTTCATATTGTTCCTCTTTATATATTCTCCTTTCCAATCAGACCAACCTGACTGATGTTCTGTTTGGCCCTGAAATGCAGATATGGGAGTAATGGGTAGTAGCTGAAAAAAAAGAATCAAATTTCAATTTAATGTCAAGAAAAACTTCCTTACAATTATAATCTCCAAAAGTAGCATGGGCTGTCTCGCTTACTGGTGGACTTCCCCTCCTTGGAGGGCTTCAAGCAGAGTTTGCATGACCATTTATTACGTCTATTATAGTAAAGATTTGTTTCAGCTGTGGATTGGACTACAAAATTGCTGAAGTCCCTTCCAAATGTCAAATAATTAATTCAGTACTCTACATTTTCCTGGTTTGGTCAAATCATTTTAATTACTTGTATTCACAGGGGAAGATCAATGACATACAAGCAGATCTCACAGCCATGTTCTCCCACAAAGTGGAGTATGGCTGACCAATTTATAGCCTCACAACTAGGTTGAAGAAACAAAGAATAAATTGAGGGTGGGGGTGAGAGCTGAAAGATTAGTGGGAGTAGTACAATGCTGAGAGAAGGGAATACAGAGATAGAAGGTTTGGCTAAGAAGGACACAGTAACCAAATTGTGATTGGGACATCAAGGGAACAAGTACTGCAGGTTGAGTAGGTGCCCTCTCATTGTCCCGCCTAGTGACAGCATTCTTTCCTATGGGAACCTCTGTCCCTGTAGCTTCTTCCTATTGGCAATCTACCCACAGGCCTTTGCAAATGATGTTCAATCTTTCTAGAAGCACAACAAAATAAGACAGAACTAGCAACTTGAATCACCTCCAGGGACTATGATAGACAGTTGGAGAATGCTTTCAGAATTGGGGCATCCTGGCCAAAGGTCCAGATGACTTAGCTTATGGAAAGGGAAGGAATTGCCCACTAAGGAAATCCCACCCAAAAGCTCAAATCAAGTGCTGTCACCTATATTGGGCCTCTCCTGAGCCCAGTCCCAGATGCCCCACCTTCCTCCTCCTCCTGAAATGAACTTCTATTTGCTTTGTCTAGATGTTGTAGCTCCTACTAATATGAGTGTGTATTGCTTCCCCTGGTAAGGTGTATGTAAGCTCCCTGATGGCAGGGTCTCTTGCATACACCCCCTTGTCTCCTATGGCATGGCTAGTCCCATGGTGCAAGGCCCTCATTACCCCAGACCCGGCCTATTGCAATGGCCTGGTGACTAGTTTCCTTGCCTCAAGCTTTCTCCACTCCGCTCTATCCTTCACTCAGCTGTCAAGATGATTTTCCTAAAATACAGATCTGACCACAATAAATAAACTCCAGGGGCTCCCTGTTACCTCCAGGATCAAATAAAATCTGTTTAAAATTTAAAGTCTTTCATAAACTGCCTCCCCTTTCTGGTCTTTTTAGAGCTTACTCTCCTCCCTGTACTCTGTGACCCTGGCCTCCTTGCTGGTACTCACTCATTTTCTGACTCTGGGCATTTTCTCCGGCTGCCCTCCATGCTTGGAATGCTCTCCCTCCTTATCTCCATCTCCTGGATTCCCTAGATTTCTTTAAGTGACAGTAAAAATCCCACCTTCTACAGATGCTTTTTCCAACCCCTTAATTCTAGCGTCTTCCCTCTGAGGCTGCTCCCAGTTTGTCCTCTTTATATGCTCCCATGTTGTGTTTCCCATTAGACTGTGAGTTTCTTGAGAGCAGGGACTGGTTTTTGCCTTTCTTTGTATCCCCAGGATGTAGCACAAATGCTTGGCACACAGTAGGTGCTTAATAAATGCAATTTGATGGACTGACATGTGTTGTAGGTTGAGCAGGTGCTTTCCCATTGTCCTGTCTAGTGACAGTATTCTTTCCCGTGGGAACATGCTTCCCCATAGTTTCTTCATATCGCCAACACCTAGTCTACCCACACATCTTTGCAGGAATGTCAGTTGTAGACATCCAGCATGTGGATGTCTCACCAGTACCTCAAATCCATTATGTATGATACTGACTCCATATTCCTCTCTAACCATTCCCTCCCAGAATCATCCTTGATTCTTCCTTTGCCTTCACTCTGTGCATCTCAACAATCTTGCTGCTTCTACCTCTATAACACCTCATGCATTACTGTCTTCATTCATGCATTCATTCTTCCTGTAGGATAATGGCAATAGCCTCCTAACTGGTCTCCCCGTCTCCAGTCTCTCACTGGCTGCAATCCATTCTTGATACAGTTCTAGAAATAAGTCTACTAAGACCAAAGCCTGACCACATCACTCCCCTGCTCCAAACTTTTTAATGGTTTTCCAAACACAGTAGGGTAAAAAGAAGATGCAAATTCCTTTGCCTGACATTCGAGCCCCACCACAAACTGACTGTTTCTTGCTTTTTTGGTCTTATCTCATACCATTCCCTTCATTTATTCAGTATTCTAGTCAGACTGGTCTACTGACTGTTCCTCAGTCTCCTCCTGCCCTTGCCTGCCATACATCAGTAGAGATCGTTCCCCATGCCTGGAGTGTACCTTCTACCTCCATCTTTCTCTTGTTGAAAACCTCTTTTTTCAAGGTCAAGCTCAGGGACCATCTTTCCTCTGATGCTATTGCCTGGGGATCCCTCCTCAAACCTCCCCTTGGTATTTTGGGTCACTTTGTCCCCATCACATGTTACTTTGGATCATACTGGCTCGGACACAAGTCCCCTTCTTCCAACAAAGCATAAGTTCTTTGAGAGTCAGACAATAGATTTGATGTTGGAAGGAACCTTCGAGCTTATTGAGTCTTATCTCCTTATTTTATTGTCGAGGTGACCAGAAAGTGACTTGCTTGCCCAAGGCCATTCAGGTAGTCAGTGGCAGAGCCAGAATTTGAGCCCAAGACCTCTGACTCCCAATCTAGCTATCTTCCCACTGTACTGCAATGAGGGGACTAAATGATTTCATTTTTGATGTGCCCAGGACACTGCCTGACCTCACAGCAGAGACTTCAATGTTTGTTTAATTGAATTGAAATAGTTTCTGCTTTTCTCCTACACAGGAAAACTGGGGGCCAGGGCTGGTGCTGGCAAGAAAGGGAAATAAGAGGGGCGACTAAGTGGTGCAGTGAATAGACTACCGTTCCTAGAGTCACGAGGATCTGAGTTCAAATCCAGCCTCAGACACTTAACACTTACTAGCTGTGTGACCTTGGGCAAGTCACTTAACCCCAACTACCCTGCCTTCCCCCGGCCAAAAAGGCAAACAAAAAAAGGAAGAAAGGGAAATAAGACCCTGGAGGAAGTTTAATCTAATTCACAGTTTTGCCAAAAGCAACCAGACCATGGGCATAGTAGCATTCATTGTGCCCTCTGTAAAGCCCTGGCAGTGCACCATTGGGGTTAGGGATGCCACCCTAGCAAGGCTTCTGAGAGTGAATGATGATATACATTGAATGATTAGAAGTTCTCCTAAAACAGGAATTCAAGGTTAAAATAACTGGGAAATATAGTAGTTGGGGAGCCATCTGACACTAGTGCCACCTGATGGCCAATGGTGGATCTGCACGCACCTGAAAGGCCTCCTACATCCATCTTCTTCAGGTTCTTGGCTTCCAGAATACAGACAGTCAATTTCCCAGCAGTGGGCACATAACGGAGGGAAGTGCAGATGTCTCCAAGCTTTTCTGGCTGCCCAGTGAGGAAAAAAACAAAATTCAGAGTCCTCCCTTCAGCTTGGAAGGATCCTCCTAAGGACATATTGCTCAGCTCCAGGCAGGGTTTGCCACTCAACCTGGCCTAGACTAGGGTATGGGGGAGGAAGGAAGTAGGGGATGAGGGGGAAGAGAGGGAGGTGGGGGAAGAGAAGGAAGAGGAGGAGAAAGGGAAGGAGGAGGAGGAGGAGGTCTCTCTTTCCTAGGGAGCTCTTTCAGTTATTATTCCCTGAATTACTGACAAGTTCTTCCTTAGTTCAACTCAATCCTTCCTGTTACAGTTCAGCAAAGCTATTGATTAATAATGGTCTTTCCTATGAGTGCTATTTATATCCCAAGTGAGATACTCTGCATAAACCTCTCATTGGTATTGATCTCCATCTGTGATAGATCACAGTTGCTTATGAGGAAGGTAGGAAGGAAGGAAGGAAGGAAGGAAGGAAAGAAGGAAGGAATAGAAAAAAAGAAAGGAGAAAAAAGGAAAGAAAGGAAGGAAGAAAAGATAAAAGAAGGGGAAAAAAGGAAGGAGAAGGGAGAAAGGAGAAAGAAAGGAAGAAGGAGGGAGGAAAAGGGAAAGAAAGGAAGGAAGGAAAAGGGGGAAAAGAAAGGAGAGAGAAAGGAAGGAAAGGAGGGAGGAAGAGAATAGACAGAAACCAGAAATGGGAAGAGTAAACATTAGACTGTGATTGCAGGAATGGGTGATGGTCTTTAGACCACATGCTCCCAAGGCAGGCAACTGGCCATGGAGGATAATTGGAGATACACCCTGACTTGTAGCTGTCCAGTGTGGAGGGACAAATTATTTGTATGCCCCAGGCAAGGTTTTTAAATTTCATGGGTCCCATGTTATTGTTATTGTTCACTGGAGTCTTTGAGCATTCACTATAACACATATCATTTAAGTTATCACAAAATAAATACCTATGGGCCATGGAGAGCAGATTTTTCTGGCATTAGAAATATGTGCATTTGTAAACAGTCATATTTAAAAATGTTCTTCAGTTAGCACCTGATGTGGGGGTCCTAGGTGGCTGCCTGTCTTTACACCGTGTGTTCACAAAGCAGGTAAGGATGGGGGTATGGGGTAGGTGGGATTCAGAGCAGGGGTAGGTCCCCCTCCTCCTCTTCTTTTCAATGGGCATTCTCCCTATCCAGACTACCTTGGAACTGGGTTCATTACCATGAGCGTGGGTATTCCATGATCTCTCAGAGCCCTGGGGGCATAGAGCCTTCTCTATATACTCCTCCAGCCTAGGCTGATCTTTCCCTCTCAGGCTCCATACCACCTGTCACTTAATAATAACAGCTCATATTCCTATAATGTCTTAAGCTTTGTAAAGCATTTTCCTCAAAAAGTCCAAGAAATATTATCCCTGTTTTATAGGTAAGGAAACTGAGGGTAAGAAAGATTAAACTACTTACCCAAGGTCACTCAACTTGCAAATGCCTGAGCTGAGATCTGAGTGCATTACTCTAGGTTCATACTACCTTGGCTCAATACATGTTCTTGTAACATTCTCAGTTCCATATGTGCATAGCTTATCTCCCTAGCTGGACTGTGAGCTCCTGACCTTTGGAGCCCAGGAGCAAACTGGAGATGCAGTTATCTCAGTTTCTTCTCTCCCTGGCTGTGGCCCGGCCCTGGCCTCTCTGTACTTTCTTAAGCACAACCTTGAAACTGGCCCAGATTCTTCCTGCCTTACCTCTTCCTTCTCTCCACCCTGCAGGTCTCTCCATTCCTCGATGGGCTGACCCAAGTCCACAGTGTTCATGGGCACCTTCACCTCTCCGATGATGTCATGTTTGGAGAAGCGGTCAAAGTCGTAGATGGCCATCACCAGCGTCTTGCCCCCTAGTTCCTGGTAGGGCACCTGTAGGGCATGTCAGGGCATAGACAGGTGGGGTATTGTAAGCAGTCTGAATTTCTGGGGGTGATGATGATGGCAAGAAGGCCTGCATCACTACCCCAAGATATCCCCAGTTCAGTCTAAGAGTCACAGAGTTTGGTCAGAAAAGGACCCTGAACATAGGATCATAGGGACCCAGGAAAGCAGATGGAAGTTAAGATGGGCAGAGAGCCCCAGATCTCTTCATAGGCCATAAGAATAAGCTGACCGTTGGGCAAGAACAGGATAGTAGCTGAGAGTTCATTGATCCAAACCAAATTTTTCTAGGCTGAGTTAGTCCCAGATGGAGCTAGAAGTCAGGAAAGGGTAATCTCTGGGTATTTAGGGGGTAAAATGCCAACATCTCTGAATTCCCATTTGTGAATTCTCTGCCCATGATCCTATGAGTTATATTCTTAAGAGTAAATCGAGGAGAGGAAGAAGGGAAGGACCTGGGATAAGGGGATTCTCAGCCTACCTTGAAGGTGAAGGTCTCATTGAAAGCAGGATTCAGTGTCTTCCTATGGACCTTGGTCTCATATTTCTTTTTCTTGTCTGGGAGGAGGAAGACTTTGACATAGGGGTCTGAGGTCCCTCCCATGTCCAGAGCAGGGAGCTCAGCTGCCTGAAGGACGCCCACGGTCAACTGTGGAGGGAAATGAACCTACTTCTCAGGCCTACTCCAACCTTCTCAAGCTGCCTATTTCCACTAGCACCTGGTTTGGAACTTTATTATGAGAGCTTCCAATCATGTTACCAGAAAGTTAGCAGAGTTTCCAGGGGCTCTACTGAGTCCTCCTTCCACCTGAGAAAGAGCCCAAAGTGAAGCTTTCCCCAGTTACCTGACCCTGCAGTCCAGATCGCCCTATTCCCTTTTCCTATGTCCTTGCAAGCCTTCCTCCATCCTTCTCTTACTGAGTCATAGAAGCATAGAATGAAAGGGGTTTTGCTAATCAGTCCAGATGATCATTACCCCAGTCCCTTCAGCCTGACTACACAGCCTCAAGTCGGTGTTTTTCCCATTCTGCGCCCATGTGAGCCTACATCTCAACCCAGTAATACTAAATGTTTAACAATTTTGGCTCTGAATGGAAAATGCATGCAGTATACATTTTTAGTTGAATTTACATTATTTCTCTCTATCACCTTCTTAAGTCTAGAAAATCAACAAAACAAATCAAGCCCCAACTGATAACTTTTGCTATTTTCCAAGAAATAAATGTTCGGACTGAAAATTTAACAGTGGCCTCTGGGCTCCAGCACAGCCCTGCCTCTTAATCACCTTTCCGCTGCCTCCCTCCAATCCCCAAGCACCTGGTTAGCCTGGAAATCATAGTCCAACGAAAACTGCAGTTTGCCCAAGTTTTCTGGTTCTTTCTCTTCCTCTCCTTCACCTTCTCCCTCAGTCAGGCCCGTCTCTGCATCATCATCATCCTGGGGAAGCTAGGAAGACAGAACATCCTAGCTGAGCACAATGGGAGAATGCTGGGGGGCATCTCCCCTTTTCCCCACAGAACCCAGTCATCATTTGCATAGAAGGGAAGTATCCTTGGGGAAAGAAATGGGATTTTTCCCCAGGACTTTGGGAAGCTTCTCCATAGTAAGCTCAAGTAAGTGGAGGGCTCAGGCTCATGTCTCCCACCTGAACCCCATCCCAAGTCTTGAATATTTCATCCAGTTGTGTGCTAGTAAATATTTTTTTGTTGTTTTTTTGTCTTTTTGGAGGGGGGGAAGGCAGGTCAGTTGCAGTTAAGTGACTTGCCTAAGGTCACACAGCTAGGAAGTGTTAAGTGTCTGAAGCCATATTTGAACTCAGGTCCTCCTGACTCCAGGGTTGATGCTCTAACTAGTAAATGCTTACAGTTTGGCTCTTGGAGGGGGGGGGGCAAAGATATAAACAAGACACACTTTTAAGTCTGAATTATTAACATTTTTCCATTGATTTCTGAAGTCTAGACAATCGACAAAACGACAAATCAAGCCCTGATTTGTAGTGTTAGCTAAATTTCAAAGTATAAATGCTCACACTGAAAATTTGGCAGTCGACCCTGGCTATCTGCTATAAGCTGTCTTTATCACACAGTCACTGCCTGGGATCTGAGGTTAATAGAATTCAAAGCTGGGTAAGATACACTAGTATAACTCCTTCATTTTGCATATGAGTAAAGCGAACCCCAGAAAAGTTTGACAACTTGCTGAAGGCCATAGAGTAGCAGAGTCGAGATTTGAACTAATATCTTCTGAAATCAAAGTCTAGAGCTCTTTCTACCTTCTAGACAACCTCCGTACTGCCCCTCTATTGTTCCCCTATCGCCCTCCTCCGCCTTCAGTTCCCTCTCCAAAATCTTCTCTGAGTTAGGCCCTGTGCACACTCAAAAGGACATACCATGAATGCCATCCAGACCGAGCAATGGGTTGGTGGGGAGAATTCCATGATGACAGGAGAAGAAAGAGAAAAGTCAGGTTAGAGAAGTCCCTCATCATAAAGATGAACGCTTACCAGTTGACTAGTTCTACCAGACGACCATCCTTAGAGAGACTGGGCTGGAGTCCAAAGACAGAGCAGATTTGGGGAAATGTCTCTTTATGAGAACGCCCACTGGAAGCCCCTCTAAAGGACCAGGTACATAAATCACACATGTACACACATACACACACACACACAGATCCCCACTCTACCCAAGTCTTCTTAAAGTGAGGTCATTTCTTCCCTGCTTTGATCCTAAATTCCTTGAATATTGGCATTATTTCCAGTGCAAATTCGGGTAAAATTGAGAAACCAGGGATCTATAAAAGTCTTCCTAGGAGTCATGAGCAGACCTGGAAAAGAACTCTAAGCATTTCAGCAGACATGCCAAGAATCCTTGCAGGTTCTGGAGCATAATTAGATAAAGTTTATACTAAAAGGTAACCAAAAAACAGAGGCATATTTGCCCTGAATGTTGTCCTATTCCTACTAGGGTCATTATTTTAAAACAAATAAACAAGTCCCTACTGTGTGCGCAACACTGAGCTGGGTGATGGGGATGTAAAGACAAAAAAAGAACCAGTCCCTGACTTGTAGCAGCTTGTACCCTCCTCTTCTCCTCCACATCACCTCATTTTGCTCCAGGAGGTCCTACTTTGGGACTTCTCTGATGGATTTCTTCACCCCACCCCTGAATCAGGCACATCCCTCCCCACCCCACTTTCCAGTTCCCTTTTATAGAATTCTTTCCCCATTAGACTGTAAACTTCTTGAGGGCAGGGACGATCTTTCTTTTTTCATACTTGTATCCTCAGAGCTTAGCACAGTTTCCGGCACATAATGAGTACACAATAAATGTTTATTGATTGATCACTTCCTATCTAAGGAACTGTCATTAAAGTCTTCTCTGGAATGTTCAAATCAAATAATCAGTGCTATATAAATGTCAGTTACTATTGTTTTATTAATATTGCTTTGCATGTGAAGAGCTCTTTATAGATTTTTATCATCAGAGGATATCATGGGATGTTCACAACAGCCCTTTGAAGTGGGCATGGCAGGTGTTATTATCCCCATTTCACAGATGGGGAAAATAAAGGGCCTTTGAGAAGTGAGACAACTAGTAAGTGACAGAACTGAGAGGAGGACCCCGGTCTCCTCCTTCCCAGGGCAATGCTCTTCCCCCTTTACCATCTTCTGAAAGTCAAACAGGTAGAATGAGAGTCACCAAATGATGCTGTAATGGTAATTAATTTGTTTGATCAGATGTTAAGTAGATCCTAGTAACCTAGTGTTAAGTATAGAACTCTGTCCATTGGTGATAAGGTGTGAAGTCCCAGAACTCTGTCCATTGGTGAAAAGGTGTGAATTCCCCTGTGACT
>CM053593.1:85094553-85128622 GCA_028646575.1 Pseudocheirus occidentalis
GAACATTGTACTGAATAAAGATTTGTAGTGGAATAAACAGAGTGTTCACTAATACTGTGTAATCCGAATCTTAAAAGCTCCTCACAGTAGCATTCTCTCAGAAATCTACTGCTGATTGGCTTTACAGATGCCCTCTTAAAGGGGCTTCCTTCTTGCCCAATACTTTGTCTTTGTGACCCAAGAGGTACTTTGGGGACAATTTATCATCCTCTTTCTTTTAAAGGCAGGGGAAACAGGAGGGAATTTCATGATCCTCCACTCTGTGATTGGCCCAAGGAAATCCCCGCTGGCAGAATTATTTTGTCCCTTAACTGGTTTGATCTTCTGGGTGACAATGTTCATGAAACCAAGATGACTGACTTGGGAGGCAAAGCAATAACACTAATAATAAGGAGAAAGTGAAGGAAATAAGTATTTAGATAGTTCCTCCTGTGTCCCAGACACTGTGCTGAACACTTGTTAAAAAAACAAATATTACCTTATTTGATCCTCAGAGCAGTCCCGAGCGGTAGGTGCTATCCCCAGACACTGAGGCAAGCAGGGTTTAAGTGACTTTCCCAGGGGCATACAGCTAACTATGATCAGATTTGAACTCAGCTCCTCCTGATGCCAAATTCAACATTCTACATCCAGTATTCCACCTTGCTGCCTACTATGACCCCAAGTCAATCTCCTCTGCCCTCATTGACCTGAGATGTCTTCTTTTTAAGGACCAGTAGGGAGGATATTGAGAAAATATCCCAGACTACTTTGAACTTCCTGGTAGGATGCTCTATCCCAATGGACAAGATGGCATCTCCATGCCCCTTCCCCTTCATATTCCCCTTTTGGATGCCATACCTGACCTCCTTTCATGTCCTTCATGTTCATGGCATTCTTCATGCCTTTACCCTTCTCCTTCTTGTTCTTTTTCTTTTTACAACAGCACTTCTTGCAGATGCAAAAGCAGCAGGTGAGGAGGAGGAGGCCAGCAACCACAGCGATGGCAATTAGTGCCCAGGGAGGTACTGCATGCAAACAACATGACACAATAGCTTGATAGTCACTGAGTCCCTTGCCCAGAAGGGGGCACATTTCTTTCCTCCTCAATGGTACCCTGCCTGCATCCAGGGGTGCTGTCACCACAAAGCCAACCTTAGTTCCATTCCTCTGTAGGCTTCCAATAACCATATTTCCCAAACCAAACATTGGAATGGGCCATCTGACAAAGGATTTGGGATAGAAGTGACGATCTTTGGGGACAACAGGGCAGAATATTTCACTGAACCACAGAATCTCAGAATCAGGAGGTCCTTTAGGAGTTACCCAGTTCAACTCATACATGAGCAAGAATCCTCAATAAATGATCTTCCATCCAAGCACTGATCAACCCCAGGTAAGGGGAGCCTGCTATGCACCGACATGGCCCATTCCAGTCTTAGAAAGCTCTACTTGGTCATAAGTTTTTGCTTACATCAACCCTAAATCTGCTACTCTTAACTTTTTACTCACTTCTCCTAGTACTACTCTAGGATCAAACAAAACTAGTCTACTCCCTCTTCCACATGATGTACTTGGAGACAGTAATCCTGTTCTTCCTAAATCTGTTTTCTCAGGCTAACCACCCCCAGTTCCTTCAGACAGTCCTGCTGTGGCATGGTTTGAAGCTGGGAGCATCTGGAAAAATCTGACAGTCTTTCTACTACTTACTCACAAAGCTTTTATCTCTACTTTTCCACCACCATCCATAGTGATTTGCATTTTATTTGCATGAACTGCTTTTAATGCTACCCAAAACCCTACTCTTTCCTTAGCCCAAACCTCTATAGTCCCAGCACATGGGCAGAAGACTACCTTGAAAAGCATTCTGTCTAGGGACACAATTCCAACTGAAGAGACATGTTAGAAATCCACATACTGATCCTATAAAGCAGTGGTTCTCAACCTTCCTAATGCCACAACCCTTTAATACTCATATGTGGGCGTATCTGCATGTGGGTGGGCCCACCTGGAGGCAGATAGAGGAGCAGTGTCTCAGTTCCTAAGACCATTGGAAATATGTGCTTTCTGACCCTGTGAAAGGGTCATTCGACCCCCCCCAAGGGGTCACAACCCACAGGTTGAGAACCACTGCTATAAAGAGGAAGGTGGTAGCTCTTGTCAGAATCAGCAATGGAAGAGGTTTCTTCCTGAGAATGGTCCCAGGTCAGTTTTCCACCCTCATTTGGTGAGGATTAACCCAGAGATGTCAAATATTAGAGATTCTAAGGAAGGACCCTAAAGGTCACCTAGACCCACTTCCTACTCAGCTCCAATCACAGTACCTTCCTTCAGCCTAAGAAACCCCCATGTTCAAAGACCAGAGTCAAGTTCGAAAATCAAAAAATGTCTCAGCCCACAACTGTGGACATTGCCATGGACTCCTGAGAGTTCTCCAAGTGCCCTCATGGCTTCCATCTGCTCTGTCCCCATGCTATGGTTACATCTCCTCCCTTCTCCCCATCCCAGTAGATACTCACAGGGGATCTTCTGGATCTCATTGAAGAATTTATCCTTCAGCTGGGTGAACATATCTTCTCCAGTTGGCCCTGCACCCCCACTCTCTGTGGAGTTATCCGGCGGCCCTGCTGGAACTACTGGCATGGTGGCCGTGGTGGCGGCAGGAGCCACGATGGGCTCCTGGTTCCTCTTGAAGATATTCCGCATGGTTGCTCAGCTGATAGCTGAGGATACAGAGAGGATTCTCGTGAGTCTCTCTATTCAGGTTTAGGAGGAAATGTAAATGAAGAAGAAGAAGAATACAGACAATAGATATAAAAGCAACCAGAAAAATCCTAGAGTGTTTTATGGTTACAAAGTGCTTTCAGACATATTCTCGAGTGACCTTTACCACAACTCATTAGATAATTTCATCATTTTCCAGATGAGGAACCTCAAATCTAGTAAGTGGCAGAATCAGGGCTCCATTCTGGGACTTTTGATCTCAAGTCCCACACTCCTTCTGCTAACCTATTCTGTTCCCCCTCTCCTTTTCTCTCCCCCTTCCCTCCCCCTACCAGCCAGTACAGCAATCTCTGCTTTTCCAAGTGCCTTCACATATACTTTTTGCATTTAAACTCCTAATAAACCTGTGTGAGAGAGGGCAGACAGGATGGCTGATCACCCCTTTCACCTTGAAACTCTCCCCTTCCTTGGCTTTTGTTATGCCATACTTGTCATCTCCCAGTGTCTCCCCTCAGGCAAGGCAGCTGACACCCACCACCTTCCAGAACCAGTCCTTTGCCTTCTGCAAATAGAAGGGTCTGCTCTAGCTTGAGCTGCTGCCCAAAGGTTTCCTGGTCCCCAGATGTGGCCTCATTAAGGGTGAGAACAGCATGAAGAGGAGCGCGCTAGAGCTAACTCACACTTGCCAATTGTCAGATCTTCAATGTGATTACCCGCAGGCACCTTGGGGAAATCAGCAAACACTACAAATCAGGACTTGACTGTATTGGTTTGTTGATTATCTAGTCTTAAGAAAGTGGTGGGGGAAATGTTGATAATGGAGTAAACTTCAACTTATGTCCTGGATCGGCAATGGACAACATTGCAAATCATTGGGAACAGAGCCAGGTTGAAAATCCCTGGGACCAGAGCAAAGGGGTTTGGTCCCAGCTATGACTGTGGTTGTTCACTTGTTTTTCAATTGTGTCCTACTCTTTGTGACCTCATTTTGGGTTTTCTTGGCAAACATACTGGAATGGTTTGCCATTGTAAACTTGAGCTCCAGCAAGACCAGAAAGGAGAAATAGCAGCAGTTTAAAGCCAGGGAATTTATGATTTAGAAAAACACATTACTCAATTCAATTCAACAAACATGTATTTTCTAATAGAATGTAAGTTTCTCGAAGGCAGGGACAATTTTTCACTTTATGATCAGGAATGTGTCTGGGATATAGTAAGCACTTGATAAATGCTTGTTGATTAATTTGTTGATGCATTAAATGCATACAAGGTACTGGGAATTCAAAAATAAAAATGAAATAATTCTTGACCTCAAGGATCTTTACTTTGTCTTGGGGGGAAGGGGGAGGCCACGACATGCCCAGAAATAATTAAATGCAAGACAATCAGAGGCAGGAAAGAGCACTAATTAATTTCAGGAGGGAGGTCAAAGCTTTTCATGGATGCTAACATCTGAACTGAGCCTTTAAAGAGAGCCAGGCTTAGAGGTGGCAGAGGTTAGGAGGGAGCATATTCAAGCTTTTGACAAATATTATCTCATTGGATACTCACAACAGCCCAGCAAGGTAGGTGCTGTTATTATTTCCATTTTACGGTTAAGGAAGCTTGAGACATATGGAAGTTAAGTGACTTGCCCAGAGTCACAAAATGTCTGAGGCTGCATTTGACCTCAGAGTCTTCCTGACTCCAGGCCTAGCATTTTATGAACCGTGTTACCAGCTTCCTCTATCTCTGAAAGCAGAGATTGGAAGAGGAATGTTAAATTTGGACCACATCTAACAGAGAGCATATTGACTAGAATTCAGAGTTCATAAAGTGGAATAATATTTAATAAATCTACAAAGAGAGGTGAGAGGCAGATCGTGTAGACTAGAGCCTTACTGACAGTCTGAAAAATGTGTATTTTATCCTAGAGATAATAGGACGCCGTTAAAGCTTTTTGAAGAGATGACTAGTGTAGTCAGATCTATATTTGAGGGACAGTTTCATGGAAGATAGATTGGAGGGGGAAGAGGTTGGAATCAAGACCAATTAAAGTATCATTGCAATAAGAACACCCCAAGGTTAAAGTCTTCTTCTTTTCCTCTAAGTAGGCAAAGAAATCAGGGTCAATAGAGAATTGAATCCTTCTTCAGACCTTTGCCGTCTACACGGACCAGGGAAGGCCAGCATCTGGGTTTGCTCCTTGTTACAGCACTGTGCTTGGCAGTGTCCAGTTCTATAGCCCCTAGACTGAACCAAGTCCTTGGCTTAGTACTGGAATTTCTTTACTTATTTCATTACTTTGAAATGTTAACAAAAGGGAGCCAGCATGAGCTGCCCGCAGGACACCCCTGGAGAAAACACACTCCCTTGCCTTCATTCAACCTTAATGAGACCATGTCTGGGGACCTTTGTGCAGCAGTCCAAGGTCCAGCAGAGCCTTCCAGAATAGACACTATTGGCAGAAGGCAAAAGAGTGGTTCTGGAGAAGGGGAAGGGTGTGAGTTGTGTTCTTTCTACTATCCTACTCTCTCCACTAATACAGGAACTCCTGGTTTTTAAAGTGCCTTCACATACATGCTTCCATTTTATCCTGCCAATAAACCTGAGAGATACAGGGTAGACAATACTGTTGATCATCCCTTTTACCTTGAAGCTCTCTTTCCTTGGCTTCTGAGATCCCTGTTGCAAGGGAAAATCCAGCAGCTATGAAAATGCCAGTACCTATGTTGCCAGTGTATGTGCCTGGAAAATAAACACTTAATAAATGCTCTCTCTGTCTCTGTCTCTGTCTGTCTGTCTGTCTCTCTCCCTCTCTGTGTCTCTCTGTCTCTGTCTCTCCCTCTCTGTGTCTCTCTGTCTCTCTCTCCCTCTCTCCCTCTCTTCTCCCTTTCTGCTTCTCTGTGTGCCTGCTTTTGTCTCTCCTCTCTCTGTCTCTCTCTGTTGGTCTCAGTCTCTCTCTGTCTCTGTATCTCTGTCTCTCTCTGTCTCTGTCTGTCTCTCTCTATTTGTTTCAAGTCTGTGTGTATGTGTGTGTTTGTCTCTCTTCTCTCTGTTTCTGTTTCTCTCTGTGTGTCTCTCCTCTCTCTCTAACTCTATGTTTCTGTCTCTATTTGTCTCAATCTCTCTCTGTCTCTGTCTCTTTCTCCTCTCTCACCTCCCTCTCCCCACTTCTGTCTGTCTTTGTGTCTTCTCTCTCTGTTTCTCTTTCTCCCTGTCTGTCTCTTTCTCTGTCTTTCTGTCTGTCTGTCTCTGTCTGTCTGTCTGTCTCTGTCTGTCTGTCTGTCTCTCTCTCTGTCTTTCTGTCTCTGTCTCTGTTTCTCTGTCTCTCTCTCTCTGTCTTTCTGTCTCTGTCTGTCTCTGTCTGTCTCTGTCTTTCTCTGTCTGTCTCTGTTTCTCTGTCTCTTTCTCCTCTCTCACCTCCCTCTCCCCACTTCTGTCTGTCTTTGTGTCTTCTCTCTCTGTTTCTCTTTCTCCCTGTCTGTCTCTTTCTCTGTCTGTCTGTCTGTCTGTCTCTCTGTCTTTCTGTCTCTGTCTGTCTCTGTTTCTCTGTCTCTCTCTCTCTGTCTTTCTGTCTCTGTCTGTCTCTGTCTGTCTCTGTCTTTCTGTCTCTGTCTGTCTCTGTCTGTCTTTGTTTCTCTGTCTCTCTCTCTCTGTATTTCTGTCTCTCTCTCTCTGTCTCTCTCTTTCTCTCCCTGCCCCACCCCCATTCCCATGGTTTCTCATTTGGCCAAAGGATTCTTCTCTGCTGTACTTCTGTCTCCTAGTGCCTTATGGTTCCCTGGAATGACCATATGAATTCTTTTTCCAGGGAACCAAGTTCATCTCTCTGGGCAGCCTCTCAGTTCACTCCGGCCAACTCCTCATTCTCCATTTTTCAGGGAAGCAAAATGAAGGATTGTTGTTGTCTTACACAATTCCATTGCCTAAGGTGATGTTTTTTTCTAGAGGCAGAGTTCCCCACCCTCCCCCTTGCTTGGCTATGTAGCCATAGCTACAGGATCAGAAGATATCCTTGCCTCTAGAATACCTGCAGTGAGATCATGACTTGGTGAAATACTGTTGGCGGATTCTCTTTACCATTTTGGACCCCTCGAATTATGTTCTGACTCCCATATCTTCTCTTTGGGCCTATAACTCTGGCATCTGCTGTATGTCCCAGAGGCATCACTCTCACTTCAATGAGTCTTAAATTTCCTAGACTACTCATTCCTCAAGTCACTCTTCCAGCCTCAGTGCTCTAATCTATTAAATCAAGAGGCTAGGCTACATGATTCCCCCTTCCAGCTCTAAATCCTATGACTAAGGCAAGGATTTGTGGACCTAGTTCAGGGACGTGATAGGCCTCTTTTATTAAGGACAGGTGGGACAGAGGGTGACTATGCAGCAAGAAGAGGAATCCTGGCTGCCAGGTGATGAAACAGGCCTCCTAAGGGATGGGGGATGAGATGATCTTCCTGTCACATCTCAAAGGGCCATCACTACCCAAGGGATAGAAAGAGAGCTGACATCTAGGAGTTCGTCAGAGAGAGCTGCCCTGGTATGCCATGCTAGGGACGGGGAGTCTAGCTCCTTTCCCTTCCCGCAGCCCCCATCCAAATGGAACAATCCAAGACAAGCAGTGAGTCATGTGACACAAAGGTTAAAAGTTGAATTTAATTTAATTTAAAACTGCATTTATATATATTAAATTTATTTATATAAATATATAATTTGTGTATAGTATTATATATTACAATATATTGTAGTACAATATATCATATATTATATTACATATGTATACACACATGTTACTTTGTTGTTCAATTGTGTCTTATTATTCATGAACCCATTTAGAGTTTTCTTAGCAAAGATACTAGAGTTGTTTACTATTTCCTTCTCCAGCCCATTCTATAGATGAGGAAACTGAGGCAAATAAGGTTAAGTGACTTGCTCAGGGTCACAAAGCTAGTGTCTGAGGTCAGATTTAAACTCAGGAAGATAAGTCTTTCTGGCTCTAGGCCTGGCACTGTGCCACTTCACTGAATATATATGTATGTATACATTTATGTATGTATATATTATATGCGTGTGGGTATACATGTGTGACAATATACATGTATATGTATAAAGGTATATCTACACATATATATGTATCCACGCTATCTATGTGTGTATATGTATATGTGGGTATATGTATGTATATGAATATATGTGTATATATTACCAAATTACTGGCTAGAATATAACTCATAGCCTAGAACCCCAAGTGAGGGGCTTATCCAGCGTGTCTTCCACTCCCTTCCTCAGTGGAAATCATGGTACTTTGGGAACAAACAGTATTGTCCTGCTTTTCCTTCTACCTCCCACCCCCCTATGATGTTCACCGTATCTTTGTCTTTGGTCCTCTACCATCCTCTCCTTACCCCCTCTCCCTTAGTAATCTCATCCACTTTCATAACCTCAGCCATTACCTCTATGCAGATAAACTCCCAAGCCTCCCAATCTATGTCTCTAGCTTGTCTTCTCTGTAGAGCTCCTGACCTCTTTTACCTACTTCATAGTAAACCTCTCCACCTGGATGTCCCATCAGCACTTTACCCTCAGCCTGTCTGAAGCTCTTCTCCATTTACCCTAGTGATTTCTTCTCATCCCTCTTTCTCTTAATGCTTTGGCTGAATTATAAACTGCTTCAGGGCAGGACCTATTTTGATTCAACTCTAATCTCCCCAACCCTTAGCACACAGCCCCTGGCACAGGTAGGTATTTAATAAATGCTTGTAGATTGATTGTATACAGTTATGGGGCTGAATAATGGCAGAACCAGGATTACATCCTGAGCCTCCCACCTCCCACCCAAGTATTTTTTTAAGGGGGAAGAGTAAATGCCAGATTGTCCCTCACTCAGAGGATTAGAAGGAAAAGAAGAAAGTGGATGCTAGAAATGGGCAACCAAATGTTGATAGGTTCACAAGGGTCATGCAGTCCAGTCCCCTTATTATACCACTGAAGAAACTGAAACTCAGAGATTCAAATGACTCATCTAAGGTCATATGAGCAATGAAGTCAGACTTGGGATTTGAACCAAGCTTCTCTAACTTGAAATCCATGACTCTTTCCAGTGTAAAATCATGGTAACAGGTTCAGAGGAACAATGCCATGTTGGTAATAAGAGTTCAGGAGCAGCAGATCTCTTACCTCTGATGGGGGTGGGGGGTTAAGTTGGCTCTGGGGCTGAGGAAGAACAGGAGACTAGGAGCTTTAATTGGGGTTTGGTTGTTAGTAAAAGCTAGAAAGTTTAAATTTAAATCATGCTGAAGTGCCCTGGAATCATGCCCCAGGAAACTGACTCAATTTGCTTCTAGCTGTTCCGTTCTATTCCATCTTTCCTCTCTGGGCCATGGCAAAGGCTGTCCCTCATCAGAACACACTCCCTCCTCCCCTCTGCCTCTTAGAATCAATCCTTAGCTCCCTTCCCAGCTCAGCTCAAGATGTGTCTTATATGAAGCCTTTATACAGCTGCTAGTACCTTCTCACACACCAAATTACCTTGGATTTATTTTGAATATGTTTACATAGGTACCTATTGTTTTTCTCTGATAGAATGAAAACTCCTTGCAGGCAGGGACTAATTTTTTTTTCTTTGTGTACCTAGCACCTAGGACAGTGCCTTGTATAGTGGGAATTTAATAAATGCTTATTGATTGAGGCTGAAGGTTCAAGGCTAGATCCTTCACTCCCCTAAGTGAGGTTTGGGAAGCTCAGGGGAAGAAAAGGGGGTGGGGCGGAAAGGGCTTAGAAAGGGTTTGTAAAAGTAAGTCATAAGTCACTGATTCCCAAACCCATAGAAGAGGAACCCATAGAAAGAGGGGGAAAGAAATAAAGGCAGCAAGAGAAAAAAATAGAACCATTAATAAGGTAGAGGAAGGAGATCAATGGCCCTCCTACAGTTCAGAGCATGAAACACTCTTTTAAATCCATCTCTAACAAGAAGCATGAGGCAAAAAGAGCCTGGATAATGAGGGAATGATGAAGACTTTTGCAGAACTGACTCTTGATAAAAGACAGGTAAGGGCCTGACAGGGGAGATGGAGTCAGGGGAAAGGAGTCAAGGCCAATTTGCACAGCTACAGCTCTAGGAAATTTAGGGGTAAACTTTTGGACCCACTAAAATATCTCTATTTAGACATAAGGTGATCAGTAGAATATTGACTAAGGAAATCACCTGAGGATGCAGCCTGTGAGTTTGAGTTCAATTCAATCGGTTCACTTCAGTTCCACAAATATTTATGATTACGTGAGAGGTAGAATTTCCCAGCTAGCAGGATCAAGATTCAAGAAATCAGGGACCAATAAAAATGTAGGACCTGATTTTTCTGGCCTCTGAGTTAAATACCACAGTTACCCAAAGAACTTTGCAGTCTTAAAAAAAAAAGTGTGCTTTGAAAGCAACTGTATTAACAAGAAGATTGGTACCTGGAGAGATTTATACAAATTGATGCTAAGTGAGAAGAGCAGAACCAGGAAAAATTTGTACACAAACACATACACATATCATATGTGTGATGACCAACTTTGATAAACTGGACTCCTCAGCAACGCACAGTTATAAGACAATTCTACAAGTCTCAGGATGGAATGAGATACCTACATTCAGAGAAAGATCTAGAAAGACCAGAGTTTAAATGGAGACTGAAGCACTACATGCTATCGTTCTTTTCTATGTTTGGTTTTGTTTCTTTTATCCCATTGTTCACTCCTTACAACCCTTCTATACAACCAGACTATTGTACAATATGAAAGTATTTGCAGATCCTATGCATGATTGCCTGCCACCATGGAAGAGGGATAAGGGGGAGGGGAAATTTGAAATTCAAGTGATTGTGGAACTGAATCTTGTAAACTAAAAGTAAATAAATAAGTCAATGAAAAAAAAACCAAGAAGATTAGGGCTTATTTTTTTTGAGACAACTGAGGTAGAGTGCGAATCAGAGTTCAGATTGTTTGGATTGAAAAATACCCTTCATCCTTAATTTAATAAGAAAAGTAAACACAGATGTGCCTTAGGATAAGAACAAGAGTTTATTCTCCTCCCCAGGAGAAGAGGGCAATCTATCCCATGCCTGAACATGGAGCAGAAGGCGTGTTTCAAAGAGCAGAACCGGAATTTATAACCCAACTTTGTCAGGCCCCCTTTCCTGACTGTTTCCTCTCTCATTGGTGGAGAGACTCACCTCACAAAATTCTTCCCAACTGGGACATCAAGAGAAGAGAGGTGGGGAGGGTCTCACCAAGGTGGAAAACAGACAAAGGAAGGTAAAAGTAATTGACAGCAGCCAGGGAAGGGGAGGGAGGAAGGGAAGGTTAACAACCCCAAATTGAGAAGTTTTCACTCATTCCATACAAGATCTACCCTCAAACACTTATTAGCTATGTAACCTTGGGCAAATCACTTAATCTGTATCTATTTCAATTTCCTTATCTGTAAAATGGGTGTAATAACAGTATCTACCTATTGAGGTTGTTGTGAGGATAAAATGAGTTGATATTTATAAACTTTAATGCATTATAGAAATGCTATATTACTGTTACTGTTGTTGTTTTCTGTAGGGATAACCCGTGGGTCTTATGACCAATCTTCTTTGGGGAGGCTGGTTAATAAATACTCTGGACATTCTGAAGGTTATTGTCTTTCTCCTTTAAACAGGATAGGCCAACCTCCCCAGAAAGCCAGACATAAAGCAGTTTGTAAGGGTTCCAGCTATCCCTGTTCCCTCCTTCTCTCCCTCCCTCTCTCCACTCACATTTTCTATCCTTCAGGGCAGAGCACAAATCTCACTTCATAGGCTCATAGATTTAGAGCTGGAAGGGGCCTTAGAAGTCATCTAGACACAATACCCTTATGTTATAGATGCGGAAACCGAGGGCCAGAAAAGTAAAGGAGAGGAAATTTAAGCCCAGATCATCTGTCTCTATATCTGGTAGCCTCTTTCTTCATTGTAACAAATGACCTCCCTGACCATTCCAGTCCATGTTACATTCTCCCTTCTTTTAACTCCTGCTGCTCTAATAGCCTGTGATCTCTTCTTGACCCTTCATTTAGACTTCCTTGTTTATTTATGGGTGTAAGTCTTATTTCCTAAACTAGATTGTGTGCCCACTGAGGGCAAGAGCTGTATCATATTTCTCTTTCCCCACAGTGTTCTGCATAAAGTAAATGAAATTGTCTTTTAACAGAGATTGGCATTTAACAGACTGACATTCACCACATCAGGATGTGGTGAAAGCTTTTATCTTCAGTGAACTATGGGAGTGACCTGTGAGTCTTATAACTTGTAGAGTAATTTTGACTTTTGAGGTGATATATTTACCTGTTTGTACTTCCTTGTCTTTCACAGTAAGGGAAGTAGGTTAGGGGGGAAGTGGGGCCACAGTTACCAGGTGGCTTCATGATTGAGAGTGAGCTAGGGATTGTGGAGCCCAGGAATGCACTCAAATGGACCAATCTGAATTCAGTGGGAGCAGGGGACAAGGTCTTCATGTGGACAGTGCTAGGGATGTGGGCCAGGAAGGGGGGCAGAGCAGTAAATATAAATGAATACCATTCAAACCAGCTCTTAAAGTACAGAGGGGACAGTCACAGAGGCATCAAAGCTGGTCCAAGCAGAGAAACCTCCCTGAAGAGATAGATTTCAAGCCAGACTCGAAGGAGGGACATGACTTGGTAGCAAGAACTGTCTGCCAAGACAGAGTAGTTGAAGGATGTGGCTGTGCTCTTTCCTGGCATTAACCCCTTCTTTACTTCCACTGCTTAAAAAATCTTAATTTTCTTTAAGGCCCAGTTGAAACTAGTGCCTTGAGTAAGAATTGGAAATCGAAGGGATGTCCATCAATTGGGGAATAGCTGACCAAGTTGCGGTAAATAATAATGATGGAATATCATAGTGCTATAAGAAATGACAAGCAGGAAACTTTCAGAAAAACCTGGAAAGGTTTATAAGAACTGATGCAAAGTGAAATGAGCTGAACCAGGACAACACTGTACACAATAAGAGCCATGTTGTACAAGGATCAGCTCCAAATGACTTAGCTATTCTTGACAATACAGACAATGCAATGATCCAAGACAATCCCAAAGGATTCACGGTGAAAAATGCTATCTGCCTTTGAAGAACTGATATTGTCTGACTATAAAGTGAAGGAGGCAATTTCACTCTCTCTCTTTCACTCTCTCTCTCTCTCATCTTCCTCCCTCCCTCCCTCTCTTCCCTCTTTCCTCTCTTGTCTTCCCGCACAAAATGACTAATATGAAAATGTTTTACCTGATTGCATACATATATCCCATATCAGATTGCTTACCTTCTCAGGGAAGGCGGTGGGGAGGGAGGAGTAGAATTTGCAACTTAAAACTAAAAAAAAAACCCCAAACCAACAAATGTTAAAAAAATTGTTTTTACATATAATGGGGAGGGTGGAATAAAATATTGTTTAAAAAAAAAAAGAAACTGCTGTCTTCTACTTCATTCCTTCTCACCAAAGAGGAGGTCAGTCGCTAGTGTTGGTTCTAGAGTCATGGAAACCTGGTTTCAGATAATACCCCAGGTACTAACTGTGGACACCTGAGCAAGCTGACCTCTGTCTGTTTCAGATTCCTTTACTCTAAAATGGGGATCTTCTTAGCATTTATATTACATTGTTATTTGTAAAACACTTAGCAAAGTGCCAGTGCCATAGTAGGTACTTAATAAATGCTTGTTCCCTTCCCCTTGAAATCACCTTATATTTATTTTATTTTATTTTATTTTATTTTATTTTATTTGGAGAAGGCAAGGCAATTGGGGTCAAGTGACTTGCCCAGGGTCATACAACTAGTTAAGTGTCCACTATCTGAGGCCACATTTGAACTCAGGTCCTCCTGACTCCAGGGCCAATGCTGTATTCACTATGACACCTATTTGCCCCAACCTTGTATCTATTTTAATGTTTAGGAGTTTGTCTCTCCAGTTAAACATCAAGTTTAAGGTTTGGGACTGTTTCACTTTGGCACCCCAGGGGCCTAGCACAATACCAGACCCATTATAGGAGCTGATTGGCTCATTGTCTGATATGTGGAAAAGGCAAAAGCTTGGCTCAGGTGTTCAAACTGAAGTCAGATGCCTTGTTGCTGTCACATAGAGGGATAGAAGGAGTACAGAACTTGGGGTCAGAGACCCGGGAAATGTCCAGTTTTACTAGCTGGGTGACTTCAGACAAATCATGGATTTTCAGAGACTGCCTCAGTTTGCTTATCTGTAAAATCTATACTAGTTAGAGCCACCTACTTCCAAAGGCTGTGGTGGAGAAAGAGCTGCTTTGGGGTAGGACTGGGGGTAGACAGTCTGTTGTTAAATATTGACTAGCATATCCCTGGATACATCTGTATTATGAAGGATTTTAAATGCCGAGCTGAAAAGTTGAATTTCATCCTAGAAGCCATAGGGAGTCAATGATGTTTTTTGAGTAGGGGAGAGGTAGAGCTTTTTGAGTTTCTTTTGGCAGCTATATGAAGGATGGATTGGAAAGGGAAGGGACTAGAAGCAGTAACTAATTGAGAAGCTTTTGCTATAGTTCAGATTTGAGGTGCTATGAACTAGGGTGGTAGTCATGTGAGTGGAAAAAAGGGGGATGGATGCAAGGGATAATGAGGAAAGGGTGACAGAGAGTGGAAAAGAGCATGGGGCCAGGATTCAGAAGGCTATCTCCTAACTAGAGCTCACTTCCCCTTTCTGGTTCTCACTGTCTTTATTTAAAGGGTTAATCAGGGCGACCTCTAAAGTCCCTTGCAGCTCAAGCTAGTAAGGTGGGAGAATGGGGAGAGAGTCAGGGAGACACCGCACCTCCCCACTGTTAAGGAGAGAAGCTCACCCCCTAAAGGATATCATCAAGATTTCATTGCCTCTCCCCACCTCCATCCCAGGCTCTGTGGGTCCTTTGCCACTGTCCCCAGGAAAAGAGCTTAGTCAAATGTTTGAGGATGATAAATGAATCCTGGCTACCTGGGACTCCCAGAACCAAACATGAACCTGAGAAGGAGCCAGGTTCTATCCTGCTCCATCAAAATCACAGAAGCAAGAAAGCATGAAAATGTAGCCAGCCCCAGCCATGATTCACAGTCAACTCTGCCTGCTGGCCAGGGACCCACCTTCCCCAACCCATTCAAGAGACATTACCAACTCAATACTACCTTTGATGCAGAAAAGGGAACCTCATTCTATTCCCTACCACTCCACTCACCAGTCCTGTGACTTCCTAAATCAAAACAACCCTCCCTGGTCATCATTCCCCTTTATTTGGTTTCTTTGAATTACCAATAATTAGCAGAGCATTAATTTATGGACTAAATGCTTTTGTCATTCATTCCTTTGTAAAAGATGGGATGGGATGGGATGGTCTCTGAGGTCCTTTCCAGCTCTAGGACCTCAATCTAAGAGAAGGCATGCGTTTATTCTCAGAAGACAGTCTTCAGGTGAGTATCTTTGATGACAGCCCCAAAGAGGGTTTTTTTAAAATATATTTATTTTATTTTAGTTACATTTGAATTCCAACTATTTCTCTCCCTCCCAACCCTACACTAGAGAAGGCCAACATTTGACACAGAGATAGATAGAAACAGAGAGAGAGAGAGAGAGAGAGAGAGAGAGAGATGATGGATGGATGGATGGATGGATAGATGGATGGATGATGAATGGTTGGATAGATAGACAAATATATATATATATACATATATATACATATATATATGTATGTATGTGAAATAATACATAGTTCCATATATAAATTCTTTCTCTGGAGGTGGATAGCATTTTCCTTCATAGATCCTTTACAGTTGATTTGAATATTCATATAACAGAATAGCTTAGTCATTCACATTTACTCTTCAAACAATACTGCTGTTACTGCGTATAACATTCTCTTGGTTCTACTCATTTTACTCTTCATTATTTCATGCAAGTCTTTCCATGTTTTTTCCTAAAATCAACCTGCTCATCATTTCTTACAGCACAGTAGTTTTCCATCACAACCAGAGACCACAACTTGTTTAGTCATTGCCCAATTGAAGGGCATCCCCTCAATTTCCAGTTCTTTGCCACCACAAAGGGAGCTGCTATAAATATTTTTAGAACATAAAGGTTCTTTTCCTTTTTCCCTGATCACCTTGGGAAACAGACCTGATAGTGGTATTGCTGAGTCAAAGGGTATACATAGTTTTATAACTCTTTGGGCATAATTCCAGATTGCTCTCCAAAATAGCTGGATCAGTCCACAGCTCCACACACAATGTATCAGCGTTCCAATTCTTTCTACATCTCCTCCAATGTTTGTCATTGCCCCCTTCTATCACTTTAGCCAATTTGACAGGTATAAGATGGTATCTCAAAGTTGTTTTAATTTGCATTTTTCTAATCAATAATGATTTAGAGCATTTTGAAATATGACTATATATGTAACTGATTTCTTCCTCCAAAAACTGCCAGGTCCTATCCTTGACCACTTATCAAAGGGGTTTTCTCATAAAATGTACTTTATTAACCTTGAACAACATGAAAAGAGGAGAAACAGCATGCAGCAATAGAAAAAGTGAGGAAATAGGAATCAGGAAGCCCAATTCCTAATCTCAGTTCTTTCATGGATCATCCATCTACATGGCCTTGGGCAAACTGATTCCCCCTTCTGGACCTCAGCATTTATAACAAAAGGACATTGGCCCAGTACAGAAACTGAGGCCCAGATAATGGAAATCTTCCCCAAGCAAATTAGTGGCAAAATTGGAACTAGAACCTTTGTCTCCTTACTTCCAGGCATTACTATTCCTGTCACAGCATGGTCTCAAAAGCAGTTCTCTTAGTAGAAAGAAGACACTAGGGGAGAACGGAGGTTGAATTAGCGGCTGTCCTGCTTTGACCTCTGAGTAGCTAACATGACTCCCAACCTCTTTAAAAACACCTTCTACTCTTAATTATCTGCAAGTAGAGTGTTCTCTATACATATTACCTATGCCAAGCTAAGGTCTCATTTCTAGTGGTTACCTAGCCCTTAGTCCCTCTCAGAAAGCTTGAGCTGGAAGGAATTTGGGATTAAGAATGGAATGGGTGAGTGAGCGAGTCAGTGAATGTGTGTGTGTGTGTGTGTGTGTGTGTGTGTGAAACGATGTCATTTAAAGCATTCCAAAATCAGCTCCGATGCTTAACTATCTGTGTAACCAGCAGATAGATGGTGCAGTGGATAGAGCGCTGGGCCTGGAGTCAGGAAGACTTGAGTTCAAATGTGACCCTGGACAAGTCACTTAATCCTGTTTGCCTCAGTTTCCTCATCTGTAAAATGAGCTGGAGAGGGAAATGACAAATAATTCCAGTTATCTTTGTCAAGAAAACCCCAAAAGGCATCAAAATGAATTGGACATGACTGAAACAACTGAACAACAACAACTTTGGGCAAGTCACTTCTCTCTGAGCCTCATCTGTAAAACAAGAACAATAATATCTGAAAGTCTACTTCACAAGGTTGTTGTGAGGCAAGTCCTTTATACAGTTTAAAGCACTGTGCAGATTAAGTGCTGTTAATGATCACGACTTTATCAGTATCACTGGATACTCAGCAAATGTTTTTTGGAGTTATGCATTATTTCATAAAGTATTCACTCCTCTCTCCCATTATCACAGATAATGGAGAATCGACTGCACTTAAAATAAATTAATACTGAAGGTATCCACAAAGTTATCCCCTTCACCTGCAGTAGAAATTATGCCCTGACTGAGTGAAGCTCCCCTTCTGTAATCCTTCTCATTTCTCCCTCTAGTTTTTTCCTCTTCCTCTTCCTCCTCCTCCTCCTCTTCCTCTTCCTCTTCCTCTTCCTCTTCTTCCTCCTCCTTCTCCTCCAGGAAGCCCTCCTATACTCTCTTGAAAGAAGGTAACAAGTAATCTCTGGTCATGGAATTTAAAGCCAGAAGGGAAACTAAAAGTCTTCTACTCCCAATCCTTTATTTTACAGGTTGAGAAACTGAGGCTCAGAGATTAGAACCATCTTGTACAAGTCCACACCGGAAATAACCTGGATTTGACCTCAGATCCTTTTGATTCTAAGGCGTTGCTTTTCCCACTGCCTTTATCCAGTCTTCCGTCACTTGATCTCCACATATTTCTTGGACTCCAAGCCTTGAAAGAATTGAAGAAAGTATTCCAACTTCCCTTGCTTCCCAAATCTCCACTGCACAGAAAACATTGTTGTCTTCTGCTGTTGCACCCCAATGGGAAACTGAGTTCAAGTGACCTGCTAACCAGGTACCATTTACCAAGCTTTTCCTGTGGTAGGCCATCTTCTCCCAGTCGTTCCTCTCCTGCCCCATCGCAGTCCCCTCACTGGTCAGGGAGATTATGACCAACAACGGTCTTTAGGTGGGCATCTCTGATAAATAACATAGGGTTCATATTGTAATGAGAACTTGATCATCTTCCAACCCAACATTGGTATATAGTAGGCACTTCATAAATGATTGTTGATTGATCGATCCATCTACCTGCATTGCTATGGAGATGTGAGATGCTCAAACAGATACCATCCCAGAAATCCCCCCAAACACTCCCTGAAGTTCACATTTTAAAAAATCACCAATTAAGTGGGGGACTCGGGGATACCATTTCAGTAACAATAGAGGTGCTATGTTCACAAGTAGACGTTGTGAGTGTAGAGAAAGGGGTGGATGTATGAGACATTGTGATCCATGAGGTAGTATAAGATGCAGCAGACTACAGGGAAGGGAGCATTGGGCTAGGAGTCAGAAAGCCTGGGTTCTGACTAGAACTTGGTCACTGACTGGCTGTGTGACCTTAAGTAAGACACTTCCCTCTCTGGTCCTCACCTTCCTCATCTGTCACATGAAAAGGTTAATCAGGGCAACCTCTAAAGTTCCTTCCAGCTCAAGCCAGTAAGGTGGGAGCATAGGGAGAGAGTCAGGGAGACACCACACCTCCTCACTGCTAAGGAGAGAAGCTCACCCCCTAGAGGACATGATCAAGATTTTATTGCCTCTCCCCACCTCCATCCCAGGCTCTGTGGGTTTCCTGTCACTGTCCCCAGGAAGAGAGCTTAGTCAAGTGTTTGAGGATGATAAATGAGTCCTGGCTACCTGGGACTCCAGAACCAAACGTGAGCCTGAGAAGGAGCCAGGCTCTATCCTGCCCCATCAAAATCACACAAGCAAGAAAGCATGAAAGTGCTCTGCTAAGGAGCCCAGCCTGTCCTAAGCTCCCTCTGCTCTCCCTGGTTACACTTGGACCTGGGGTGTCAACCACAGGCAAGAAGGGGGTGGTGGTGTGGGAGTAGTGTGTTTAGAAGGTGAGAGATTGAGGGGAAATCATAGCTACCTTCCAAATAGTTAGGAAGATGAGAAGACTGCCAAGAGTAAAGTAAGGAGGACAAGAAAAACAAGGTATACAATGGGTGCAACAATGATAATGAAAAGAACACTCAGGAGTAGCTGAAAGCCGTACAATTGTAATGCCCAGTCTTGGCCTTGGAGAAGAGATGGGGGGCTATGGGGGAAAAATGTTGCATATTCTATCATTGTGGTTGCGGGGTCATTTGGATTTTTCTTAACTCTAGTTCAGTGTTCTCAGCCTTCCTAATGCTGCAACCCTTTAATACAGTTCCTCATGTTGTGGTGACCCCCAACCATAAAATTATTTTCATTGCTACTTCATGACTGTAATTTTGCTACTGTTATGAATTGTAATGTAACTATCTGATACGCAGAATGAATTTAAATTGAACATAACCCCCAGGTTGAGAACTGCTGCTCTAGTTTATTACAAAGAGCTATATTTGGAAATAACTGTGATAGGAAGACAAGAGATCAATGAAACTCTTCTTAATGCATCAGATGACCTCCAAGACAATTTTTTAAATGGGTGGGCTCCTTGGAAGAAGTGGAATTCCAGGGATCCTTTGAGCCAACAGTTGGGGATAGAGGCAAGTCTATGACTCCTGCCAGACCCATGCTTGTATTTTTTCATAGCTAAGTGGCTGGACCTGGAGTCTAGAAGACATGAGTTCAAATCCCAGCTCAGACATTTACTAGCTGTGTATCTCTGGGAAAGTTATTTTAACCTCTGTTTACCTTTGTTTCTTCAACCATAAAATAGATATAAAATAGTGTCTGCTTTATGAGGTTGTTGGGAGGATCAAACAGGATGATGTTAGTAACATGCTCAGCACAGAGCAGATGCTACATAAATGCTGATTCTCTTCCCTTTATATCCCAAAGGCCCAGTGCCTCTGGACCCTGTGAGTTCTGCACGTTGGCAGGCTCATGTAACCTAACCTGTGGCTCTAGTGAAACATGACTCACGCTACCTTCTCCCTCTCTTGTGCATACAACAGGTAGAGGAAGATGCTCCACTGCTCCAGGACGGGCTGTAGAAGACCTGATAGGTAATCAATTGGCAGGGGCAAGGAAAGGCCAAGGGAACCCAGGGTCCTGGGAGGCTTTCCTATGCCCAACCAGGCTCCAGCAAAAGGCCCCAGCTCAGCCCAGCAGAGCTCAGACCAGAGATATTGCTGGGCTGTGGGCTAGGAGTTAGGACTCCCAGTTGGGTTCCTACTCAGCCACAGGCACAATGTAAAAGTCCATTTTCTCTTGTGAGATACCAAGGAATCTGGTGGCTGCTGGGACATGCCATAGGAACAGTGGTGACTCTATGGATCGGCCGTGATAACTGAGGGCAGGGGAAAAAGAAGGACCTAAGAATGAGTCAATATCCTTGATCACAATTTTCCAAGATGCATGTTTAAGGGATACAGATGTCTTCTAAGGCTTGAGGAAGGTGGTGCCCAGGGATCAGGAAATTAAGCCAAAGGAATGGGGAAGATATCAGGGAACACATGGAAATGGGGAAAGGAACAATCTGGAAATGAAATGTAAATGTAGAATGAGGACAATTTGTACAATAATAATAATATTACAAAGAAGAATAACGTGGAATTATTTAAAGAACAATGTCAATAGAGTGACCAACCAGAAGAGAGATATTGAAGCAGGTTACCCACCTCCTGACAGTGTGGTGATGGGTGAGAGCAAGGGTGGGGCAAGGGTGGGGCAAGGAGAGAGGCAGAGGCAGAGAGACAGAAAGGGAGGGACGGTGAGGGAAAGGGTAAAGGAGAGACTGGGAAAGGGAAGGAGGAACAGATAAAAGAAGGCAGGGAGAGAGACAGGGAAAGGGGAGAAGAGATAAGAGAGAGAAGGAGAGAGAAGAATAGAGATAGAAGAGGGGGTAAGAGAAGGGAGTAAGGGAAAGAGCTAGAGAGGGAGGAAGAATGAGCATTTATTAAATATTTATTAAACCTTATACACCAGACACTATGCTGAGCACTGGAAATACAAATAGAAACCAGAGAGACAAAGAGAGGGAGAGAAAGACAGAGACAGAGAGAGAGAGAGACAGAGACAGAGAGAGAGAGACAGAGACAGAGACAGAGACAGAGGGACATTGAGAGACAGAGAGAGATTCTACCTTCAAGGAGGGCATATTGTAAAGACTTAATGTTTGTTAACTTGACTAGATTTATGATGCTATGATTCCTATCTAAAACAAATCCTTTTGACACCATATCTGATGAATGGGCATTCAGCCCTTGCTTAAGGACCCCTTTCACTAGTGCTCAACAGCCCTCCTCTGAGTGCTTTCCAGGCCATCAATAGCCTTCTCAGAATGTGATGCTCAGAACTCAACATTGTGTTACGGATGTGTTCAGACCAGGGCAGAATACATGAGGATGGTCCCCTGCTTCTTCTTGGAAGCCATGACTCTCCCAGAACACAAGGCTGTACTACCATACCTCTGACCCACATTAACACCAAAATTGACCAATCCTCCAGATCTCTCTTAGGCAAAGGATTGCTCAACAATGTATGCTTCCTCACTTATACTTGTGAAGTCAATTTGGGGGAAGTTTTCAAGCAAGAACTGGATGATCATTCATAGAATATCTTGTAGAGAGAATTGCTGTTCAGTTATGAATTAAACTATTTACATCATTATTATTGAAGCAAAGGAGGAAATAGGCTAATAAGATAGAAGAACTAAGGTTAAACTCCAGAAAGGACTTTCTGACCAAAAAAAAGGATGCAATTGATCAACAAGCATTAGTTGGCACTATGCCAAGTGCTTGGAATATAAAGAAAAAGGTTAAAACAGCCTTTGCCTTCAAGAAGCTTACAGTCTAATTGGGGAGACACAACGCGTACATCAGTGATTCCCAAAGTGGGTGCTACTGCCCCCTGGTGGGCACTGCAGCGATTCAGGGGGGCTGTGATGGTCACAGGTGCATTTGGGGGGCGATCATAGCCTATTCTGAGTTCAATAAATAGTTTCATGATTTCAAACTTCAATCTTTCTCATTTACACCTTTCTTTATTATATTTTACAAAAAAGGTAGAAACATCCATACATATATCTTTCTGTTTAATTGCTATTAAAATTTAAAAAAAATTTCCAGGGGACACTGAGTAACATTTTTTTCTGGAAAGGGGGCAGTAGGTCAAATAAGTTTGGGAACCACTGGTGTACATAGATACAGCACATGCTAAGTAACCCTCAGAGGGGAAGATCCAATAGGGCAGTGGTTCTCAACCTTCCTAATGCTGCATCCCTTTAATACAGTTCCTCATGTTGTGGTGACCCCCAACCATAAAATTATTTTCATTGCTACTTCATAACTGTAATTTTGCTACTGTTATGAATCTATCTGATAGGCAGGATGTGTTTTCGTTGTCACAAATTGAACATAACCCACAGGTTGAGAACCACTGCCTTAGAGGAAGGGCGATACTGGCAAAGCCTTCCAGCAGGAAGTAACCGTTGAGTTGGGCATTGAAGCTTTGTCAGAGATTCTCAGGGTTAGAAGTGAGGAGGGAGAGCATTCCAGGCATGGGCCACAGCTTGGGCAAAGGTCCTAGATTGTGTGCTTTGGGGAAGATGGTAGAATTGCCTTCTCTGTAGGGTTTCTATAATAGGCTTTTATAATAAGTCCCAGAGGTGCTAAAAAGGTGTTAGGATTTAGGCTATAATCCCTTATTCTACTGGAATAAACTATAATGAGACAGGATCTGAATGGGAGATGTTTAAGAATTGCTGACCTGTTTTGTATGCTAGAAGGGTGGTTGAGTCTAAAGGCAGAAGCCTGGATGGGACAATCCCTCCCATTTCCACTAGGATTCCAGAGGGCCCTGATATAAGGGATTTGAATCAGGAAAACCTCCAGCTCAGCGGTTCTCAAACTGTGGGTTATGTTCAATTTGTAACAATGAAAATACATCCTGCATATCAGATATTTACATTATGATTCATAACAGTAGCAAAATTACAAGTATGAAGGAGCAACGAAAATAATTTTATGGTTGGGGGGGTCATCACAACATGAAGACCTGTATTAAAGGGTCGCAGCATTAGGAAGGTTGAGAATCACTGATAATTGAGAACCATTGCTCTAGCTGAAGTAGTTAAGTGGTGCAATGGTTAGAGCCCTGGGCCTGGAGTCAGGAAAACCTGTGTGTACAAGTTCATGTTTGCTGTTTCCATGACACTATTTAGCCATCTGATCCTCTGGCATCTCATCTTATAGTAGATTCTGAACAAACGTTTGTTGAGTTAAATTGAATTCTCTCCTCTCTCTGTTCTAGAGGCACTTAGGTGGTTCATTGAATAGATCACTGAATCTGGTGTCAGGAAGACCTGAGTTCAAATCCAGCCATACTTCTTATTAGCTCTGTGACCATTCATATGTCACTCAAACTCTGCTACCCACCTCAGTTTCCTCAATTGTAAAATGGGTTGAATGCTTCTACTTCCCAGGATCATTGTAAGGATCTGCTGAGAGAATGTTTACAAAGGGTAGCATGCTTCTTGTCTCATAGTAGGTGCTTCATAAACCCTCCTCCCCCTGTTCTCAGACTCCTCTAAGGCGAGGACCCTGCCCACAATCACCAAGCAGCCCCCTTATTCTACTCCTATGCACCAGTAGATCTGGGTAAGCAAAGCTTGAACTCTGCATCAGATACAGATTGTTTGAAGGAGCTGGGAATGTTTAGATCAGAGAAGAGAAGACTCTGGAGAGAAGTGTGAAGGAGAGGTTAGATGTGTTCAGCTTGGCCAAAGAGGCAGAAACAAGAGCCATAGCAGAGAGGGGTGGAGACTGTGAAGAGGCAGATGTGGACAGGACATAAGGAAGAGCTTCCTAAGAGTTAAAGCTAACCCAGAGGGGAGCAGGCAGCCTCAGATGCTGAAGGGTCCCCTCCATTTGAAGTCTTCAGGTCAACTGACCACTCCACTGGTGGCTGGTGTATTATAATGGTGTGTGCGTGCGTGTGTGTGCGTGTGTGTGTAATTCAACGAAATCTCTTTCAGTTCCAAATTTCTGTGATTCTGTGAATGCAGGCTCATTTAAATTGTGTCAATCTGAGCCAAACAAAATTAAGCAGGTAAATCCAATGGGGGATAAAAGACACTAAATTCAACAGTCTAGTGAGCAAAGCATCAGTTTGGGAGACAGGAAAACTGATTGCTGGGCCAGATGCTGACATTAAATTTGCTGTGTAGCCTGGGGCAAGTCATTTTTCCTTCTGTGAGTTTGTTTCTTCATTTATAAAACGAGGGGGTTGGTCTAGAGCAAGGGTGGGGAACCTGCAGCCTCGAGACCACATGTGGCCTTCTAGGTCCTTGGGTGTGGCCTTTTGGCTGAATCCAAGTTTTACAGAACAAATCCTTTTACTAAGGAGATTTGTTCTGTGAAGTTTGGATTCAGTCAAAGGGCTGCACTTGAGGACCTAGAGGGCTACACGTACCCTTGAGGCTGCAGGTTCCCTACCTCTGGACTGGAATAACCCTAGGACCTGTCCAGGACTCCATCTGCACTAGAATGTTATGATTCACAGGGTCAACTTTCTTTAGAAATGAAATGGATCTTAGATCTATCTCCTCATTTCAGAAAGAAGGCAATGACTTGTCCAAGGTCACAGTGCTAGCATATTAAATGGTCCTGTGCCTATAACGATCCTCCTCCCCACCCCCCACCTTCCACCCCCAACCAGTTGGAAGAGATTTTTATAGTATTACACTGGGCTTTGGATGATCTGGCAAATGGCTGCCCCTCCATTGGTGCATAGGGCTGAGGTTTGACTGGGTAGATTCTATTTCTCCCCAAATTACGCTTGCAGAAGCCAAAGTAATGAGATGGAAATAGGTTAACCAGTAAGATCCCTTCCCCTGAATCTCAGAGACTAAAAACGATCAATACTTAGAGATAAATGTATGCATTTTAACTTTTGCAGGGCTGCGCCAACCAATTCATTTTGGAAATAAAGTGGTCATTTCTTTAAGTAATACATACATAGAAACAAAAAGCTCCTTTGGATGAGCCTTCCAGAGGTCATTTGGTCCCACCCTTCTGACTTGGTGCAGGACTAAGCCTCACCCAGCCCAGACAGAGGAACCTGGCTGTATTTGGAGAAGCCTCCAGGGAAGATGATGAGGCAGTCTCCCCTCAATCACTGCACACTTCTAACGGCTGACAAGTTCTTTCCAGAAGCTTCTTTCCTCTAATTCTTACCTCTGCCTCATAGAATCTCTCTCTACCTTTTAGATGCACCTCAAACACCATCATCTGCAGGAACCCTACTCCATTGCTAGTGCCCTCCCTCCTTACTCACCTAGTATCGAAATCTTTGCATTTATTGGTATTTCTTCCCTTTATACCTAATCTGCACACACACACACACACACACACACACACACACACTCAAACATACACATGCCTTTGTTATACTCTATTAGAATGTAACTTCCTTGGAAGAAGGGATTTTTTCATTCTCTTCAGTTGTGTCTCTGGAGCTTAGCACAATCCTTGGCACAAAACAGCACTCAGTAGATGATTATTCATGGGTGGATTTTAGCCTGGGATCACCTATTCACAGGCAACCTTCTCTGCAATCATAACATAATATAAATTTCCTGACCTCCTGCTTGTCTCCAGCCCCCACCTACTCCCATCTTCAGTCATCGTGGGTTGTCCAAACTTAACGCTTGTCTAGCAAATAACAAACATGGAACCGAAACCTAGATCTCCAGCCCCCTACCTGGTCTGGGACTGTTTTTATTGTTTCCTTACCCTTAACAATGAGACCTGTCTCCCCATTCCCAGAAGAGGAGGGTGGTTTCAGTGACGTTGTCTGTGGAGGACTTGGTCTTGCCCTCCCTCTTGGGGAGGTGGCTAAGCTCGGGTGAGGTGTCTGCCCCTCGATCTAGGCCTTTGAAGGAAGGAGAGTCTGGCCACTGGATTCTCAGGGTCCCCAACTCCCCACCCAACTTCTCCAGCCTGTCACCATTTTGTACCACCAAAACCACATAATGCCCAGTCTTTCTCCTTCTAGCCTATAGTCAGACTCACATTAGCTACAGTTTTGGGTGGGTACATCTAGCCTGAGTTTCTCTCTCTCTCATTCTTTTGGCAGAGGAGAAGAGATCCCGAACTGAAGGCTGCTGCCTGGCCCCAGAGTGGGGAGAGAGTTAATACTGCATCAGCAGAGTGCACAGGGGAATGAACAGGATGCTGAGTCACCAATTGACTGCCTAGACTTCAGCAGCATCATTCTGCTCTAATGATCCCAGGGGGCTGCCCAGCCAGTGCCCCATTCCTGTCATTTCTGCCTAGGCTAGAGAGAGGGTTGGACTGACATGACTTGGAGTCAGGTAAATAAGGTTCAAATCCCAGCTCTGCTCTGTGGGACTTTGAGCGGATCACTTTTTCTCCTTGGTCATCAGACATTACTGCTATTCATATCTGACTCTCTGCGACACCGATGGGGGTTATCTTCGCAGAGATATTGGAATGGTTTGCCATTTCCTTCTTCAGCTCATTTTACAGATGAGGAAACTGAGGGAAACAGGGTTAAGTGACTTGCCCAGGGTCACACAACTAGGAAGTATCTGAGGTCGTATTTGAACTCAGGTCTCCCTGCCTCTAGGCCCAGCACTTTATCCCCTGTGCCACCTAGCTGCCATCAGATACCTTACCTAAAAAAACAGAGATCAGACTCATTGATTTCTAGGGCCCCTTTCAAACCTAAATCCTACAATCCAAGTGAGTTTCTGGAGGAGATGGATTTTGAGCTAAGCGATAAAGATGATGGAGAGGGGAAGATTGTTCTAGATAAAAGGCATCTTCTCTGAGGCACCAATCCTCAGAGAAGGATTGGAGGGAGAAGAGAATGTCAGCCAATCAGATAACCCACCGTTTGCTCAGTTCTGTGCTATAGGGTACTGTGAGAGCACACAGAATGGAAGAGATCTTGTCCTCAGGGGGCTTACATTCTAAGGCACAAATTAGGGAAGGATTCAGGGTGAGTAACTTTTCCTTTCTGAGACTCCATTCTCTCATCTGTAAAATTGGGAGAGGATGCTGGATTAGATCATCTCAAAGACCCCTTAATATTTAATACATAACTTAATACAGTACTGAATAATTAATCCCTTAATACAGTTCTCAATACTGTGATTCTGTAACTTACCCAGAAAGAGCCTTGTTCCCTATCCTCTAGATACCAGCTTCCAGCTTAGGGAGAAGACTGTCTTCCCTTCATAGAATGGATGGTCTCTGGAAGCACAGAGAACTCAATCTCTTAACTAGAAATGGGACTGGGAAGCAGAATGTGCCTGGTATCGACAGTGAGGACTTATGGTTTTGGGGTTTTTTTGGCTTTTTGGAGGAGGGAGGGCAGGGTAATTGGGGCTAAGTGACCTGCCCAAGGTCACATGGCTAGTGAGTGTCCAGTGTCTGAGGCCAGATCTGAATTCAGGTCCTCCTGACTCCAGGACCGGTGCTCTATCCATTGCACCACCTACCTACCCCAGGACTTAAGGAATTTGAAACCAGAATTTATATGGCACTTTACCATTTTCAAAGCACTTTACAAATATTATCTCATTTTTAACGACCCTGGTAGATATGCACTATTATTTCCATTTTACAGGTGAGGAAACTGAAACAAACATGGATTAAATGACTTGCCCAAGGTCACATTGGCCACAATAATGGTCAGTAATTGTCACATCCAGTGCTCTGAACACTGTGACACCTAGCTGCCTAGGTAACCAAGAGAATGGATAAAACTTCTTTCCCTTAAGGATTTGGAGAATAGAAGACATCTTAGTATTCAGAATGAATTTTAAAACTATCATGCCTGGAGGCAAGGGGGTGACTATGATGACCTCAAAAAGGTCCTACCAGATGAAGCAATCTGTGACATTTGCTTGGGATCTTAGGCAGTCTGCTTAGCTCTGCTCAGGTTTCTCTAACTCACCATTTTGGAAGTGTTATTATTTGGGAGGCATTTGGGAAGAACTAGGAGGGTACCAGGAGAGTGTAGCTTAGGAAAAAGAGATCATGGGCATGAATGGGATTCAGAGCCTCCGTGCAGAGAAGCAGATGAGGCATTGTCACATAGAAGACATGCTGTACTTTGCAAAGTCAGTTTCCCCTTATCCTTCATGCCAGATGCACATCTCCATTTTAAGCTACAAAATATTAAAAATTCATACATCTCCTACCTGACTAAACGGTACAAGCTCCTTTGTACCTTGTTGTTATTCACTAAGGGGCACTGATATGAGCCCTGAATGCTCTAGCTCTGCAGAGTGCGGCTCGGAGGGGGGAGGCGAGAATAAACGTGAATGCTGTTTCACCCTTGTGAAAGTTGGGGACCAGGAACATTTAACAAAAGCAGGGCACCCAGGTCTGGCGAGCACAGCAAAAGGACAAAGGCATGGGGGTCAAATGGTACAAGGGGAGGGGAAGAGGGGAATCGGCAGAAAATGCAGGAATTCTGTTTCCTGCAGGGAGGGTGCTCAATGATCATCACATGGTACCCACTCCTAAGAAACCCTGCTTCCTTCTCGTAGAATCCTGGCTTAGCCCTCAGGTAAGTGAAGACTAACAGTGCCCTCTATTGGTGGGTCTTCAAGCTGCAGTCACTGTGGCCCCATGCTGTGGCAGGAGTGACTAAGGAGTCCCCTAGCCTGCAGCTGGGAGCAGGCAACCCTGAGTCAATGATCACAACCTGGAAAGGAAGAGATGGGAGACCTGCTGGAGACCAGAGGCAGAGGAGACTTCATTAGCCACGAAACAGAGCAGAACAGCAGTGAGAGGTATTTGCCAGCCAGCTACACAGAGCAAGGGAAGCTGGCACCCTTCAAAGGCCCTGAGGCACACACCAACATTTTCTACTTTGTGATATGTATATATATATGTGCGTGCAAGTATATACACACTTGTGTAATGTGTGCATAAGCTAGCCTGTAGAATCAGTAAAATGGAGGTGAATGTATATGTTCTGTGCTATGCATAACTTTAAATGAACCGCCCGCTTTAGCTCCCATTCACCTGGATAGAAGGAACAATGGTATCATGAAGGGAGAGCCCAGCTCTGTAGACTCTGGGAGAGGGAGAGATGGTATTTCCAGTGCAGTAGAAAAAATGTTGGACCTGGGTATACAGTCTGACTCTGCCACCTGGGTGACCTTGGGCAAGTCAATTAACTTCTCTCTGCCTCAATCCCCTCCCCTATAAATGAGGAAGTTGGACCATACAATCTCCAAGGGCCCTTTCAGGTTCTAAATCTATGGTTTAGAGAAGTGATGCAGGAATGTGGCGAGGGGGGGGAGGCCCCAAGAACCAGCCAGTGGGCAGGGAAGTTGTACAACAATAAAGTGGTCACAATAATATAGCCCTCTTGGGGCAGCTAGGTGGTGCAGTGAAGAGAGCTTCACCAGCCCTGGATTCAGGAGGACCTGAGTTCAAATCTGGCCTCAGACATTTAACACTTACTAGCCATGTGACCTTGGGCAAGTCACTTAACCCTGACTACCTTGCCTTCCCCTCTCCAAAAAGCAAAATAATAATAATAATAATGATAATATAGCCCTCTCTGTGAGTGATCTCATCCAAGCCTCACAACAGCCCCATGCTGCAGATGCTACAAATATTATCATCCCCGGTGGGGTAGATGCCGTAAATATTATTACCCCATCTTATAGATTAGGAGACTGGGGCCCAAAATGGGTCAGGCAATTTGCTTATGGTCACACAAGCGAGTGCCAAAGATGTGATTTGAAATCAGGTCTTCCCAACTCCAAGCCCAATCTCTCTGTCATGGTGACTCTCAGCCTCTTTATAATTCATGCACAGAATCCAAACTGAGGGCAAAATCATGAAGCCTTACTATGATGTTCTCTGACCTTTCACCCATTTGTCTATAAAACTAACTGCTTCCTGGACCTTTATGTTCTGTTGGAGCCCATTGCTGATGGTTAGATGGGTTTTTTACTATATCCTGGTTCTATATACACTGGGGATAATTAAGAGCAATGTCTTGCCCTTGTACAGAATGATGGGATGGAAGAAATTTGTTTTTTTGTTTTTGTTTTATTTTGTTTTGCTTTTTTGGAGAGGGGAAGGTAGGGCAATTGGGGTTAAGTGACTTGCCCAAGGTCACACGGCTAGTTTTGTGTTAAGTGTCTGAGGCTGGATTTGAACTCAGATCCTACTGACTCCAGATCTGACATTCTATCCACTGCACTACCTTGCTGCCTCAAGGTTTCAGACACCATTTTGTGAACACAAGAAAATCTGATAGTAAGATGGCTTGTTATTACATAGATTTTGTAGAGGTTGTAGTCCCATTGTCCTATGTACTTACCAGACCGTATCTGGACTGGGAGGTTTTATGAAGGACATTGACAAGCTAGAATATGTTCAAAGAATGCAGAAGGAATGGAGAGAACTCTGAGGGCTATTCCCCATGAGGACTGTATAAAATAGAAAAGACTTAATGGGGGAAGTCACAATAGCTATCTTGCGGTATCTGAAGGGCTGTCGTGTGGAACAGAGGTTTTATTTGTTAGTTTTGGCCCCAAAGGACAGAAAAAGGGGGTGGAAACTTTAGAGAACTAGCTTTAGACTTAATATGAGGAAAAATTCCCTAACAAAATGGAATGGATTGCCTCAGGAGATCATAAACCTTACTATAGGTCTATAAGTAGAGAATGGATGACTAGTTTTCAAGGATATTGCAGAGGGAAATTCCTGTTCAGGTATAAGTTGGAGAAATGGTCTTTGAGAGTCTCTGATTCCGGTATTATGGGTCAAGGAAGGGGAGCAATATTGGGGAAATCGCTGAGAATGAGGCACTGAGTACTAATCCCAACATTCCTCCTGCCAATCTAGGGGACTTTGGGCGCAATATTCAACTACTGTGTACAATAGGGAGGGTTTGGGAGTAACAACGCTCCCTTCTACCTCTAAGGTACTATCATTCCAGTGATGCCAAGTTCCCTCCTTTGTAAGCTGGCTTGGCTATTCCCAGAGAGCCTGTGAACTCAACTCTAGAAAAGGATGAGGTCAGTTATAATAACAGTCCCTTACATATTGTAACATTGGATACAAAATACTCTCACATATATTATTTCATTTGACCCCCTTGACATTTTATGAGATGAGCAGGGCAAGCTGTCAATACCAATGGGCCTAGTCCAGGGTAAAGCCACAGACAGATGGTGTTTGGCTTGGTATCTCCTTTGTGAGAGTGGTTCAGACACAATTCCCTCTAGTACTTTCTTCAGTTGCTGCCAGCCCAGCCTGCTCTGGACCAACCAGCCTTCAAGCTTCTTTCTGAAATATACAGAGGCTTTCATGAGGGCCTAGCTTATTCCCTTCTCCCAGATCCCAGTGGAAAAAAAACTCCACTCTCCCCATTTTGCTAACAGAGAATTTAAGACCCAAAGAAGTCTATTGATATGTTTAATGTCACCCTAATTGGACTGCGGTGGCAAAGCCAAGGATGAAGTTCAGGAAACCTCAATCCTGGTTCAGAGCTTTCTCTACAAGACAGGAAAAACAAGGATTGCACTCATTCAGCAGATAAGGAAATTGAGTCAGAGAAGACCAGAGCTCAGGCTTTGTGGCCTGGAAGACCACATGATGAGATGGGAGAAGGGGAATGAGAATTTCCCAAAGAATTTCCTAGCATTCATTAGTTTTGCTGAACTGGTTTTTCTCTTTTTCCTCTTTAGTATGAGGAATGGCTCTCCAGGAGGGGCGAGAAGAGGGATGTAAGGAAAGATACAAGTAATGTTAAAAACAAAATAAATATCAATCTTTTTAATGCAACTTTCTATTGCACATTCAAGGGCATCAGCCATTAACACCGTTCATGAAAAAAGTTTATCAGGTTCTTTCCAACAGTAAGCCAAAAACTGTTTTGGGTGGGGAAGGGAGGAGGGAGGGAAACAGACTAAAGACACTGGTATCAGGTGGGAGAGGGCAGAGCATTTCAGGGAAGAGGATGGTAGGGGAAGATGGTAAGGTACTAGAGACAAATGTCACCACTCAAGTCAGGGACTCATGGAACATTGGTATAGGAACGTGCCTTAAAGTTCATCTAATCTAACCTCAGAAAGACGCAGGAATCCTCCTGGACTAGACTAGCCCAGCTCTACCATCCCCAGTGGTAATAGTCATGCCTACCCTGTGAGGAGATGGCCATTACCTACCTCACTACTGACAGCTCTAGGTCTCTAGGAAGCTAAAGTGGGCCATGTGGGTCCCTAGGGTACAATTATGTTCCCCAAACAGAAGTAGCTCCCTCTTCTCTGGCCTGGTACGGGGAGGAGTGAAGTAAGAGAGAGACAGTGATTGGGAGACCACGTTGAAAACCCTGTCCTCAAAATGCCAACATGCTGGAGGATGGAATACATATGGGTAGAGGTAAAATTCCAATGGAAAATTCCAAATTGGCCACGCATTCTTAGACATTTCCCTTGTGGTTGGATCTGGAGGAGGGGGCTCGTGGAGGAATGTTTGGCAATATAGGCTCCTGGGAAAAGGACAAGTTCTATGCACATGTATATATTGTTTTAAGATTTTGTAAGAAATCCTAAGAGGATCATAGCTTTATGAAGGAGCTTTGGAAAATTTCTGGTCCAACTCCATTTTACAGATGAAGAAACTGATTTGCCCAGGATTTGAATCTAGGTCCTTTGACTCCAAATTGATCCCCCCGCTCACTGTGACATCCTGCCTCCACGGTAGCTGTTTCTATTGCCTGAGTTTCTGCTGTTAGAGAATTCAAACGGCAGGGGAGTATAATGGAAAGACCACTCTCCTGGGAAGCAAGAGGAATGAATGCTAGAAGTGGTTCTGTTACCAACAAATTGTGTGACCTTGAGCAAGTGTTTCTTTGTCCTAACCCTCTGTTTCTTCATGCATCAAATGGGTTAATAAGAGGTTTTACCTCATACCCAGAAAGCTGGCAAAGATAATAAAAGATTGGAATAGTCAATATTGGTGAGGTTATGGACAAACAAGTAAACTAACACATTGTTGGTGGAGCTGTGACTTGATCCTCTGGTGCAGTCTGGAAAGCAATCTCAAGTTATGAATGAATGAGTGAATGAATGAATGAAAAGTGTTTATTAAGTATTAATTATGTGCCCAGCAGTAGAAGCCATGTGACTCAGTGGATAAAGCACTGAGTCTGGAGTCAGGAAGGCCTGAGTTCAAATATGGCCTGAGACATTTACTAGCTCTGTGACCCTGGGCAAGTAATTTATCCTCCATTTGCCTTAATTCATAGGAGGAAGAAATGGCAAACCACTCCAATATCTTTGCCAAGAAAACCCTTTGGACAATATTGGTGTGCTATGGTCCATGGAGTCATGAAGAGTCAGATGCAGTTGAATGGCTGAACAACAAAGGTGTTCAACAAAACTGAGCTCAAGGACCTTACATTCTAATGGGGAGAACAATAAATATAGGGGCATGGGAGCCAGGGAAGGTAGTTATGTTCTAGGAAATCACAAACACTGTGAGTGGATTAATGTGACAATTCACTGACATGACCTTTCCAGAGTTAATAGTAGTGTGATTTGGATACAATTCTTAGAGCAAGGGTTGGAAGAACAGAAGAGGGTATATTAAGGAGAGGGAGAAGGTAGGGCAGAAAACGACTCAGGTGAAAATAAGGATGCACGGCTCCAGACAGTGCTTTAGCTCCTCCGAGGTACTGTGTTTGGTGGCCCAGTTTGGAAGATGAAGCAAAGGAGGTGACAAAAATGTCCATACTCTTTATCTACTGCTCTGAATATACCTGAGGGCATCAATGATAAAAAGAAAGATACCAAATATTATATATATATATATATATATATATATATATATATATATCCCTTTGCACTCCGAACCATTCTGGACATTGGCTACCAGCTACTCGACGCTACCTTGCAGCGAAAACGTGCATTTACAGACCCTCATATTATTTAGTAT
>CM053593.1:85129122-85157629 GCA_028646575.1 Pseudocheirus occidentalis
GCGTGGTAATAATTCTTTTATCTTTCCACGCAAGAAGCGTAGTATTATTCTTTCTGTATGCAACTGTTTTAGTGCTTGAGAGGGGACATCCGAGTGATATGCTAGAATTCCGATGTCTCCTGAGAGGGGACAGCGGAGTGCAAAGGGATATATATGTACACACATATACATATGTATGTATATATACATATACATATATATAAAATGATACTTATTGTATTGTCAAATACAAAATAGATGTCCTTTAACTGGGGAATGACTAAAAAATTGTGGCACAAGAATGTAATGGAATATTACTGTGCTTTAACAGTTTATATGATAACATCAGAGAAGCATGGTAAGACTTGCACAAATTGACGCAAAGTGAAATAAGCAGAACTAGGAAAATAACCTGCACGGTAATTACAACAGTGTAAATGGAAGGTGTGGCTCCCCCTTAAAAAGCAAGGACAATACAACAATCCAAACTGAATGCTGACAAAGTATAACAACAAAGCTTGATCTCAAAGAAAGGATTTGAGCAGAAACCTCTTCCCATTTCATTGCAGAGGTGGTAGGCTATGGCTGGGCAACAGTGAATATAGTGTTAGACTTTTTTGATATATTGCTTAGTTATGCTGAATTCTTTCTCCTCCTTTTAAAAATTATTTTTGCATAGGACAGCCCTTTGGCAGGGGAAAAGGAATAGGTGCACTGAGAAAGAGAGCAAATATAAAAACAATGCAAAAACAAATTAATAAAATTTATTTTAAAAAATGAGTTGGGCAAGATAATCTCCAAGGGGGAGGCTAGGTGGTGCAATGAATAGAGCCCCAGAGTCAGAGGGACCTGCGTTCAAATCCAGCCTCAGACACTTAACACTTACTAGCTGTGTGACCTTGGGCAAGTCACTTACCCCAATCACCCTGCCTTCCCCCCCTCCAAAAAGATATATATATATATATGTATATATATATGTACATATATATATAAAATATAAAAAAGATAATCCAGGGTTTGACATTCTATAATCTATAGGAATGGAGTTTACAGCTTGTCACCTACATCTCCAGCCAGGTGCTATAATTTCCATTCTTGGGGATGGGGGTGGGAGCTGGAGCTGAGTGGCTTAAGATACCTTTTACTACAGAAAAAAAAACCAACCATTTTGAAGGGGTTTTGTATTTGCAACTTGCTTCTCTCTTCCACCAAGCTAACCTCTTTTATTTAGCTGTCCTCATTTGTTCCAGCCTGGCTAGGACTCTAAACCTAGTTGTCACGAACTGCCCCTGCCATATTCTTGTGCCATCAGGCACATTATTCTCTGACCTCTGTTCTCTCCTTTCTTTTCTGACAAGTCACATCCTTCTCCTATTTTAAGAGAACCTCCCACATTAATCTCTCTCCCTGTTCAATCTCCCCTCACTTCCAGGTGCACCCCCTTTATGTTCAGCTGTCATGCCTCTGTCAATTCAGCAAACATTTATCCAGCATCCCCTACATGCAAAGTACTGTGTTTTGACGTAGGTTGATAGATATGCGTATTTTTTTGCTTCTACTATTAATTAGTCTGTTTTGGTTCTCCTCTTCCTAGAGGTGGGAAAGCTTAGACCCAGAGGTTAAGTCACTTTTCTGGGATCACAGAGACTATACTGACTGACAGAAACAGATCTAAGGGTCAGAGATGGTCTGTTCTTTTAGCTGCCCCACCAGCATAGATGCAGTTAAAGGTGTAAGCATCAGCCCAAATCTTGGAGCTGCTCTTAACAGAATTTTACTTTTATATAGTGCTTTCGATTCCCAAAATACTTTATAAATATATTTCATTTGTTCCTCACAATAGCTCTGGAAGGTAGGTGCTATCAATATCTTCATTTTACAGATGAGGAAACTGAGGTAAACAGGGATTAAGTGATTTGCCCAGGTCTTCCTGACTCTGGGTCTGGTGTTCTATCCTCTGTATTCACATAATTGATTCTCAAAACCTGACTGATTCTCAAAATTAAAACCGATTCTCTACTCTGTGGGATAGATATTATGGGTATTGTAAATAGCTTGTCCATGATTCCACAATTAATTGCACCAAGACTATGTTTTGCTTATATCTCTAGAAGGTAGACTGAGTGTAAAAGGCAAAGCTGATGATGAAAAGAATACCTTCACCTGAGGAAGGTGAGAAGAGGGAGTGTATGGGGCAGTAGTGACCAAGGGGGAGTGGAAGAGAGGAAAAGAGTAATGATTAAGGAAGGGAAGGAATTAGGCAATATCTACCTATACTGAAAGGTCTATGTTCAACTCATAGATCATTTACATAAGCATTGAAGATCTAAACCCCATATAAGATACCAGGAGATCATAGGATCATAGGAGAAAATGGATCACACATAAGCTCATAGATTTAGAGCTGGAGGGACCTCAGAAGTTACCTAGTCCAAGTTCTTTATTTTACAGATTAGGAAACTGAGGTTCAGGAAGGTTCAGGATACTTGCACAAGGTCCCAGAGGTAGCAAGCATTGAAGGTAGAATTACAACCCGGGTCCTCAGACTCCAGAATCAAATCACTTTCCACTATTCCATGTTACCTGTTCTTCCCTTTGCAGATGAAGAAACAAGCCCAGAGGCTTACCTAAAGTCACATAAGTAGGAATAAAAGTAGAATTTGAACTCAGATCCTTTGAATTTAAAGTCAATGCTTTTTTCTGCTATCCCTTGCCCTTCCATAATTCCCAGGTGATAGAGGAATGGAGATAGGGCACATACCTAGTCACAGAATCCTAGATCTTGGAGGTCATCTAGTCTAATCCCTTAAAAATAATATAATATGTAAGAAAATGTTATAGATGAGGAAACTAAGTAGGTGACTTGAACCCAGACCCTTTGACTTATAATCCTCTACTACTCTTTTCACCATACCACGGTTTTCCCAAAGGCTAAATAGCATTTAAATGGCTACAAGAGACTCTAGTACCATCTGAGTATATAAACACTAAGGAGAAAGAGAATAAAGGAGCAGCCAGTTCTAGGTACCGTGGATCAGGTAAGGCTTCCTGGACAAGGGGAGCTTTGGGCTAAATTCTACAGAGGAAAAGACATAAATTAGCTAAATAGATGTGAGAAGGTTAGGCTATAAATGGGAAATAGCAATTCAAAGAAAGAAACAATTCTATTTCCAAGGACGGAGGAGGAAGGAAAGTTTTAACAACTTACCACCACCAACTGAATTTCCTGGATATTTCAGGGATGGGTGAGTACTCCTTGTAGACCAAGATCTACAAAACAGACAAGACATTGCTCAGACACAGAATGTTCTTCCCACTCTTGGGGATCTCTAGGCTTCAAGACCCCATCTGAAGCCTTGTGCTCACTCTAAGAGGGACATTGACAAATTGAAACATGTCCAAAAGCCAGAATGGAGGTCGGAGTGGGTGAGGAGTCTGGAAATGATGTTATTTGATGGAAGGTGGAGGACCTGGTGATATTTAAGCTGGAAAAGAGAAGACTTGGGGGAATAGCATGAATGCTATTTTCATGTGTCAGTATTTGATATTTATATTGTGATTTCAAGTTTGTAGAGCACTTTCTTCTATAAATGATCTGATTTGAGCCTCACAACAGCCTTGAGAGATATGATCTGTAAGCATTATTATTCCTATTTTATGGATGAGGAAGTGACAGGCAGCATGTTGTAGTGGATAGGAAGACCTGGGTTAATGTCCTACTTGGACACACACTGACTCTGTGACCCTAGGCAAGCCCTCAGCACCTCTCTGTGCCCCAACAATTAGCTCTCAAAGACTATGGCCATCAAGTCACAGGGTAGATGATCATTTACATTGGTAGAGGGAATTCTTGGACAGCTCCCTATCCCCAGGAAATCATAAGTCCAGCCCAAAATAAAAATGGATGAAGAAACTTGGGTTCAGGAGAGTTAAAAGGATGCGCCTTGATCACAGTTAGGAAATGAGCCTCTACCTTACATAAATTGGGCATGACTAGACCAGTCTGGGTTACAGAAGTGTCAGAGTTTTCCAGTGTCAGTGAGCTGGATCTCCTTGACTTTACCAGCACACTGTCCACCAGATTCTACTGTCTTTCAATTATTCAAAGGACTGTCACGTGGGGAAAGGGGTTTTGATTCATTCTGCAAGACTTTAGAAGACCAGTAAAAGTGTGAGGGAAGGGGATTTCAACTGACTAATAAAATATTTTCTAATAATTAACATCAGTCGAAGAATGAAACAAACCTTTCCAATCACTGAAGAATTTCACAAAGGCTGCTTGGCCATTTTGGTGGGATGTTATAAAAGTGTCTCATGAAGGGGATTCCTGCTTTGGATAGGAGGTTAGAAATGGTCACAGAATCATAGAATAGCAGAGATGGAAGGGGCCTCAGAGATCAACCAGCCCAGCTTCTCCATTTTGCTAGATGAGGAAACTAGAGTCAAGTTAAATGACTCATCTGAAACCACATGAGCAGTAAGTGACAGATGTGGGACTTTGACTCAGTTTTTGTGAATAACCCCCAGTGTCCTGTCCCATTATATTTATTGGGCTAAGGATATGTCAGCTGTCTGCAAAAATAAGTTGAGAAGTGGGGTCAATCCCAGGCAGGAAAGAAGCCTGGAAAGGGACCTGGGGATTGACTGCATATAGGAGATGTTAGATAAAAGTTGCTGAGATCTGTAAGTTCTTGTCAGAACAAATGTGTGTGAGGAAGAAAGGAAGGAAGTGGGGCATCTAAGTGGCTCAGTGAATAGAGCACCAGCCCTGGAGTCAGGAGGATCTAAGTTCAAATCCATCTTCAGACACTAACACTCACTATCCCTGTGACCTTGGGCAAGTCACTTAACTCTAATTGACCTGCCTTTCCCCCTCCAAAAAGACAAAAAACAAAAGGAAGGAAGGGGAAAGGAAGGAAGGAAGGAAGGAAGGAAGGAAGGAAGGAAGGAAGGAAGGAAGGAAGGAAGGAAGGAAAAAGGAAGGAAGGAAGAACAGAGGGAGGGAGGAACAGAGGGAGGGAGAGAAGGAGGGAGAGAAGGAAGGAAGGGATAAAAGAAGGAAGGAGAAAATGGAGGGAAGGAGGGAAAGGAAGAAAAGAAGGATGGAAGGGAAGGAGGGAGGGAGTGTAAGGTTAATGAAATCAGAAGATCTTCCATGCCCCCTTTCTATTGGCACCTAGTAAAGACACAGCTCCTTACTTCAAGTTAACTCCTTGGGAGTAGTTAACACCTTACCAGGAAGGGGCAGAACAGGGAGGAGCTATACTGTATATAAGGAAGAGAACCAGCAGCACAGTCAGATTTTTCTCTCAGTCACCACCTAGAGACTGCACCTTTTGCTGAGATCCTCCTTCTGCAGCTTTTATGGAGAACTTCCAAGGACCAGGCTGAGGAACTATCGTGAGTCTGAGAGGGATCCCTGCTTGAGGGAGCCTGTTCTATTCGTGAAGGCTTGGGAATGTGGGTGTTCATTGCATTAACTATATGTATCAACTTTGTGACCACTATAATGACTTAGGCTTTCTGGTTCTGGGACTTGTCCTTCAGGTTCTGGGACTTGGTGTTCTGGTTTCTGAATAAAGACCTTGGTTCTGCCCTCCATGTGGAGAGTTTGTTACATTTTGTGATTCACAACTATACCAGCATATTCATAACCACCATGGGTGTTGTGAATATTGCATTATTGATACAGGGAGGAAGGGAGAAGAGAAGGAAGGAGTGAGAAAAGGAAGGGAGGAAGAAAGGAAGAAGGGACGAAGGGAGGGAGGAAAAAACCCAGAAGACAATAAAATTAAAGATGTCATTTCCCCCATCTTATCTATAGACCACGTTCTTTAGATGTCCATGGACCCTAGGTTAAGAATCTCTGATCTAGTCCAAATCCCCATTTTATAGATGGTGAAACTGAGAGCCAAAAAGGGAAAGCAATTTCCCCAAGATTATACAAATAGGATATAATCAAACTGGACCTCTAAATCCAGGACCTTCTCACCCACTATAACATGGCACTTGTGGCTGCCTGAGCACAAAGGCTTCAGTCTGGCACTTCTGAAGTTCCTTGTCCCATGACTTCAGAGAGGCAAAGATTTTTTTGACCAATTACCTAAACTACTTCTTGAGGGTTCTCTTCCTTCTCCAGATACTCCCTTAAGTGCTTCATTCTGATTTCTTGGGCACTGTGACTCAATAGGCACCTCTAGCTCCTCCAACTTCAGCAATCCTAGGAGATATCAGGAGCATTATTTCATCTCTTACTCCCCAGTGGTATTGAAAGAAAGTTAGCCAGATGCCAGGCATCACCCCAAGATGACCATTGAGAGATCAATAATTTTTGGACTCCCTTTAAGCACCAAAGTAAATTTATAGAATGTTAGAGGTAGAAAGGATCATCTAGATCTGTTCCACTTCATTTTACAGATAAGAAAACTAAGGCCTAGAGAAGGGAAGATGACTTGACCAATGTCACAAAGCTAATGAGTGACAGAACTGGACTTGTATCCAGATTTCATGGATGTTAACAATAAAAAGGGACCCTTGAGATCATCTAGACTTCCATTTCCCAAACTGTTTCATGTTATGGGTGGATAGGGCTTCTTCACTGAATCACAGGCCTTAGAGTTGGAAGGGATCCAACTCCCTCATGTGTTTTTTTGATGCAATCAGGGTTAAGTGACTTGCCTAGTGTCATACAGTTAGTACGTGTCTAAGACTGGATTTGAACTCAGGTCCTCCTGACTCTAGGGCTTTTGCTGTATGCACTGTGCCACCTAGCTGCCCCCTCCACACACACACACACACACACACACACACACACATCTTCATTTTACAGAAAAGCAAAATGGGCTTAAAGAGATGAAATAAATAGAATTCAAATCCAAGTTCTGGAATCCCCAATTCTGCATTCTCTCTATGACCCTGAGAAAATGTCTATGCTGAGATATTTCTACCTTTAAAAATAGCCAGTATGGAATTATGCATATACCAACAATGTATTTTGTGTGCAGCAGTTTTGGGATAGAAAAACAGATTTAAACTTTTATTTTATTCTAAATTTTTCTTGATTCTCCTTTATCCCCAGGAGTGTTCATTGACTCAGATCCTCCAGAAGAAGAATTTTGGAGATTATATCACCATTTCAATTGTTAAAATGTTCTGTAACCAGCTGGATTTAGTCCAACTCTTTAATTTTACAAAGGGATAAACTGAGACTCAGAGAGGTTGAGATTGGTCCATGGTCATTCTGAGAATTAGTAACTGCCTTGATGATACTTGACAACATTCTAGTGGCAAAGTCAAGTCCAGAGCTATGTCTCCAAAATCCCAGGCTAGGATTTTGCCCCCTTCCCTATGGTGGGACTACTGCTGAATACCTCAAACTCAGGCATTGAGAGGGGGATGGCTAAGGAGAGAGGAGAGACCAGCTAATCCCATTGGTCTAATCATAGGGATGCTACCACTGAGTTGCTCTTGGGAGTCATGTCCCTTGTTTCTATCACATGGCTCCCACAATTTTCTGGGGAAGGAGCTCAGGTCTAAGCTGAGTAGGGTCCCAGATGGGATGGGCTTGTCTCTGGTTCCTTTGTGAGGGGAGGCTCCTGGGACAGAATGCAGCAATCAGAGAAGCTTGAGGGCATAAAGGAAAAGGTGAATGTTAGATATGTGTCATGACAGGCAGCTCAGTCAGACCACAGAGTTAAAAATAGAGAGATACTCAGGTATCAAGGGGGATCCAAGGACTAAAACACTGCCAGGATCATTGAAGGCCCCCAAATCTAGCTCATTTCTCAATCTGATTCCAACCCCTTACCCCATTTGACTCTGGGCACAAAACTGTGAAATCACTAAAGTTGGTCTTCAGTGACCGAGCTACATGGAATTACCTTTTATTGATTTCATATATATTTATATGTGTACATGTTATCTCCCCCTTTTCTTTTTTCTTCTTTCCTTCCTGCCTTCCTCCCTCCCATCTTTCCTTCCTTCTCCTTCCTTCCTCTGTACTTCCCTTCCTTCATCCCTCCTTTTTTCCTTTCTTCTCTCCTTCCTTCCCTCATATCTTCATGCCCTTTCTCCCTCCCTTCCCTCCTTTTTTCCTTCTCTCTTTCTTCCCTCCCTCCTTCCCTTCCCCCCTTCCCTCTAAATATCAGCTCCCTGCCCCCCCCCTCTCTCTCTATCTCTCTCCCTCACCCTCTCCAACCCTGGTCTCAAGAAAAGCTCTCTGCTATTTAAACATCTCTTTGACTCTTAGTCACTCTGGTACTACTCCTGGGGACATGCTGAAGTCTGGACCTGATCACAGAATTATAGCATCAAAGACAGAGGTGACAGAGACCATCTAGCCTGGGGATTCCTAACCTTGAGTCCACATACTCTCAAGGTGTCTATGGATAGATCTTAGGACATTTGAGAAATTGAATGGTTCAGGAAAAAATGACATCTTAATTTCATATAGTTGGTTTTCTTTGTAATCCTATGTATTTTATTTTATGCACTTCAAACCTTATTCTGGGAAGGGATCCATAGGCATCACTAGACCACCAAAGGGGTCTACATCACACAAACAAAAAAAGGCTAAAATCCCAACTCTGGTCCAGCTCTCTTCTCTTTTAGGTGAAGGAACAGAGTCTCTCATATGGAGAATAACAATGATAGTAATCATTCCTATTCCCATAATTCTTTAAGGCTTTTAAGTTCTTTCCACAAAACAATCTGGCAATACAAATACTACTCCTGTTTTTTCAGATGAGTGAAATGAGACTCAGTCACTCACCACCGCAACAGTAAGGGAAAGTCAAGTGCCAGTTATCTCTGATAGTGGGATGGAAGAATTTATCCGTTGTTAATAAGAATTTCGCACATTAGGCAACAGGTGGGGAGGTTAAAAGGAATCTCCCCAGGGCTCTGTATTGATGCCAGTGAGGTCACACCCTTCTCTCCCTTCAATAATTCTGGGTCTGACAGAAGGAGGTACCGAAGGTAGGAAGGAGCAAGCTCTCCTCCCCCTGCCCGGAGAGCAGCAAAGCAAGGCTGATAAATTCTCAGTCCTTTGATGTCTCCTGCTCACTGTCTCCTCAGTGGGTACCTTCCTGGGAAAGAACAAAAGGCCTGAATTAATCACTAACAGGCAGTTTGCTTAAAGGAGGCCAAGGTCATGGAAAACAAGCTGCAGCTGCATCTTGGATCTTTTGACTTCAGGCTCTCCTTTCATCCCTCTTCTTTTCATCGGTTTCCAGCAGAGTGAAGGGTCTTCTGGACTCTGTCAGAGACCCAGAGCTGAGTAAAGGTCATCTTGTCTAGCTCCCTGCCTTCGAGTCACTGGAATGAAGATTCCTCTCTCTGCTCACAGGGCTGGGTTCCATGTATGGATCCTATTTCTCTACAGAGAGTGCCTCCCTCCTTCCTTCCCAGTAAGAGGAGTCTAACCCTACCTAAGTCTGAAATGTCTGTGCCAGTGAGCAAAGTGAGGACTTTTCTACTCTGGAACGTTCTAACTGCATCAAGATGGAGTTAGGTTAGATGCAAAGATAAACTTCCTAGAACTTCTGTAGAATGGATGGAGAAACCTTGAATTGGAGGGAGAGAAACTTGTCCAGGGGATGCTGGGAAATGTGCCATCCTTGGAGCCTTTTTAAAAAATGTGATGAGTAGTGTGGGTGCAGACCAGCTTGGGAAGTGGCAAGGGAGCTCTGTCCCTGGGTTTTAAGCCTCTCCATTTCCCTAAGGATTCTAATTCCTTCTTGGAAATGACCTTAGAGACTTTGTTCTTAGTCCAGAGACTTTCTTCTTTGCCACTTTTTAAATCTGCACTGATCTCTAACTCTTGATTTAGCCCCCATGATCTTCCTGGTCCTTGAGATTACTTCTCCCCCTGGATCCAGAGATCTGTCACCCCAAATCTTTAATTACTTTTCCTCCTCCTCCTTCATCTTACAGCTGTATCCTGGCACCTCAATCTGGTGATCACTCCCTCCTTTCCTGACCACATCTAAGCTATCTTGGGTTTAAGCAAGGATGTTTATTTTACCAGGGAAAAGAGAATGTCAGTTTGACAGGAAAATACACCAAGATAAAGCTATTAGATGTGGCTTTGAAAGAAAACGATCCAGTCCCAGACTGACAGTGCCTCCACTTCCTAGATAATCTAATCTTTTTGATCCTGGAGGTCTTGTTTGGTCTTCAAGATACTCTTTAGGCTGGGTGTTATGTCTTCTGGTCTGACTCTGAAAAATAGATGGCAGTGGTTGGCTTTGAACTCCACCCACTGGTTTGGGATCCATCCACGTAGGTATTCTGAATTGAGCTCATTTGTTGATTTACGATCCCAAGTTCTCTAGCAGCCAGTCAGAGTCTCTTGATTGCTGGTGTTCTACCCATGTTCTTCCTAATTGCTTATCTAACTGGATCATCAAGTTCTGGAATTGCTAAGCTGAAAAACTGGAAGTTGGAAGAATCTCAGAGCCCATCTTATCCATTTAGCACACAAATGGGACTTCCTTTCTACATCTACAAGTGGTTTTTACTTAAAGGCCATCAGTAAAGAGGATCCCAGGACCTCCCGAGGCAGCTCATTATAATCTGAGATAGCTCTAATCATTAGGAAGCTTCTCCTTTCATGAAATCCATAGTTACCTTCTTGGGCATCATCAATCAAGTATTCTTTAAGCACCTACTATGTGCCTCGGGCCAAGCAGAATATGCCTAATCCTTCTTCCATATAGCAGCACTTCAAATACTTGAAGACAAATATCATGCTTCTCTTGAGTCTTCTTTCAAAGGTGGAAGGAGATAAAAAGAATGTTCACATTCCACCAAAAACTTCCCTATCCCCCATATGCAGAATGATTCTTACCAAATTTCACAGAGGAGACTAGACCACATGATCTTTTGGGGTCCCTTCTAATCATAGAGCTTCTTGGTGCCTCACATTTATTGGCCAGAAGGTCTTGAGTACCACAAAGTTGTAAAGACCTTTGTCTGAGGACTGCCTTACTCTTCAACTTTTTGTCCCCATCCCCCACAATGTCCATAGAATGAGACAAGAGAAAGAGAGAGAGAATAGAAGAAGAGATTATCTCTCTCAGGCACTACCTTCACTTCCCCAATCCTCCATCTTCTTCTGTAGGGGTTAATAGGGTTGAAAACACAATGCCACCACACTATGCTCACAGGTAGTATGGGATAGCAGAAAGATCCCTGGGTATGGAACCAACAGAACTAGGCTCAAGTCCTCGTTTTTCCACTCTCTGTCTATGAAATTTTAGACAAGTCACTTTCCCCTTTTTGAGGGCTCAACTTCTTCAACCATCAAATGATGGAGTTGGAGTAGATGATCTTTGAAATTGTTTCCTTCTCTAAAATCCTACAATTCTAGAATTTGCCACATAAAGAAGTGGGTAAAAAAGTAAAGATAGGTCCCACAAACTTTGAGCAATCAGTAGTTATGAGCTCATATTCTGGTTTTTCCACTAAATATATAACCTTACTTTCCTCTGTCTGTGAATGTTAGTTGCCCATTTTTAAAAGGAGCAATCAGCTACTTTCATATATTCAATACACTCAATTGGCATTAAAAAACACTTAGACTAGATACCTCAGAATATTGTGATGAGTTTCCAGTATTACAGTGAATATGAATTACTTTGGGAACGTCAAAGGACTAGGCAAATAAAAAGTTTCCATTGTCTTCATCATCATCACAATGGCCATCACCACTATCATCAACACCATTATCACTACTATAGCTCTCATTATCACAATTATCACCATCATGACCACAGACCATCATCATCACCATCTTCTCCCTTGCCACCATCAACATCATTCTTTTACTCCAGTGGTTAAAACAAGCAAACAAACAAAAACATTAGAATCTCCTTCAAACCAACCAAGCCCTCACTTGAATTAGGTTGGGATAGCCCAGTCTAAAACAATGACTGCTTGGGCTTTCCAAAGTGCTTCCAAACTTTGATTAGAGTTAGGACTCCTGCTAGGGGTGGCTGAAGTATTTCAGAGCCTTAGAAAGGCCCTTCAACTTGCCTAGCCTGGTTACTCTTCATTTCACTTCTCCGAGAATCATAAGGCACCAAGTTTGGAAGTGACTTTCAAAATGATGGCAACAAATTAGGAAGCCAATGAGACATGGGGGATAGGGAGCCAGTCTTGGAGCCAGGGAGGAATGAGTTCAAGTTCTGCTTCTGACGCTAACTACCTTTGTGATTCTGGCAAAGTCACCAAACCACTCAATGTTCCAGATAACTTTTTAAGATTGCAAGTTACAGAACAATTGTTCATCTGCATTCATGTAAGTGGTTTCCTGTCTGAATGGCCAACATGAAATCACATGTCTAAATTTAAAACAAACAGTAACTCATGTTTCTATAATCCTTTATGGGTTATACTACTACATTGGTGCATCAAGAATCTATTATCATGTTACGAGAGCTCTTTCCATTAATTCAGATTGAAACTCATCTATAACTTAGTCTCAGAGGGTTGCCTGAGGTTCAGAGGTTAAGTAGCTTGCCCACAGTCATGGAGTTAGAAAATGTTGGAGGTGGTGTCTGAACCCAGCTCTTCACAGGATCAAAGTCTAATATGATCAGAGATTAAGAGGTGAAAGGGACCCCAGAGATGAACCAGTCCAACCTTCTCATTTTACAGATGAACTAAGGTCTAACCTAACCAAGGTTCAACAATTTGCTAGGAAGTGTCTGAGGCAGGATTCAAATCCAGATCTTCCTGACTCCATTTCTAACATTGCGTTATAGTGGTTTATATATCACATTCTTGAATCTTCATAACAATTACATGAAACATTACAAAATCATTGAATCTCAGAGTTGGAAGGGACTCAGAAAGCTACTTTTACCTAAATAAGAGTCCTCTCTGCGTATACACAAACCGTAACCCAGCCTCAAGTGCAGGGAATCCTCTCCTTCCCCAAGTAGCTCACTCCACTTTTGGAAAGCCTCGATTATTAGCAAGTTTGCCTAATAAACAGGCAGTATAGGTATCATTATCTCCTTTTGCAGATGAGGAAACTGAGTTCCGTAAAGCTTAAATGCCTTACTTAAGATCAGACAATAAATTAGTGATAGAACCATTAGGTTTCTTGTCTCCCAAGTCCCTGACAGGGCTCTCCAGAAGCTGTGTTCTCCTGTTTCTGTTCCTGGGTCATCTATGTCTTCATCCATGCTTCCTCCACTCCTGACTCTCTGGACTTTCTCCCCCATTTCCTCCCACAAGTACCTTCTCCTTCTTCCCACTCTTTTTCAACTTCTTTTTATGTGATATCTTTCTTCATTAGAATGTAAGCTCCTTGAGAACAGGGGTAGTATTTGTATTTACATTTGTATTCTCCACTTAGTGAAGTGCTTGGCACATAGTAAGCCTTTGATAAATGGACTCACTCAACCTAGAATGGGCAAGTAGAACTCTCTTCTCTCAAGAGAAATTCTATTCTCTCAATGGAGATAGAGACTAGTTAGAGAACAAGACCCAAGAGTCAAAATTACAAAATTACAAAGACTCAGGTCTCCAGAACCCCAGTCTAGTGTTCTTCTCAATGCCCAATACTCTTTTTAAGAAACTTGGATAGAAAGGAAATGTAGGGGACTGGTGGGTATGCAAAAACAGGATGCTCTTCACCGAGTGAACTGATCTGTCTGAGCCTCTTGGCAAAACCAGTTCTTAGGATGTTTTTGAGATTTCTAAATAAAAGAAATGTTTATGGGGCAAGAAAGCCAAAGACTAACCTTTAGACCAGACAATCCTATTCTTCACTTTCCTGTCCCCTTCTTCCACTTTCCCCAGGTGATCATGCCATCTCCAGCATCCTATGAGTTGTTGGCTTTGAGGACTATGTATTGACTGCTTTGCAATCACTGCTGTTGGCTCGTTAAAGAGTTGGAATAACCCCAGCCAGCTTGCAGGTGATGATAAAATAGACAGGAAGTGGTTATAGCCCCTGGCCATCCCACATCCTCTGATTTGAGTTGGTTTTATATGTGTATATGTATACATATAAATATATGTACACACGTGTGTATGTGTGTACATGTACATATGTATGTACATGTATATGTATATATACATGCATCTTTTTAATAAGCACTTTAAAAATAAGCTCTAACTAAGTTGAGGGAGATATTAAGAGGAAGATGATGAAGAGAAAGGAGGAAGAAAATGGATGAAAATGTAGAAGAGAAAATGGGAAAGAGGAAAGGAGAAAGAAGAGAAGATGAGCAGAATGGGAGAAGACTAGGGCCCATATCCATGACACAAAAAAAGATTAAGACCTCTTAGACAAGATGATCAAGAGACCCAGCCTTTCTAAAGCTAATATGTGAGGAATCTATTTACTTCCATGCACTATATTCTTTGGAAGACTAAAGAGCTTATGGGTTTTGTCTAAGATCAAATCTGGGAACAGGAACATAACCCAAGGCCCATAGCAGTGTGGTTGTGGGGTTGGAGAGAATAGAGAAGAGGTGGACAGTTTGCAATCTGTCTTGGACCAGCTTGCTGCCCTTAAGTAGAAACCCTGTGCCAAGAAATTGGAGAGAAAGATGGACTGAGCTACCAAGCCAGCGGAGATCAGCCTGGCCCTGCTGTGACCTACGGCTTTGGAGAGAGACTTTCCTGCCAGAGTCATTTGGGCCGGTAGTGGCAGTCTCTCTCTCTGGCCGGGAGGGTTGGTTGATCAGAAGCCAGCTGGAATGACCTGTCCCTCTCTCCCCCTCCTGTCAGATGAGCCCCACTTGACTGAGTCTTCATCAGTCTGCCAAGGAGAAGGTCTGGACAGGTCTTTCTCATTGGCCTTCTGAGCCAGCAGCAGAGAGATGGCCTGAACTATTGACCTTGGGAAGTTCAGGGTCAAATCTGAATCCTGTTGTTGCAGGGGTGACCTTTGAGAAGTTGTCTCTGTTTGTCTTGGGACAGGTTACTAATCTGTCTTACTGAGAGCATATGAATGAATCCAAGGAGCTAAAGAACCCATAAGTTCTCACCTAGAAGGATAGCTAGTGTAGGTGCTAAATAGTACTGATTCTGAGTCGACATTAATTTTTCCTTCCTTTCTATGTATCCTAAATCCTTCCTGCTGCAACAAAATCTCATTACCTATTCTAACACTGCCTTTGTCTTTGTTTAAAGTAGGGCTTCTTAACCTGAGGTCTGTAAAATTGCTTTTAAAAATATTTTTGATACCTGTATTTCCATATCATTACTTTCATTGGTAACCTTGTGTGTGTGCTTTATGTGATGAAAAATAGGACTTTCCCAGGACTTTCTCAATTCTGAGAAGGGGTTCATAGATTTCACCAAGCTGACAAAGAACTCTAGAACACAAAGAAAATGAAGATCCCCCCCCATTCCAGAGCTTCCCAAGTAACCACTTGCTAACCTGATAAAGCTCCATTCTATGAGCAAATATGGCACACATAAAACCTGCCAATGCAGCAGCTGCCAAATTAAGGTTGCAGCCATGGGTTCAAGATTTTAATTCATCCAAAGAAGGGCTCCCAGCCCCTCCTCCCACACTCCATGATTCAGGGAACAACAGAGGAGGCAAGAGGCATAGAAGAAAAATGGACAGATAAGTAAACAAAGGCAGTGAGAATCACTCACAAATGCTACCAACCCTCTAAGGCCTCTTTCCACATCTCTCTGCTCTGAGGCCCAGATAAGGAAGCAGCCTTTTCTTAGAGCTCGTACCCTCTGTCCCATGCTGCCTCTCTCAATGGGCCATCTGCTCCCAGGATTTTGCAAATGCCTCAAAAGTCCCATCTCTCCCAGGAGCTGGAAGCCAGAGAGACGTCAGGCTCAAACAATGCATGGAAATTTATTGGGGATTTGAGGCCCTAGGGAGAATATCAGGCAAAATTGGTTTCAGTGCTCTCTGAGATACAAAGAGTTACTTAATGCAGCAGTGCGTAGGTCTCCTTTAGAAGTCAAACAAGGCACACGCTGCCATCCTGCGTCCTTTTCACACTCAGTTCTTTCCCTGAGCCCCAAACTCAAATTTATTTTCCATCCTTTCACACTAGGCAAATATTGATTTTCCTTCACTCCCTGATGCCAATGGAACAGAAACCAATGTGCCTGTCTATTGTCTACTTCCTCTCAAGGGACCATCCAAGCTGTCAAACCAACAGCCCAGGAAGGCTCCTGGTTAAGACGTGGGAATAAAAGAACATGCATGGAGAGCCTGAATCCTGCGAAGTCTCTGTATTAGAGTTGTTCAGTTTTGTTTTGCTTTTAACACTATTCCTCAGATGCATCCAGATTTTTCTCATTAAATCTGTGAGCCTCATGTGGTTGTATGGTTGAAGAAAGAAACCCAAGCATCATGAAAAGTACTGGAGGAGGTATCAGAAGGCCTGAGCTCTGCTTGCATTCAAAACCTGATGTATCACCTACCCTACCCTCCACCCTCATCCCTGCCCCTTCTTACACCTTAACCTCCTGGTTAGTCCATCAGAGACACTCAGCCAAGCCACTCCATCTCGTGGCTCTGTCATTTTCTCTGGCTGTTCCCCATGCCTGGAATGCTCTCCCTCCTTATCTCCACCTACTGGTTTCTTTGGTTTCCTTCCAGTCCCAACTAAAATCCCACTTTTTACAGGAAGTCTTTGCCCATCCTTACCTCCCGTGTTCCCTCTGCTAATTATTTCCCATTTACCTAATACATAGCTTGTTTGTACATGTTTGTTTGCATATTATATTCCTTATTAGATTATGAATCCCTTGGGGGCAAGGACTGTCTTTTGCCTTTCTTTGCATCCCCAGAGTTTAGCACTGTGTGGGTGCTTCATAAATGCTTATTGACTGACTGCTTGGAATAAGCTGTGTGACCTTGGGAAAGTCCTGTCACCTCTCCCAGCCTCAGGCTCCTCATCCATACAATCAAGGGACTGAACAATTCCCTCTTCTGTAGAAAGAGAGAGTTGGATTAGATAGATCTCTGAGGTTCCTTCTTTTTCCAAATCCTATGACCTCATGACTGACTGCCAAGTCTCCGTTGAGCTTTAATGATGTTACATGGAGTGGTATTTTCTTACTATCTGTGGCTAAGAATGGACCAAGTTGGTGCACTCCAAGGTTGGTGGCTCCCAGTTTCTCTGGCATTAGCTAGCAGTGCCCCGAAGAGGCTGCCCAAGTGGAACCCTCAAACTCTGCTGAAATATTGGTGCACATTCCCACCCTACCCCTGTAATTGTCAAGAATTGTTGGGACCTGGAAGAAATATCTTGTCTAACCCTCTTTTTTTCAAGATGTGGAGACTGGGGTTCAGAGAAAACTGATTTACCCAAGATCACAGCTGGTTGGTGGAAGCCAGGTCTTCTTACTGCCAGGACACTTTCCACCCCATCAGATTTCCTCTAGACCTTGACAACCAAGGCAGTAGTGCTAGGGAGAGTGCTGGGAGTTCTGCCTGCCAGGATGGCCTGCTAAGCTGAGCATGCCTGGGGTTTTATGTCAGATTTCCAGTGCTAACCTTCACCTTGATGTGTGACCTTGGATAATGCGTCTCTGGGATTCTGAAGCTTCATATCCAGTCTCAGGGCAGTAGTTCTTTTGTAAGGCCCTTTATTCCATGGTAGAAGGAACAGTAAAGTAGAAAGTTTAGCCTCAACTTTCAGTTTCAAACTCTGTTCTTTCTCTGTTTCTCCCTACACCTTAAAATTGTACAATGTCAAAAAAAATGGGAAGGAAGCTTGGAAACCATATAATCCAACCTCTTCATTTTACAGGTGAGGAAACAGAGACTCAAGGAAGAGAAGGATCTTGTCAAAGATCACTCAAAAATTAGTAGATAAACTGGGACCCAGGTCCCCCAAGTCCTAGGATAGTGGACTTACTATTATAGCATCCTTCTTTCCTCTTTACTATTTCTCTTGTGCTTATAAGGAATCCTTCTAGCTTCTAAACTCCAACTCATAGGATCACAGGATTATAGATTAGAATAAATAGAGTCTTAGAAGTCATCCATTTCAAACCTTTCATTTTTCATGTGAGGAAACTGAGGTCTAGAGACAAAGTGACTTGCCCAAGGTCACATTGTTATTAAATAGTAGAGGTTGAATTGAAACACAGATCTTCTTACATTTATTCTAGTGCTCTTTCTGTTATGTGAGTCACAGAATGTCAGAGTCAGCAGGGACCGACAATAGCCACCTATTTCAATTTATACCTGTAAAATAATCCCCTCTACAACATTTCAGTCAAATGGTCATCTGTCCTTTTTTTGATCACTTTAACAAGGAGAGAATCAGAGCAAAACCTAATTCCCTTGTTGATCCAACATGAAAGTTGTAACAGATTCATCCATGTATTCAATTAGGATTTCTTAAGTGTCAGCTTCAAATTGAGCACTATGGTAGGCTAACAAAAAAGTTTAGAAAAGATATGGTCTCTACCCCAGCAGCTAGGTTGTCCCATGGCTAGAAAGCACTGGACTTGGAGTCAGGAAGACCTGAATTCAAATCCTACCCCAGAGATTTACTAGCTGAGTGATCCTGAGCAAATTATTTAACCCTAGTCTGCCTCAGTTTCCTTAGCTGTAAAATGAACATATTAATAGTTCCTCCCTCCAAGGATTGTTGTGAGAAGCAAAAGGGATACTATTTGTAAAGCACTTAAAACAGTGCCTAGCACATAACAGTGCTTTGTAAATGCTTATCCCCCTCCTCTCTCTCTCTCTCTCATATGAGGAACCTATAGTAAAGGGATAGATACAAATACATAATTTTAATGCTTATTATATCATAAGTCTTAGAAGCATTAGAAAGGGGTGAAGTTTTTTGATGTGTAACCATTGGGTAGAGCTTCTGGAGGAATAGGATTTCTATAGATCAGCAGCTCTCAACCTGTGGGTTATATTCAATTTAAATACATCCTACATATCATATATTTACATCATAATTTGTAACAGTAGCAAAATTACAGTTATGAAGTAGCAATGAAAATAATTTTATGGTTGGGGGTCACCACAACATGAAGAACTGTATTAAAGGATCACAGCATTAGGAAGGTTGAGAATCACTGCTATAGATACATGAAATCAGGGAAGAGAGGGAATTTACAGTCAGGACAAGGATAGTGTTGATTCTTCTTCTTTTCCTCTAACTCCCAGAAAAATTGGGCTCCTGTGAAGGCTATTGGTGTGAAAAGCTTGAATATTCACTTGGAACCACTTTTCTTGGATATCTGGACTGTGAAAGTACATGCCCTAGCCCTGTGCCATAAGGATGACAGAGATAAAGAGCTGAAGGTCGCAGTGGAATTCAAGCTGATCATCTTCATTGTACAAAAAGCTGCCAGGAATTCTGTTGGAGAGAACCTTTGCCCTTCAAAGACCCATGTGGTAGAATAAACTAAAGAATTAAATCATTCTCCCTATAGTACAGAAGGAAAAAATGAGAGGCAAAGAATACAGATGGAAAGAAGTTGCTGAAGCAGAGGCAAGGAATTCTGGGGACAATCCAAAAGAGTTGGCTTCCCACTAGGAGCCTCCCCCCCCCCACAATCATGCTTCTCCTTGGGGGTTGTGAGTCATTATCACTTTCAAGCCCAAACCATGGGAGCAGCCCAATGGACCAATGAATTCCAAGGCCTCCTACCTTTTTATGGGATCCTGACAAGCCTGTTTCTGCTCTCTAAATCCTGTCCCACCAAAACTTCATCTGCTTTCATTCAAAATGGGAGTGGTAGTGCCCAGAGACTTAAAACCCTGGAACATCAGTGCCACGAAGGGACTTAGGGATCATCTAGCACAAACCTCTCATTTTAGTGCAACTTGGGTATAGCAGGCAGTTGATAAATGTTTGCTGTTGAGTTATTGGGAAGGGGACTGAGAAAGTAACTTGTCCAAGGTCAAACAGCAAGTTAGAGTCAGGACCAGAAAACAATTCTTCCCAGTCCTGAGAAAGAGAGCAGGAAAACAAAACAGGATCAGATGGGCTTCCTTTCTAGCTGAGTTTGAATTGATCTATAGTCAAATCTTAGGTTTCTCAGGGGTTCAGAACTCAGTGCTTTTAAGCCCAGGACTTTGTTGCCCATCTCCACTGCCCGCTCCTCCCTCTGCCCCCATACGCCTCTGAGCCAGGTAAGGTAGGAATGAGCCTCACATCGTGCTGAAGCTCAGAGACGTGATATGTCTTGCCCAAGGTCACACAGCATAATGGAGGAGGAGCCAAGTCCAGCTCCTGCTCCCCACCTCCGACCCGGGTTCTAAGTATTCAGCCAAACTCTCTTCTGATCTTTTTTGCAGGGTGGGCACTGGTATCAAGAGCCCTTGCCGCCTTTAATCTCCCAGAGGCGCTCACTCTAGTCTGGGAAAGTTCCGTGCTTGTGGAGGAGGGGAGCTGCCGGCTCAGTTCAGCCCGAGCAGGAGCTGCAGTGGCCCGGCTCCTGGGCGATGTGTTGGGGGATGGGAAATAGAGGAGGGGGTGGCAGACAGTCCCGAAGGGGTTGTCAGTGTGCTGGGAACGCACAAGACAAGCAATGTGACCCGCAGTTGTCTCTCTCTTGGCACCTGGTCCTTTCTGGCTCGGCCAGAATAGGCGGTGCCCGGAGCCCCCTGGGGGGGGGGGTGGCAGAGCCTGGGCTCTCGGCTCCTGGATACACCCTCCCACCCCCTTACTTTGCTACCCGCCTGCCTTCTTCTCAGGTGGGGGGGGGGGGACGCCTGGCGCATAGCCCCAATACACCTTTCTATTCCACTCTTCTTTCAAATCCTCCTCATCCCCTCTCCCCCCTCCCCCCCCATACACCCGGAGAGTCTCCAGGGCTAGCCCCAAGAGAAGGAAATGGTTCAAGTTAATTCCTACTACTTTCACTGGGATTATCTGGACAATTTCTAGGTAAGTAGATTTTTGTTTCTCAGGTGGGGGGAAGGGGGGAGGACATGGATTGCTGTAAAACTGGCTCCGTCCAGTACTTTGTTTCTGACTGGAAATGCTCTGAATATGGATAGAGTTTAGTTAACCCTCTCCACCCCGCTCCCTAGGTTCATTTACTATCCACCATGTGTAAGAGAAAAGATGGGGAGGAGGGGGGTGGGAATCGGCATAATTTAGCTCTGATCTGGGAGTCCCCTTATTTGTTCCCGCCCAGTCTTCTCAGGAGCTTGCTGCCGGGGGATCCCTCTCTCTTACCGGAGCAGCACAGTGCAAGATGAGGGAGGAGGGGATGGCTGCTGTCCGAGGTTCCGGAGGCACTGCGCCTCTCTGCCCTGGTCCCCGCAGGTCCCGAGCGGCTGCTGCTCTCCGATGTCCCTGTTTTTTTCCTTTCCCCTGTATGCCTCTCTCTCTCTCTCTCTCTCTCTCTCTCTCTCTCTCTCTCTCTCTCTCTCTCTCTCTCTCTCTCTCTCTCTCTGCAGTAGTAACAACCTGATCCCGCTTCCCCTGCTTGACAATTGAGATGCTCCTCACATCATCCTGCACACCGCGCGTGCCTGCCCCTCCGAGGGTAATCCCTGGAAACCGATATGCGACGCCCAGCTTCCTGGCTATCCCCTGGGCTGGGCCAACCAGCTCTACTGCCCCTCCTCCTTTCCCCTTGACAGCCCTGATGAAGAGCCAGCTGGGGACCAGGGGGGCCGAGGGGGGAAGTATGGAAAGGGAGGAGGGAGTTTTCTGGGGGTGGAAGGGGTTAAACCAGACAGATTAGACTGAACTTCTAGTGGGTGGGGAATTCCCAATCTTCTAGTCTACTTTAGGACCCCAAAGGCCCGGCAACCCCCCCCCCCTTCTCCGGTTTTGCAGAGGTATTGCTCTGCTTCAGTGACATCCTGCGACACTCCCTTCCCTCCCCCCCTTCCTGCCACACACTTGTTTTATGTCCCTCTCTTCCTTAAGGATTGGATAGATTTCTTTGGGGACCAGGAGACGGGTCAAATTAGTGAATTTTCATGGGGGGGGTAGTTTCACTGCAAGAGATATGAAGGCTTTTCAGGGAATGGGAATGAGGAGGGAGGGAGAGAGACAGAGACAGAGAAAAGGGGGGGCAGGGAGGAATGGAGAGGACTAAAGTCTCTCAAACAAAGAGCCTAAAGTGAAGGCAGTTAAACTATAAGTTACTATTACTAACAGCTCGTACTTCTATAACACTGAGGTTTACAGAGCACCAGAACACTTTCCTCACCACAACCCTGTAAAGTACCAAGTGCAAGTATTATTGCCACCATTTTATGGAGGAAGAAACAGTTTGAGGACTTTCCAAGATCACACAACTGGAGATGGCAGTATGGTGTTGTGGGAGAAGCATGAGATCTGGAGTCAAAGGACCCAGGTTTATATCCTTCCTCTTCTGACACTTACCAGTGCAATCTTAGACAAGTCACTTAGTTTCTCTGGTTTCTCATGTACAAAATGGCAGACCTAGATTAGATGACCTCTAAGATCCTTTCTAGCACTAATTCTAAGAAACTATGAACTCAAGTCTCCTGATTCCCAGATTTAGTGCTCTTCCCACTGTATCACACCCATATAAGCAGCCCTTACATGACTGGAAGAGCCCAGATTTGAGGTCTGAAACTCCAAGTTTCATTGTGTTTTAGCCACTAGAAAAAGGTCAAGGATTCTATGTAAAACCTGTCCGTTGGCCCCCAAATAGTGCATGGCACAGAGGAAATACTAATGACAGTTTGGTGAAGACGAAAGAGGAAATGGTCACCCACACCAGAGAGCAACAGAAACTCTTGAATTGGGTGCTCATTAGCTCTGTGACCTTGGACAGATTGGTCAGCTTCATTCAACCTCATTGAACCTTCTTCTATAAAATGGGGACAATACTATCTGTGCTGCCTAAACTCTCAGACCTTGGTTTTCCTGACAGTAAAGATAGATGGGTAATTCTCTATCAAAGACTCAGGCAAAAGTTTCAAGAGTTACCTTCCTATAAGCAAAGGGTGGGATCCAGTCATCTTGGGAAGGTGTCCACCAGGGCTGAGACCTATGATTCCCAAACTAAAACTTTTAGAATGACCTTGACCAAGTCATTTAATTTCTTTGTCTCTTCAGCAATAAAATGAAAGTGTTGAGTTCAATGGTTTCTAAAGCCTCTGGTAGCCATTAAACTCCTCTCTCATCTTGTGATTTTATGAGAGGAAGATTTGCATTTCCCATATTTTCTGAAGAATTTATCCATCATTTCTCAGAATGGGACAGTTGAATAACTGTTCCAAAGGTGCCCAATTAGAGTTGTGTCAATATCATAGCAGAGAACACATACCTGATAACACCCCACCCACCCCCAATGCCCTTGAAGACATGTGTTCAGAGCATCTGAGCTGGCCTCTGGATATCAAGGCTCTACAGAGGAAAAAGCCTCCCATGGACTTTCCTTGGAGCCATGAGGTCAGCTTCAGCTCTTTTCTCTCTCCAAGTCAGTTTTTCTTTCTTCTGCCTCCCTGAAGTTGCTAACCTGGGTCCTGCTTAGTCATCAAGTTCCATCCCCTCCTGCCACACATCTCCCACCCCCCCTCTTCTCCCCGATGTGGACTCAAGACTTATCTAGGTTCCCTCTTCTGCTTAGTGGACAGGGGGGCTAAGTGCCTTTCACTCTCCATTGCACCTCAGACTTCTTTCTCTTCTTTCTTCATAGAGTTAAATTCTAGAAACCAGCTCAATAGCTCTACCTGGGTTTGGCTATCTTCCATCTCAGACTATTGCCCATTTATTTAGTGTTGTTAATTTGTCTTTCTCCATATCTCCCATTCTTGGCATCTTTCTCCCTCTATTTTCTCTGCATTCCCTCATTTTCTTCTTTCTCTCTCTGTCTTCTCTATCTTTTTTCTCTCTATTGCTTCCCTACGTCCCTTCATCCTCTCTCTTTCTGTATCTCTCTCTGTCTTCCTATCTTGTTGTTTATCTGTAGCTTTTTCTTTTCCTTGCTTCCTTGTGTCTCCTATCCCCCCTCCCTCCTTACCCCTCTCTGCTGCAGCTCAGTCCTATCCTCCTCTGCTGTATACTCAGACTCATGCTCTGAGTTTGCCAGTTTATTCTAGATATGTCTCCTCCCTCCCCTCCAGAAGAACGATGTGGCTCAGGAGGTTCCCTGCTCCAGGTCCCATCTTCAGAGGGGTTTCTTCCCTTCCAGCATCAAAAGGATCAGGAAAGTTGCTTAGCAAAAGCATTTTTGAAGATGGAGTCTCTTTCTCCCCTTTCTCTTCCCTCCTTCCCCCTTCTGTCCCCTTATGCTGGGTAGAAGCTTGGCCACTGCAGTGCTGCAGTCCAAGGGCCCTCCCCTAGATCTCTATGCTGGGCTGGAGTCACTCTTGCTAGGAACAGCAGCAGCTCGCTAGCAACTGAGCTTTAGAAGGGGAAGAAAAAGCTTACTTAAAGATTTCTGAATGAATGTGAGAATATATGTGTAAGTATGCCCACTTGTGCATGGGTTGGAAGAGCATATATATATATATATATTTATCCAAAGTATATGTAAATATAAATATGCATGTGAATATGTCAAGTTATATTGCCAATCTGTCAGAAGATCTGGCTAGTCTAAATGAACACCCCTCAGAACAGCCTTATAAGTATCCTTTTCCTCATTCTATAGAATAAAGTCAGGAACTGGAAGGTCAAGAACTCAAGGTCAAGAACTCAGTGATGGGGAATCTCAGGGATGCCTCTGTGTCTGGGAGTCCCTCAACTACACTGCTCTGAAAGGCTAATCTCCCACAGAGATAGAAATTGGCATCCCTCAATCAATCTCCCAAGGAGGTTACCCAGAGCTATCAGCCTCTCCCCTTGATCCCCCTGGGAAAAGAACTGCTTCTGTTTGGAAATCTCTTCAGATGCTTTACCCTGCCAAGCAGGGGGAAAGAAAAGGTGCAGTCCAAAACAGAAAGGAGGATGCAGGTAAGATATTACAAGGGATTTCCCAATGATGAAGGGCATGAGAAGCCATCACACATAACTAAGAAAGGTTATTATATCCTAGAAGTTCAAAGTGAAGCAAAGGATGATAAAATGTCTTCTTGTAGTCACTTCTAGATTGATTTGTTTATATAAAGCTTCTCTTTGTAGCTTTGCTACAGATCAAAAGATAACCACAGCTTAGATAGTAGTAATAACAATAATAGCTTTTATATAGTGCCTTAAGATTGGGAAAGAACTATACATTTATTATCTCATTTGATCCTAACAGTTGTGAGATAGGTGTTATCATCATCCCCATTTTACAGATGAGGAAACCGAGGCAAACAGGGGTTAGAGGATTTGCCCAAGGTCACGCAGCTAGAAAATATCTGAGGTGAGATTTTTAACTGAGATCATCCTTTCTGCTCTTACCTACTAGCTGCCTCTGATAACCAGGAGAAAATGACATTCCATCACAGAAGAGAAATCCCCAAATTTCTATACAGGTATGTTCGTCATACCTGAAAATGTGGGGAAACATAATTTGTGGTTACACTCCTTTGATCACTGAAGTGGCATTCATGTTCTGATGATATTTGGGAGACATTGGAACATTTGCCAATGGGGAAGCAGGGGAATTGTTTAAGCTGAGGGATCTTCCTGCAGTTGCAATCCTACCACACCCTACCCTCAGCTCACTGCACCAAAAGATGCTTCAGTATCATATCCTTGCCTATTCCATGGAATTAATTCATTTCTATGAAAATAGATGTGTTCCCTTATTTACATCTCCTTCTATATAGGTTGGATATATGCTAGTTGGTCAAGAGACTCCAAGAAGCACTCCTCTATCCTAAATCTCTATTTGTTTGCCATAAAAATGTAATGTGCTATAGCAAAAAGAACTTTGGCTTGCAAATGGAAGACCTGGATGTGAATCCTGGTTCTGCCATTTATAAACTATGAGACCTTGGTGTAGTCATTTAACCTCTATGCACCTCAGTTTCCTCATCTGTTAAATAGAATTGATAATACTTTCATCACCAGTCTCCCAGAGTTGCTTTACTTTAAGGACTTTGTAACCCTTAAAGCCCTGTATAAATGTGACCTATTATCTCTGGGACTCAGTTCTGATACCTGAAAAGTAAGAGGATTGAATTGAATGATTGATTCCTAAGGCCTCTTCCAGATCTAAATCCCATGATTCTATGTCTCTTGAAATTCAGCTATTAGAGATTTATTTTGGGGGGCATAAGGTCTTCCTTTATCCCCTTGGCCTAATATCCCAGAGCAAGGTAACAGATTAAAATGTTATTAGTCACTTATTCCCTTAATATCCCTAATAAATTACTAGATCATTTCAGGAATAAAAATTTTGATGGGATTGGGGTGGTTTGAGTAGAGATTGCATTGAGTATCCAGAGTCAAGAAAAGGCTTTGGATGCTTAGACAATGGCACCAATGATGGGAGGAGGGAACTGGGAGAAGAAATAGTCTCTAATTTAGGAATTTGGGGTTGGAAGAGACCTCAGAGATGATTTAGTCCAATCTCAGGCAACTAGGCGGCACCATAGTGCATAGAGTGCAGGGCCTGGATTCAGGACTCCTCTTACTGAGTTCAAATCTGGATTCAGACACTTAGCTGTGTGATCCTGGACAAGTCACTTAACCCAATTTGCCTCAGTTTCCTCATCTGTAAAATCAGCTAGAGAATGAAATGGCAAACTACTGCCAAGAAAAGGGAGTCATGAAGAGTAAGTCAGACACTACTGGGAAATGACTAAACATCAACAATAAAGTTTAAACTCATTTTAGTTGAATGATTTGCCCAAGTCCCACAGCTAGAAATTATATTTGAACCCAAATTCTCTGACTCCAAATCAAGTTCCATCCACTATATCACACCATAGTTTCAAATTGGCCTTGCTCCCCTAATCAAATAGCTTACTTCTGGGAGCTCAATGGGCAAGACAGAAAGACAGCATTAATGCCTGATTGTTTTTGCCTGATCTTAAGAATGCTAAAGATAGTAATAAGAGAAGCAAAGGGAAACACTAGACAGAGAGTTAAAGAGCCAGGTTTGAGTTTTAGCTCAGACACCTGTATAACTGAGGGTATCACCCTACTTTTCCAAGCCTCTGTTTTCTTATCTGTAAAACTGACATAAAAATATTCACCACTCCCTATCTCTCAAAGTCTTATTATAATTCATTCATATAGAACTTTTGGCCTTTACTGGGTATTTTCCTTACCATAATCCTCTGAAGGAAGGAATTATGTGTATTTCTACCTCCATCATACGGATGAAGAAACTGATAATATTGACAATGCTCAGAAAGGTAAAGTAATTTGGCTAGTGTCACACAGCTAGAGGTGAGATTTGAGCCTAAGGTCTTCTAGACATCAGGTCTGGCATACTGTCCCCTACAGTGGCTAGTGTGTGGTCACCCAGATAGTAAACATCACAGGTCACCCTTTCCAGTCCAGGTCACCAAGGGAATGCAGTCTCTACCTTCTAAAGGTATCCTGCCTCCCACAAGTGATCAGAAAGCTAGTGTGGGCACACATGATGGAAGTCTCTCCCACAGATCTGGAGGAAAGAGAAAAGGGTTGTGGAATCAGCCAGCTTGAGTTTGAATCCTGGTTCTGACACTTTCTAGCTGTGTGGTTTTAGGCAAATCCAATCACCACTCTGAGATCCACTTTACTTCTCTATGAAATGAGGGAAGTGAACTTTACGATGTCTGTGATGCTTTCTATATTTAAATCTATGATCTTATGGTCCCTAGACCAAAATGAAAGCATCACGAAGCATTAATTAAACAAAGATCTCTGCAGTGTTTGAAGAGAGGGAATTGCACATGGGAATAAATAAGAGTGTTTTGAATTCGGTTGGGAAGACTGTCTGGAGGATACTCAAATCAATCAACTATTTTATCAAGGTTTTAAGTAAGGGAAGGTGAATAGTAGGAATAGGGACTGGGGCTTGGGTATAAATAGACCAGAAAAGTTGAGGGAAGCAGGGCTAGGTACCTGACTTTCTTACCTTGAAAAGCCCTCAGGAAGGGAGATGCTTACTCTTCCATAAAAGCACCTGGGAAGATCTTCCTTTTACCTAATCTTCTCTGGAGGGAAGTCTCTTATGTTATACCAAAGAGCTCTATTTCAATTCACTTCTGGTTGGCATTTTTATCAACTGCATGAATATTGGTATATATATAGCATACATATCAGATTGTCAGTGCCAGTTCACATTTATGTAACACTTCAAGGGTTGTAATGGGCTTTACAAAAATCATCTCATCTGATCCTCACAACAACCTTGGGGGTAAGTGCTACTATTGTCTCCGTTTTACATATGAGGAAACTGAGGGACTTGCCCAAGGTCATGCAGCTAAGTAATTGTGGCCAGATCTAAAGTCAAGTCTTCCTAACTGCAAATTCAGCAAGAAGATGGGAGAGAGTAACATAAACTCCTTGAGAGTAGAGATTATTTTATTTTTGGTCTTTATTGCCCAGCTTAGTGCATTGAACAGAGTAGGTGATTAATTAGTGCTTGATTTATGAATCAATGAATTGATTGGATGACAGAATTAGCATCCAAAAAGATCTCCACAGTCTGAAACTATGAGCCAAATTCGTAAGATGAAACTGAATAGTAA